>OX421857.1:10852500-11480000 GCA_949127965.1 Pandemis corylana | reverse complement strand
CAGTTTCTCTGGTGGCGTGCCTCGCAGTCACACCGCGAACACGCAACGCTCTCAAATTGTTTTTCGCAGTTCATTTGTTATTCCGCTATTGCCTGTCTGATTAGTCGTTTAGAAAACTTGTGCGTCTATATCAGTAAATTAAGTTTGTTGCTAGACTTTACTGCTTTGTTCAAACTATTTCATTCGAGTATTACCTGCCCTTTTATCGAAAAATCCTTTTACAACCCCCGGAATATAGTGATTGGTTTTGCTGTGGTTTTGTACATTCCAGATGCCGATATTTAGTTGAAATTGACCCAATTCACCTGAGATATTTCTGGCGCTCAAACGAAGTGAGAACGCCAATAGTTCGAGGGTGGAATGGGTTATTTAACCCGAGTTGAACTCTCTACTTTTCATTTCGAATATTAAGAAAGTAAAAGAAGGTATTATGACAAAGTTTACTAACGTCGCACTTAATAAGTAAGTAAGTAAGTAAGTAAATGCTTTATTGTACAAATATAGAGAAGTAGAGACAAATCACAAAAAAAGACCTTAAATATATGCACAAAGGCGAACTTATCCCTATAAGGGATCTTTACCAGTTAACCTTTGAGTAAATGAGAGGAGCATTAAGCGAGAGACCGACAAAGAGTGAGTTTAAAATATCCATATAGTGAAAGCCACAATAGAGCGTACATCTCAAAATACAACAAACAATTCAAAAATAAACTACTAAATATTATTAAACACGTGCTTAATATTTGTTACGTTTGTTTTTCTTTTCCCGCTCTTTTTTCTATTACGCGACTTGTGCGTATTGCGCATTTCTTCTGCGCACCAATGGCTGCCGGCTAGTTTTTTTAAACATGCAGACACTGAGGTCGCTATCAATTAAATGTTGACTTATATTTCAAGCTAAAAAATCCTTATTTTCGTTGTATACGCTTGCATAAGCTTATATAACGTGAATGTCTGCCGCGATGAGTCACTTTCAACCCGCTATCCAGATAATTAATGACCTACCTATACTTTCAAAGTATAAGATGAAAAAAACATTACACTGGAGCCTTACCATGACGTACTATGACATGACGTTTAACGAAATTTGGCACGGAGGTAGTTTTAGTCCCGAGGAAGGACATAGGATAGTTTTTATCCCGGAAAATCGCATAGTTCCCGCGGGATAGCGATAAATGAATTCTGCGCTGACGGAGTCGTGGGCAACCGCTAGTATAATAATAAATAAGCTGTGGCAAGATAAATAATAAACGTTTCTTATTTCTTTTGCGTTTTTGTTCAACAATTCATTGATTCAATCGCACCACGATGGGAAACACGGGGTTAATTAAACAGACATATAATGTTGTTAATTAATTGTTGCAATGTCTGATAAAAGTCTAACTTGCTTCAAGCTGCATAGTATTTAACATATTAGTACGCACAAATGGTTTTTCTCACTTAATAGGAAAGCAATGAATCATGCATGCTGCATTGTATGAACTTCAGATGTTACGTGTACCTAAGTAGATACATGTATTTTATTTTGTAAATGATTACAAAAGTGTTATGTATATGTGTAGTTGTGTTAATGGTCTTGTATGTGTGCGTCTCTTTGTATCTTAGCAACCGTTTTGTCTTCTTGAATAAACTTTTTGATAGCACGCTGCGTTTCCTTATAATGTGGAATATTAAATAGAATACATGGATTCTAATACATAATAAACTGGCGACGAGGAAAATATAAACTAAGGCTACCTTAAAAATAACAAAATAAAACTTAGGCTAAAATTTTTAAATTCAAATTATTTTGGACCCTTAGGTAGGGTCCCCATCACGCAGGCAGCATTCCCGCGTTGTATCGCAATTGCGAGTCTTTGTAAGTAAATGTAATTTTATCGTTTACTAGCTGTTACCCGTGACTTCGTCCCTGTGCCAGGTTTTTTCTTCAAAATATTGTTACATAGAACCTTCTTACAATAACGAACGCGATAAAAAAAAGAATTAGCGAAATCGCTCCATCCGTCCTCCCTACCGAGATCCCTCTTAAGGGTAAGTTCGCGCGTTGTACTTCTTTCTGTTTGGTGTTGTGTTATTTATTTATTTTTGTTTTTACTTTCAAAAAACACTTTTTTATACGATAACGATGGAAAACGAGCAAATGGGTCACCTGATGGTGAGTAAGCACCACGTCCCATGGGTATCTGCAACACAAGAGGATTGCTGATGCGTTGCCAGTCTAGAGGGCTAGGATAGAATTATACTTCTTGTCCCAGTAATTTCACCGGGTTTTACAGACATACATACATAAATTAGATACCTAAACGTTTCTCGCGAATCACCCTATCTATTGGTGAAATCCGCATGAAAATCTGTTCAGTACCTAGTTTTGAGCTTACTTTGTTTTGTAATGTGTATATAAATTTTAGTTACATTTCAGATTACAACCTAACTTCGGCCCACAGACGCAGTAGATGGGAATTAAAAAAAATAAACTCGGGTTAGGGTTGACAGTTCCAACATCCAGACACTATTTTACTGGGGTAGCAGTTAACTCAGTTACATGTAGTTAACTCTAGTCCACGCAAGCCCCTTATAACTACGTAACAACTTAACAACTAGTACTTAACTTATCAAAAATAATCGTCTAGCTGGTATTACTTTCAGCTAGGCTAGGATTTGACCTATTGCGTCTGAATCAAAAGGTCGTTTGGTTTGCATAATGTTACGGTTTTTGAAGTGAAAACTTCTTTAACGGCGTTGTGCACTTTTTTGGGATGGGCAAAAAAATTTTTAACTCGCGTCAGGTCACGTGACCGTCAGGAGACGTGAGCTGATCGGAAATTCGTAAAACGGAGGGAGATTTGCCGGGCGCTTGCGCGAGTGTGCGTGTGGGTGCGTGTGTGTAGTTTTCACTTCTGTTAGCACTCCCGGAGTACTAACCGTTGTTTTTTTTAAATAATATCCTGAATCTTATTTCACCTCTTGCTTTAATCTTTTTTTTAATATGTAATGTAGAATTGTCAAGTCGCGAATATTTAACCGCCTTATCTTTATGTTACTAAAATCTGTGATTTGATCTAAACCAATTAAGTATCTCTCTACTTCGCGACAGGTGTGTGTGACTATCTTTGAGCTAGGTAATCGCTTTTAATCCATGGACCAACGCCAATGGCCAATTTTAGTAACATAAAGATGGGGCGGTTGAAACGCCCGCCTGACCCAGATACATAAATAGGTAGGGTAGGTTAATATTTAATTCATGAAGAGGTACCTTCTGACGAAGCTGCGTTCCGAAAGCAGCTAAATAATTTATCATCCCCTATCTCCGATATTTATCTAAAAACTTCATCAAACTCGCATAAACATAGAAATCCATTAGTATATGAAATTCGAATGGCCCCATAAAATACCATTAAGGAGTGACATTAAAAAATGTTTCGTTTTACCTAATGCTAGGTTAATATCTGGATCAGATAAGGGCAAGTTCACATGCGGGGAGGAATGGTCAATCCCGCAATTATAAAGAAATTAGCGGTAAACACTGCGCCTTCAATGGGCACAAATTGATATAATAAAAATAGGCTTGGTTAGCGTGCGTTAGGGCTGTACACAAAATAGTTTTGGTGAAATTACAAGGTGTTCGTGGCTGACTAAATAATGTGGCTCTATAGGCAGGGTTTCCTTAACCTTTTTTTTCGTGCTCCTTGGAATGAAATTCCAGCGGTCTCGAAAAACTTCATAAAACATATTTTGAAGATTTTTATTATTGAATTCTTTTCTTAGCTCTGTTATTAATGTTAGTGACACGTGTCGTTCAAACAGAGCTTATTAGGTGTAACTACTTTGAAGTTTCAGGTACGTGATACACCCTTTAGAATGATTTTAATTATGTACCTAACTAGCTCGTATGTAAGTTGTCCACTTTAAAATTTACAAACCATTTTTTGACCACATCCAGTAATCATATCGATTTGAAATTTAGAATACATAATATAGCTTAGACGTCAGCATATGCAGTCAGCAAAAAAAGTTACAATACATACATCTGTACATAAATCACTACTTTATCCCTTACCTACGGGGTAGACAGAGCCTGAGGTAACAAGACCTAAAGGCCACGTTAAGGGGGCGTATAGGTGGAAAGAGGAATCAAAATAGTGACGGGAGTTGCATCGCCCAATAAATTATTCCTAAGACTAAGGACTTTTACCATCTGCGCGGGAAGAGAAGCAACTGGTACAAATCGCTGACTAAATACAAAAGCGACACATTTCAAAATCGGACACTGTTGCATTTGAAACCATATAATGACCGACTTTTGTATTTAGATGCGAATGATTTTGGAATGCGTCCGTTTTGTATTTAATCAACGAAATATACAAAAACTTATTTAAGTGGCAACCCTACACGCTGGGCTAAGGTGTCGCCCAATAATTAAGTGATTACGTTAGAGCGCGTGTCGGTCCGATTTGTATCACTGTTTCGGGCAATCATTAGCGTTTGGAATTGCCCCGTGGTTGCCCCAACTGGGCTACTCCGTGAGCTAAGCTTACACCATGGGCCAATTTGTTAACTGTCATTTTTATATTACCAGGAAGGCGAACGAGCAAAAGAATCTGCCGTTATAAATAAATGAATAACCACAGTGCTTCTATTTTTGAAATATTGTAATGTAAACCGGGGTGAGTAGGGACAAAATTGAAGTTCAAACCGTGATAAAAAATATTTTCATGTGTGGCCAATTGATTTTAATAGATAAAAATGTTCCGGCGGTATGAATCTTTGTTTAATAAAGATTACCTGTAGTTTGGTTTCATAGTATAAACAATAAACTCTAAAATATAGGCAAATCCCAGCTCACCCCAGTAGTGGGGTCAGAAGGGATAGGAACAAATAAAAAAATACCAGAAAAAGGATTCGATATACCAGATATACCAGATAATACCAGAAAAAGGTTCGATTCCCGGCCCATAGCTTTACTTCTCGGATTTTTCTGTGTTCTAACTGTCAGTTTCGTTTAGAAATTTAGTTAGCTAAGTTCAATTTAGAGCATTACATTGTAGACAACCACATGTAATTTAAAAAAAGATTCTTTTCCCAGCCGGCCAGTAGGTACGAACGCTTCGTGCCCCGACTTACTATAAGATTAATGCGCCCCGATAACTCGGCTAAATGAAAAGTTGCTCCGAGCCGAATTGAATCATTTCGAAATGAATGCCTTCATTTGAATCATTTGGAAATGAACGGCCACATTTGCATACGCGGTAATTAGTTTGTAATTCATGCTGGCAATCTTGGAGTATGTTTATTTTCCGGTCCGCGGAGTAAATGGGTTGCGAGGTGCGATGACGATGAATGAAAATGAAAATTGAAATGAATAGGCCTCGTAACTTTAGAGAGATAATAATGTATACTGGCGTAAACGCTAAACGTCGCCGCCGACATTTTTTCTATCTCTTGTATTTGTTGCATTTGTTGTCTGGGAGCAAAGAAAAAACAGAATATACCAGTTGCTTCTCTACCCGCGCAGATGGTAAAAGCCTATCGAGGGAATGGGCGAAATTCATAGGAATCATGTTATTGGCGATGAGGCTAGCAACCCATCACTATTTTGATTCCATTTTCCACCTATACGCCTCCAATCTTGCTAAATGTGGCCTATAGGTCCCTGTTACCTTTGGCTCTGTCTACCCCGTAAGGGATAAAGACGTGATTTGTGTATATGTGTGAATGTTGTAACGAAAGTCTCACGCGCAACTACTAAGCCACATTTAAATACTGTTTCACTATCGTCAAACTGTTTGTTTTCTTTTTTTAATTACCCTATAATAACCTACACGCATACATATACATAAATCACGTCTTTTTCCCTTACGGCGTAGCCACGTTTAGCATGATTGTGGGCGCATATAGGTGGAAAGGGGAATCAAAATAGTGATGGTTTGCTAAGCGCATCGCCTGTAACATGATTCCTAAGATTGTCGCCCATTACCTCGATGGGCTACACGTATGTGTGTGTTTTAATCGACGTTGACAAAATTGTCCATGTTTTTATTATGGACAAAAGTCATAAAAATAGGATTTAGAACACTCCGCCGCAACTAAGGTATAAGAATAACACTCAATAACTATACCATATTATCAGTAACTTACCTTTCACATCACATCCGACATTATATTAAGAACTTCCTACACATGGATCCTAGATTCCGTTATAAATGATTTTCAAAAGAAACTGCCTTCATTAATTTCTTACGTAGGTGTAAGGTCCTCAATCTAAAAAAAAAACAAATTGATGCCTAAGGTAACAAAATATCGCTAAACGTCATCTAAAAAGGCACATAATTATGTTGGTATACACAAAAAATCAAGGAAAGAAAAGCCGTGGTAACCTAGTGGTTTGACCTGTGGCCTCTTAAGCAGAGGGTCGTGGGTTCGAATCCCGGGCTCGCACCTTTGAGTTTTTCGGAATTTATGTGCGAAATTACATTTGAAATTAACCAACCAAAGGAAAACATCGTGAGGGAACATGGACACATCCGCGAAGCAATTCAATGGTGTGTGTGGAAGTTCCCAATCCGCACTGGGCCCGCGTGGGAAGTATAGCCCAAGCCCTCTCATTCTGAGAGGAGGCCTGCGCCCCAGAATTGGGACTTATAGACCTCCTTTTAATAAACTGGAATAATATGCTATAATTTTTTCGTTAAATTGACTCTTTTGCTGGCACTGGTTTTAGAATTATCAATACAAAAGAATGCCTCTAGACATAAAAAAAAACTTGACCTTTTTACACCTTTTATAGTATTTACTTTACAGTTCTACTGTATCTATCTGTCTCTATCGAACTCATGGCAACCCTGTCCATCCATAACATATAATTAAAAATGTTAATTTCTAAATTAGAGCACAGAGCCATCTCTTAGGGTCATTAGATAATTTTTAATGTCAGTTAATAGTTTGATGCTAAGCTGGAGAGCAATAAGTGTTTATTAGTTGGGTTTTATTGCTTTTTATGCTTATTATGGTACTTAATAACACCTGGTATGGCCACTAACGCCATCTGTCTGAACGTGATGGAATGAAAAAGTGTGTATCCGGCCGGATAGTGTTGGTAGTAAAGTATTATTCAGGCTTTTATTTAAATTTATTGGGGTAAAACAACTTATTTAGTTCAGCATGTACCATCTCCACTGCGTCGTTGAAATGATTCAGGTATACACAATTTTACTTGAGATATAATCACTATAAAGTCGCTTTCCGCTGTCTGTCCTATGTATGCTTAGATCTTTAAAACTACGCAACGAATTTTGATGCAGTTTTTTTAATAGATAGAGTGATTCAAGAGGAAGTTCTATATGTATAATACATTCTTAAGTCTAATTATATGCAGACGATGACGCGGGTAGTAGCTAGTCCTACTAATATAATAAACGCGAAAGTTTGTAAGTATGGATGGATGGATAGATGGATGGATGTTTGTTACTCTTTCACGCCGGAACGGCTGGACAGATCTGGATGAAATTTGAACCATATATAGATTATAGTCTGGAATAACACATAAGCTACTTTCCCGGAAAAATTGCCCAATTTCAGGAATTGGGGATAGCGATAAACGAATTCTATGCAGACGAAGTTGCGGGCAACAGCTAGTTAAAAATAAAAGTCAAGCAACGTTATGGTACCTATTGCGGAAGAAAATATATTTTTAACGATTAAATAAATGTTTTTATAGTTACTACGTGAAATTTCAATTATTACTTACCTCTTATGGCAAAATGCAGAGAAGTTTGTTCGTTTATTTGTTAGTCTTAGTTACCCTAATAAAATGAAAAGGATTGGTAACCTTTCGCTCCCTAGAGATTAAAGATCCTATTATGCTGGTTGACGTAGTACTTTTAGCGCATTACTATTACCACAAAGTTACAATAAACTTACGTGTTACTTGTACCTAAATCCATATATTATACAGGTTTCTTCTACTACTTACATATTATTAAAAAGGGCTTTATGTGTAGTACAGAAACTAAATATTATTTAATAGTCAGTTTAAGTGAAACCTTGGCACTCTTGAGAGCACACGACCATTTAAGCACGATTTGTTCCAGCACAATAATATTTCATAAATAATTTCGAAAATACTTTTAAATAATGAAGCCAGCATACAATACGTTTTATGCGCGTTTATTTTTAAAACGCGAACCGCGACTAATCTGCTCGAGAGCGAGTCGCATTAGTAATTTTAAATGTGCTCAAATTATCCGCCAAACGTTTACTACCTCTGGCCGACCTATTCTGAACGTTTCAACAGTTTATTTCAACTACCGTCCTTTGTTAGCATATACGGGTACCCAGTGAAACGTATGGATGCAGAGTCATCGTTTTGCTCCGAATACGTATTCCGAAAACGGTTTTGCTTTGATATAGGATATGCATGTAATGTAGTGTTTCGGACATAATTACAATACGCGTGAAAATCCGAATTATGGCAGTAATGACCTACGTGGCTAAAATTACATGAATGATCGAAATATTCGTCTCGGTTGTGCGATTTGTTTTATTTGGGCTGAGGAAGAGTTTTCTCGGTTGAGACTGACAGGTTGAGATGCATTAAGTTGTCAGTCCAACGGCAGCCCCTTTTATATTTTTACGTGTTGTTTGCGGCATTCTTTGCTCTGTGTCTGTACCGATGCGGTTCTTTGCAATGGGGACTATCGTTTCTTTGCTCACCAGTTGGCGCCACTGTTGACTAAGGTCCAGAGGTATAGCTGTCAAAGGCGAATATAAGATCGGCGCCGAAGTTTTAAATCTTGAATCTCATTAAGTTTATTAATTATAAATAACTATCATCATATCGACTATACTGCGATGTAGTGCAGTTCCGTTTTGTTCGGAAAAAATAAATCCGCTTTCAAAGCGTTCACATTAATCGCCAAATAATCAATATTTGCGATAATTTCCCGAAGGAGTTCACTTTTCAACTGGTAAATGAAAGAAATTGTAATTTATCTCACGAAGCCTGCCAAAACCAGTGAAAAGTGAATGTTATTGGACCTCACGCGACACTAGCGCCTCTAGTGGCAAATTCACACGCGATAGCCCCCATTGTTAGGGCTCATGCAGTGATGGCAAACATACAGGGGGCGGTTTTTGAGAGCACGTACGTGAAAATACCACTCGAAAGTGGTGAAAAATTGTGCTGAATTGAAATACGAACAGCATAGCAGCCAATTACATCATCATCATCATCACCATTTCAGCCATTACAAGTACACTGCTGGACATAGGCCTCTCCTTTAGACCTCCAATAAGACCGGTTGGAAGCGGCTTGCATCCAGCGCGATCCTCCGATCTTAATGAGGTCATCGGTCCACCTTGTGGGTGGACGTCCCACGCTGCGCTTGCCGGTACGTGGTCTCCACTCGAGGACCTTTCGACCCCATCGGTCATCCGTCCTCCGTGCTAATTACAGCTATCATTAATCGTGTGAACTAGTCAAAAATTTGATTAGAGCTGTAGTTTGTAGTTGTACTTTCGAGTGATGTGCTTTCGAAAATCAGGCCCCAGACCGGCAATAAATGATCTATATTTTTGCCAATTTGCTTTTACAATAAAATAACCCGAGGGCTCCAATAACAGCTTGGATTTACCTTGTAGTTCTTTCGCTGCGCTGCAGTCTCCGCAAAGTGCTTGATATTTTTTTAATTTAGTATAGATTCAACAGGTAATTATATTAGGTAGTCTTGGTTTATGCTGTGTTAAAACTTACTCTAGAGGATCTGATTTAGTTAGGTACTTTACTTTCAATTGCGTCGAGTTTCATTAGACTAATGCAGTGCATAAACTCAAATAGTTTTTTTTTTAAGTCTAACTATTTTCACGGTAATAGCCTAGTTTTGCATTATCCTTCGTTATCATTTGCGCCTTTGCTTTTCTTTAGGGAAGTGGTTCCAAAAGCTGCCAGAGGCCTTACCGTCTTAATGCTATTTAATTCTGATTCTTTAGCTGTCATTTTGACACTTCTAGTATGGATCTGACAGCGATTGATACAGCTTTGGTTCGGAATTGAATCGCATTAAGACGTCATGGTAAGGCCCTGTTCCTTGACTCTTCTACAAAGAGTTACTAAATTAGGGCCCACGGTATGACTTCCTTGCTACATACATACATATACAAATCACGTCTTTATCCCTTACGGGGTAGACAGAGCCTAAAGTGACAAGACCTACAGGCCACGTTTAGCAAGACACTGAGGGTGTAGAGGTGGAAAGTGGAATCATAATAGTGATGGGTTGCTAGCCGCATCGCCTATTACATGATTCCTATGATGTTCGCGCATTCCCTCGATGGGTTTTACCATTTGCGCGGGAAGAGAAGCAACTGGACCATTCTATGTTTTTTTTTGCTCCCAGACCAGCATGGAAGTTCCTTGCTACTTAAGTGGTAGTATATCGATAAGTATTTCATATGCTAGTTCAATACCCGCTTCCATATGTTGCCCTTACCCACAGTCCACGAAACTCTGCAACATGGGGCACTATAGCAATATGTGCAATGGAAGAGTCTCGCCCTGGGGGAACCGCCTACTTGATCACGGTATCCCCTACGCCAGGTAAGTATATAGCAATATGTAAAAAAGTTTTTTTGATTAGCCGACTATGGTGTCCGACTGCTAGGAAAGGCTTCTCCCATCGACCTCCTCAACTTCCAGCCTGACGTACCAATCCTTGGTCTTGGTCTGCCTGGTCGTCGTTGGCCATCCTCCGGCACCCTCCAAGTGGCTGAGTCCACCTCGGTGGGTGCAGCCCAGTCCCACCTGAGCTTAGCAGTCTTTTTCCCAACGTCAGCTATGCTTTTTTTTGAGCGCAGTGTGGTGGTGGACTAAGAAAAATAGTACGTAAAAATAAGAAGCAATTTTGTATAGTTTTATTAATGTTATATTTTGATTCAATAAGTTACTCGCTTAACATAACTTTTTACACCTTACATAAAATGTGACGTTCAATTTACAAACCATTTAGGTATCACGCGTTTGCGAACACTTAATTATTTTGTACCTAACGTATTATTGGGACTACGGTATGTATTTACAACGGTTTGACTACTACTATAGGTCTTTGAGGCGTTACCTGACGCCATAATGTCTAACACGCTCGGAATACCATCACGTTCACTGTTTCTTTCTGACAAACGATATTGAATGATGGTGAAAAGAGATGGTGTGATTGATACCCCAGGGTGTTAGACAATATGACCTCTAATAAATTAATCGTAAACAATAACAAGCGCTTATACGCAGATGGAACGCAACGACAGATCGCGACCAGAAACTATATAAATATTTGAAACATTCGCTTCATCGAAGGATGATGATGACAATGGACAATGGACACATTCTTATGTCTAATCAGAAAATAAATAAGTGCTAATTAATGTTATGCGATCTGTCTGATGTATTCATGAAGGCACGTGCTTATTTTTACAAAATGCCGACAAAGAAGATTGTTGATAAAAAATTGTTTTAATTAGGCTTTACTTTGAGTTCACAGTATAGAACTTCTTGCAACCCGCATTAACAATTAAAGTTACTTCGATTAAAAGTCAGATTTTTATTCGTAATCTCAGAACAACTTAAAAAGTAAAAATGACGTCTTTACTGACACTTTTAATTATTCTCTACTTTTCGTTCTGAACTCTGAATAAACCTCTTTGTCTTTCAACATGTTTTTCTCAAAACAAAGTTATCAATAACGGTGTTATTGGTAACATTGTTTTTATAATATTGAGGTATTGTGAACTACTACGGCAACAGCCTACGCACACAAAACTGGCCGATGTCTTCTCAGAGCTCCATCTCATTAGTTGTTCTGAGGTAGTATTCCGTAGCGTGTATAATCAACATCCCGTTTTGCATGTCACTCGTGACAGCAGAAAATATTTCCTTCATTTAGTTGTTTCTTTTGTTTTTGTTACCATTTGTGGCTATTTGACAGTGACGTAAGAATGTGTCGAACGGGAACAATCAGATTTTTGGCCGCGTAAAGGTCCGACCACACCGGTGCGTAAAAGATGTTGACGGTGCTTTTATGCACCAAAATGTATGGAAAAACGGTGAGAAAACGTGACGCCTACGACACGTCACTGCATATACGTAGTGGTGCGGTCGCTCCTTTAAAAATGTGATTCTAGAGCCGGGTACTCATCTGCGTAACTCGCCAGGCTACGGCCACTAAGGCTTTTGGTTAACTGACAGTCAAGAGCAAAAGTAAGTGATCATCTTGTGCTTTGTCACAATGGAAAAATATGATCACTTACTTTTTTTGACTATACAACAGTTACGGTTACAGCTCGCAGATGAGTACCCGGCTTAAGTTTTGAATAGGTGACGCCTCAAAGAGCTTCTATAATCTGAAATCCTTTAAAACCAGCTTACATTTTAGTGATATATGTCATTACAAGTATTGGTCGGAAAATAATAGACATAAAATAAATATTATTTTGTAAATAAATTCAGGTTTACTATGTACAGATATAACAATAACAAGGAAGTACAATTAGCAGTATAATACTAGATAGTTACAAATTGTTGGAATTATTTCGCAATCAATGAAACTTTGAGTGAAATTGCAACAAGAATGGTTTCTGTGGGCCCTGACAAGATGACAAACGTTCTAAAGCATTTTGATTTCTATAAACGCCTAAACGCCTGCTAGCAAATCACGATTACTTTATGAATTTCAATCTCTTACAATATCAGAGAGAGAGAGAGAGAGACATTTATTTTACACACATCATTTCCATCTCTAGCGTTATCATTACCATCTTTAGTCGAGAAAACAGTAGAACATCACTTGTCTAAGCACATAGATTACCCTTGCCTACAGTTATAGATCAACGCTTGTTACGCTCATCTTAACTGTAATTTTGTCATCATCTGTCTTTGTTTACTCTGATTTTAGCTTCGCCATTCAAAGACATAACATGATGTAACAAGGTTGAAACTCTAATCGCATAGGAGGGTTAGTGCTCGCCTATTTTTCCAACAGCTGTTACATCAAATATGGTTTTTAACGTAAATAACTGCAAGACCATGGATATTTCTGAAACACCAGTTCGTATTATTTTAATGCTGACTGTACTCCTGTTTCAAATAAAAATGCCAATAATCCAAGTCGGCCATTTTGTTTCGCTAATTGCCTGCTCTTATCGTATTGCACGCCCATAAATATAGCATTTTACGACTTCAGATTGTATTTGCCGCATAAAGTCACGCATTGGAACTGTTATATCAATAATTGACAATGAATTGAAACTAATCCGTCTACAGTTAATTATTTGCTTCGTTGCTACTGGAATTGTAAGAAGTAATGTAAATTTGTTACACCATTTAACTTTATTGGTACGGTTTTGCTATACGCCAGTTCTACAAGTTATACGTTAGAGCGAGCACCATGTATTTCCATTTCACTCTAATTAATATATTACGTTCCTCAGTTTTTCAAAACGTTTGTCTACATGTAAAGCTTACCTTACATGTTGCGCACTATTTCGGGGCATAAATACTTTTTCTGACAGCATATCGTCGGGTTTTGTTATTGACTTTAAATCATCTCAGCATTTGTCCCCAAAATAGTATTATTAATTAGATACTGCATGCTGTACATCGCTAAAGCGCTTAACTTTGTAGCGTGCTCTATGTGTCCAAATATACTTTATTGCTCTTTTAAAGTAACATAATTGTAACAAAGCGACATTAAGCGTCGTAATACAGTAATTAAGTTAATAAAGTTGCGCTCTGGGCAGAGTTAATGCGCCAGTCGTTAGGTTGACATGACTGCGAGTGTTACACGGCGGGTCAAGTGATGCCATTAGGGTATACGTACGTGTGGAGAAAGGAACGATTTGATTAAGTGTATTACGCTTTTATATTTTGCCGCTCAAAGTGAAAACAGCGCTCACAATTTAAAAAAAAAAGTTTATGTTAGTACGTTTCTGTATTCATTTTCAAACACTGGGTTTACGTAGCTCCATCGTTTATACTCGTACTGTACATTGATGATTGCCTTGTGTTTGTACTAACTTTGTATTGGTCAACATCATCATTACATCGTAAAAAAACCGTGGGAAAAAATAAAGCTTTGATTCCATAGATGAATTAGTTTCATTCGGTCTGTATTAAATTTTAGTTTGTATTGAGATCTATATCATTGCCATATATTATGCTATGTACGATCGAAGAAACTAAATAACGTGCAGTGGAACCTTTTCACTGTAAATGTTATATTGACATACGCTCCATACGCCAACGATTAGCGTCTGCCATCGAAGTGTTAAATTATCCGTGAAAAAGTTCCGCACACATACAAGATTCAGTTTGTTCGTCTGTACATAGGTACAAGATGTGATTTAAATCCAAAAGAAATATACTAAGTTGATTATATTATTAAGAACTATAAACTCAAGATATCTCAATAAAGGCTTGCTTAAACTAATTAAACTGATTCCTTCCTCCATTGATCAAATTTTATTACCTTTTTGTTTTTACTATTATTTAGTTTTGACAGCCCTTACTGAGAAAACCTTTGAAAGATCCATTTTCACGAAGGCTATACTTGCTGAAGTGAGCCCTGTGGGTATTCTATATTCTGGGGCCTTATCATGATGTCTTAATGCGATTCAATTCCAACTCAGTTCAGGTTTTGGCTGTCGTTTTTAGTATGGATCTGACAGCGAGCGAACCTTAACTGTATCGGAATTCCATCGCACTAAGACGTCTTGGTAGCCCCCCTGTTGCCTCGTCAAAATGATGAAAATACAAACAACTAATATAGAAATCATTAAAATGACTTCTGAAATGGTTAGCTTCGTGAAATGGACCCTCATATAGATCCTTACCCACACCTAAAACCATAGCTGTTTCAAAAACTGTAAAAAAATAAAACAACTACGCATCAACAATTTTAAAATATAAATTATTGCCCCGAATTCAAATTATCAACATTGAAGACAAAAATAAATATGTTTCCTATTTACACTACTAACTATATTATACAAATAAACCTAGTATATTCACACAGGATATGTTATCTGGTACCTATCAAGTCTTTACTGAAGCTGATTAGAACTAATGATAATCATTCATTAATATTAAAGCAAACGTTTACATGAATTTACTGTGCGGCCCCGATATGATCAGCCGATCCACTTTACATAACAAAAACAGTTTTTTTTATTACCAACCTGTGTGTGTAATGTACCGTACCAAGTGTCTCACTTATATGTACGTAGTATCAATCATAGTATAACGTCAGGCTGTAAATTGTACATATGGCGTGAAATAATTGCCGCTTGTAGTGTGATGGACGTCAGTGGACGCCTGTACGTTAGCCATTGCAGAATGCTTTAATTAACGCGTTGTTCAGTGGCTTACAATGAACTAAATGGTCTGCGCCAGCAATCCACGTGACTTCCGCAACAGACAAGAAAAGATCAGTCAGTCCACATTTATAGAAAATGTGCAAGAGAGCGAGTGATTATTATAAATTAATAACAAGCAAACGACAGTTCTTCCAGTTACACTTGGGACATCAAAAAAGCTGCAACTTTTTTTAGAGTGAATATGCTACTCATACCGTGGCCCTCTTACGAATCACTTGTTCACGAAATTAGATCCAAGAGCCTCTATGGTCACTAGTTCTATATATCCAAAGTCACTTTCACGTATTAAGCAAGGATTCTATACTGAACGGGTTGTGCTTCCGGCCTCCGTTCTTCGACAGGTCTTGTTCGGACGTGCCCCCTCCACTTAGGTCTAAGGACACGGCCCTGCCGGAGTCGAAATCGAACTTCTCAAAGTTGGACGCACCCCCGAAATGTTTGAAGAAGGAGGGTTGAGGGTCTGGGAGGGGACTGTAGTTCCTGCCAGAGTGCGCGTCTGATGTTGAGCTGTCAGAATTGTTGACGGCGTCGCCGCTAGATGGCGCACGCAAGCGACTGGACAGTGAGAAGTCTTCAGGCCCCGAGTCATGACAGGAGTCTCCACCCACCACATCAATCATACATTCTTCTCCATCCACGTCGCCGTCAGAGTCTGAATAGATCCCGCTATTCCTGTGCTGAGCCAAGTATTCTGTCTTCAGCGCCTCAAGGTCCACCGCGATGCCTTTAGCCCGCAACTTCCTCGCCTGACGGTCCAACGCTTTTGCCAGTTTCTTTCTTCTTCTCGCCCTGGTGATAAAATCAATAGGGCCTAATTAGTATAGAACCTATCACAATGAGAAATATTGGGAAAATACATTTATGTGACAAACGAGCTAGTTGAAGGTATAAAAGCGGTCGTATGGCGTCGCTGAACTTGGTCACGCACTTGTAGTGGAAAGAGTCACTCTTCACCATTTACGGCTTCACTACGCACACTGATGCAATAGACTAGTGAGTAAGACAGTAGTTTAGTGATGCGTACAAACTATAAGGACTATTGAAGACGTCATAGTGACCCGAACTAAGACACCTCCAGAAAATATTGAACGATAATTTCTATTTTCGATGTTCGTATCACACCGCGCCTCTCACTCATAATTGTGACTATTAATGTGAGCGGAACAGTACGAAATTAACTTAGAAAATCGAAATAACTATTAGGCCTGGATTTTACGATTGGTTTGAAGGTCCTCCACTATCGATAGTATTATCTATAGTTTGAGTAAAGACAATAGTATCGATGGTACCGATGGTATCGATAACTCTTTTCGTGCAATACTGTTGGTAAACTACAAATACTACCGACTATTGATAATTTAGAATAAGTAATCGATTGTTACCTTTATTTCAGTAATTTTATACATGTTCATTTCGATTAGTACTTTTAATGAATAAATGTACCTAATTGAATATGAATATCAGTAATATCTCCTGATCGGTTTCGACGACGTCAACCCTGCCTAATAAAAAAATATACAATACAATAACATATTTACAATTTTCTATCATGAACCCTAATGTGGCTCGCTAGACCGAACTTGGTTTTAAATACCCTATCACAGGATATGCAATAATATAATAATATCGACAGTATCGATACCGTCGATAATTTCGATAGTTTCATAATTTCCTGTACAATATTTTACTATCTATAGTATTGCTTTAAACAAGAGATCGATACTATCGATAAGTTTCTCGATTTTGATTAAATTATCGATAGGGAAACTATCGATATTGCGGCAACTCTACCCCCGTCGCCTGTGCTCCGTAAGTGGCTCACCTCTCGCGCGCGCGCAGCTCGTGCGGCGGGATGGGCTCCCCGGAACAGGACTGCGGGTGCGCGTTGTGGGCCGGCCGCCCCGGGCCCTTCTTGGTATGCTCCTTCTTGCGCCACTTGGCGCGCCGGTTCTGGAACCATACCTGGTGGAGAAAGAAGATACCGTAAAGTTGGGTTACATGGAACAAATCGTGGGTAACTTTGGCCCATATGAAAATCATATACGGTTTGATAATAACATTAGGTTAAAACTATTTAAAAACCCCCCACGCATTAATCAAGAAATCAAACCGTAAAATACAAAATAATTTATTTTTTGTTCCATCAGTTTGGAAAAGTGCTGTTATTCTTCAAATTGCTTCACCGATTTTTACCAAACATGGCTAAGAACCAATGGAAAATAAATATGGAAACTTTTGAATGTAAACATCAAAGTCAATACAAATTATACTTAAACCATTTGTAGCATCCTATGACCATAGGAATAACAATTCGCCAGAAATTACACAAATTGCAAATTATGACGTGGTGCAATCATACATTTATCTGGGAGCCTTAATTACGAACAACAATAGATTTATCGACGAAGTGAAGAGTCGTATGGCAATTTCTAGGTCTGCAATGGACAAGTTGAGGAAAATATGGAAGAATCGCAACATATATAGAGCCACAAAAATCCAGCTAGCTCGGGCACTTGTATTCCCCATATTCTTGTACGCTGCAGAAACGTGGACCCTACGGGAAGTACAGAAGAAAAAGATAAACGTCTTGGAGATGTGGTGCTGGAGGAGAATGCTCAGAGTAGTGTGGACTGAATTCCGTACCAACGAATCTATATTTCAAGAGCTCGGCATCAAGCAGCGTTTATCATCTTTAGTACAGTCTCATACTCTTACTTTTTCTGGTCACGTATGCCGCTTAGGGGAGGTGGCTATTGAGGCGCTTGTGGTCCAAGGAAAGGTTGAGGGTACCAGGGCTCGAGGAAGATCACCTACGAGGTGGACTGACCAGATAAAAGTATCAGAAGTTTTTAAAACTTATAAAAATAATCCTAGGCTTCGCAATATGATTCTAATTTTAATTAACAATTAATAAAGGTTTGCCAAATGAGTTTACGAAATGATTCATTCGTCAAATATCGGTTGGTAAAATGATTGCACCCCACTTAATTGTTATAAATAAATCTTCTAATTAAATCATGCTAAACGTGGCCTTTTAGGTCTTTTTACTTTAGGCTCTGTCTACCCCGTAAGGGATAAAGACGTTATGAATGTAAATCTTCTAATTTCAACTAAGCAAATATTATTTGCGTTTCGTTTAAAGATGAGGTTATATTTTCTATTCGCAACACCTCTAGCGTCTGTCTACCAACAGTAGGTATGATTAGTGTAAGTTTTCGGTCACGAAATACGTCTCGAACGCTTTTGCGTTAAAATGTCAAACACTATGAGAACAGGTTTGTTGCCGTTTCGATCCGCAAGTGGCGCTGCCAATTTTTCCATAGTAATTGAGGCGTTTCGTGAACGCGTTCGAGACGTTTTTTTGTGTGCAAACTTACTAGAGGCTCAGATCACGATGTAAACTCTTACTTAGAGATACATGGATAATTGTAATGGTAATACTGAACGATCGTGCGCATGCATTCGATTCGCATATAAAATGAGAATGTGCGATAGGTTTACAGCATCTGCCGGGTCCTTATCAACCTTACCTGGCCACAGATCTCGAAAAATATGGAATGTTAATAACAAACATTATTACCTACCTTTTTGTGTCGTTAATTACTTAAACTTTGGCAGTTTTTCAACAATTAAATACTTATATGTGGCAATACTGATCTACTGATTTACGACACAACGTTGTAATGTAAATCTTAGATATTGAGCATCCCGCAATCACCGTATACGTTTTTTTTCTGGCCAGGGGTACAAAGCCCTTCAGCCGAAGTTTTATTGAAATGCAGTTATTCATACGAGACCATCCATGAAGTACGTCATACAGTTAGAGGGGGGGTCTGGAAATTTGTAACACATGAACAAAATAATTGTAGTCTTCAAGGGGGCTCTAAAAATGATGAAATTAGTGTGACGTGCTTTATGGATGGCCCCAAGTCATTTATTTCGTAACAGTTTCACTAGTGTGACTAGACTTCAAGATTATCATTATGACACGTAAGGAACATTGATAATTTGTCAGAAAAAATAAGAAGTAAAAATTAAAGATATTTCAAATTTGTTCAAATAAAACCCTAAACGCAGTCAAGCCGACGGGTCTTTCAAAAATCAAAATATGTACCAAATAATAGTGTTGTGTTTAATACCGTATTCATTGCTGATACAAGCTGCGTGGATGGTCATGACCAGTGCACGTAGAATCTCAATTAATCGCTGACTTTGCTTTCAAGCGATGATGAACACATTAAAGGGTTTTAACTGAAGTACTCATTAATGTGTGTTTATTGTTATATTCTAAGTGTAAGTCAATACAAATCAATCTTGGTACGTATTAAATGTGCAAGCGTTAAGTTTAGTCATTGACAGGAGACAGTACGTATTACAATAGGTACTTTTATTGATGTTTTAAAATACAAGTTTTGAGTAATCGAGACGCATTTTATATAATTTCTATAGCAAAGGTCATACGCGTTTGATCCTTAGATATTACGAAGCAGTAGTATGTCAGTATGGCCATTAAAATAGTTTGCAGTTCACAGTAATTGTAACGAAGGTGGAGCTGTCAAGTTTAATTAGTTAAGCTTATATTTTATTGCTTTACTGGAGTAAGCAACAAAAAGCAATTGTCATGGCCTCGCCGCAATTTTATGAAATTAAAATACCTGAGGTCCACATGCGTTTTATGCGATAGGTAGAGTTTAACGAGCGGGCCATCGCGTTTTACGGCAGATACTTACAACAAATGACGGTCGGATTAATTAGGATTAATTTAATAAAATACAAAACACGGGTTCGATGATAATCAACCTAACTGGAAAGTAAATTAAAATGCGCTTACGTTTAATTTTGATTCAGGCTGTGGCGCGAATTTGCACTTATACTGAAAAAGTGTTCTCAAGAATAAGTGCGTATAGCGTAAAGCTAGGTACATAAATGTGGGTTTAGTTGTTCTACTTCTACATTGCGCACCGATTTCATTTAATGCAGACACTATACCTTTAAATGGTGTTGTTAAGTTTGATTTGTGTTTTGGAACACGGCCTGCTATTAATTCCAAAGAAGCCTTAAACATCTTTTTAGACTGTTTTGCATGTTTAGTTACTGTACCTACTTTATTTTGAAAAAATGACTTTCTGTCAAGTTTCGTGCGGCGCATTCTTCTTGGCAATGATGATCTTTGCGAATACGCTGGTAGTTTATAAAAAGACATGTAAAAGGGCCCTTGGCGGCCAATTTGCAAAAATAAAATTTAGTTTTTTTGATTTTTATTGTTTTTTAGGCAATTTTGTGGTTTAGGTACCTAAATTTAGATTAGGAATTGATTAAATATATTTCTAGAAATCATTTGAACAAAATGACGAACACTATTTTGATTCTTGCTTCCACCTCACAAAATAAAACGCTCACAATTATGCTAAAGCTGCCCATAGGTCTTGTTACCCTAAGCTCTGTCTACCCCGTATGGGATAAAGACGTGATTTAAGTATGTATGTATGTAACAATTGGTAGTTTGTCGGTCACCATGATCGGACCCCTCAGTACCCGGCCATAAAAATTGCACATTGTTCTTCTCGATTTATTTCGGTTCCGTAGAGCGTTATCTCACTCTGACTTACGTGACGCTAATAGTCTCTTTTCAAAGACCAACTTGATGTTTATGGCCAGGTACACACAGCAAAATAATGCGGTTAGCACAGCCACGCACACGTCTATGCGTGTTGAGTATCGACATGAACGTTAAGTAGAATCTATGACATGTGAATGTGTGAGTAAGTTCGATCATAAAATCTACCCCCTAAGTACAGATTTTTTAGCAACAAGATGAATGAGCAATGTCGCTGTAAATTACCTGTTTATTGAATAAACAACAACTTACTATAAAATAACAATGAAGAAAGTTACAACTATTTAAGTTAGTTTATAATAAATTAAGTAAAAAATAATTACAAATTAAATGAAAATAATCCCCCCCGGTATCGTGTCACACTCAAAGGCTGAAAATGCAATATCTCCGGTTTCAGTTACTTCTACAAAAATAATGTAAAAGTATTTTTTTTATTTAGACTGTCCTAAAAATATTTTACCTAATCTTACATTGGATATTGTCATCCCCAGTGTAAGCGAGAGAACCGAATCGAAGCTTCCTTCGACCTTGAATCTTCAAATTTATGCAATCCCACGCATTGAACTATTATTACTAGCGAAGAGTAGTTACCATCTCACTGATGCGACGATGTTATATTATTATTTCTAAACAAGTCTGAGATTCCAATTCCAAAGCAATATTCCTCACAACCAGCATGGCCATTGAAATAACATCCAAAAATGACATTTTATTATTACTATTTTATATTCCGTTTTCTTCGGATACGAACCCGGTTCACTAAAGCAGAAGTCAAATCTTCGACCTGTCTTTGACAGCTAGGCCACCGAGGTATGCAAGTTACATGGTGAATTTGTGAATTATGTTCAATCTGCGACTACTGTATTGCAATTTGTGTAAATAGCTGTTTTATGAGCTTTGAAATAAGGTTGAAATTATAATTGATTTTTTTCCATAACTATTTAATTTTATGGTGGTTGCAGTCTGTTGTATGTTTAATTTTACTCTTATATAATATGTTAAAAACGCAAACGCATTGTGTTTTCTTTTAATATAATTATTAATAGGTATGACTCGTTTTACTGGAGTTTAAAAGTTGCTAGCTGATGGCTATTTTGGTCGTTATCGTCTTAAACAATATAAAGTGTTTTCTACCCTCAAATTTCTAATACATAATATGATTTTGTGAACAAACAACTGTCACCGCTGGCAGGTATTATTAGCTGCGGGATAAACCGTGTGTTATACTTACGAACTGTTTAATTTTGCCTTTCGAATACCTTGTGATTTGCAAAACATGGATTTTCATTTATCTTTGTTGAAAAGAGCAAAACAATATAACTATTTATATAAGGAATCGCTAGGAGTTTTTTGATATGGGTAAGTAGACAAACGGTGTTAAAAACAATGACTTATTATTTTATCGGTAATGTTTTAAACAACTTTCTTTGACGAAAAATGTTTTTATTTAAACTTCATTTATTTTGCAGCGGAAGACTGTGCCATTATGGATTCACCCTTACGCAGACTTCGGACACGATAAAAATATTCGTTCTGGGCCTAAACCTGAAGCCTCATCTCCTGCCATTTGTTTTGGACATTATGTAGTTGCCGCACCCGCTAGTGACCCATTTCACAGCAACAAGACACAAAGCTACGTTGCAACCTGTGCGAAACCATCTGCATGCTGAAGGATTGCATTGCCGTAGACCAGCAAAAAACATGCTTTAACGGACCAGCATAGAAGAAACCTTTGCTCGTGAATATCTTGACTTTGATTATTACATCAATCAAAGTCAAATGTAGTGATTTTTAGTGATGAAGACGAAATATATTAACTAAATTAAATATATAAACACAGTAATGTTTTACAGTGCAGAACGAGTGGCAGTGTTACTTTAGGCTATGGGGTTGGATGTCATCGATGGGCCCTGGTGTCCAAATCCAAACCAAATCGAGATAGGTAGCTTAGTCGTTTCAAAGTGGAGATTATAACCCAGTGTGAAATGATGTTATTGTTAATGGCTGTCATTTAACATGTCTATTCATTTCACCACTGACTTACACGTCCGCAAATAAAACGTTTCGTTCATCTTTATCAGACTTAAACCTAATAAACCAGAATTTAAGATATTAATTATGTGTCATCTTAAAAATAGCCCTATTATGGTTGTGTATTCAATTTGCAAGATAATTATTATGTTAGTGACATAAGACTTTTTAGTAAACATAAAATCATACTGGCCTCTAAAGTGTGTGTTATTTTATGAATATTATTCTATAATGAAAAGTGTGCAGTTTTATTTAGCTAATTTAATTACTTTTGGTAATAATAATAATAACACAAATAGAGGCTAATACAATAAAAATTAAATGTTGCAATAAACAATTTGAACCAATAATTGCATTTTATTGTTTTATTCTTTTACGTCCTTTTTTTCTTGTTTTAGGTAAACATGAGTTTATTTTGAGATTAGTAATTTAAAATTGAAAACAAAAAAGATACACTTGTGCAGGATTCGAACCCGGTTCTTTAGGTTTCATAACTCTAGGTCAATACACCTGAGCCACCACGCTTATAATACTGGTGGCAAAATTATGCTTCCATTGAACAAAATACCAGCAGGTTTGAATAACTATGCGTGAAGGTAGTCAGAAAACACAATTAGCACAGATAGGGCATTTTGTTGTGTGCGTAATAAGGCAGCGGATAAGTGCGGATGTGTGTATAGAATGACACACGTGGATAACTAGGGTGCTCACCGATTCGCTTTGCTGTGTGTACAGTACGGCTACGATGTCATGAAGTATTTTCCCAATAGCAATAACTCAAAAAATCGCAAAGAAAAGCAAAACATGCCAATGCTCCCGACGGACTCTGTATTAATGACTCCACCTCAAGGTGGGGTTCCAGGGGGTTGTGGGGTCGCGGGGGTCGCGGGGGGTCGCGGTGCCGCGGGGTCGGGGTGTTCATTAAGCCACGGCCCACCGCTGACCATTACGCTCGTTACGATTCCGTTCGGTAATCAATGTGTCCGATTAGAAGTGACTTTACAAAGGCGTATTAACATATTGATGATGCTTGGTTTAGACTTTATGCGGATATTCATTTGGGGTTTTGGTCGGCACAATGGAGAAAGGTTAGCCTTTTCTCAATCATTCCGCAACTAAAGTGAAACATCACTTTGACACAAAAAAACTGAAGAAATTAAGAATATTAAATTGTAAGGTTGGCTGTTCATCTTTCGCGGAAATTCAAAGCAATGGATGAACGGATGTATTCGATTTACCGACACATCTAAAAAAAAGAATCTCCACCTCAACTAATAACACAACGCCTCTTCTTGTCTGTTCACGGTTAAAAACAACTATCACTTGTTTAAAAACGCCCTCACTCCCCTGCTATTGCTTACTTTAACAAAAAATGGGATTCATACGAAAACCATTTGCGGATATCGTGTTGTCAAACTGCCGCGACCGGCGACCCTTCTTAACTTGTTAGCATCCGAACTTTAGATTAAGATAGAACCTTGATTCTTAAAGGTTAAGGTTCAATTTACCAATTCGTTACATTATTTTTTTCTACCACAGCCACCATGGGTTCAGAAAACCATGAAAACGCGTGAGATACTTAAGGGTCATACATATCACTTGTTACAATTTTTCGAATAAAACTTTTCTGTCCTATGAACATTATGTAAACGGTAGGTAGTTATGAAACTCAATCTTTTCTTTAAATAGGTAAACACCCCCTTATTTTCTCATTAAGTCTTTTTTTGTAAGTGACTTACTCAGCCTCTGACGGTTTTGCAACTTACCAACTCGGCTAGCAAGAGTGCGCGCGATAGCTGTGTCGCGCGCGAGATAGACAACCCGTCTTTTTCTTACTGTTTGTTCCTGAAAGAGACGGCTAGTCTATCTTGCGCGCGCTCGGGCTAGTGGAGCAGAGAGAGAGAGAAAAAGAGAACCGCCAGACGGACGGGTTGCTCGCCAAGTGGAATTTCGCTTAGCATGTCAAAGGATGCTCCTATAGAGCCGATATCGGACTTTGGACGCTACAGTGTTAATTTGCAAGCAATAGGATTTTTAATCAGTCAAAGTGACCAATAAGTAGCTACAGCGCTGTAGATTTAGACTGACATTTAACCGCTTTCAAATTTGACGACGCTCAACAAATAAAAACGTAGCAACTTAAATATGAACTTGTAAATAAAACTGACATGTAGAATTCTAATTGATTTTTTTCAAATGAATTTGTTTAAATTTCGTTTTTAAGTTCCATGCTGGTCTGGGAGCAAAGAAAAAATATAGAGTGTACCAGTTGCTTTTCTTCCCGCGCAGATGGTAAAAGCCAATGGGCCTTAAATGGAAGGAATGGGCGCAAATCATAGGAATCATGTTATAGGCGATGCGGCTAGCAACCCATCACTATTTTGATTCCATTTTTCATGTGTACGCCCACAATCTTGCTAAACGTGGCCTGTGGTCTTGTCACCTTGGGCTCTGTCTACCCCGTAAAGGATAAAGCGTGCTATATGTATGTATGTCTTTTTATCATCTCAAAACAATAAACTAAATTAAATATCGATTTATTAATTAAAAGCTAGCTTTTCGTTTTATTCAAATAATAAAGTGTTAAAAATAAATGCGGTTAATAGCTTCCTTTCTTTGATACGTAGACCCTGCGACTGCCGTCTGGTGTAAATAAGGCTCCCCTCGCTCCACATACATTTACCGTATTTACCTCCCCTCGAACGGAAAGCGATGCCCTTTTTCCGGGCTTTAGAGCCTCTATCAGCGGTCTGGGGATGTATTTTGTAATGACCCTAATTGGACTGTGTATCTACGGCGGATTTTCACGTGGTCTTTTGAGGGGTTGAAACAAAGTAGCGTATTGAGACGCTGGCAAAAGAATGACACTTTAAAAATATATTGTTGAGGTGTTTGTAAAAACGACACCGGCAACTGAATTTAACGGAAAACATGTGAATTAGTACTTTCAGCATGAAACTACTGTGAGATTAAATCATAATTACACAAACGGAGAACTCGGCGCAGTTTTCGTTTGGCTGCCGCAGGAGGAAGGACTACGAATTAGTCCGAAACATGTCGAGCATCACTCGACTTTTATACGTGAGTTATCCATTTGTGTGATTACGTAAATCAGTAATTAAAAAATCTGTAAATTAAGTTGAGTATTTTTTTTAATTTTTTGATTGAAAAGGAGACGTGTGGTGAGATTTTCTTTTTATTTCAGCCAAAAAATACACCCATGCAAATACCTATTTATTTTTCCTATTTTTTCGGTGCTAGAAATGTGGAAATATATAACCAGGTAAAAACTATATGTGTTTTATATGTATATTAAGATAAATATCCATTATATCAGCATTTATGCTAAGCGGTGTACGACCAAAAAACACCACCAATGAGGTTACTCCATTTTCCTAGCCTCGCTCAGCTCAGCTACGAAAATGGAATAATCCGTTTAGCTATCCAGCAAGCTCTGGTCAATATTATACGAAGCCTAATTTTGATCAAGAAATACTGTGATTTTTTTACTTATTATTCGAATTTTGTTTTTAAACAGCAAAATATAACTTTCAGCAGCATTTTGCAGCGAAGTCGAATAAAATCTCGGATAATGATGAAACTTATTTCACGAACTACATTAAAATCAAAATACATATTCAGCTATTTAACTTTGAATCAACTTTATTAAATATCAATAGGTATTTGTGAAAGCAAAATATTATACCTACATTCCCTGACGATTGCAAAGACTTTACAGACAAAATCACATTTTTATTCACGCTACAAATGCAAATGCCGTCGCTTCCGTCCGATGCTGTATTTCAGAGCGCAATAACGCTGTCTCTTTTGTTTCAGTGCATAGAAATTGATATTGGATCAGTGAGATAGAGACAGATATAAATTTCACATGCTCGCACTGAACTGCTACGCGCTTAACGCAAAATTTGGCCAGGGTTGGCTTTAACACTTGAGAATTTCACTGTAACATTTTGTACCCAGATAATTTCAAAAATGATACTTCACTCTAGCCTATCTACAAGATAGATGCCAATATTGCCGGCAGAGATTCCATTTAGAGATGCCGACCCAGCTATCAAATTAGTATAAAATGCAAAATAACAGGCGAGCGCAAGGCTTCATTAAATCACTTTAATACGAACAGAATTACATTTTTGAAGTGAGAAGATTATTCAAGTGCGATAATTTGCCGCCCCGGGGCAACCCTACGAACAGGCTTCATGTCTATCTTTTACTGGTAAGCCTAGGGCGAGGCGCATGTTTGATAGCGACGCGCCAAGCAAGACAGCAAATAAAGACTACAGAAGTGCGAAAGAGATGGAGGAAACTCCTTAAATTTTATATTCTATCCGCATTTTGTCGCCTAAGCGTTCCATTTAGTGTTCCATATTTAAACCTCGCGCCATTCTTTTTTCTTTTCAGCCAGGCGGACGATGTAAGACGATATTCTATTTTTTTCGGAGGGTGTTTCCAGCCAGCTTCGGATGTGTGCAGAATACTGATGTGTGCGACGCCCTGTTACGGAATGAAATTGGCATATGAATGTAAATTTTATGCTATGAATTTTAAAATGAAGTCGATACTTTCGAGCTTCCTGTGGCGGCAGTTGCGGTAAGTTTCAAGGCGGGATAAAATTAGATTAGAATAGGCCACTTCTGATAAAAAATGGCATTTTAACGGCTTGCGTAGAGTCTTTATGGAATATGAAAACTTTTCTCGGTAGGTACTTAGTTAGATGCTTGTGGCATGCAGGTAAAAATATTTATGAAGTGAGGAAGTTTAATATTTTTATATTCGAGTTGTATGAAGTTTAAATTACTGTTAAGAATGTACTAGTAAAAGGATATTTTCTGTCGAATGTCTTTATACAAAGATGTTCTTTATTTAGAAGGCGTATGCAAAAATAACGTAATAATACATTATATACATCGGTATCGACCTACGACATGAAAAGATTGAACTAGATTAGAAAACAAATATCCGCAAAAACCAAACAGCAAAGAAATAACCCCAAGACCTTGAGCGAACGAAAGAAAATAGAGAAATCAAAGAAGAGGAAAAAATCCACTTTACAGACGCAAACAAGTCACTTTAACTTTATTGAGCTGTAATCGAATTGTGACGTCCCTGCGAGCCGCACGGGCGGAGCGGCGCGATCTGTAGCCGTCCTTATCTGACCCACGCATTTAAATCTATGCTATTCAATCGTGCCGTCTCGCTCGTGTCCCAGGGGTGCCGCCGAGATTGCAATCTTTTGATTTATACCAACTATTAGGAGAGCTGCGGGATAGTATGTCTCTCGAACGAGATTCGCCGATAAATGTTGCGTACTCTCGTGTTAGTACTTATTACACGAATGGATGGTCTGATTCGTATATTTTACTCCGTTTACAGACAAATGACCTGTAATGATAAGATATATTTAATTCACTTCGCGATTTCGTTTGCTCTTGGTTTGCAGAAACGCTTAGATTTAAGTGGTAATTTGTGTTATTAGGCACCTACCTAACTTGGTAATGATTGCCTCGGAGAATCATTGACGTAGTTGCCTCCCACACAAGTATTTTTTAACCTTATTTACCTGAAGCTTGAAGAGTTACAGATTTTCGAAACGACTACGATCCAGTTTATATTAGCCCATCGTTTTGGGTTTTACGACGCCGGCCTATACCTGCAGACAAAGAGGGGGTGGGGTGGGGGTTGCGGGTTTCAATTGTGTCCAATTTTTACAAGCCTTTATATATTTCATTTTCAATGTATATTATGTGTACCGTCTGCCCTAAAAAGCATACTATATTTCATACTATATGTGCTCTATTATTGTTACTTTAAAAATATGGAACCCTATGTAAGTGATTAATAGGTGCACTAGATAACGTAGGACTGGAATGCATGCAAAGCATTCGTTAGCTAGAAGAAAGTAGGTCAAAAATTAACCCTGGGTAACGTCCGATTACTTTCCAGGGGTGTCCACACCGACTATCCCGACGGGTATACGAAATATCGTTTATAATTACCGTTTCAAATTTTGCACGTAAACTTTGAACCACTCCCAGTGATCGGATTAACTCGGAACATTCAGCACATAAGACGTAAACCAATCAGCTAAATTCCAATGTTTTTTTTATAAGGTTTGCATCAATCATTTAATTAACGCCTAACCCTTTCTGATACTGATAGGTATTATCTTTTAAAGCTTGATAAAGGTATCGAAGAAGGGTAGGCGGCAAATCGCCACGGCACGGTCCCCGACGGCCGCTTAGCCCGGGTCCGCGGCGAATCACCCTCGTTTACATTGAACGAACCTTCTCCTTAGTTCTATGCTCTCCTGGTACAATCTTAATATGAAATATTGTTTTTCTTGCCTATCTTATGAATATTGAAATCTGTTAATAATATTTGTTTAAAATACCTAATTATTTAACTCTGAAACGAGACCAAATAGTAGTCAATATGTGTGTGGAGATACTAAATTCTATGACACAGTTGTTGAAAAGCGATCAGTTTATTTTTACAAGCTTAATGCTGGTGCCTTTGCCCTGGTGAAAAAAAAGTTCCTCCCTAGAGAATTTCGAAAAATGTTCGAAAAATATGTTTGCTAATTTTCAAGTAACTAGGCAGTGGTTTAGTCTTTACATTGTTATAGATGAAAAACTTAACTAAATGAACTGTTGTACGTAGTAGTGTAGGTACAGAACTGATATGGGACTTGAGTCAGTTTTCTAATTTGGAACGTCAATTTGTCTATTCGCACACATTACTCACACATACAACAGGTCAATTACTTAAAATTTTCACCTATAGTCAGTCACGTTACATTTTTGTGGGTTCTATGGGTTTTATGGGTTCTATTTTGTGGGTTTAGATGTATATTATTATTATTAACATCATCAAGCACAAAGTTCCTACACCAAGGCAAAGGTCCGTCATATTCTCTCTCTCTCTCTCTCTCCCCCCTGTAGACCAGACAGAAAAAAATTTTTTCACAATAATAATATTTGTGGTCAATGAGGAATCCGACGACGTAAATCATTTTTAAAATGTTATCAATCAAAGTTATTGACCACGCACGTCACCAGAGGTCGTTGATGTCAGCTATGTTTATAACTTGAAAATTCAAGTTTGCTAAAAATCACTAAATTTAATTGTTGACGATAAATCTAAACAAATAACCACAAATTATACTCACTAATTAAAATTAAGAGTTCACGGTCTAAACCTAACCTTTAAAACCGTCTAGACGTCAGTCGCCTGTCACTTTGACAGATCACAGTCATAAATTATGAGTGACATTTTACAAACCTAATAGCGGCTTAGGTATTTGATTTGACCTAAAAGAAATGACAAGAGATGTGGGCTTACGCAAGGCCGTTAGTTGAAATGTCTGAATTTAGTCATAGGTATTTCGACTGCAAACGTTGCATTTCAAATTAAGCCTACACTTAATACCTAGGTATACTTTACATTATGTTCACTTCAAAATTTGCGAATCATTGTGCCACTACTTCCAGAGGTCGTGTAAATAATAAAGCTTAGATATCAATGCAAGTACAGTCAGCCAAAATACTTGTGTCAATATATTGTGGCGCGGATTTATTAGCGAATGTATTGTATTGTAGTTAGTCAAGTCTATATGTATACTACAATTTGACTACATACTTTTACTTTTTTGTACATTACTTACGTATGAAACATGCCGTGATAATGCACAGACATTAAAACAACCATGTGTAAATGAGAACATCACAGGCCCTTTCGTCACGAACTAAATATATTTGCGCACTTTGCGGCGCACGCGCAACGTTGACAAACGGGACTATAATTCGCACTCTAGATTTAATGGCTGTCGTTAACGAGAAAAGATGCATATGTGTGAGTGACAGCTTCATAGAACTCTGTTTTGTGACAAATTATTTTAATTTAATTCGCCTATGTGCATTCTCAGCTAACTAAGAACTATAATATAGTTACCATATTCTTTAAAAAATATTTATATTTACATACGCACATAAAAAATACATAAATTGCGTTTTTATTCCTAAAGGAGTAGGCAGAGCCTAAGGTAACAAGAGCCAAAGGCAACGTTTATCATGTTATAAGGCCTATATAGGCGATGCTGCCAGCAACCCATCACTATTTTGATTGCCCTTCCCACCTTTACGCCCACCATCATGATTCTTACGATTTTCGCCAAAACCCTTTTTAACCATTTAATTAATATTTTAGCAATCTAATTATTTGATCTATTCTTAGAGAATTTTAGATAGATGTACTGGTACTAACGGCCCTGACTGCGTTATAGTTACAGGTTCATACTTCTTCATATTTTTAGCAAAACTTTAGCACAATCAAGTTTTTCAAAATGATAAAGTTTTTTCGGTGCATTTGCCAAGATTTGATCCCGCATCTCTTGCGTATGCCGAGGTGCTAATTCCTACTAAACCCAAGCTACCCCGCAAAACCCACAAATCCAACAAATCAGTTACACACGCCTATAGTGATGTGGTGTCGTCTAACGACACTAACCAGTCATCATTTTTAATACAAAAATCAAACGAAAATCTTGAAACAAGTCCAACTAATGACTACATTTGTCCAAGTTGCGATTGTGATATTTGCGTAAGATATTTTTAACTACTGTGAACAAATTATAGGACTTAGTCGTCCTTCCTAAATTCATCAAAAGCCGTAACATATTTTTTTTCAAAATTAGCTTTTTTTTTCTTGTAACCTCAATGAAAAGGAACTGGACATCTATCCAATATTACAGCGATAATAAACGATATCCTTCGTTTTGTTATTTAGCTGTAATATTGTGATACGCGCTTCCTGCTGTCATGTTCACAAGTTGTAAGCCGTGTTAGACATAATTATAAAAAAAGTTGTTGCCCCAAGCGTAACTTAATGTCATGTAGTCAATTAAAACTTATTTTGCCACATTTGTCTACAGATTTGTATTGGAATGGCATTTTTTTTACCAAATATTGGCGAAATATTGTCGAAAATCAATATCTACTGCTGATTTGTTATTACATTTACCCATTTATCTACGTATATTTAAGTAAGTATATGTCTACGTTCTTATTGCGACGAGTTACAATTAAAGTTACAGATTGTAATTAATTTTAGATTTTTTAGGTTTGAATTAGCAGAAAAATCCCTACACATAGAGGTAGGTAAGTACGTACCTGATTAATCATAAATATTTCTTGTTTTTGATTCAGAACCACCAGTTGAAAGATTAGTTCTGTTTAACGTATATTTTTATCCTTTTTTACAGAACCGCAGCAGTAGCACCATCTAGGTTGACTATTGTAACTAATATTTATTTAGAACTCAATCCAATTTCAATTTCGACCGTATTGAGTTATCACTGGTCGTTCTTTTGTTTTAAAGGCATCAGTTATACCCTTGCACTCCCCTACAAATTAGTTCCATACCTTTTGTTCCGTGCCGCTTTAATGGCAGACTGAAATATATTTAGCTTTAATGTCTTAATTACCGGACAGCTATGAAGTCGTAAACTTGTGCCGTGCTTCATTATGTTCCCAGCTTTATGTTATGTTTTAAATGTTGGTAATTTTTTATGAAGTGAACCCTGAGTGTAATTATTTGTGAATTGCAATCTTTGTTGTCTGCGGCGAAGAAAGCTGAACTGCGGACGAATGTGAGATGATGCAGGTAATAACCTTTTTACTCGCATACAAAGTTAATGACGCATAGATCTTATGGACAGGAGGTTGAAGAGTTCTGGAAAATATACATAATATTCATAGCCACTTCGCTCTTCTTCGTAACCAAATAGTCAACTAGACGTTCCAGGTCTTCTAGCTGCCAGTAATTTCAGAGCGCAGTTGCTGCAACTTATATCATCTACTCACAACCACCTTACTCTTCTTCAAATCCAGTTTCATGTCCAACGACTCCCGCCTGAACACATCAGGGTTGTGGGCGATGAAGACATGCGTTGCAGCTCTTCTAAGTTGAAGACATGTTCGGATGAGAGTAGATATCAACCACCAAATAACCTGCTCTCTTTTAGGCTCATTCTCATGGCCAACATTTCCCACATGAATACAGGACTACGGCTCTTCTAACTACCAAGAGTCGAAGAGAGATCAGAACACAATGAACAAGAGTATCGAAGGCAACGCTGTCTTTAGATCCAGTTTCATAGCTAGCGCATCTTGCATGAACACTTTAATATAAAGGGAGACGGCCTCCAGCTCTTCAAACTTCCAGGAGTTGAAGAAAGACCATAATATTATAGAAGAGGATACTTACAGCTACTCTGCTCTCTTTCAGATCCAGTCTCATGGCCAGCGCCTCCCGCATGAACACATCAGGATAGTGGGAGGCGAGGAAGGCACGCTCCAGCTCTTCCAGCTGCCAGGAGTTGAAGTTGGTGCGCGAGCGGCGCCTCTTGCCGCTGTCCCCGTCATCGTCGCCCACGCCACCTGTTGAAAAGCGTGTATTACTTAAAAAGGTTACGAAGACGGTGGTTACGAGTCGCTTATACTCGCAATCTTCGTACATAAGGTGTATTCGTTTGAGACACCTCAAAAATGCTTTTTAGGCTACGTTGACCGATTTTTAAGTCTCTAAATTACATCTAAAACCGAAGGCGATAGGGATCCCAAATTGTGATAACGAGAGATACGGAGCATAAAAAAGTCAACATGACATAAAATAGTCTAAACCTAACCTACATAATGCATCTTTGGCGGTAGAAAACAAAAAACATACTGTGATAGTAAGGGTTGAAACCACTTTTTTCTATTCATCAAATCGCAGCGTTAAAATGAATGAGCCAAATTACCATAAAAGTCAAACTGGCAGCTCCAACAAAGTCAATTTGGACAATTCCTGCGCTGTTAAAACAAAGCCGCGACCGGGGGCTCATAAAAAAGAGATAATCTACCAACCGTCAGAGCAAGTTTTTGAAAATAGAATATAATTTCTAATTCTCCCGCTCTCCCGATGATTTTAATTAAAAATGGTCTCTGGAGAGAGACGGGTATACGCCGCCGCCGGGGGTGGAAAGGAACAGCTATAAATTACTCGGTGTGCCCTCAGAGCGACTAAATAAATTAGAAGTGATTAAGAGCGCGCTTCTGTGTATCGTTATCTCGTTGTTTTGCAGGACTAATAACTAACTTACCTCTTTTAACACGTCAGGGTTTAATAAAAAACATTTTTAAAGGACTAGTGTATTCCATCATAAAAGGAAAGGTTTTTTTTAGCAAAGCATAAACTTATCAAATTGAGCGATTACAGCGATTAGAAACGAATCTCAATTTTAAAACGTACGCGTTCACGCTACCCCACCCAACCTGATACGTTTACGTTACGCGCTGTCGCCTTAAGTCCCAAATTACAGTAGAGTAAACGAGATAGCGCTATACACCTAATGAGGGGAATGAGGGAGATGAGTAAGGATATTGTATTAAAACAAACGGCCGCCTTGGGCCCGCCGACAACAGTTTTGGCGCGGTTTAATTTAGTCTGCTCAATGTTTTTATGTCGGAGGGGGAGGGGGGTTACTAAGTATCTATTTGAGGGTATAACGCGGTTAATAAATTCGTACAGTTAATTATTAGGCTTTGTTTTGGTTTGTCGCCAGTTTTGATGGTGTGCTTAAATCATTTCACATTGATTGTTTGGGAACACCGCTGCCGCGTTTTTAGGAACACTGTTGCTTACCTACGTTATTCTACTAACTGTCTGTTATTTATTGCCCAAGGCTTTGCAAGTACCCAATATATTATTTTTGTATTCCCATCAAACTTAGACGTTACTTACTAAATTAAATACCTACAATGATGACTTCACTCGATATTATTCAAATTATGTAAATTTATTCTAGTATTCTTTAGTTGTTCACGTATCAAACATCATCAGATCACCACAAAAACTAATAGTGGTACCAATGGAAAGAAATGGCTTGATTATAAACAAAATAAACGCCGATAAGGAAAAGTTGATTGGAAAGTGATTTCTTATTTTAAATTGACTGAGTTTAGTTACGAAATTAGCATAAAAACTGGCCAGTATCAAAGTCTTTAGCGGCCCTTTTCACCTTAATAGGAACTTCGATATTTTTGTGAGATAATGTGGGAAAATGAGAAATCTCTAATCACGTATCAACGAGTATTTATAGTCCGTAAGTTAATCCAAAAACCTACCCAGAATACATAAAGGTATCATCACTACATAGTATAAAACAAAGTCGCTTTCTCTGTCCCCTTGTCCTTATGTCCCTATGTCCCTATGTATGCTTATATCTTCAAAACTACACAACGGATTTTGATGCGGTTTTTTTAATAGATAGAGTGATTCAAGAGGAAGGTTTTTATGTATAATTCTACGCAGACGAAGTCGCGGCAGAAGCTAGTAATGCATAATAAAGGTTGCGCCAGACCGGGAGTTGTATGTATGTATGTAAACTCTTTATTGTGCAAAATAAACAAGACAAATACCTAGGTACAATTGACAAACACTGAGATACATGCACAAAGGCGGTCTTATCCCTTTAAGGGATCTCGAGAGGTTCGGGTCTCGGGGGGTTGTCAAGATGAAGTGGCCTTTGCCTAACAGCGGGGCATAACTGGCTAAGACAAAAAAAGTACACTAACGAGCAAAAATGACGGGTCACTTTTCATACAAAATTCTATCAAAAGTTGTCTAATATCGACACTTTTATATGCAGCTTTAAAACAAAAAAAATTACATGCTTATGATTCGCTTATTACTTGTAGATAATACTTGCTTGGTCTTATTGGCTGGTACAGTTGAGGGCATAAATATCTATATAGCCATCATGTCAAATATATGTGTCACGGTCACAAACCTTATTGTTTGTGGGATAAAGATGTATAGATGTTATTGACGCCTCGGTGACGTACTTATTTATGCCCATGACTGTACGTAGAGCTTGTGTTTGCGAATCTTCTATTTTTATCAGTTCAGTAGGTACATTTACATATTTACACACAGCAATTGTGTTAGAATTTCAATAATAACGCTCCGCGATTCATATTTCTATTAAAGATAGCAAGGGGACAGATACGGGTCGAACGCAGCGAATTACACATTATTTATGTTCCCTGATACTATCTTTATTTGTCTATTGCCTGATTGCTTTTTCATAGACAATCTGGATATTGATATCTATTGAATTGAGTCACTGGAATATGATTTAAGTAAATCTTTCTTGGGAGATATTTATTACGATTTTACGACTGTCTGTAATAAGCATAAAATTTTATGGGAATGAGAAAACATTTAGGATTACATTTTCATTTCATATACTTACACAAAGAACGTACCTCTAAAATGATTTCATATTAACTAAAAATAATGTAACTAAAAACTTTTTTTTTTTAGTAGCAAGGTCACGTGACAGCTGGTACACAGAAAAAATCAAACGCTGCTATGGGTGGTGTAGCGGTATAGCACGCATCACGGAATTATGAGGATCCGTGTACGATTCCCGGCCATAGCTTTACTTTTAGGATTTTTTAGGAAACTTTTGGCAAAGCAAAACCAAGTCCGGGAGTTTTCTTCCATTTCATTCGTCTTATTTTTTATTCCATGTTTTGTTATTTTCTGTATATATAAATTAAGACATGTTATAATGTCAAGTGACATATTATTAAAACAGCAACCTACAAGTTCATAATAATAAATCAATTTATCGTTTAATAAAGTTAATTGAACCTATCGTTGAATTGTTGATATCGACATAATTATAGGAATGAACTAATTCAATATCAGAACGAACAAGTGTACACATAACATCGTTTTATTGCTTCATTGAATAAGCATTGCCGATGTACCTACTTGTAAAATAACAAATCCAATGCTGATGACATATATTATCAACTAGGTACACACTTATTTACGTAAAAGTTTATGGATTATGTAATATATCTTATCTGTGTATCGTTTCGTGAATCACAGACGGTTCTGGCTGAAAATCAGTGCTGCAGGTGTCTAACACCTCAGCGTAATGCTGAGCCAGCGACAGACTTCACTTTTGCGAAGACGACAACGCTGATCTAATTTTCATGTCTGTGTTTTTTTTCTATAAAATTGTATACATTTTCTTATATTTGTGTGTCTTGCAAAAAGGAATAAATGTCTTCTTTCTTTCTATTAATATGTGTGAAAACTGGCCAAGTTTCGTATCGGGCCACGCGCAGGGGGTTACCAAGACGTCTTAATGCGATTCAATTCCGATTCAGTTAAGGTTCGCCCGCTGTCAGATGGGTCGGAATTAAGTCGCATTAAGAAGCCACGATAAAGCCCCAGTAGGTACCTACTACATACATGGCAAATATTCAATATTAAGTTTTGGTGGAGTATTATTTGATAACTTGCGAAACCTACACAGCTGTAATAGTTACCTTTTAATTTCCTTATTTATACTAATGCCGTGAATTTCTTCACATACTCAAAAATAACCATTGATCTCACAGTTGTCACTTCCTACTTAGTACCTATAAAGCGTAATACTCTAACGGTGGGTTTAGACCAAACGAGCGAATGCTCATTCTATCCCCATTCTGGCAAAGTTGTTGTGTATAGAGAACAAATTTACCAGAGGGGGGATAGAATTAGCATTCGCTCGTTTGGTCTAAACCCACCGTAACGAATTCCTAGATCAAAAAATAGTTTCGCAAACTCTCTTTTTGACAGATCTATTCAACTATACCCGACACCAAGAGATAGAAAAAAAGCTATTTACGACTAAGGATAAGGGCCGACAACGCACTGGCATCGCGTAAAGCGCTGCGAGTGTCTATGGACAGTGGTGATCATTTAACATCAGGTGACCCACTAGTTCGTTGGTCTAAAAAAAAAGGTTTTTTTGGCATTTTATTCCATTTTGTTAGTGCCATTATTATTATGTAAACTATTGCTAAATATCAGCTTTCTAGTAGTAGAGACTACTACAGCTAAACAAAAGACAAAAGAGCGGACGAAGATGGTGTAACTACATAAAGGGATAAATACTATTTGCCATTTCACAAACGGAGCCCTAAGAGAATCGGTATACCAGGTTCCAGGTAGCCGCAAACCCGGTATTGGATTCCCTAGCCTCATCTCCATACGTCCCACTGCTGGGCACAGGCCTCTTCTCAGAATGAGAGGGCTTGGGTAGTTCCCACGCGGGCCCAGTGCGGATTGGGAACTTCACACACACCATTGAATTTCTTTGCAGATGTGTGCGGACTCACGATGTTATCTTTCACCGAAAAGCTCATGGCACATAAATTCCTAAAAAGTCAGTGGTGCGAGCCCGGGCACGAACCCACGACCCTCTGATTGAGAGGCCACTGGTCAAACCACTAGGCTACCACGGCTCAAGGATTCCCTAGCCCGTTGATAAATATTACTGAATGGACAATGACAGAGAGCTGTAAAAAAGTACTGGAAAGTTGCAGTTAATTCAGACTGATTTGTATGGGCCGCCCCTGGCTTTAAAATCTGGAGGGCATTAAAGTGTTAATTGTAAGTAATCGTAACTTATCATTTTCGGACACCTATAAGATCCGGAGATTCTCGGGAAAAGTCGTTTAAGCCAAAAATGCCGATGAATGAGCAATAAAATCGGTATCCAGCAATCGTAATAACCACTGCGGCGGAATGGATACTTAATGATTTCTTTATTCCGAGAAATAGTGTCTGGCCAATTTTCAAGTTTAGCCGAATTTTAATTCGGCTTTAAAAATATGTAGTATTTTTTGAACCGAGGTAAGTTATTCTGGTTTTAGCGAAATATTTATTGGTGATGTCAGCATACAGGTGGATCGGTTGCAAATACATTAAAATAATGAAATGGTGTAAATTATTTTCTGAAGAGACCTCGTCCACTGCTTCAGCAGATACGGATGTCGTGCGATTCTCTAAAAAAAAACTCATCTGGGAAGTGATCCAGTATTATTACATACTAGCTGTTGCCCGCAACTTCGTCTGCATAGAATTCTTTTATCGCTATCCCTCAGGAATTACGCAATTTTCCGGGATAAAAAGTAGCCTATGTGCTATTCCAGACCATAATCTATCTATGTTACAAATTTTATCCAGATCTATTTAGCCGTTTTCGCGTGAAAGAGTAACAAACATCCAAACATACTCACAAACTTTCACATTTATAATATTAGTAGGATACATATTAAAATATATCCTATCTACCGATATAATGATGCACGTGACATACAACCATAACATATGACCCTGAATCAGTCGACGAGGTCTCTCTAGGGATTTTTGTTATCAATATAAGTTGGCATAAGTTTATATAAAAAAAAAGTCCGTAAGGGATTAAGACGTGATTTGTGTGCTTTACAGTAAAAAAAAAACGAATGTGCTGTAAGATATAAATATACAATATTTTGAATCAAATCTCTGTTATTTCGTGCTTTACATGCCGAACTTATAATTTTTTTTAATAATAACTGTAACTGCGTCGGCTGTGTTACCTACCAAGGAGCGGAATATAAGTACTATGATTAAAAATGCAAAAAAAAAAACACCAAGCAAGCTATACTTTTTCGCCGAAAGTGTCAATAAAAGTACATACTTTCGTCTTTTGGCCGAAAAGACCCACCATCGAACACTACCGAGAATCAATCGCGGGCAGGGGCGGACTCGAGGCTCGATAAAATCACGATTAAACCGTTGCAGCGACCTAATAGCACGGTGTATGGGCCAGTCGATAATTGGGTGTAATGTTCACACTACCAATAAAGTTCTTCAGTTTTCGGAAAATAATTAAAATATGCACCTGTAATTTTTGTAAGGGCGCGTCTTTTAACGCTAATAAACTTTACGGCCAGATTTTTCTCCAATTGTTACAGATTGACCAAAACGCCATGTAAACGTTTCCCGAAGAAAAAAAATTATTATATGGTCAACTGTTGCAAAATACCAGGTACTTTCAGAACTTTGTAGGTACTTTGACATTGTTTAAAAACTTTTGAATTCGTATTTTGTTTGAAATTTTTGAACTATATATTTCACTAGCCGTTGCCCGCAACTTCGTCTGCATAGAATTCGTTTATCGCTATCCCGCGGGAATCACGCAATTTTCCGGGATAAAAAGTAGCCTATGTGTTATTCCAGACTATAATCTATCTATGTTCCAAATTTCATCCAGATCGGCCCAGTACTTTTGAGCCTATTCATTACAAACATACAAACATACAAAAATAGGTACAAATCTTTCCTCTTTGTAATATTAGTATAGATATAGATATAGATTACAACCTATGTTTGTAAACGTAATTATATGGCAACGCTCTTGTTGCATTGTATGAAGTTCTGCGTACTTAATTTCATGAATAAATAAAAAATATAGACTTCCTATTATAGGCTACAAAAATGTATGTTCCGCAAACTGTAAGTTGTTCTGCCGTCATAAGATTTTTACCGTCTTATTTTGCTCATTGAACATAGTTTATAATTTACCTTTTGCCTCAGAGTTCGGCCCTGCGCGGGAGCACCGATTTGATGTGATGACTTAATTTACGTATTCGATTACGTACTCGACTTTAAGAGTGAGTAAAATGCAGCCTTATGACCCTTTATTCTATTGATAGTTTAATCAAAAACTGACAATTAAGTTGTAGCAATTTGATGCGTACCTATCTATCTTTACAAGTCGATAAGGATAGCTTAATTATTATATTTAGGTATAAATAGTCAAGGTACGATGTAGGTGGGTTGGGTGTAGACAGACCTACATAATTATGCAGTATCCATAAGGTATTTCATTTGTATACACTTAGTAATGAATTAGGTCAAATTGCAGTATAATTTGTAAATCTCGTTGGCTATGCCAAAATATGTAGACCTTAAGCAAAATTTTACGATTTAAAATAGATTTTACTCCAAACTGCCCGTTTGCTCGACTAGCCGATTTTTAAAATTTTGACCGTTACCCACATTTCCGGATAAATACAACTTTCTAAACCTCTTTAAGGTGGAGTAAATATGCTGTATGTATATACACAGGCTGTCATTGAACGAAGGAGCTGATTTTTAGGGCTTATCAATACTTCACTCTCCGTCCGGAAGATGAATTTACCACTATTCAAAGGTCCAAGACAAGACTAGCTTGTAGGGCAAGTGTCTGGTCTAGGAGCATAATTTTTCGTAAACAAATGTAAAATTATTTTTTAATTGAATGCGTCTCCACTGGTATTCTGTTCCGGCGAAAAGCGCGTCAGTCCCGCCTATAATTTGGGCTCGATCCCTGGAAATTAATTTCTGAAATCGCTGGCAATGAGCAACTTATAATTTTGTACCAAAATGTGCCTTCGCCGGGCACGCGTACCAGAGACGTACTTAGTCAAACAAGTATTTAGTCGATCAACAGACTTGTAACATTTTCGGTTAGAGAAAAGTACGTATTATTACAAAAAAACAATCCCAACGTAAGTTTCACCGATGCCTTTTTTCCGTGTGTTGCTGCCAATCGTGCACTCGGGTATTTCAATTGTTGATCATACATCGACGATCTTATCGTCATGGTGTAACAATTGCTTTTTAGTGTTTATAAACATTGTAAAGGATTTGCCATATCAATACGATAGCGTTCCACAGTTACTCAAAAAATAATGACCTCGAGTGTCCCTACAGATCGCCAAATGACAAGGCCTATTCGACGAGTCAATAGTTATGATTGGCGCGTTATGGGCGCAGCGATCAAAACTCGGAAGAGGTTCTTTTAACAGTTTTGTGAGCAATAAGAATCCCTTCTATTACCACCAAAGAAGTATAATTTGCTGAACTATATATAACTGGAGCTTTTCTCTGTATCCCCTAATTTCTGATTTAATCTCGCACTTCAGATACTCCAATAACCTCTTTCTATTGCCCTTTGAGTTACGCTGAGTCTTATTTAGATTGTCCTCTTAGTCGCGTAATTTGTAAACATTAACTGTCTCATATTAATTTTCATTACTTTCTTCTTCTTCTTTTTTAATATGACCCCATCGATCGAAGCGATGATTTCACCAATGTCAAAGTAATATATATGTATAGTACTAGCTGTTGCCCGCAACTTTGTCTGCATATAATTCGTTTATCGCTATCCCGCAGGAATTTCGCAAATTTCCGGGATAAAAATAGCCAATGTGATATTCCAGACTATAATCTATGTATGTTCCAAATTTCATCCATATCTGTCCAGCCGTTCTGGCGTAAAAGAGTAACAAACATCCATACACACAAACTTTCACATTTATAATATTAGTAGGATTCAAAAATCTTGTGACGAAAATGTCGGCAACGTTGTACGGTAGACACGGTCAAAGGACCATTCACGAACCATTACCGTAAACGAACGAATTATTGTCAATCATACAATTATGGAAACTTCAATCAGCTGCCAACAATTGGAACGTTCTCGACAAATCCTCCTATATGCCAAAGCCATTCAATGAAATAGCCACTGTGTACTGTTACAAATCGCCAAATTAATGAACTTTGAACAAGAATACCCGCTTTATAAGCATAAAAAATACTACATTTTACTCTTACTTCCCTAACCTTTAAAGTTCGTCCTCACGATGAAGACATTGAGGCAAAGTGGCTTCATTAACGTTTCTGGGAACGGACGGCAGGACAGACATAATTGAATTTATGTAGTTAAGCTCACCCTGCCGGCATATTTACCATACGAGAGCGGCCATGTTGCAAACACGTTTTTACCGCGCCTTTTTTATTTTTAAATTGACCATTTTTTACGAAGCTCCAGTTAGACTCAACTTTGATGAAGGAAGGAGCATCGCAGGAAAGACTATATTAAGTTAGTACGGTATCTTATCAATCTGAGTAAGTATCTTCCTTCTTTTTTTGTCCTTCAATATGCAGAGACAAAAAATCGACTCTATCGTGAGACAACTTGCATCTTCCGGTTTGTAAGATTAATTGAGAGGAAATTATCCAATTTCTGGTTAAAAGGTAAAATAATGTAATGAATCTGAGGAAGTTAAAGTATCACTGTCGTTTTTACTTTGATGTTCTGCGTGGGAGCATCGTACCCTGTGGCGAGCATAGCTCTACCATTACAAGTTTTTGTAAGAAATCAAATTTTTATTACAAGCTCTTTTGCTATGGTCGAAGAATGGATAGCAAATTCGGAAGATAATTTCGATATACCTACATAATAATTTATAACCAAACACTTTTCTACTCTGCTACCATAATTTAAGTAATTTCAGGGAAAGTAACACCTGATTCAATGAATTGGGTACATTAATTATTATTAGGTCAGTTTGACTTTATTCCTCTTCATCGCGGAACCCTAAGGCAATTACGGCTACTTTGCCAATATTATGCCATTGCCAATAATTGCCCGCTACCGGCGACGGATTATAAGGCATATTTGAAATTATTAGCAATATACATATCATTTTTAAAGCATTAACGCCTATTACCGAGAGAGACATGTTTTTGTCGGATTAAACCCAAGTATACTTACCTAATCATAATTTTATGACGCTTTTGACTTTATAACATTGATAAGGTCTTAGTCTACTTTGAAATTATTTAACCGATATTTTATTAATAACGAGACACTAGTCTAACAAAAAATGCCGTATTTTAAACGTTTATGCAAGTTAAATTTAACTTGACAAGCGATTGTCTGAAGCTGTCACATTGACTTTTGTTTTTCACATATACCTACCTAACCTACAGACAAAAATTAATTTAGCTAGAAAGGATCTCACATAACTATCATCACTATATGGTATAAAACAAAGTCGCTTTCCGCTGTCTGTCTGTCCCTATGTAGTATGCTTGGATCTCTAAAACTAGCAACGGATTTTGATGCAGTTTTTTAAATATATCGAGTGAGTGAGTGATCGAGTGATTCAAGAGGAAGGTTCATGTGTATAATTCTACGCAGACGAATTTGCGGCCAGAAGCTAGTAATAATATAATAAAAACTCAAGATGGAATTCTGCGAACGGCAAAATGACCCCGGTTGAAACTACGCCTTGACATGTGCGCGTTTGTGTGCGTGTATACGTACGCACACGCTACGGGGCAGTTTGAACCGGCCTCACTTCGTCGTTCACAGGACTTTATCTTGAGTTTATATATGATCTGAGGCTACATAATAAAGACATTACTCGATGGAAGCTGCGCGCGACCACTCCCGCGTAACGTGCGCCCGCGCCGCCCCGCGGGCAGATGGCGAGATATGCTTTATAGTGGAGAGATAGCCAAGCAAGCGTGGTATGCTACATGTCCAGTATAAAGTTAACGTTAGGCGTTTCACAAAATACATACACAAATCACGTTTTTATACCTTACGGGGTAGATAGAGCACAAGGTAACAAGACACAAAGGCCACGCTTTGCATGATTGTGGGCGCATAGGTTGAAGTGGCAAGGGGAATCAAAATAGTGATGGGTTGCTAGCCGCATCGCCTAAAACATGATTTTTAAGATTTTCGCCTATTCCCTCGATGGGCAAATTTATGAAATTAAATATTCCCGGATCATTTTACTGTCCTAAAACATTTAAAAGAAATATCCTAAACTTATTATACGTGGCCTTTAGGTTTCGTTACCTCAGGCTCTGTCTACCCCGTAAGGGATATAGACGTGATTTGTGTATGTGTGTATGTATTATGGATAAAATAATTACTAACTAATGCTTAAAAAACATCCATCATAATATTATAGAGGTAAAGTTTGTGAGTTTGCGAGGTAGAAATAATCTCTAGATCTAGTGAACCGATTTAGAAAATTCTTTTACCAATAGAAAGTCACATTATTTGTGAGTGTCATAGGCTATATTTAATTCAGCGCAGACGAAGTCGCGGGCAACAGCTAATCAAACTAATATTGTAAAGGCGAAAGTTTGTGTGTGTATGTTTGTTACTAATCACGCGCAAACGACTGGACAGATTTGGATAAAATTTAGAACTGAGATAGCTGGTACCCTAGATTAATACATAGGCTACTTTTCATCCCGGAAAATTGCATAATTCCCGCGGAAAGTCGCAACGTTAATAATTATTGCAGAATATACTATCAATGTCAATTCTTCTAATTCTACGCGGACGAAGTCGCGGGCAGAAGCTAGTTATAAATAAAATAAATATTAACTAATGGCCTGTTTCACCACTCTCCGTTAAGTTCCAGTTATCTTAAGTGTCAGTTATCTATGAGTCCGTCTCTATTTATTACTACGAAACAGACAGAGACGTCAAATAGTAATTGCCCATTCACCTTTGATTACGAGATCGCAAGAATATAGCGACTTTCTCTTATCTCTTTCTAAAGTATTTTAGCTTATTTTCATATTTTTAACGCTGTTTTTTAAAGGGCCTAAATAAATTTGAATCAATACTTTCGAACCAAAAAACAACTAGCAAATAACATCCAAAATTAAGGATGAACCATATATAGGAAGAATAAAGAATATAACAATGAACGAAACTATTAAAATGAACGAAGACCTTCAGAATGAATAAAATCATCGAAAAAACGCCTTAAGTCATACTTTAAACGGTTATTTTATGCTCAAGATGATAACGTGTCGTAAAAAATATATTTTACACGAAAACGATATTGATTGGTCCTTGGATGAAGACATCCATAATAACAACGTTAAAGATCGACATTTAATTGAGACGCTCCGACCAGAATATTAACTTGCGCAAAAGCTCGATCGATATGATACCGTGATTTGAGTAATCCTTACTCTATTCAGCTATTACAAGTAAAAAAACGGACGGGTTGCACTCCAGGAGTGCCCGCAGAACTCGCAGAAGTGAAAACTACACAAACGCATACTCGCACAAAAAAAACATACCAAAAAAGTGCACAGCGCACTTCTTAAAGAAAAAGAAAAAAATACTTTTCCTACACGAGATTTGAACCGCGGTCACTGGAGCAAACGCACTGTTATTCCACACCTTATACCACTAGGTCAAACGTAGTTTACGAGTGAGTGACGAAATCAACGTACGTACTATCTAAATGGACAGACCTCTAACAATGTACTGATGTCCTAGTACTTTTACTCCGCGACTAAAAAAAAAACACTTCAAAAATCGAACGCGACTCTAGCTTCATTCGTATTTCAAAATAAGCTCTTAGAGGATCTGCGACTAGAATTTTGAAAAATGAATACAAAATCCAATGTTGGCAGAGCCCTGCTTCTAAACAAAATGTTGGCAGCGTGAAGTCATTTTGGTTACTTACACTGGAATGAAAACTTCTTATCTAATGACGGTATCTTTTGATTGAGTTTACTTAGACTTAGAGGGTTGATTTTTTGGATTTCACAGCTTTAAGGGGCCGCAGTCCCAAGTATATTGAATGAAATAGCCAATAAAACAGAAAACCAACCATAAAATAAACTAAGTACTAAATATCAGTAGATAGATTCTGATTACCAACGCTTCCCTTAAAACAAAGCACAGCTATCGATAACGGTAAACAACAAAAGAAGCTGTCTCAACAGTCTGATACAAAAAACCGACTCGAACGCGCGTTTTACGTCTCAATTATAATACTATGGACAAATTGGCAGCGCGTCTGGCGTCTAACGGCGCGTAGCGGCGACAAACTCTTCATAGTATTTGTTACTTTAACCTAAACTTCGAGATGTTTTACGCGACAAAGAACTTAGGTACGCTGCTGGCTTTCTCGTCTCGATAAGCTAGCACAGGAGCGCGTGAGAGATGACATGTCATCTCATCTCTAATCTATATACGTCCCACTGCTGGGCACAGGCCTCCTCTCAGAATGAGAGGGTCTGGGCTATAGTTCCCACGCGGGCCCAGTGCGGATTGGGAACTTCACACACACCTTTGAATTGCTTCACAGATTTGCGCAGGTTTGCTCACGATGTTTTCCTTCACCGAAAAGCTCATGGTAAATTTCAAATGTAATTTCGCACATAAATTCCGAAAAACTTAGACGCGAGCCCGGGATTCGAACCCACGACCCTCTGCTTGAGAGGCCGTAGGTCAAACCACTAGGCTACCACGGCTGTTTAGCTTTTTTTTCACGGCGTATGAGATGTGTCGTGATTGAAAAAAATAGCATGATCGAGTCACAAATATGTAATTTTAATGTACCTACTCCGTGAAATCTATTTTAGGGAGTTTTTTTTAATTATTTTCAACTATAACTATGTTTTATAAGGAAGTGATCTACAGTTGAACCCTCTCGCAATATACCACTATATTTCGCATGGCTTCCCTTGCTGGCAAGTTTCTACAGTTGGGTGCGAGCGTCAGTCAAAATAATTCAACATTTCTGTAATTTAACGCGAACCGCTAACTTCAAATCCGTGGGTAAATAAAATATGTTTGTTTTAACGTGTATATAATTTAGTAAATTTCCTAATCAACTCATAGCTTTAGGTGGCAGTAATTCGACCGGCATTCCTGCATAATATTATGACCTGTACGGTACCAGATGTATATCTTTACGCTCGGCTTGGAGCTGTTCGCTCGTCCAACGTAACTGGTGCTCAGTGTGCATAATTAAAATACATAACTACACCAATTTAATGAAAATTAAGTGTTTTTTTATTAAGAAGTGTTTGATTAAAAATGTGTGAGTTACAAACGTCGTTAGACCAATTTATAATGGGAAAGTTAATTAAAAAGAACAATGAGTACAACACAAGTGCTTTATTGAACATAACAATATACAGGAAGCATCTACAGGATGTTTTTAAATTGTTTTAAAATATCAGCAGGAAGGTACTCTTGTAATTTTTGTTTTGTCGCAATTTTTTATTCAAAATCAAGCCGCTACTTTAATGTGAGACACTTTATTATGCGGTGACAAGATCATTTGGCAGATTCCATAGAACAAAACAAAATTTCATATACATTTAAGCATATAACCATTTATAGTGACCGTATGATAACCATACTGAATAATATCGATATTAATATGGTGACTAAAAAATCATCTTGTACCTATAATCAAAATTGAAAAAAAAAACTAATTAGTTACGTCCCACTCCGATCGTCTTCTAATCGAAATGCGAGCTGTGAGTGGATATCAAGCAACGTGATTAAATTAAATTAAACAGGTCATTCTTCTCGACCGTGTCATCAAAACAAAAAACAAAAACTTTTTGGTCAAGTATAAAAAAACAATAGTAAATCTTTCAAACAAACCACAACATGCAACAACAAACAAACAAAACAGCTGATAATTCCCCTCACAACGCTCCAGCCCGATAGGGGTGAGTTATTGTTCCCGCGGGACCCAGGATAATGTACTGCTACGCGTATGGACCAAAAATGTAGTTGTTATGAATAACAAACGGCTCAAGATACTGCATGATTCCGGACATTCATGTCTCAAATCACAAATCAAATGCGTATAAGATTTCAAGTGATAATTTATTGAAAAATTGGCAAACCACCCCGGCGTCGCACGACTCCAATGTGGATACTACTCGTAACACGGCGCTGCCACAATTTATCGACACAAAAAACCGCATGAAAATCAACAGACAGTCATACAGACGCGGGGATAAGTTTGTTTTATAATATAGAGTTATGTAGATTCTACTATACTTTCAGCTCAAAATAAGCTGATATTAAATTCATTTTTATTACAAACTTTTTCCAAGACTATACTTTTTGTTGATTATACTTGAACTGTCATCTATTTTTTCCAGAACAAAATTGAAACGTTAAAATTGAAACTCAGTTTCTTCCTGCTTATTCGCCTGTCTTGAGCGACATACGCGCATAATACAAGCATTTTACTGGGAAATTATAAGTGATAAGAATCGAATTTTAAAGCTACATCTTTCCCCTTGATAAAAATACTACCAGGATGATGAACCTAAGGATTTACAATATTGTACTCCCCACGCATCAGCACATTTGCTGCTTATAGCAAATCGATTCAGCCTGTATAGTTTGTTTCTAACTTTTACAACACATATTAATTACGTAAATCCTTTCAACCGTTAATTTCTTGTAAGCCTCTGATAGTTTTCACAACTTACCGCAAACAAATCACTATCTTTAACTCCTTCCGTATAAAGTATCTTCACAAATAGATGTAGCATCAATCACCTCGTTACATTATAGGACTTGTAACTTCGCATAACCCTCGGTATGATGTCCGATATCCGAATACCCACTTGATGGCAATAAATTATAACACTGTTAACCTATCAAGCTACTAACCGCACTAAACCAAAGATAATGTTGTTCAAATCTATCGCCGATTGCATTATGGCATGCTGGATTAGCCCCCAGGGAGGTATAACTCAGGGGTCGACGTGCTCCGGACACCATGTATTTACAATTAGGTATCCGATTTATGTGGCTTTGTATGTGAACATGTCGAAGTGTACGGCTAGGAAACGCTCCTCGGTTGAAACTGTTTCGTTTCGAAAGTTATCATGAGACTAAGTTACTAGGTGAGGAGGGTAAGAAAACCTAATGTTAAAATGAGACGATAATGCTAAAAAAACAGTAAAACTGCACTTAGTGATAATCTTAGATGACAATGCATTCCCGAGTGTGTGATTCCCTAAAGAATTACATAACTCTGAATCAGAAGACAAAATTTACGGAAGCAGGTCGGTACCTACTTTGAAAGATACTAATTGATTTCAAGTTTTAAGTTGAATTGTCAGTTATCTTTTGTTTTCTTTGCATTAAAACTCTTACGACTTCGTTTTTCTAGCCTATATGAGTGTCCCATGGCAAGGCTTCTAACAATTTTAGAACTTCAAAATATTTAAATGAACATAGTCCACTTGATCACACGCCATCTGTTGGCCAACTTGCCCCTCTGTTCGCAAGGGTCACATTATCGGCGCAACTTGCCGTATTTATTATGGTTATCACGCCTGCCCCTGGGACGAGAGTGAAATAATTACGCTTCCACGCTGTTTGTATTAATAATCTTAATTTAACTTTCGATTGAGACAAAGGAGGCAGACTTGTTGGAGCGTTAACATACCTACCTATGTCTTGCATAGTATACATGCACGCGATGTAACGTGATAATGAACTCCGTAACTAATTCAAGATTCAGAGAAAATTATGTTGTTATATTTAATTAGATTATATTGTTTTTTTGAACCATTGAGTAACCCATTAGGGGCCCGACCGAAAGCACATCACTGGAAAGTAGTTTAAATACGTATATTGCTACAAAACTACGGCTCAAATAAAAATATCAACTAGTTAAAAAGATTATTAGAGCTGTAATTACTTCTATTTAAAATTCAGCAGTATTTTTCATCATTTTCGTGAGGTATTTTCATATATGTGCTTTAAAAAATACACACCTTTTCTTACCATGTATTTAATTAGACCATATCAGGTTTTTTAAACATCAAAACATAGCTTTCCAAATAAATGTTTCCTATTTACAAATTATTTTAATAATAATGACTTTTATTTCAACAAAAGAAATCATATTAACTGCTAAAAAATAAAATGACAACTGTGAAAGTATGTTGAAAGTTGCGTTCACGACACTTTTTGCCCCAAATTCAATCCACTTATACCGATGACAATTCAGTTTTGAAGGGTTAATCGAAAGCGCGGGGTCAACTGGCCAGTACTTGGTATATTTTTTGCCCCACGCTTGAAGCACACGGCTCGTTCTTATTTTGCCCCGTGTTTTGGGGCGTCGCTTAATTTTCTGCTACATTAAGAAGGGCGCAAAGGGGTAGCTCGCGGAATGCGATAGCTTTAACAAGGTATTATAAAATGTAAACGGTTTTATTTATTTTTATGAGGTCGTCTTTTGTTTTTGGAAATAACTAGCTAATTTATAGATACCTTCTATTGTTATATTTAGATATTAATATCGATGGACATTTGAGTTAGGTTGAGTTAGTTATATTTTTGATTTTATTGATTGCTACTTATTCATTTTTAGGGTTCCGTTCCCTACTTAAAAAAGAAAATAGAAAAGCTTATAGCATAACTTGTTGTTTCACATTTCCCGTTTTGACCAAAAATTATAAAATCTGCAGTGAGTAGGTAATTAAAGAAACTTAAACACAAAAAAGTATTAAGGAAGGCAGTAAAACAAAACTTCATAAATCACTGATTTGCTAGAGATTCAACGTGAAATCGACTGGTAATAATCGCCCTTTTCGGACCTAATAGACAGATAAAAGAACAAATTAGTTTAATTTCGTAAGTAATGAACCATATCAATCCATTAAACCCAATACATATAAAGCAACACTATTGCAAATCTTCACACCGCTTGTGCCAATGGTATGAATCCAAGTCGCCTCACCAACGGTAATCCGTTCAAATACCGCCCCTGACATATTGCTAAGCCTGAGAATTCGGGGTCTGTACAATACCGTAACTAACAGCTAACCAAGCTCTGTGGAGACAGATCAAATTATTTTAATAATAAGATTAAAAACATAATAGCTTTAGAGTCGTATAATGGTAGAGCCATTTAAAAACAAATCGGGAGGTACTTTTTTGGGAGTAAGACGGAACGAACTAAAAAATAATGGTTACGTAAGTCCGAAAACAAACTTTTACTAGACGAAAGTGTTTATTTTAGACGTACAAACTACATAAATAAAAAAAATCCTTTCATTTTGATTTGATTTTTATTCCCCTTGTCAGCTATACGCCCACAATCGTATCTTTGTCTACCCCGTAAGGGATATAGACGTGATTTGTATATGTATGTATACAAAAATTCTTTGAGTTTTTCGCGGCGTTTTTTTACTCTCAAAAGATGTTATTTTGAAAGAATGCCGTGGTTAGCATCAGACTAATTATACTTTGTGTAATTAAAAGTTCATATGCCTATGCAGCCTACTTTAGAAATACTTCAAGGTGGATTATTTGCTAAAAATCGGCCCAGATGACCTAGAGCACATTACAAATACTATCACTTATTGCACACGCGCAATCACACCCATTTTGCAACGCAAGACACAACCTGCACCCTCATTTACCAACTTAAAAACTGTCACCGTCGTACTTAACTTTTATGAACAACCTCATTACCCAAAAACAAGTGACAAAAGGCCAAAATGTTTGTAATAAGGGCTATCAGTCGAATACGAGCAAGGTGTGCGAAAGTAACCGAGCCAGGCCAATTTCAAGGGCCATTTCCTCTCACACCACACCCCTGGAATGGGGGACTTTAAAATAAAACCAAGAATGCATGTTCTGTTTTGTTGCACAGCTGTCGCACTATAAAGTAAGTTAAGTAGCCAATGAAGTATTATTTATTATCTTTAATGCGTTTATTTATTCATTTTTAACGTAAGTGGTTCACCGGACGCGAGCTTAGTAGGAGTTGTCAATGGGAGTTTTTTCTTCGTTCGTCGGACGTTGAATGTTAATGTCTACGCGATAGCAAATTTGAATAGACCAATTATTTAGACATACCCAAAAAAGGACATAAGATACTTTTTATTCCAGATAATTGCATACTTCCCGCGATTTACCGAATTGTACGTCAAATTTGATAGCTACTGTTGAAAATGTTTCGTAAAAAAAAACTTGTTTAAAACCATAAAATTATCTGCAGATAATTTCAGCCTGAACACAGCAGTGGGACATGATGATGATGATGAATTTTAGCCTGACCTATGCGTTATCAACAGCCAACACAAGTTTTTCCCATCATCACTACATAGTATAAAATAAAGTCGCTTTTTCTGTCCTCATGTCCCGATGTATGCTTATATCTTTAAAACTAGACAACGGATTTTCATGCGGTTTTTTTAATAGATAGAGTGATTCAAGAGGAAGGTTTATATGTATAATACATACATAATATACCGTGCGAAGCCGGGGCGGGTCGCTAGTAACTTATAATAACGGTAACATTTAAAAACAATTCCAAGCCGCAATCTCCTCAGCTGTCAACGTCTAGCGACTCAAAATGGTTCAAAGCTAACCGGCGCAAGCGCACCGCGTCTAATCGCGGGTCGCGTGCCCAAAACACACATTTGTCAAATTCGTCGCGCTTTTTTAGTGTTTACTTTGTAATACACCCCTTTCGAGATTGGTCACGGGAGACGGCCAATATGCCGTTTAGCGGTTATCGGAACGGAATAGCCCCCGCGGGTGATGCGGTCGTGAATAGGTGTTATTGGTTACTTACTTCACTTCATGTGAATATATCGAAGTTTATTGACTGAATGTGGTTTACTTGTTTACACGCAAGTACAATTTATTTTTATGTATTAACAAAGCTTGAAGAGGTTAAGTAAGACGCTGTAAAGGAACAACAACCACGAACCACAGTGTGTTTTTTTTTTCGATAATCTGAGGTGTTTTAAAAAATCTCCGGCAATGAAGAATTTTCATAACAAAACGAATTCTTATACTATTGGCTCATCTTTTTTACCATGTTAAAGGTAACTAGGTATACTATTGGCTCATACATAAATAAGTCAAGAACAGAAGTAGGTAAATATTAAGTTAATTAAAACAGTGGTTATAAAACAAACGAGTTCGTCAGGTCAACGACTTATTCCGTACATTAGTTTAAAACAGAACAAGCCAATTGTAATAAAAAATCACTTCACGTGTAGAGACTGTAATTTATAAACACTGCTTTCAAATGAAACAATAGCTCGTTATTTCAAAAAACTAAATTAATGCATTGTTTCCTCCTATTGGAACTAATTGATTAAGCCTTCACGAATAATTTACAACGCCGCGTGGGATTAAGAGAAAAAATGTCACCCACGTTTTTTTTCGGCAAAAAAAAACAAACAACTCATTTCACGCTCCAGCCTGTTGTATGAATACATTATTACATAGTTTTTTAATCATTTTTTGCCAGCCAGTATAATTAATAGACCTTAACGAGAATTGCCGGAGGATATATTTTATGCGAAAAATAATTTTAATTTGAAAACTTAGGAGCGTATAGTTGGTGTTAGAATTTGGGTAACCATTTAAAATAACAAAACGCATAAGTTAGTTTTTAAACAGGTTTCACAATTAAAATTTAATAAAGTCTTTACAAACTCTCATGTTATCCATGTTATACACCATTTAAATAATAACAAAGTCAGATAAATAAAGAACTAATGACTGTCTTGGATGATTCAGATAGTTGAAATGCTAAATTGTAAATTTTCTACAGAATTTTGCCTAAGAAACAATTGTGTCAAAACGCAAGTCGACATTACGACAAGCTGACACTAAGTAGAGAACTATGACAAGTGTCTATCCTCGACACGCGTTTACAAAAAATGAAAACAATGCAAGGCGTGAAGCATTGAGTTTATGATGAATGGCGTAGAGTTAACACCTGAAGTGTTTCTTTGTAGCTGTGTATCTTTTTCTGACAAATGCCGAAGGATAGAGAGGCATACATTGACACGCAAATACAGCTCCGTAGTAGCTGCAGTTTATAGTCATACAAACAATATTACGCCTATTTTATGTACAGTACGTCTTGTGTAAGTTTTGCAACAGATTTTCGTTTACTATTCCAAATAGTTAAACGAGCTAACTCATAACGATACGTTTATCTTCACCGTCACAATCGTATGCGCTAGTGATGTAACGAATGTCATTTTTTAAACATTCGCGAATGCGAATGCGAATGCATATGTCGAAGTGTTCAAATTTGGCGCCAATTGTCTATGGCTTTGCTGGCTTTTACGAGGTGCATTCCGTTTGTATTTTGTTCCGAGAATAGCCGAGTTGATACGAACTCATCCGACTGAATTGTCATTTCGCTCGCGCCGGTCTTTTCGTAACCAAAACAAGTGAATTTTGAGGTTAGAGTTTTTTCTTGCATTAAAAACATAAGGAATGAATGGGTTTTTGATTTTAATAACCTACCATTATCTTCAAATCGTTTGTTTTTTCTGATATTCATATTCGCAAAACATTCGCAGAAATTTTGCGGATGCGAATGCGAATACGAATATCCAAAAATATGCGAATATCCGCGAATGCGAATGCGAATGCGAATATTCGTTACATCACTAGTATGCGCTCGATCGCTGTAACGTATTTTGTGACTGAAAACTTACACTAAGCATACAGGTAGGGTGACCATGGGGCTCGTTTACAAAAATATATGGAACTATGAAGTATGAGAATACGTTTTGTAATACAAGTTCAATGTCTTTAGAAAGCCGATGAGAAACCTTTGTCGCTTTGTTCACATAGTAAGATTGTGATATATTGATTGCCAAGTTATAACATAGTCTAAGTTAGAACACAGGGTTATTTTACTAAATTGAGTTGTTCAACAAAGTGACTCTAGCATGTTCACAAAAGGATAACTCACGTATAAAAGTCCAGCGTTGCTCGACATGTTTCGGACTAGTTCGTAGTCCTTCACTCAACTTTTATACGTGAGTTATACATTTGTGTAATTATGATTGAGTCTCACGGTAGTTTCATGGTGAAAATCTTTACAAAAAGCTTAGCCTGTAACAAAGGTAAGCGGCCATCACCGCGCGCCCCACCCTCTAAATTGTACATTGTCTGTGTGTTAAAAGCATTGCTAACTCCTTAGTTGTATAATGAAAAACACGCCTGTAGTACAGACTGTGGCTAACCACAGCCATCCTTTAAAGGGTAGCTCTAACGTTACGTTTTAAGAGAGTAATTTTTGAGAGTGGCAGGTTCAATTCAGGCACTTTCAAGCCAATTGTCGTCGTGGCGGTTAATTAATAAATTGTAAACTTAGAACAAATGTCAGGATTAGAAATTAGAGACAGAGTTTAACGGTTACTGACACTGTATCCACTATTATATCATATACATGTAACGCGGTATACTTAGTGCTTTCGCACTGTAAACCAGGAAATAATGTTAGACAGTATAAGTAGCAACTACATGGAGTACTTTTATAGCATTATTGTATTAAACTTGTTATTAATGCCTCTGTGAATTAATTAATTCATTAGTAAGTTTTTTTTTAATCTCATTTATTTTATAAGCCATACATCTTATGATTAAGTCGGCTTAAAAATAATAACAATATAACTTAAACTTTAGGTGTTACTTAGTAGGTACATTAGGGGTGATTTCTTAAGGAGTATTATATATTCATTAGTAAGTTATTTGTAACACAATTTTTTATCTCATTTTTCACGATCATTCTGAGCATTGCGTTGTTTTTTTAATCTACACCTAATGTTTTATACCTGTTCAGAAGTAGTAACCAATACGGATTTTTAATTCTACATATTTTAAATGGCAGGAAGAATCGTAATATATTTCCTCAAACGTTTGAAAAAGGTTTTGATCCAACTTAGGGGGCTTTACAAGCCGCATCTTGTAATGCGTGTTATTACGATGCGGTCTAATTTATGTGTCATTTTGCAGTAGGTACAGATGGAAGTGAGATCGAACGTATGCATCTTTTTTTAAATACCACCCACTTAAATTGGTTTGAGTTTTTATTTGAAATAAGATTCAGTTCGGTGACCCTGTAAAGCTGTGAATTTCGGGTGGAACAAGGATTAATCTATGGTTTAAAATGTTAAATTTTGCAGCATGTTTTATTTCCAGTGTTTGTGAGAACTAAACATGTATAGAAAGTTAATGCGACACCTGAAAGGGTTTACTTTAACAAAAACAACAAACATTGGGAGAGTAAAAGCTGATCAAAATAAACTCTGAACCCGCGTAGGTTCCGGGAGAATTATACAAACATTTTTTTTGAAGTGAAAACTTCTTTAGCGGCAATGTCCACTTTTTTGGGATGGGTAAAAAAAAAACTCGCATCAGTTCAGGACACGTGACCTGATCGAAAATTCGTAAGACTGAGCTGACTGGGCGCAGGGCACTTGCGCGAGTGTGCGTGTGTGTATATAGTTTTCATTCCTGCCAGCACTCCCAGAGTGCACCCCGTTGTTTTTTTTTTTCACTTAAAGAAACGTCCAATCTATAATCGCACAACTAAAAATAAAAATTATAAGTACCTACCTAAATAGCAAAGGTAAAATCTTGGTGTATCCCTATTGATTGGGTTAAAACTGTGTAACCGTGTAGGTATTCCCTGTCGAAACATGACTTTGAAACGGGGACTTCATTCGATTCTAAAATAGGGGAGAGTGGGATAATTTATGCGATGTTCCATTACAGTGCTCCCCGGCTCACCCTTTATTGATGCGCTTTTGACTAGTTGTGATTTCTGTTTATTGTCCCTTTTGCCCCTGCCGCTTATTGTGGTAGGCGGTTGTTTTCCTTTCATAAATCAGCGCTAAATTAGTTCAGACGTTTTTAATGGAATAAGAAAGGTTGATAAGTCAATCATTTATTGAAATCTAAATTAAAAATTATCTAAGTGGTAAATCTACGCACTACACGTTCAAATTTCAAAATATTTATTCTGTAAGTAGGTGACATGCAATCTTTTGATTCTACTGCCTCGCTTTCGGAAAAAGAACTACAGAAAATCATTAACAAAATTACCTACCTTTTTAAACACTTAAACTAACGAAAAAATATTAATAAAATTCAGGGGCCAATAGGGTCTCTAAGTTAAGTACTAACAGAAACAAAGTTTAGAGATGTATGTTTACCTAGTCTCTCTGGGTTATTTTATGGAACGGAAAAAATGCAACAGTTCTAACAACCAACCACACGCGTCAGGTTTAGTAGTATGGTATGGTTTAGAATACCTACGAAAAAAAAAAAGTATAGGCTAAATAATAATACTTTAAAATTTAGACAGGACTAGACTAGGTACAGGCTTGTTTTAAATAGTCGCCTGAAAATACAATCAATGACACAAACCGTAACGTAAGTCGGGCGCCATCTTGTCTCCAATGCCCAACAATAAAACATCTCCGTTCCGATCGATCGGCTGCGTTCAAAGAAAGGAATTAATTTCTTTGTCTTTAATCGCTCTTTGTGGCCAGTAACAATTAAAATTGGCCGTTTGGGAGGGTCGTTGCCCGATTACGATTCAAACCCACTGTTGATTCGGTTGCATTTTAAAAAGTTAGGTAATTTCATTTACTTTTTTTCGATTGTTGGTACGCAATGTGGCCAGTAAGCAAGTGCGAAAAACAAACGACTGTTGCCGTTTTAATTGTCTTGACGAAATATTTCTAACGGGTTAGAGTTGTACACTTCACTTAATTAGGCTGGTGCTTAAATCTAAAGAAGAATAGGTAGCTGTTTTGCATGACTTGACCTCACTGTATCGCGGAGTATCAAAGTAAGGATATTCATTAATTTTTAAATTACTTTTTTCTCCATAACAATGAATCTCAAAATCAAACTGGCACACAAGGCCTTCTATCTTTGCCCTCTGGGCTGGCAAGGCATCTGCAATCTTCTTGAGTAGCCGATGTCCGAATGGTGGTGCTCACTTACCATCATGTGACTCGCTTGCTCGTAACTTTTATGATAGTTACTTACTATCAATTAGACACTTGACTTGTGTATTCACTTCCTTACTTTGTTCCTTATTTATTACAAATTACCCATATCATAGAGTAAACAGATCATAATTCATAAACAAATCATGATATAGGTAAATACATAATTACGAGTACAAGCAACAGCATAATTAAACGCACGCCGACGATTTAGTAAGACAATTAATAGTCGTAGTCGATAGTGGATAGTATGATACCTAGTAACAATAGTCGCTATAGTTATATTTGTTGTTCATAATTCTTATTTAATTAATAAATTAGGAACAAAATGATGAAATAACCACCAAAAATACAGCAAGAAAGTTTTCTTTAAAAAATCAGAAAAACATTGTTTTCGAATTTATAAGCATACATTACATTATACAGTATTATTATTTTAATTTATCAAAATCTAAATATAACTGGATACATAGAAATGATCCATATAATTATAGGTAGGTAACTATTGCAATATTAATGCTTTGTTAGAGGAACCAGATAACTGCATAATACATAAAATGTAGGTACCTACCTATTCCCAGTAATGGAGTAGATAAATGCACAATTTTATATTAATAAGTCTGGGAAGATCAATAAACTACACCCTCCACAATGCCTGCTATAAAAATCTTTAGTCCAAGAGTCAGTGCAACAAAATTATTGTGATTACCGAACAGTCATAATAAAATCTCGAATCTCTATCTAATTCCAACAAGCTCATCCAACCGACACTTGTAACAATTTCTTTTACACCGGCACCGATGTTCCCAGCTCTTAATTTATAATACCAACCAATAGACGGGCCTGTTCGAAGCAACATCCACACAAAGCCGCGGCTGGGTCATGCGTCATCCACAAAATATACTAATTTCGTGGGTAACACCTCAGCGCTAGTGCCGACAAAAGGCTCGATAAAAAGATCGATAAAAATCTCGATATCGCTTCAAAAGCGACGCGCGCGCAGCAGGCGGCCGACCCGTGCAACTAATAACTTACACTCGGATTACGCTCGTTAGCCTCTTCGCACCTTTCCGACGTGTATTTTTTATTAATATAAAAATTATTCAAACGAGACCAGAATATTTCGGGAATAATACCGATGCCTTAATAATATTAAAGCCATAATTTATGCCTAGAAGGATAAGCGGGCTTCGTGTAGATATTATTCATTAGATTATGTTCAGGTTATTTTTAATAGTCAAAGTCAGCCTGACTTGAAGTTAAGCCTAAGTTTTGTTAGTGAGTTTTGGATTCTCGTTGATATAATTAATTATTATTGCCAATAAGTCGTGATCCACATGATTAAGTTATTAATAAATTCTCAATTATTAAAGAGTTTCGACATAATTGGTAACGGTATGGATTTGTAATATTGTTGTATTTCAAGTAACATTTAAGGAAGCTAATAGGTATACCATTAATATTCTAATATCCAATTAGAACTAGCTATTATAAATGTTTTAATTATTTCCATGTGTAATACATGAACTCATTTACATTTTTAGCTATCAAAAGGTGGTAAAAAGTAACATTTGCAAAGATAGCACAGTACGATAAAACCAAAAATAAAATGGTACCTACTCCGTTGAAGAAAATGTGACTTAATACTGGATTAATTCAGAATAAACAAAAGATTCTAACTTAAAAATAAAACTAACTTGACGCAAATCTTAAAACAAAAGTAAAGAAATATAAACACAAATTATTAAAATTCCCTACTTGCAAAAAATAATAGTCTCCGACCGCAGTTAAAAAACCTAAGGAATTTTTTGTAGGTGCGAAATTTTTTTCAAGAAAGTAATGGTTTCTGGTTGCTCAAAATAATTTGTCTGTAAAGCGTATTGAGATTAAGCCGTTTACAAGATGTTATCTGTTAACCTGTGTGTATTTTTATGTACCGACAACCTGTTTGTGATACTTACCTACCTCCATTACGAGCTTCCTTTGCTGAGTCAATTGTCAAAAATAATGAATTTTCAAATGCGCTTTCAAAAAAAATACTGCACAAATAGAAGGCGATACCCAACGCAACCTACTGGAAATAATTGATAATCTTCAAGTTAGACATCAAGTCTAGTTTAAGCCGCATGATTGTGATTATTTTGAATGCGGACTGAAAAACTTCTAGGCTGGTTATTAATTATGTACCTATACACAATTGTTGTTCACTGAGTTTATTAGTGATTAGAGCCACTGTAGGCCTTATAGGGATAAGTTCGCTTTTGTGCATATATTTACTGTCTTTTTTTGCGATTTGTCTCTGTTTCTTTATATTTGTATAATAAATTATTTACTTACTTACTATTTAAAAAACGATGAGAAAATGCTTGCCTAGCCGCAATGCCTACTCAGCATAAATAAACAACATAAGACCACATTAATTAACTAGATTACAAACTGTTAGTATTTATGTCAGATAATATGAAAAAATATAGAGTTCCTGAAAGTTATAGCTGCTCTATCTATATAATACATACTACACTATACACTAATACAATAGTCTAAATAAATGCGTTGTTACATTTGATTATATCTACAAATAAAATAAGTGATACTGATGTCTCCTAAGTCTCTCTAAGTATTTACTTATAGTGCGGAAATGCCATAACATGACATAAACATAAAATATCTAAGTTATCCTAACGTACCTAAATGATTAGCTCAGGTGTCACTTTGTAGATGTTAATATCAGAGAACCAATGACCTTGTTACTCGGAAACCACAAATTGCAGACAATTTTTTTTTACTTACTCTCAGTATATTGTAGGTAACATTCTTTCCATATCAATTTATATTTTCGTTTAGTTGACAAATTTCTTCGTGCTTTACGAAATAAAATTAACCATGAAAAATAAGTCCGTCGGACACGTGTCGTATAGTGAATGCCAGTTTTAGGTATAGTTTATTTCAGGGATTAACACAATAAAAAAACTTGGTTATTTTTTATTAGCTTTAAAAATATAGGTACATGTGTTGATATTTAACTACATATGTGTACCTACCTACTTACTTAATTTAACTTATCCAAAGGAAAAGTAGCTAGCTTCCTCATTTCCTTTACCTACTTTTTATAATTACAGGTGTATTGAAGCTTGTTCCGGCCTTAATTTAATTATAATATGCAAATATTATTACAATTTTTAATACGTATGCGATCCGCTCACTAGCCTAGTGTTATTCTTTCTTTTCGTAGGTACATTTTTAAACATGTAAGCTTTATTACTTTAAAATTATTATTAAAAAAGATTAATTTATTTAAATACATAAATAATGACGAAAGTTGTTACCGTAAGGAAATTGCAATTAAACGAGATTTTTTGTCTTTTCATTCGTATTTCCTTAGCCCAGTTTAATGTCAAAAGAAATTGCAGTTAACATGTCGAAGACCGATCGACCAGTTATTTGGAATTATTTTTTAGTATTTAGGTACGTAAGTTATTTATTAGACAATTATAATGAACCAAATATTACAGCTTATTTTTATATTTTTTATAATTTTCACTTTGTTTTAATTGGGTTTACCTACCATTTTTGCTTGTAATTTTTCTTTTTAGGTTTTATTCTCATAAGAACTTATTTTTAATTTTACTAATTTAATATTTTGCGTCACCTTAAAAAAAATACGCGAAAATTTTGGTTGGATTTTGGTAAATTCAAAATAATATGCTAATTAACCTTCCGCATGACCTACCTTTACTGCTCCCGCCGTCCTCATTAGAGTCCTCGCTGGGCGGGCCGTGCGGCGCGCGCGCCGGCATCGGGTGCGGCAGCCGCGGCCGCGCCAGGAACGGCGGAGGCACTCCAAAGAACGGCAGGAACGGCGGCCACGCCGGCCGCGGGGCCAGCTGCGCCGCCGCCGCCGCATACAGCTGCAGCGGCGCCGGCAGACCGCCCTCCAACACCATCCCGCGTATCGATATCTTGACTATCGACAACCAGCCCCGCACTAGACAACATTCTTTACTGTCATCACGATATAGTCCACTTGACACTTTAGTTCATTCACTCCGTGGGATGCATGGTACCGTCGCGTGCGCTCGCGCGGCTGCCCCGGCACTGAGATGGCGCGCCGGCCGCGGGGCGGAGCCACCCTCCCTCCCCCTCCCCCTACCACGCCGAATAAATTCCCGCCTCTTTCATATTATAGATTTATTCCTTCGACAGTACGACGAACTTGCCTGCTAAACGATAATAAACCATACGGTCGGGAGTTACAGATCGATATTGAATAGCGGGTGATAAATTAAGCTGCGGTTCATATTGAATTAGCGACGTCGTAGACGACGCGCCCTTTCATACTAAAATAGACTGTATTTTTATGACCGAAAAGTATATATTTAGTTTAACGGCAACGTGTAAGTTGGATTTATAAGGCTGTCGTTTCGCTGGCGCGGGGCTACGCTGTCATAATCTTTTTTAGCCGCATGGCGCGCTACAAAGAGACATATAGAATGAACCATAAATACTTATAGAAATAAGAATCTTTGGAATTATGGGATGCTCGCAAACGTTTGCGGTGCGAGTAGTGTTTATAAAGCGGCGCGCGGTGACAGCGGGACTTGCAAGGTGTTTTGATTGTATACGCAAATAGACGTAAAAAGTTTACAACTTTAAACTGCCGCACGCCGCACCTTTCAGTCTCGAGGGTCTTTAAAAAAGCGTTTTTCTTAAGAAATCGAGGTTATTACAATTACAATACAATGAGACGGGAGTAACGGCGCTGGCGATTACAAATTCTCATCTCCAGATTTGACAGGTGACGGGAGGGCAATCAACGCGCGCCCGCGCATCGCCGACAATAGATCGTTGCGTAAAACTAGATTACGCCCGGCCCAATCACTCTAATGACGTCCAAACAATCAATCATACAAAATTAACACGTTCAAGATTATATTTTTGACAGTGATGAATCATAAGCGACTGAAAGGCAATCAATTTCACAACCAATACCTTATTCCATTAAACAAAAAAGTAATAACCTAATTGACATAAATAATAATAAATATGTCAAGACGGCGTAACGACTCGGACGCGACGTGACAGCTCTATCAGGGATCTCGGACTGACTGCGACTGTACCGCCACGCCCCCTGATTGAATTCCGCCGCTCGCGCTTCTCATTGGCCCGTTCCGTCTGGAGGGGGGTGGGCGGGGTTTGTGGTGGGGTGTTTGAAAAGCTTAGTGTTGCATGAATTTAATTAGTGCGAGCTCCTCGGGCGCATTAGGAGTCGCGATGGGCGAAGCAATAAAAGATATAAAGGAATGAGTATAAATTAAAAGTTAAATAGAGTGGGGGTGTTGCCGTCCCGCTCGCGCGGCTCATCCCGTAATTGTTTGACGATCTTATTAGTATCAGTTAATGTCGGTTTTTCTCGCGAATTTAATTACTTTTTAATTAGCGCGCTTAATTAGTTGGCGGTTTTGTTCTACGTTATGTGTTTTCGACGTTTCTTCGGTGTGGGTTTCTTTTATGAGTTATCTTGACAGACTTGGACTTTAGGTTTTTTAATAAATATAAGTACCTAGCTGTCTAGGTTTTTCCATAATTTTCATATATGATTAAGCATGATATTTTCGTCTTAAACATAGAGTTGATAGGTTTCAAGAAAATTATGTACCTAAGTAGTTTGTGCCTATTTAATTTTGGATCAAACCTATTCTGTAGTACCTAGGTACCTAGGTATCATAATTTTTACTAACAACACAGATAGGGCTGACATAAGGCGATCCAAAGAAAACAATGTAAAACATCACTAAAGTAATACGGGTACGACTTTTGGTAGGTGTTAATACCTACCTACTTCTTTCAGGATTTCTTACTCTCTAGACTTAAGGCAACATGAAACGTGGTAGTAAATTTTTTCTACTTACCCTTTACCCCTAATACCTACATAATAAAAAATCGGTAAGCACTTGTGAACCGCACTGTACGGTATCTTTGTCTTCCTCTACATTAAGGGCGCCATGCACGCGCGCGCCGTTCGTCCTCATTACGAGGCTTACGCGATGTATCGCGAATGGCAAGCTTTAACTTATTTTATTGATGGGTTGAGATGTGCAACTGTTTTGTTATGTGATGCGTGGAATAGGTAGGTACATTTTCGTAGAAATTTCAAGAATAAAGTAAAAATACGAGTTAAATAAAATAAAGGCACCTTTTCTAGCTGTCAAATTTTTATGTACCTACCTACTCGTAAAATTTTGGCCATAATTTTGTATGATTTTTTTTATATAATTCCTGCCGTTTAGTGTCATACCTACTACGTTTTTCTAGTATAAAATGGCTACTTATTAATAAATTTATAGCGATTTTTTTTATTTTAAGAATAACTGAGAAAATATAACCAATAAACAATGTTATGTATGTATTATTCAACATTTCTATTGAAACTATCATATAATATTAACTGTGCCTAATAAAAACGATGAACGAGAACGGTTCTAAAGAACTAGACCTCTGGCTCTTAGACTATAAAGTCAGCGTATCTGTAAGTATTTTATGGTAACAAAAAGACTTACTACTTTTTTATCCTTATAATATTATTTAAAGCCATTTTTGTTTTAGGATACAGTTGGCACCGACTTTTAATTTTGGAAAAATGGCTTAAAATATAAACTCACATATTTACATACTTCAGTTATTTTCTTAGGTAGGGACCTACATTCAAGAGGGAAAGGTTCATGACAACTTCGTTCGACACATACCTACTTTGGTACTTTCCATGCTGGTCTGGGAGCAAAGAAAAAACATAGAATGTACCAGTTGCTTCTCTTCCTGCTCAGATGATAAAAGTCCATCGAGGGAATAGGCGAAAATCATAGGAATCATCTTATAGGCGATGCGGCTTAGCAACCCATCATGCACTATTTTGATTCCATTTTCCACCAATACGCCCAAAATCACGCTAAACGTCGCCTTTAAGTCTTGTTGCCCAAGGCACTGTCCGCCCCGTACCTACTTAAGGGATACAGGCGAAAAAACAGATAAATTCTGTAGTTTTAAGTATTGTTTACAGGATTTACTTTTATTCTCATTCCAACAAATTCTCTTGACGGCAAAAAATGGCCGCCAACACTTCAACGGTTCCAAAAAAGGGTTCCAACCGTCTTTTCATTTCCGTTTCCATCAACGTCATCGCTAATGTTTTTTAAATATTGATAACGGAGATGGATGAGGCGCACGCGCCGCTCGAATTGATTTAAACTAAATACGATGATTGATACATTCGTGTCACGCCTCGGACGGGTTAGGGGAGCTAATCGGGTTTTTTGGCGAAAGAATCGGGAACAATTAAAATCGGTCCGCTTTCTTTGAGGCTGTATGGAGATCCGACTCGTATCGCTGTTTCTAACTTGGAAATTGCAAAATAACCGATTAATTAGATAACAGAAAAAATACACAGTTATAACGTTATTATGCTTGTTTAAGCTTAATTGTAATTATATATTCGTTTGGGTCAGGTCAAGAGTACCCGAAACCGACGAGCATGTATGAAGAGATTGATGAATGTGGATGAAGCGAAAGAAGAACCTATGTCAGGATCGTACCAAGTAGAGCAAAGTAGTCTCTGCCTACCCCTGGGAAAGAGGCGTGACGGTATGTATGTATGTATGTAGGTATTCGTGTAAGTTCATATGCTGAATAAAAATAATTGATTTTTTTATAAAAGTAGGTACGCAACTCATGCCACTGACTTTTTTAATTTAGTTCTAAGAAATGAGGAGTGTAGGTATAGTTTCGACAAATGTACCTCATGTATGTATGTATGTATGTAAACTCTTTATTGCACATAAAAATCAAAAAATACAGAAGTACACAGAAAATAGTACAAAGGCGAACTTATCCCTAAGAAGGGATTTCTTCCAGCTAACCTGAATACCTGATGTAATATACAATAGGCACCTAATTTAAACTTAAACTGATCCTTTGCTCAATATGACGTAGAGGTACGACAAAAAACAAACGCATTCTAGTCATAATTATTTAACCTAATGCCTCAATAAAAATCGCTTTAACTTTAATTAAATTCCAGAACTCTCCTCCTTGCAGGTTATTTATGTCATATGTATCCACTTACGTTACCGTAAAGGTTCGAGAGCTCACCCTCAGATACATCCACTTAACTAACTCCAAGTACATTTCTGAAACCGCTGGCACATAGAAAGTGTTCCATTATTGGCGCATACCTAAGTTAGCAGCGGTGGATAAACGGTCTGGCAGAACCTTGTGATTGGCCTTTACTTGGATTGTTTGAGATACGATAGTAACGGCTTGTTGGTAAGAAAGAAAAGTTGGTAAAAGGAATGGTAGGTGGCAGGCATAGGACAAAAACGAACAACACATTTAATTTTTGTTACAGGTTGAATTCTTCGCTTTAACTTTAATTAAATTCCAGAACTCTCCTCCTTGCAGGTTATTTATGTCACATGTATCCACTTATGTTACCGTAAAGGTTCGAGAGCTCACCCTCAGATACATCCACTTAACTAACTCCAAGTACATTTCTGAAACCGCTGGCACATAGAAAGTGTTCCATTATTGGCGCATACCTAAGTTAGCAGCGGTGGATAAACGGTCTGGCAGAACCTTGTGATTGGCCTTTACTTGGATTGTTTGAGATACGATAGTAACGGCTTGTTGGTAAGAAAGAAAAGTTGATAAAAGGAATGATAGGTGGCAGGCATAGGACAAAAACGAACAACACATTTAATTTTTGTTACAGGTTCTTCGACAAGAGTTGAACAAAATCGAGGAGCATCGCCAATAGCGAGGAAATCTGATGTTTCTAATATAAACAGATCTATCTGGGGAGTGTGAATGGTTGCGTTGAGAGGGGAAGGCCTAGACGGACGTTCCGAGACCAAATAGGAGGCGTTTTGGAAAAAGGTCAGGTCAGGAGTACCCGAAACCGACGAGCATGTATGAAGAGATTCATGAATGTGGATGAAGCGAAAGAAGTATGTCGTATCGTAGCAAGTGGAACAAAGTAGTAGGTATCTGCCTGCACCTGAACACACATACACTAACACTGTGATAACACTAAGCTGAATCGAAAAGCTTTGACCAATAAAAATTATGTTCAGATCAGGAATGACCAAAAAAATTTAGTGGCTTAACTTCACTCACTATATCGTTGAAAGAATGCACGTATGCATCTCCAAAGTAACTGTAGCTCGGATAGATAGAGCTTCATTCTGATTCACGAGACGGGCTCCTGTCGTACGTCATTGAGGCGAATGGAACCCGGTAGGTGCGACGCAAAATGATACCTCTACGCGATCATGTGTGATGCCATTCTAACTTGCAATTAAGCTCGTACGCCGATGTCAAACGACCAAAACCTATAAGCAAGGGTGGGGGTGGGAGGTACTGTTTCATCTTTAGCAAAATAGCGATTTAGATTTCACATCACAATTCACTTTCAAGTCGTTGAAATGTGGATTGTGGCATTGTCAAATCAAAAATGAGTTTTTATTGAAACATTCATTTTGAATGCTTGTTTTTTGCCTCTTCTCTACATTAGTGTACCAAATTACAAGTCAATTAAAAAAATAAAAGTTTTCAGTGTTGTAAGGCCGTCGACTCAACCCTACTCTTCAGCCCTATCGACCGAGGTATATGTTTCAGGCATAAAGTCATTTACATCCATCGACACATGCTCAAAGGTTCTTTGTTTGTACAGGCATCTTTTCCCAGTTTTCTGCGACAGCCGACCCGCCGCGTTTAAGTGTAGGTGCGCTTAAAAAGCGGTCGCATTCATAATCTTGTTAGCGCTCAAATTTGCATTAATTAAGGCTGAGGCCTGCCAGTTGTGTCTAAACTTGAGGGAGGAGGGAGATAATATTCAAATGGTACATGTAACGACACCCGCTCCGCCACCGAGAAGCAATATAGAAGGTACACTCGGGGACAGAAGACAGCAATATTTGAAACATATTTACTTACGTGGTGGGTAATTTTCGCCCCGCAAGATGAGATTTCACTCATTACTAATCTTATTTTGTCTGCTAATAATCAAATACGAAAGTACTTACAAAAATACTCTGGAAATTCTTCACGTGTATATGTCTCTGGTAGAGTAGGTTTCTTCAAGTTCAACTTTTGTAAGAAGTCTACAGTTTACCGGCAATCGCGGTCTTTAATACGTTTGCCCGCCACACTTCGACTAAAGTGTTGCTCCCACGCCCCATATAAATTTAGTAATTCCTCCGGCGATGCTCAAAGCATCGCCCTGTTACTGAGATGCCATGAACATTAATACTCTGAAAAAACAATCGTTTGATCCCACCGGTGATGCTCAAGGCGACAGAGAAGGTTACGCGACCCTACTGGTGATGCTCATGGCAGCCAACGTGTTAATCAAAAAATATCCCATGAAAGCCTTTTGCCCCCGTCAGTCCGTCTCTCAGAGCATCGAGGGTGCGCTCGACAATTTCCTCCTCGGGTAATTCACTAGGATTTAATTTAAATTAGTTTTGGCTTGGCTTAATAGCTTCCCCACCCAGGGGGGGTGTGGCTGCTCTCCAGAAGATGTATTCTGGAAGGTTCCATTATTTTCTTGGCGCGGTTTAACTTTTATGATATGATAATTTGGGATTTGGTTTGTTAATGCTTTAAAAATGAATATTTACTTGTTATTACTACTTTCCATGGGTATCTAGAGATTTTTTAATGATCATTGTTACGTATAAGTACCTAGAGCATGTTGCTGTCGACAATTTCCTGTACTTTAAGCATTTAAGTCTTGAATGGGTGCGTTGGAAGGGAAAGGCCTAGACGTACGTGTATGAAGAGATTGATGAATGCAGATGAAGCGAAATAGGCAAGGTGGAACAAAGTGGTCTCTGCCTACCCCTAAGGAAAAGAGACGTGACAGTACCGTACATCTTCTACAAATGTAACTTAATCGGCCGATATCAGAATAAGATCGATACGTCCAGCATATCAAGCTAACACAAAATTTCAGTGCAAGATCTTCGTTAAGGAAAGCAAACTACTAAAAATTTCCAATGAAATTTTTAGAACTGCGTCCAATACCGTCCTGCATTCTTAACAAAGTTTTTAGTCTATTTCGTAGTAAGACAACCTAACTGCACCGCGCATCGCAATGCAGAACTATTGGTTGAAGCATAAATTGGTCGATATTCAGAGTGTGCGGTATAAAATGACTTAGGTATTTTGGATCTAATCTTAACAGGGGTATTCAATTAGGTAGGTACATAAATTAAATCAATCACCTGCTACAATATTCCAAAATAATTGTAAAAAATCTTGTATGAATATGCGCACCAAATTCCTTTATACCTGTCGCTTTTGTAACACACCTACTTAAAGTGCTTGAACAATTAAGTGTGATTTATAATTCCTTTTACTTCCGTTTTCTGTTCATTATTGTCTACCCGCTTTTTCCTTGCGTTGTACAAGAATCCAGAACTTTCCAGAATAAGCCGCCGGCAGTAAACGAATGACAGCCCACTAAACAGTTCGCCGTAGGTAATTATTTGCTCTAACTCCGCAAATTATATAAATAACAACTTATCTGGCTTATTCCGTACATAGTTTCCAGCTACGTGTATTTAGAACTACGCGACGTTATTTAAGCTATGCATATTTATAAAAATTAAGCAACTGGGATGTTTCTAAACTGAATGCATCTTTAGGTGCCTGAAATATTAAAAAAAATAAACGTGTCGAATTGAGAACTTACTCCGTTTTTTTTCGTCGGTCATTTATATAGTCACATAGTCATCATAAGAATAAAACAAAAAACGTAAAATCGAACACGTGGTTCGTAATTTGTGGTTATGGATCGTTTTATTTCAGCGACATTATAATTTCATTAAATGAATAAAAAAAAGTGTAGTCGTTTTTATTTACTTTATCGGTAATTAAATAAAGTGTGTATTTTTTATATACATGCATGATGAATATAAATTAGTGTTTTCTTTTCATCTTTAACACAATCGATCACTTAAAATTTTACAGAAAAAAAATCATTTTATTCCGAGCTCGTCAGAAACAAGTACCTACATGGTCCTAATTTCTGAGTATTGCCAAAACCAGTTTATCTGTTTTTACCAGTGACTTCGCGCAAGGAAAAAAATAGGCTAGTTTTCTACCCCACGGGAATTAAAAAAAAACTCGTATTACTCGATACCAACTCAAAGTAAATGTATGTTTGCTAAATTACTAGTCTCTATCATCACCTCTTAGTCAGTCAGTCAAGTTCTTCTTTTTTTCATTTTTCTAAATAGGAAGAAGAGATCGAACCCCGTTCAGCCACATTTACTAATAATAGGTATTGTGTAAGATGTAAGTAATTTCAATTTTTAAGAGTCAGAGTCGTCTAACTTTAAGTCTATCCTTGTCATGTCCTCTCTGAATTAGTATTCAGGATATAATTTTTTCTTACCCGGTAATTGATGATAATTAAATTTAACTTGAAGTTAGTAAAACAAACATCGATTTTTATTTTTTTATTTAGGATTTAATTTTAAACCGAAAGTATTGTGCACCCTATGCATAATATTACGTTCTTTGACGTAACTGACATGTATGTATGCACCTCAAGAAATATAGGGTGACCATACAATAACTCTACATAATGTTTAACCACGTCGATATTAATTAAATAATTCAGGCATTAATAAATAACTGAAACACACGCATAAGTTATATTTAATTTTGCCCAGACAGTCACAAATTGGTTCGTGTACCTACAGTAATTCAAAGTCACCGTGCAAATGTAAGATACGAGTACATCACTTATAAAAAAAAAACAGCCAGTCCATAGAGGCCCACAGATTATGTAATAGAATTCCAAATTAAAATCCACAGACGATCGCAATCGTACAGCCGACGGACAGATGCGCTAGTTAGAGGTTATGGCTCGCTGGGGACGCGCGAGTTATCATCTGTGATTACTTGGCCATTGATGACGCCGAGCTCATTCCGCGTTGGACTGTGTTGGAGTCACTTTAACTATTATTGATTGTTCAAGTTTTGGAGCAAAATAAGTGTTGTGAATTTTTGGTTTATAAGACTGAATAGAAATCATTTATTCCATTAATGGTGATCTTCGTAACCGAAATTATTTTTTTATAAATTCACGACTGCATAACAATTATATTATAATTAGACTAAAAGAACTGATGTTGATAGTATATTCTGCAATAATTATTTACGCTGCGACTCTAGGCAGCTACGACTTTTGACATGTTAATCGCTATCCCGCGGGAACTATGCAGTTTTCAGGGATAAAGAGTAGCCTATGTGTTAATGTAGGATACCAGCTCTCTCTGTTCCAAATTTGATCTAAATCCGCCTTATTGTTTCAGCGTGAAGAAGGAACAAATCCACACCCACTCACATCCCCACTCACAAACTTTCGCATTTATAATATTAGTAGGAAGTAGGATAACCGATAACATCGAATTAGATCAAGGCCACTTTGAGCCCTAGGCGATACAAACAAGTAAAGGTCCCTCGATTTGGATACGGTGCTTTAAAAATATTATATTGTTTATCAGCAGACTTAATTTGGAAACGTCCCAATCGATATCGTTTTACGAGCATCCATCAACGCTTATCGGGTGCTCGTTCGACGCGCCTCGTTGCTCGTAATCAACAACCCTATCAACCAAAGATGTCTTCTGTACACTTACGTACCTAGTTAGGATTGTAATAAATGAGTTGTAATAAAAAACATACATCTTTTTTGTCGATGATAAGTACTAATTTATTGCACTGTCTTCCAAACTCTACATACTAATAAAGGGCATAAAAAAAGACTGGAAAATTTCAGCAGGTTAGATTAATTCAATAATTAATCTAAATCTAAGTGTTCAATAACACTTTTGTAATTTTGTTTTAGATTTAAAATTAAGTCACCTTTTTGACGCCGTATGAAAGTATGGCAACATTTGTCAACCACAATTAAAACAAGACACCATATCGCTGTCCAAAGGGGGAATGCTGCCAGGCCAGCGTCTGTGTTACTATGCCACTAAGTCTTCTTCGTTTTTAATTGTTTTATTGTAAGATTATTTTTTATTTAGTTTATTTTTATTTTCTATTTGTATTGTTATATTTATTTCAAAAATCTCATTAACACATGCTAACTTGGTTCTGCCAAGTGTACATAAAATAACATGTAATAGTTTGTATACTTTTAATAAAATTTCCTTACATTTCAAGGTTATTATTATAGTCCCAAAACACAATGAGTGACAGGTGTCGAGTTAACAGCTTTTATAGCACCGGATAAAGATAAGCAACCAGGCACAATAGGAACCCTCGACACATGTTTCAATTATTGTTATCAGACTAGGTATCTATGACCACATTGTGCATCTCCTGAACTGCTCCCTTAACCAAAAAGTTCAATAGTTATCTGTTCTAACGACATCTACGTATAACGGGTAAAAATTTGTTCAGTATTTTTATTCAAACCGTAACCATTTTATATATAATCGGGAGCCAAAAACCCTGTCACTTTTCATACAACTTTGTACGGGTTTTTTTCCCCCTTATGTAATCTGAAAATTTGGTTGGTTTTACTGGAAGCTAATATTGAGTTAAACTGTTCATGGTTTGTAATAGAATTAATATCCAATTTCTGTTTTTTTTTAAATGATACTGATCAAAAACCTCTAATCTACTTCAACGAGTGGCCATTCCTTCAAGAACAAATCCAACTCCGACATAACTTTTGTTGAGCCAACATAATAAAACGCACATCGAAAACACAACTTGTAGCGCAACCGTTTAAAAGATTATCGGTTCTATTCAACCGCAATCGACACCGCGTTTCGACACTGCACCATTGTTAACGTTGTAATGGTCCCATCTGCCAAAACACGACCCCACCAGGCGAGTCAAGGGTTAATAAAATTCTTACTTATTCATTATTTATTGCTGGGTATTGCAAACTGGTTACAGTTTTTGGCATAAGATATTAGTTTAATGTAGGTAGGTATTAAGTAGATAGTTAAGCTACTTAGTCGTCGTTGTGATTTGCGAAAGAATTGAGAAAATTATATCACAGATTTTTTGCGTAGAACGAAACGCAACATGTAAATTTAACCCCAGAAAATAGCAAAGCCTCACACGATCAGCTCCAACAATTTGTTTTTCTGTAACTCTTGTTTCCTAATTTATGTTTATCGAAAAAAGGTTTTAACACACACGTACGCAATGCTGGCCGCAGAAGCGGCAGAGAAACGTTGAGCGCCGTAAAAAAATAAAATATGGCCCGGAAAAGCGCGGGAAAATGATGAAATATGGCGGCCCCGCCGATTCGCGGCGCGTCCTTCCGATGTCATTAGCGACCGTAAATTTTATCTCATAGTACATCTTCTGCAGACTGTCTTACACGATTGTTATTTACGTGCCTTTTACAACCTTGTTATTTGTTGCTAACAAGTTTGTATTCGAACGCTTACCAATTTTAAATTGTGTGTTTTATTGCGAATGTTAACGGTGGTTTTCCGCATTGTATTATAAAATTTTGAAGTCACATTTTCATAAAAACTAAGATTAAATGTTTCAATTTTTCCTCTCCTTTGTTTTGTGACTACAAGTATTTACTAACATATTCTACTAACAGCGTAATAACATCACCTAAGCGAATAGCCATCCGGCTTTCCACTCTACCTCCGAGGTTTTCCACCATTCCTTATCTGAAGCACCGCTCTATGGATTACATTTACGCTGCTTAGTTTTTGTATTCATATTTACGAATACCTACAAGGGATTTCCTCGCGGCGTCGAACATCCCGGCTAGGGAGCGTTAAGTGGCTTTTCATTTCCCGCCTTCCCTCGCAGGCCTCATTTTTATTTATTTTTCATCGTCTGGGGCTTGGCCCGATATTATATCGGTCGTTTTATTTATTTTTATTACGATATTACACACAAATACGCGTTTATTTTTATAGAATACACAATGGTAGGGTTTAAAGGATATGGGGGTGGGTTTTAAAGTCTTTGAAAACTGTTGAATATAATTGCAGAATTTACGCGAAACTCCAGATCGATTCATTGTGCGATTTATGTTAGGTTTATAGTTTGTTCAGTGGTATAATCTGTTTACTTAAGCCAAAGGTATCGAATTCAATTCCCAGCGGGGTCATTGGAGGAAATGAACTTGTACAAGAGCTGTTTGTACCGAACTAAAGGTATTCACAGCAATATACCTGCAGGGAATTAGAATATAATCGGTGTGATTGTTTAGTATCTACATTTCGTGTTATTTTACTTGGTATCATCATCACCTTATCATCAATTCTTTAGTGTCGTGGCTGCTATCGTTGTTTGAGTTAATTGGTGGAAGAAAAGTGGCTTTTGGGTCGATACAACCTGGACAAATAAAAAAAATGAAAAACTAACAGAAGCTTGACATATTACCTATGTCTTTAGTTAAGGAAGTTTATTGCGAAATATCTTATAAATTGTTCATTTGAGTTTTTATTGCGTCTCAATTGAGCAAAAATCAGTGGTAACTAAAACACAAAACCCTCCTCGAGCGAAGCAAACCAGACAAAAAGCACTAAAGAACTATCGCTGTTTATACGGCGTGCTCCCAATATATATGCGAATTGGTGGGGTCAGATAAACATATAAAATAAATTGAATCGGGCAGGTTTCGCTGAGCAGGCGCGGTGTTTACTGGACCTATTCAGCCTGTAGTTTACAGGGGATGGTTCATGCAATACGGCGACTAAAAACATAACAGAATTGCTCTTAAAAATATACCCGCTAAAGGTATGAAAGTGTCAAGATTACAGAACATTATCATGCAAGAAGACAAAAATAAATACACCAAAATGTTGTACGATCGGGCAAGGAATTCCACTCCTCAGCTACCGTATAATAAACGACGAAGGAAAGCATAAGATTACTGGGTGCTGACAACATAGGGGGTAACACCGGCTTCTACTGATAGACCTGTGAAAGAAGGGAGTTGCTAGAAAAAGGTCGTACAGTTTCGACGCATTCTCTGAAGTAACCTGTAGAAAATCGAAAAGCAAGCCAATCTTCTACGGTTATATCTAGTTCTGGTTTTAAAGCAGTTTTTCTTTTTCTGTAAGCCGCCCAAAGTAGGTAGGTACAAATGTATTTCACAATGCAAACAATACACCACGCAATGCTGTACAATTTAAATATAAAAAAAATCTGATAAAATAAAAACTGCGTTATTTTCCTTAAGCACCTGTTCAGGATGTCAAACGAAAACTGTCAAAGCTGATTTCATTGTTCTTGGTGCCACTTTGCATGGTCCAATCCAGACCCATGACTATTTCGTTTAGTCGCCGGCCATCAAAATGTGTCCAATCCGTCTGTTTCAGACCAATCAGAGCTGTACCTTTTTGCCACCTATCCTATTTGGCAACAGATAAACTGATTCAGGGAGAGATTTGTATCAAAATCAGTACGGTGTCATTTTATTCCTATGCGGTATGATGTTACGAGTATGAGCATGTATGTAAAACTTCCTGACGCTGTGTTTCGTAAAATCGAACCTTGCTAGCAAAGATAAAGACTTTTTTATTTTATTTTATTGAATCAGGCGTTACTTTGCGGAGGTCCATTTCAATGAACAAATATTTTTTTAAAATTATAAATTTTTTGTCATTGAAAAGATAAAGACATCAGTACCCACGCAACCAAAAATACTAATGTCTGGTAAAATATATACAAAGTGGATCTGAAAATATAAATTAGTTTTTTTTTAATTAAAACACACCCAAAAGAGCGAATTTAGCTATAAAACGCAGATGCGCAGTGACAGCATATTCAAGAATGTATCTATCTTGTATTATCGGGGACAAGGATTCTTAAAATTCTAAGCTTCGTGTCTTCGAATGGTCTAAGAAAACACAAAAGTACCTACGAGTACTTAATGTTATTACTGTACAACACAGTCTCTACACCGATTCATCAAATGCTGTTATTGTTTTTCTCACAGTACAAGTAGTTACTGATATTAAGTAATCGTAGAAATGCTTAGAGAACATATTTTTGATCAGATTTTAACCACATACTTCAGTATATCCCTCATTTTAGTTCAAAAGCAGCCTGCCGTGTTTTGGGAACTGCATTTGTTTTCTCTGTACCCAAACAACCTCCGCATGCAGAGTTCCCAGTCTCATCTAATCCTGATGATACCAAAGATAATGCGATAACAGCAGTAGCTATGCTTATAATTTCTCAAATGCTTCCCTAATGCTTTGGTAATGGGGCGGCGTGTGCCGTCCGCGTGCGTACTGTTTGTACTCCGGATATACCCGGCTTAGCACTTTACTGGTGTATGTTGCTATTCGGTTTTAATTACAGATTGATCCTAAAGATACGTTTGTTGATAGTGGTGGGATTAAAGGATAAATTTAATGTTGTTTTTTTTGGTGGGAAGGTCTGACTTTTGCGGAATATTTGTAAGAATAATTTTATTGTATCTACTTGTAATAATTATAATACATAGAATATACATATTAAACGATTGTAATTGCAGGTAGGTAGTTGTGTACTTTCAGCCATTTTGTTTGATTTGAACGAATTTATTTCGTTTACAATCTGTGACTTGTAAGTATCTAAGTATTCTCATTTTTGTCACTTTCAAAAACATCTCAACAAGACCAGAATGAAATAGGGAAGGTGAGTTATGAAGCGTCATCGGTTTTGCTGAAATGCAAAGGCTACAGAGCCTGCATACAATGAAGAGGGGGTTTCAACATAAAATAAGTAATTGGCAAAGTTCTGCAACACTTGTTAAAGGAAATGAATTTGTACAATAATAAAAACAAAAGCACCAGCACCCACTTTAATAAGAAACATTGCTTCCGATCCCTGACACCATCAAATTACAACGACGAGGGGAGGACTCACTTAAATATGAATCATTTCATTATAATGCCGTATTCAATCCGAGTAAACCTCACTTATGTTGTTATTACAATGAGGGGAGGGTACGAAAAAAGTTGCGCGCGCCGTAAGCCCCGTGGAGACGCTAACTGACACTTAATACCATAGAGCGTGACCGCATTACTCTGTGATCTATGGTCCGAGAGATCTGCGTGCGCCGCTCTATCTATGAATCGCGCGACGCATATCCGTCAAAAATTGGAAGGATAAATAGTGACAAACTAGACACTACGGTGCACATGTCTATACCATTTCGAACTTTTTCCGCGTGTATTTACAATCCTATTTCGTATGCTGTTTAAATGACATTGCATCCAGCTATTGAATTGCGCTAACATGGCATTTGTACGAGTGACTTTTGAGTTGAAAATTCGATGTTTTGTTGTTATTTTCTGCGTTACTGAGGGGAGACCGAGGTTTTATGGGAACAGCAAATTCGGCACGTGTCAACCGATGGAATTAGCTCTAATACTTGCATTAATAAAGTGTGAAATTGCCACCGGGCGGGCCTTGTTTGTTATAATTCAGAATTAGACGTTCGGTTCCCCTGAGAGGCTGAGTAAGCGAAAAAGATTTTTTATCTGCAGCCAAGTTACCAATTAGCAGCTCTGACTGTTTACGAAATAAGTTGATTCAGATGAATGGACTTCATTAATTGAAGATAAAAATAAAAATAATCAGCCCTCAAGGAACTTCAATGTGTTTAAAGTAACTAGGCGGAACAGAAAGAGGATTAATAATAATATGTTTTTCGCATGAGTGACTGAAAATTTGTATATAATATGCTTTATTATTTACTCAAATACTGTGTGAAGCACCTAAGCACCAATTGGAGGGTCACCTAAAATCAATCTCCAATCGCAGAAAAACATTGCGACACCGCTGTGTCAATCACAGTTACCTCAGATGAGGCCTATCGAAAGATTTCTTGTACAATTTTAATTACACCACAATGTTCTTTGGAGCGGAACGCTCCTAGAAATACAGAACTCCGTAGGTACAAGATCTGAAGTAAAAAGGTGTAAGTTTATACAAAGTCGGGCAGACATAAGCTCTTTTGGAGGAGTAGGCTGTATTTAATTCCGTGGCTTTACGGTTACAGCGTTTTATTGATTGCCCGGGCCAGTCAGCCGCGACGCCCTGGCTGGATAAACAAGGGCGAAAAAAATAAATAAAAATAAAGATGGCGGCGCGGGCACCGCCCCCCGCTGCGTGGCGGCTACCGTTTCGAAGTGTCATTCTCCACTGTTCTAAATGAACATGGCTGTGGGATGTACGCGGTCGATCGATGAGATATCGATTGCGAGTGCGAAAGGTTCTAATTGTGATTTTTTTGTGTTTTGTTACTTCTGGTAGAAGTTAGAAAGACTGACTGTCCAAATCAAATACATAGGTATAATAATATGTTTCTAGAAATAGAAATAGGATTATTTATTTCATAAACTGTGGGTGTAACAAACAAACACAGCTCCAAAATAAATGTGCCAGCCAGCGTAAGAAAACGTTTTTCTTTAAAAATATTGCGAACAGACTGTTTGGCGTGCATGTGATCAGTTTTGCGCAGGCATCTTTTCTGCAGAACAAACGTTGACTGGACGGACATTGACTGAATTTCCCCATTATATAACTCCATATGTTAGCAAAGGCTATACGCTTCCGTAATAGGCACTCCTAACGAAAGCTTCCAAACATGTTTCTGATAATAAAGAATGGGCAACAAGCGGTGTTATTGTTATTTTTTTATTTAGTATTTCAATATGCGACTTCCAGTTCAAATAGGGATCGATTGTTACTCCTAGAAAGTTGATACTGATTTAAAAATAACCACATTATAAGATTATTATTTGTATATGTCAGATATCGATAAAACCTAGCATTCCATCGATACGCACACCAACAACCCCGTCGATTCTCTACAGCGCCGATTGTAACCGGAGCATCAAATCGTTATTTTTTTTCATCAATCGTCTTTCAATTCCAACTTTGTGATATCGTATCGATTTATTCAATTTCGGGAGCCATTCTCACCTGTCGTGTTGATCATTTCCGTTGCTCGATGTTTTTTTTTAATCGTTTATAGGACTGGCCGATTCGTTGCGCGCATTCCAAGCGTTTTTAAAGAGATTGTGTTAGAGAATTTTCTCTGACGCTTGTGTACCTATGGTGCGCGTGATTGCTTTCTTTGGGTTTAATCACGCAGTTTGGTAGAAGATGGAGATGATTAGTATACGTATGGAGACAAAGGGAACAATTTTAAGTGAATTATTTCGAAGTATGTGCAATTGTATCCATTGTTATTAGGCATAATTACTATATTTATTATAAATTCGAAGGCTTACCCACCTGCTATGGGTGGTGTAGGGGTATAGCACGCGTCTCGGAATGACGAGGATCCGGGTTCGCTTTACTTTTCAGATTTTTCTATGTGTTCTACTTTTCAGTGTCGTTTAGAAATGTAATATTTATATCCAGCTTTTGCACCGAGTTAGTTTGTGATTGTTGGCGAGCAGACAGTGGGTCTACGAGTAGCACCAAGTCTTGCCGTGGCAAACTTGCGGAAAACTTGGAGGAGCTATGAAACACGGTCGTGGTGCCAAAAGCAATGTAGGGCAGTGAAAAAATAGCTGATGTACCTACAGCTTAAACCTGAATGCGAATGAAAGTCATAATTTCAATGCGAATAAAAGTCATAATCATAATCATACCAGTGCATACCTAGGTATATGACAATTTGGTAGATTACGATCCGATATACGTAACGCCTATGGCTTAAATCTTTAGTTTTGGTACGGGAATGTGAAAATCTGGTAATGTGAAGAACCGGGAATGTGAAAATCTGGATATGTGAAAAATTGGGAAAGTGAAGACCTGGGAATAAAGGAAAATAGTGATGGGTTGCTAGCCTCATCGCCTATAACATGATTCCTATGATTTTCGCCCATTCCCTCGATGGGCTTTTACCAATCTGCGCGGGTAGAGAAGCAACTGGTACATTCTATGTTTTTTCTTTGCTCCCAGACCAGCATGGAAGATGATCTTTCATTACCTTCTTGTTACTACAGTTCAATAGTACATTATTTCGAAGGTTTCAATGGAAATTACTACATGATCACTTCGACCTCCAACTGAATAGGTGCTGAATCCAAAATTAAGGTTCCCATACAATTAGGGCACTTAACCGTCTCCGTGAGGGGTATATCAATTCAGTATTTAGCACGTCATTCTCAGTTTGTGTAAAACACTTTTTTAACACCGCTATTAATTGGGGTGCGCAGGAGTGGCCCTGCGGCGAGCGCGCGCAGTATGGGGGATGCGTGCATAGATCCAATTCGAATTTGTTTTAATTTAAAATGTTACACCTTGAGAGCTGGCTGGTGTGTTGATCTAGATGTTTGGTATGGGAAAACAGTTACGTTTCTATTTCACATCAATTTTAATATAAATAGATATGACTAAATAAGAGACATTTTGGAAACAGGTCAGGTCAGACTGAAGAGCATGTATGAAGAGATTGTTGAAGCGAAAGAAGTACGTCAGGATCGTAGCAAGTGGAACAAAGTAGTCTCTACCTACCCCTGTGGAAAAGAGGCGTGACGGTATGTATTAATGTATGTAGATATGATGTAATTTGGCAAGAGCCTACTAATGTAATGCTATCCAGCGTATAGCCCTATCCAACATAACGAGATGCAATTAGGAGTACTTTGTGTATAGCGTTTTGGGTAGTATACGATGTGACGTCATCTAGACTGAAAGATCAGCCATTTCCGATCTCACCTCCGAGGCTAAGCTAACGAGGTTCGCTGTTTTTTAGATCTTCCAGTCTTAGAACAACAGCAAAGCGACAATTTAAACCAATGCATTTGATAACAACCTTAATAACACAGAAACGAGTTACAAACTCATATAATGAATGGCATTATCAATCAATGAATAAACTTAATCAATATTTTAAGTAAGGGCAGAATGAAACTGGAGTCAATGGAACGGAAACGCCGTCGGGCCATAGGCCAGCAGAAATATAGGGCATTAGATAAAACTACTGCATTTCTACTGCACTTTAACACGTTCAAATAGAGTATAGGAAACTCTAAGTTACACACTTAGTATCTTGGTAGTAAATGGCTTTGTTCTGCCGCCTATATTTTTGGCGCATGAATCATGTCTCTACTTATTGAGCAAGATTTTACGCGAGATGAAATAAACCACAAACGTTTTTAAGATCAATTATATTCTTAAAGGTAAGGCCAGGCCATAGGAGCCTACCCGAAACCGACGAGCATTTAGTTTTGAGCAGTTAGGATCGCAACAAGTGGAACAAAGTAGTATCTGCCTATTCCTGTGGAAAAGAGCCCTGGCGGTATGTATGTACGTATGTATAGTCTTTGATCAAAGAATTTAAAAATATTTTTGATTAAATGTCAGATTACGTAATTAAATTTCGCTTCGTTACATTGTATTGTATCGCAAGGTGTCCTTCCTTTTATTCCAAAGTATAATCTTCAACATATTTAATTAAACCATAGCTTAAAAAAAGAATCATTAGTGACGCCTCCAAACCGGCCTTGATTTTTATTTAGCCTGAGTTACCAGTATTTAGGTAAGTGCAGAACAAAACATTCTTAATTCGAAACGAGAGAGAGAGGCTTGTACAAAATACCTACTTCGTAATGACATTTATACCGTTCCTGGGGATGAGCTGTGGTAATCACCTCATTATTTTTTTTAATAATGTATTCTGTTGTAGCAATTAACCCTTCACAAGCCGAGTCACCGACAATCGATCGTCGGACATTGTATAATGATTGTTTTAATAAAAATAAAAGACGGTAGCTGCTATCATTAATCAAACGATAATTAACACGTTGCAAAACATATTCGCATTCCTCTCAATTATCAAGAAGATGTATAAAGATAAAATGCAAATCTTGGGGTCCACCATCATGTTTTAACCCGTTAAAACACACCGTCCTTTTCATACAATCCCATTCTACATAAATCTTTTCCATTCTGACTAAATATATTTTTGACAGCGCGCCTCGGAGCCATTTTTGGTTTCAATGATTATTTCGATAACCGTACATCTCTTTCACACCTGGGCCAATTTCCATAATGCTTTATTCCTTTTTCAGTTATAAAGCTTCTCAAATAAATAAGAATAAATTTCTCTTAATATTTATTCGTCGGAGCGCAATGAAGTCGTTATTTTCGGCGGGAATTAATCGAATTGATTTCTTTTTTCTCCGTCGAGTAGAATGTAATTATTTCATTATTTAACACTTCAGGCGAAGTTAATGGAAATCGGCCTACATTATGCATGCGGTTTGTAATTCTTGTTTTATTTGGTAATTATATCAAACAACGGCACATTACTTTTTATTGCTCCGGTATAACACTTCCATGCTCACGTTTAATGCGGGTGTGCTAATTTTATTATCTCGATTTGTAAGCAATTATTTTTTTAATTAAACTATACTTTTATCGCTAAAGTGATCAGTGTGCTTAACTTTTTTGTGAACAGTTAGGTCATGGTCATTTTTTTCTCACTTTATGACCTTTTCGTGCTACAGAGAACGTTCACATTCGACCTAAGAAATGAATACCTACATTACTTTCATTAATTAATTATATTGCAGTCCTTCTGCAGTTGCAATGACAAACAGGCTAACAGCCAAGTATCGTGTTTAAGTCATTAACTGTCTCACGCACATTCAGCTTGGTTGTAAGGATTGATGATATTTGGTAAGATGATCAAAATCAACTGAAAAAAGTCTGCTGGTATCGAAAGAACGTGTGACTTTAACGTGAACACAGGTGACTTCTCATACGACCATTTTGGTCGCTGTTTTAGCTGTAACGTCTACTTTACTTGACCAATGTGGTCCTGCGTACTTTTTACGAATTTGTGGGTCAGCGGCGGCTCTAGTCCTTGATCCTCCGTCGTTCTATCAACAGTTTCTACTCCTCCCCCTGCCAATTTTCACGACCAGTGCCTCAATATTTTAAGACTCCTTCTACTTTTTTATCGCCTAGAAGTGACCAATCCTACTGGCTCTAGGTTAGAGCAAGAACCCTCGACAACCATTCCACCACATTGTAATTGTTCTTTTGTCTTCTGTTATAATAGAAGGAAAAGTATAGGTAGATACCGCTGTCTGCTAGTAGCTTTGACTATAGATCCTTTCTGTTATCAGAACCTATAATAGTAGACCTAAATCTAGGCCGACGTTATGAATGGCACTCAATGGGCGATAGTGCAGCTGTTTTCAATGAACCAACAATTACTAGCACTCTATCGGATGCACTAATTACAATATTTTGTTACTCGCCAATTAAATCGGGACGGCGGTAAGCAGTATCTAAATGGTAATTGTTTATTGATTTTATTGTTTTAATTTAATTATTTGTGTTTGTTATGATCGTGTAAAATGATATTGAACTTGTCGAAGTTTTCATGTGGGTTAAAAATCTCTACAATATTATAAATTCAAGAGTAACTCTGTCTGTCTGTTACACTTTCACGCCTAAACCATTGAACCGATTTGGTACAGAGGTTCATGTCTGGGGATTGACATAGGATAGTTTATATCCCGGAAAATCGGAAAGATCCCGTGGTATAGCGATAAGCGAATTCTGCGCAGACGGAGTCGCGGGCTGTTGCTAGTATGGAATATTGGCGATAGTGACCTACCTGAAGACTATAAAAAAAGTTCTTTATTTATTCCGTTTCAGGAAAAACGATGAAATTGCGAGTTTTTAAATATTAATCTATATATTGATACAAATTAAACTATTAAATTAAAAACGAATTAAAAACTAAACTAAAACTAATCTTAAAGTAAAATAATTAAAAAAGGAGGGGCCCCCGTGGCATAGTTCCACAGACGCTGGCAGCATTCCCCCTTTGGACAGCGATACTAATACGCTGTCCAAGGAAGCTGCCAGCTCTGCGGTCACCCGTAGCGTCTATTAGCCTCTTCGAAATATCTTTGAAGAGGCTAATAGCGCTGGGGCCCCACGGACCAAGGGTCTCAACACCGAAAGGGACAAAGTAAGTATCTATATTGCCGCAGAGTTTTCCTGGAATATCGATAGTAAAGGTATTTCCCGCAGCTTTCTTATCCTTATCACGCTCTCTAGGGCATGCTACCAGGCTGTAACGTATTGCATAGCGCAGACCTGCGTGCACACATGCTCCCTCTTATCAGCCATAGGTTATCTATAGCCGTCACTATATCCTAACTGCATCCGCCCGCACTGATAAACATAAAATCACTAGAAATTAACTATGCGCTTGTCTATGCCGTTAATCTGGAGATAAATCAATATTTATTTTTCAACAAAAATCTACTTCCTCTCCCTTTCTCTCTCTCTTTCTGTCACCTACTCTCTTTTCCTATCTCTAAGATGATGATGATCGTTTCGTTTTAGAATGACGCTCGTGCACCCGAAGATGGCCCAATGTAGCGGATCTTTGAGATGAAGCCTCGCGCACAATAAAGGCACGTGAGCACGTTGACATTTTTTTTGAATTCATCGCGTTTAGCTCCGAAGTCTACTAAACGCTGTTCTTCGAAATCGCGAGCTTTGTCTCCATAGATAATGTTTTGCGTTTATTCAATCCGCTTCAAAAGAGATCAATGAAGTTAAACAAAAAAAAAATAGACACAAAAATGGAAAAAATTTGGTTGTTTGGTAAAGTAAAACTGTCGCCGAGGACATCTGCTGGCATTACCGGCCTTCAGAAAAACAGAAAAAAGAGAGGATTTTCTGGTTACCAACACTCGATGAAAGGATTCAAAATTATTTTCGTTATATCATCTGCTTGTGCCCGTTTTGAGAGATCTCTACGCCGACTGAATACCACAATATCATCCTTGATTCCTTGTCTATATCATAAAGGAATCTCTTTGCAACTTTGCAACTTTCTAGAATCTATGGTTTGGTTTGTATATTGATGAATCGGTCAATCAGTCGCGATTTTTCTATTAACAAGTTAATATTGGTTCTTTACCTATGTATATATACCACCTTTACTACTTAAGTGACAGTTCGACAAAACAAATACCGATACCTATAAGGTGTGGAAGTCACGATACGCAAATAAAATAAATGTAAAACAAAACTGCAATATCTTATGTGTTGTCGCAGAGCAAGCCTTACATAGTAAACCTAATATGCTGTAAACTGAAACATAATACGGTCCATAAAGTCCATTTATCTGCCATTATTTTTCACTACTGCCCACTATCGCTGGAGCGTAAATCAGGCCGTCCATTTCTGTCCTCGGGCGATTTTTGATCTGCCTCAGTCCGCTTAAGTTATGTGTCCCTGGTGCCCTGGCAACCCTGACGTACGTGTAGCTATGTAGGTAGGTATATATACATATACGAGTTGTATGTGAACTTTGTATAAGGCCAGTGATCCAGTATTCTGGGAAAGCATGGAGAAAGTCTGGTTACTGGTTATTACTTATTTGAGCAGAATTTGACTTTAACTGAAACATTAGTAACAAAAAGCCTGCAAATATTTTAAACGCGAAAGTTTATGAGAATGTTGTATGCATAGATGTTAGTTACTCTTTCACGTCAGAACAGCTGAACAGATTTGGATGAAATTTGGCACAGATATAGTCTATGGTCTGGAACACATAGGTTACTTTTTATCCCGGGAAATTGCGTAATTCTCGCGGGATAGCGATGAACGAATTCTTCTCAGGCAACAGTTAGTACTTGAATATGACAACAATTTAAACTTCATTTAAAACCTTTTTTTTTTTTTTTTTTTTTTTTTTTTATGTTAGAGAGGCCAGACAAACGAACTAGTGGGTCACCTGATGGTAAATGATCACCACTGTCCATAGACACCCGCAGCGCTTTACGCGATGCCAGTGCGTTGTCGGCCCTACCTTTCTTGTTGCACTGCATTTATATGTATTTTTACCACCTTATTCATAAACGCTCTCAGGCTTCTGCTAACTTAGTGACAGATAAGCAAACGATTGCTAAGTTAGCAGAAGCCTACAGAGCGTTTGTGAATAAGGGGGTTAGTCGGTAATTATTCTTCGTACTTAGTCCTACCTCACTGAGACGCCATGGCTAGTTCGCCAGCTACCGTACCAAAACAATTCATACAGAAACACATTCATACAGGGCTGTCACTCACCTGGCGACACTTTGGCGATGTCTGATTTGTATAGGATACGAAGGTAGCTATGTCGCCATGGTCGCCCAGTGAGGCCAGGGCTCATGTACACGGAGGGCGTCGTCGGCTCGAATCTTTGGGATCCCACGGCACCTTCCTAAACCCGGCAAGCGGGCAAAGCCGTAGTGTTTTTAGTGGGTATGCTCCCCCCACCCCTTTCCGTAGGGAAAGAAGTCGGGGGAGAGCCCCACGTAACCGTCGGGCCCCCGAAAAAAAAAGGACTCATATGCACCCTTCTGACGTTTAATTAGGGCTCTTCCTTTCGTATACAATGTTATATAATACGAAAGTGCATTCATGTAAAAGTAAAGAATTGACCTGAGTAAATTGGTAAGTAAATCGTAGTTATATCTGCTCAATAACTCCCGACGCTGCCGAAATGTATCTCGCAAATAGCCAATAAAGCATGATTCACGACCAACAATACCTACATACCTCCAGTTTCATTGTTCCCATTTGTAGCGGGAAATCTATTACTCATCGAAATACAAATGCCTAAGGTCAATACAATTTTTTTATTATGATCACGTTTCAGTTAAAAACAAGTTCAATAATATTGCTTTCCTACTACTTACTGTATTAACCGAAATACTTTGTTTTTCTAGTACATTTATTTATTTTAAAAGAAATGCGCCGCGCCTGCTCAAAAACGAAAACTAAGTTTTTAAATAAACGAAAAAGTTCGAGTACCGCAGACTTATTGTGTAACTTGACTCGCTCGCAAACCTCGCAAACACCATCGTCTTCATTTTTGACAGTTGATGGCGAGTTTGCTTTCAAAATGAAAACAATCGTTTCACGTAACTTGATCAGCTTGACATTTAATGTTTTAGAGTTTGAACTTATATTTATCTGCCACACGATAGGAAATATCTAAACTTGGTAATCAAACGCAGACATGTCCCAACGAGAGCTTGAACTCATTTTACAGGTCACAAAAATAAATTACATTACACGTTATTTTTCCATTTACTGGCGAAGTAAACGATCATTTAGTAAATAAAAGTCACGCTAATTAGTCCCAGATAAGATTAAAGCCGTTAATATATTACCAGCGCAAAAGAGACCAACAATGCAACATTAAAACCGCGTTAAAAATTATCATCAAGTTGAATGCGTACCTAGAGGATGTCAACAGCTTTCACTCAATGTCAAAAGTACAATTATTTGCCTACAATTTATAAATTGAAAACAACAAGTACAAGTAATAATTAGGCAATGGTCGGCAAGCAAAACAAGCGATAGCGAGCGTCGTGATCTATTATTGTAACGATCAAAACAAGGAGGGGGTAAAGGTTGCCCGATAAAAAATGTATTAATTTGCTGGCGGCTGACAAAGTGGTAATTATAACGTGATTGATACAAAAGCGGCGCTGGGACTTGTAAAAAATAAACTTCTCAATAATTCACTTCTGCGTTTTTGCCTCCTTTAGAATCTTGATACCCAAGCCGTTCTGTATAGTTTTAAAAAGAAAAATTTATAGTTGTTAAGTTTATCCCAAACGGGGGTGAAACTGTTTTTATGCAGCAAAGAATAATAAGAATAAAATAAAAAGGGAAGGCAATTTTTAAAGTCAAATAATATATTTTCTTAATTGTTAGTGACAAGTAAAAAAAAACTGTCTCTCGATCTCGAGAATCTCGATTTAACCTGATGTGATGCGCAAGTGACTATATCATAAAAAAACCTACATTCTTTGTAGCTGTAGAAAATATAAAAATACATTGTTTCTTTCAGCATTAGATTAGATTTTGTAGAGCTCTTAAGGTTGACCGCAGACGCACGAAATCCTGAATCGGTTTCCTGATCAGGAATTCAGATTCGGCATTAAGAAGAAAACTGAGATTTTCACATTACGAATGTTTCCTGTACTAAGTTATACATTGTTTCTAAGATCCACAACAGCTGAAATTAATCGTTGCAATTTCTTCCTTCTTCCCAATAAGATAAACCCTTAGCAACAACGTACTTACGTTATGCATTTTGTGATTAGGTTTGTATCGGCCTAAAGCCTTTGGCGATTCCTCAAACGCATTCTAAACTTTCTTTTAAACGCCTGGCTTGTACGTTACATTATTCCAGTTGCTGTTTAGGACTGAATTTGATTGCTGGGCTTGAATCATGTAAAATCATACCCGATTTAGGCGGCCTACGTCGGCAACTGTATGTAGAGCCCTTTTGTACCACAAATTACGTTGTTTCAAGATCACGCCGCAATAGCAGCAATAGGCCTGTCAAAATGGTAGCCATCGATCAAAGCATTACGCTGCCAAACCGATCCTATTTTCTTGGGCAATCATACCTTCATATGATTAAAGTAAGTATTCATAAACAGACAGCCAACATCAAATTCTTATCCATAGACCTACCGCTTAAATGAGTCCTCGCCCGCGCGGCAGAGGGACGCGGGCGAGGACTCATATAAGTGGTCGGTCAATAGTGCTTACTTTCTGTTTTGTCTATAGCTATTCTTAAGTACATCATGACGTGTTAGGGGAGACCGAGGCAAGTTGAGACAGAGGTGAGTTGATACAAAGCCTTTTTCTCTGCACCTATGACAGTTAGCGAGGTCACAACTTCGCACAAACTGTGGAGTGTAGAAAGAGCAACAAATTAGCGAAGTTACCAGCCCGATAAACTGTCACAGTTCAGAGAAATCGGCTTTGTATCAACTCACCTCTGTCTCAACTCTCCTCGGTCTCCCCTACTATATAATAGCCTTTGGATGATTTTTTGACATTTTAAATTATGTTTCAAATTCATCTCCAGCGTACGTCTCACTGCTGGGCACATGGCTCCTCTTAGAATGAGAGGGCTTAATTGACCATAGTTCCTAAGCCGGACCAGTGCAGATTGATTACTTCACACATACCATTGAATTGCTTCGCAAGTGTGTTCAAGTGTTTCCTCATGATGTTTTCCTTGACCGGTAAGCTCATGGTAAATTTCATAGTGTATTATGTGCGAGCTCAGACTCCAGCCCACGACCCTCTGTTTGAAAGGTCACAGGTGAAACCACTGAGATACTACAGCTTTTAAATACTAAGTACAGCGTCAAAACCCACCCATTTAAAGATTGTGCCATAGTGTTCGTTTCATGGATCATCCTTCAAAAACATAATTACTTTTTACTACGGTTTTTGTTTGTTTAGTAATAACGCGGTTAATAATAATAACTTATCTAACGAAGTTATATACTGAAACAACTGATACGCGGGTTATCAAAAACCAAGTAATAAATTAAAGAACATTCTTTTTTCAAGTAACCGCCACTGATAATTGTTTATTGAATATTAATATCTCTTTCGGCGCAATTAAAATGGGGTCGTTTTGTAGATCATATTGAGGACGTTTCAATGAGATAAAATTCAATTCTTTGAATAGGAACACGCACTGATTAATGATATTATCATCACTCATGGGTGTTGAATGAGATACCAAATCACTTAATGCGTTAGAACGTTTTGAATTATTTCAGTCGAGCGTAAAATTCCGGCCAGCATTCTTTTTATCGTTAAGTTGGTATTTGAATGGTGATTTGATGATGCAATTGATGCGTCGTCCAAAGTAAGATTGGAAATGAAAGTACTGGCCATCATAAAATATTGTATAGCCGTGAATGATTGTATAAAAGTAGAAATTTATTTTGAGATCCTCGATGATCTAATATAATCTTTCAAAAAGACGCATCTCCAACTTTGTGCCACAAAATTTAAAAACGAAAACAACTTTACACCAAGTTTAAATATGCAAAGCATCGCTGCAGTACCCGGTAAATAAATAAATAGACACACTAACACCTCTTCACGCGCCTCGCATACTTACGACAACAATGAATAGCCCAGGGATGCCAGACGTACGATAATTATCGTACTTGTCGGATAATTTCAACTCCAGTACGATTTTTGATACAATATTTTTTTGAAGTGAAAGCTTCTTTAGCGGCGTTGTGCACTTTTTTGGGATGGGTAAAAAATGTTAAACTCGCGTCAGGTCACATGACCCTGATCGAAAATGCGTAGGACGGAGGAAGAGTTATTACAGGGCTGCGGCGCAGGGCGCTTGCGCGAGTGTGCATGTGTGTATTTTTCACTTCTCCCGGAGTGCTACCCGTCGTTATTATATATACGACAAGGAAGGCAAACGAGCAAATGGGTCACCTAGCCACCTACCCATACCTATACGGTACTTATTCGTATTTATAAGTATGTTAATTTGCAACCCTCCTTTGAGATAAGAAATACAATTTTCGACACTCCCACATTCACACATTCATTGCGGACAAAAAATGACTAGGTATTCAGCAAAGAATTTGAGGTACCGTCAGCCAAATATGTGGTCTACCAACCCAAAGATAAAGATCCTTTACACGTTACTAAATAACGTAATGTCAAACACTTACACAGTTGGTCGACTACGCCACTCTGACAGTTTTACATAATTTTTTTATCGCGTACATACTTACGAAAATATAAGCACTTTGGTAAGATAATTCACTTCACGCGCGTGGTATCCCTGGAATAGCTCGCCAAGCAAAGCAGTGTAAACCCTAAAGGGGGTAGAATAAGGTGGTTGTGGTTGCGTGGCGTCGTGTGGACTTCCTAGTCGAGGCATGTAATCCTAAATAAGAAGCCTTCTTGGTGATTTGTGGCACTTGTTATTTCTCCATTGTGCTCGCTACTGACAGCGTTAATATACGCTGTAACATTGTGTTGCCGCTGTTTTAATTTATTTGGAAGGTGTGAATGCTTAGTAGGTAAGGATACTTGGTGTCGATGTGTGCAGATTGTCTCTGGCAATTTGTATTTATGGTTTTTATGTTGGTATGGGTGTGGAGTGCTCAAGGACGGGTACTGTTCGTGGATGGTACCTGTATCAAGTAGGTACCAATAGGTACCTACGTTTCGTATGCAAATGTAACGAAAATACTCGATTCATCTGAACTGATAGTCTGTAGGTGTAGATAGCTCTCTACTCTATAATTATAAATCAGTAATTTTAGATACGTAAGTATGTTTATTGTTAAAAATATGAATATTATGCTTACTTTTATTAAGCAAAAAATTAATTGAATCAAAGTTCTTTCGGAGAAACATTATTGTGCTCATAAAAAAATCGTGACGATAAACAATTAGGTAGGTACTGGCCAATTCTAAACAAATGAACAGCAATAAAAACCTATTTCGACAAAAATAATTTAAATAAAGAATGGAAACGGCATTGCAGGCAAATATACGCGCCATTCAGCGTTGCCAACCGAATAAAAATAAATCAACCGTGATTTATTCTAGTAACGCAGTCGCATACTGTCCTGTGCAGCGCAATGTATGACGCTCTTGCATTTGTGAGTTTGTGCATTTGCATTCAAGGAACAAAATGTCTTTTGTTTATGTGTATGAAACGTATGCTAATGAAAATGTAACTACCTGTTTAAATGGTCATTTTTTTAAGAACACAGTGCGTCAAGTTGTGATGTTAATTATCTTGAAAAAGACAACACACATTACCCGTTATTTTCCTGCGTTTTTGACGTGACGCCTTACACATCGATGAACGCCGGCTGCACTCATGAAAAAGCATGACATTGCGTTACGTTCCACGTGACGTCAGAGTGTGCAAGCGAGAGCGCGGAACAAGCGATAGAGAGGCACGAAAGTTAAGTATGTTTAAATAAAATTAAAAATATAAGAACGATCTTCTCGCGTGACGTCAGAGCTAGCTCTATAATATATAATATTCGAACATATTATGTTTCTTTATGACGTTATCGCGTAAAACTATCGTTCGTAAACCGACTTTGCAGACAATCGGTTTTTTTGTGAAATAAAGAGTTTCACATCCAAACATACGGTATTCATAAACATTACCTTTCAAAGGCTCATTCAAATAGCTAATACAATTCAAACTACTATTTTACCACTTATGTTTATCAAATAATGTTTCTAGAAGTTTAAATTGTATCTATCACACTAAAAGAGGTAGGTAATCAAAAGGAGGAGGAAGAGGACTAATTACCAAAATAATAATAAAATTAAACACAATTACTACAAATAACAATTTAATCTATAAAAGTAACCCGAACATTCCAAAACTCAATCCCAAAACGTACCAAAATCAAAATTCACATCGCGCCATATCGCTATGCACCCCGGAAATTGAAGCGCGGAACGGTCGCTTGACCCGGCTGTCAGAGTGACAGCTGTCAAAACCCTTCCCGCCATTTCGTAAGGTTATTTAACCCTCTGACATCAACCCTTTGACCCTGAATAGTTTGGCGCTACTACTGTTTCCTTCCCAAGATTGGTTTTGCAATGATTGATATATGTAAAACTAAATTATAATCAGGAAAAATTTGCACAATTCGTTGATAAACTGTAATAAGTTGAAATGAAACGTGTTTCATGAGCTTCTGCTGTTTTTGCTGAAGTTAACAACCTAACCTACCAATTTAAATATGACAATTCCTTTTACACGTAGAGAAAGGCTACAGTTTCTTCCAACCACCAGCTGAAGTATCCTGGATTCGTTTTAAGACAGTGTGTAGTTCTGTCTAAAATAGAAATGTTAAAAATCAATTCCTGACCCCGCGGGTCGAGTCGAGATCAATGGAGTCAGATAGTTCTGGAATGGTCCGTAATGCGCATCACGGCATCGCATCGATATTACCAATAAATCCCTTGCCCGCTAATATATAGCGTCCTATGATGCGGTCACGCGCAACTCTTCCTAGAGCTAACAGTGTAAGGAGTATGACTTGGACAAGAAATAACCTCATTGGCTATTATTATAGGTGATGTGGTGATTTATGTAATAAGTCAAGTAGCTGTTTGCGTTTTCGTCTACGGAACGTTTGTCCCTTAAGAACTCTATTAGATTATCCGTAAGGAAAAGGATTTCCGGAGAGACACTCTATGTTTTGTTCTCAATCTCTTTGCCAAATCGGTTCAATGGTTTTGCTGAGAACAAATAAATAAGAGTTGCTTTTTTATTTCTAATTTTTTCTAAGAAACTGTGGCGTTCGTGAAAAGTTACTGTGGAAGATAATAGTTTGTGCATGGTAAATATACTCGTATGAAAAACATTGCTCATCACGCCATAGCTAAGGAAACACGATCATTACCTTTGTACTTAGGTGACCTGAACCTATCCTGGACAGACCGTATGTCTAGAAATAATAGCAAGGCAGTGAGGTGCATATACAGTTATACACAGAACAGAACACATCGAACAATTTACGCAATGAATTCTGAACTAAATAGGTATTTAATTAGATATTCATTATACTAAAACATAATGTATCATGATCATGAAGCAAAAGTGCATAAACATAACGATACATCTAATAATCTTCTAAAACTAATCCACTCCATACTCATCCAACCGGCTCTAGTAATGAAGACATACTGTTCCGAACCACGCCCCCTCTAAGCGGATAATTGAGTCATTATACAGCGCGCGCGCAGATCTGCGATCGAGCGATACCGAGCCTCGGGTACTTTCGGGAAACTTCGTATGAGAACTTGTTATAGATTTCTTATGATCTATCAGTTAAATAGAAATTACGTTTTGTACGATATCGCTTATTACTTTTACGATCATAGCGGTCTATTGCGGGCCTGGAAGGCCTTTAGCTGCTGATCAGTTTACGCTCTAAGTGAGTATGGTGTGGCAAAGCGAAACTAGTTCTAGTCAAGAAATATCTCAATAATTTAGTAGAAATCTCAATCCTGACTCCGGAAAAAAAAATGTTTGATTCCAATAATATGTCACTTGTTAAAATCGTCCTATCCGTTTGTCTTATAGTAGAGAACACAGAACTGAACTAATTCCGAAATTCGATTCGCGAAATTCATTTGCTTTCATAGTCATTACAATACAATACAAATACTCTTTTATGAACACCACAAATCAGTACAAAACAATACCGAAATAAAGAACAAGTTAGACAATAGGCGGTCTTTATATAGGCGGATTACTTTAGAGCGAGAGGGACAGTAAGATACGAAGTGTATAACAACATGACGGTGAAAAATAAAACCCCCCTTCTCTTATCCGCCACGTGTCCGCCACAGATAAAAGGTGTGGACATTAAATAAAAATCTTCGATTCAAAGATCTTTCTTGGATTATCTCTTACCTCTTTGCTTTAACATTTAAAAAATGAAAATCTGAAGCAGTCTAGATAATCAAGAATAAACAGAATGACTGACAACTAAATATCTATGAAAATATATGACAGTTATTATCAAGTTGTAAAAGCCGTGATAGCACTTGTCATTGAAACTGACATTGCCCAAGCCTTACGGCCGCCATTAAGGAGAGAAGAAGAGGGAAATTGAAATTGAAGGTAAAACGCAAAGGCAAAAGCTCTGGAACCTGATCCCTTGGACACAAGGAACGCAAAAAGTTCTAAGGTAGGTCCGCAGGGAACTTCTAAATATATATAACTCAAGGTGACTGACTGACTGACTGACATAGTGATCTATCAACGTACAGCCCAAACCACTGGACGGATCGGGCTGAAATTTGGCATGCAGGTAGATGTTATGACGTAGGCATCCGCTAAGAAAGAATTTTGATCTATTCTACCTCCAAGGGGATAAAATAGGGGATGAAAGTTTGTATGAAACTTTGTCAATTTTAAACCGATCGGCCTGAGACAGCTGATAGCGATAAACGAATTATATACAGACGAAGTTGCGGGCAACAGCTAGTTGATTCATAAAAGTATGTAACCAACGTACATACCTGTACATCTAAACCAAATATTCAAATCATCATCAAAAAATGGTTTTAAGTTAGTTTTGGTGGTCATGAGGCATTACCCAAAGCTGCTTAGCTGCTTGTAGCTTTTTGGCCATCACTTAATTTAGATATGCAACATACATACATACATAAATCACGTCTTTATCCCTAACGGGGTAGACAGAGCCTGAGGTAACAAGTCCCAAAGGCCGCGTTTAGCATGATTGTCGTATAGGTACAAAAGGGAATCAAAATAGTGATGGATTTTCGCCCATTCCCTCGATGGGCTTTTACCATCTGCGCGGGAAAAGAAGCAACTGGTACATTCTATGTTTTTATCCTTCACTCCCAGACCAGACCCCCTGAGTCCCTGATTTTACTATGGATTTTTTTCCTGTGCGTCACGTTCCAACGATCCATACATATAAAAAAAAACGATGAACAAAAAAGTGACAAACTGGAATGTAAGTTTTGGGACACATTTTTTCTTGTATAAGTATCTATAGGGTAAACGATTCGGAGTAAGAAAAACCAAAAATAATTAAATTCTAGAAAAAAGTATCATGCAGACATTTTTTTGGATAACGCTCACGAATATTTTAATCTGGCAGCTCATGATGACTGAAGCGCCAGAAACAAGACGGGGTGGCGCTGCAGCGCAAGTCCAGGGCCAGCCCATGCCGATGCCGCTGGTCATAGTGAGCGGGGTCTCCTTCTGCTTGTTCGTTATACTGCCCATTCTCGTCAGGAAAGGACCCAACCGGGGGTGAGAACGCTTTATTTATACCGCGACGCAAAAAGAGAGGTGTTATAACTATAAGTTTGACGTTATCTGTGGCATCATAGCTCTCAAACCGATGGAACGATTCCGATGCGGTGGTTTTCATACGAAAGCCAGATTCCTTGCGGTAGTTCTTACCACATACACAAATCACGTCTTCATCCCTTACAGGGTAGACAGAGCCTAAGGTAACAGGTACCTACAGGCCACATTTAGCAAGATTGCGGGTGTAAAGGTGGAAAAAGGAATCAAAATAGTGATGGGTTGGTAGCCTCATCGCCTATAACATGATTCCTATTATAATCGCCCATTCCCTCGATGGGCTTTTACCATCTGCGCGGGTAGAGAAGCAACTGGTACATTCTATGTTTTGTAGTGTGAAATAAACGGGAGTTAAGCCAACTACCTAAAAAAAAGAGTATGATAGAGATGCTCTCTCCCATACTCCTTTTTCAGACACTCTATAGGGGATCCAGGAGTTTTAGTTACACCTGAAGACGTACACTGTTGAACAAAGGCTTCCCCCTTAGCACACCATAGTGAACCACAACTCACCACCTCCATCCACCGGTTTCCTGCAACTTTCACGAAGTCGCCGGTCCACTTAGTGGGAGGTCTGCCAGCAATGCGTGTTCCGGTTCGTGGTCGCCACTCGAGAACTTTTCTCCATCAACGGTTGTCTGTTCTACGAGCGATGTGGCCCGTCCATTGCCACTTCAACGTATATACCTACTCTTCGAGCTATGTCGGTGACTCCAGTTCTTCGATGAATCTCCGTATTCCGGATTCTGTCCCCCAAAGAAACTCCGAGCATAGCTCTCTCCATAGCTCGTTGAGTGACTCTGAGCCTCTCCAAAAGGCCAGCAGTCAAGGACTAAGTCTCAGAGCCATAAGTCATCACTGGCAACACCCATCACGCAGTAGCATGCATTAGTTGCATCAATTAATTGAAACTGGATCCGCTACTGAGTGTGACCCACTCTCATAAACCGATACCCAATATCACTAAGAAAATAAAGATTTATTTTTAATCAATGAATTATTTCCAGAATCGCGCGTTGTTGCATTATGTTAACTGTATTCTCTTTGTGGATCTTGTAAGTAAAAGTTCAAGTATTAACTACTTATTATATGAGGTGCGAGAAAATTAGGTGCGGATATTTTCAGGGTATGTAAAATTAATAAGCTAAGAATCTATTGAACACATTAAATATTTAAGCTTTGTGTGGTATTTTTTTTAAAGAAATAATAATTCCATTATTACCGTCCAAAGATAATGATCCTTGCATTAGATACTGTAATTAATTAAGTATGCTTTAAACTAATTAACAACGATGCAAATAATTCCTCAAAATATTCGCATCTGAATTTCTAGCAACCTGTAGTATACTATCTTTACAAATCCTTGGATTTTTGGATTATATGCAAACAAAGTTGCGGGTAAATTTAAATGGCCTGAAAAACCTATATTCGATCACACACATCCATTGTAACTTTTAGTTTTCTAAGAAGATTATTTATAGTCATAAGTTAGTTTGTTGTTTGTGATTGATTGTATTGTCATTTGTTTTATTATATAAAATGGCATCTTTATGTAAAGTAAGGTCTCTCAGAAACATTCAGGATCAGGAATGTTACAGCAGGTGGTTTGGTTATGTTTCTCGAGCAGTTTTAAAAAAAATGTACATAGTGAGATAAATCACAACAAAAATTAATAGAGTCCTTTGTGTTACAACCGTTTCACATTTATTCCAGTGCAATAAGGGCGAAAAGGTCGTAACACAAAGGAATAAATTATCTTTTGTTTTAATTATGGCTGGTGATGATTTTTGAGTTATAGTTGACAAATATTTCCATACATTGATCGATGGTTCAAAGTGAGGCAAGGCAAGGGTGGGACAATATTTTGAATCAGAAATTGAAATAAAATATCTTTGTAGTAGACTACAAGCCCATGGAAATAAAACATGTGAAATGAACCAGCGTGAAGCACGCTTAGAAGGCTATTATTATATTATCATAAAATAACTCTGAGCGCTATGCCGTCTTTTCTGAGCGGTACATTTATGGAATTTCTCAGGTACAAGTGAGGAATTACGACTAATTATTAATTTACGGCGTTTTTATAGCTTATAGATGATTAAAAATAAATGTCGAAAGACCAAGTGCCGCTCTAAAGTGGTGGTGCGGGAAGTTAGTGCATTTTTTTTAATGTATGTGAAAAAATCTGTACCGCTCAGAAAAGACGGCATAGCGCTCAGAGTTATTTTATGATATAGTAACAGCCTTCTAAGCGTGTTTCACGCTGGTTCATTTCACATGTTTTTTTTGTCCATGGGCTTGTAGTCTATAGGAGTGTTCAGCCGAATTAATCCAGCCTGCTTATTTATTCTGGTAACGTTTTGCGAGTCCTTGTATATACCTACGTGTTGTATACGTGTTGTATATACCTACGTGTTAACCTTTAACGTTATTCCGTATTGCAGCTGGGCCACAGTGTACATCTCTCAGATGCGGCCTCTCATGGGTCCCCAGATGCACAACACTACCCTGGCCTGGATGAAATATATTTGGGTATTCAATTTTATATATAACTAGGTGTAGCCCGCGACTCCGTCTGCGTAGAATTCACTTATCGCTATGCTATGTCTTTCCGCGGGGCTGAAACTATCTCTGTACCGATTTTCATAAAATCGGCTCAGTGGTTTAGACGTGAAAGCGTACCAGACAGATAGACAGAGTTACTTTCGCATTTAAAATATTAGTACGGATTTAAATTTCATTGTACTTATAACAAAAAAAATATTATCTTATTTTAGTTTTTATTTTTACATTCAACGCGTTAGCAGTTGCTATGGATTGCACGTACCTAGACGTAAAAGCACGCATCACGGGTTGGTAGGGTCCGGGTTAGGAAGTTCCAGCGCCATAGCTTTACTTTCAGATTTTCCGTGTTTAAGTTTTTAGTATCGAACAATATATTATTTGACCTCAAAAGCGGTCATCCTCTTTTTATTATCATTCATCCATTATTCAATTACACCTAATTGCAAGACTAGAACTCCCGAGTGACCATTCTACGTAATAGGTACTGGAGTTATCTTTTTTTTGCAAAACTTCTATTGCATTCCAGAAAAATCATTAGAATTATTATTTTGCACAGTTTCTAACGCCTTCGCTTAGAGTATTCAATACTATGAGAAGAGTTGCCCGCCATTGCTCAAGTGCCAAAATATGTTTTTGTTGCAGAAGGTCCAACGTGGCAATGTGAGCGATGCGAATGCGACTGTCACTAACGCAACCGAAGCAGAATCTCTGGATCTATATCTAGATTAACTTTAATGTACTGAAGAAAACCTGACTTTAAGTACTAGTAAGATTCGCTTATTATTTAAGATTTATTTTATTTTCGCCTTGAAGAAGGAAGATAAGTTGTAAAAAATAAGTTTTTAATACAACCTATTTTTGCTGACTGTGCTTTTTTATTGTTGTATCATCGATGCTTTTATCATATGGGATTACCTATCAAAAATAGACAGACGGACATAAAATATTAAGGTTTTTTAATTAATTTCATTACATAAGCTCTAGGGTAGGCTCTGTCTACCCCGTAAGGGATAAAGACGTGATTTATGTAGGTATCACGTCTTTATCCCTTACGGGGTAGACAGAGCCTAAGATAACAATACCTAAAGGCCACCTTAGCATGATTGGGGCGTATAGGTGGAAAGGAGAATCAAATGTCATTACCCAATTCAGTCATTACTTGTGCTGTAAGAGCTATCTTAATACCAAATTTCAAGAACAACTGGACGTACCCCAAAAGTTTTCTATGCGACGGTAATTTGTATGTAAACGCTTTTTCTTAAGAGTGTATCGTTTGATTAAGTAGAGTTAGAAGAGTGACTTTTCATAGCTCCAAGGGACCACAGGCCTCAAGTTATTTGGTGTTAATTTCAACTCTACAAATTCCTAAAAGGTTCTTGCTTGACGGATGGACAGACGGACAACGAAGTGATTTTATAAGGGTTCCTTTTTTTCGTAGGTACGGAACCGAAAAATTGTGTTACAGTGAAATTGATCTATATTCAAAGTATTATTTTAGTACTTTGAAATTTATTACACCATTCGATAATACTTAGCATATGCCTACTACCAAACGATTTTATGCCAGACCCACTGTGAAACCTTTTCTCAGTAAATAAAAAAGATACAACCATGTGGCAGACAGACGGACGGACAGCGTTGGCTTATTAATAGGGTCTCATTGGATACGTACGTACAAAACGTTAAACCATTACATTATAATATTTACGAACGAATTTATTCGCATTAAAAGTTAACGCCGCCACAATGCAATCAGGAACAGAACGAATTATCGCGCCCCAAAACAAATCGGCTGGTATCGCTAAAGATCAAAATAACATTTGTACCGAAATCATTTATCAGCCGCGATTCGCTTTCCATTTGCGACCCCCGTTCGCACCCCCGCCAGTAAGGGCGAGCGCTTAGTACAACTGATGAATAAAATGGTTAAATAAATGGTTTTATTTTTCGAAATATCCCAACTTTCTAGTCTTCTAGATGTCCTTTAGTTAAAACCACGGATACACTTCATGTCTAAAAACATTGCGCCCAACGTTTCTTCAGCGACGCACGGGTCACGCGAGGTCGCCAGATATGTCAGATGAAGTTTCGCGAAGTCGCACGACTTCTGATGTCACTATTTACGTAAGTCGCGCGATGTCGCCAGATATATATGTCAGGCGAAATCGGCCGGCTTCGCTTGACATGCCGCCGACATGTGTCGTAGGTTATTTGCCCCCAAAGTGTATCCGTGGCTTACACAGGTCTATGGATAATTAAAATCGACAAATTGCTCGACATATTTCGGACTATTACGAAGTCTTTCTTCCAGCGTTTGCCTCGGCGGCCGCGATACGAACACTACGCGCTAACGCTCTGCTTGGTCCATGCTTGGTCGCTCGGCACAGCTCAGCTGACGGAAGGTACCAACTACCCTCGCTGTTTTCGCCGTCATTATTGTTGTCAGCAATAGAATACAGCTTTTGCTACATATATTTATAGGTATTGCTTGCGACTTCGTCTACGAAGAATACGTATATCGCTATCTTACGGGAACATCGCTATATTCTGGAATAAAAAATAGCCTATGTGCTATTCCAGTTTAATCAGATGGGCACAGCAAAAAGAATATTTTTCAAAATCGCCGTCTCACGCACTAAGCGTCTCCCTCCCTCCGCAAACTAATGTGCTCCAGGAGAATACCTACCGTCTTGCGTCGTTAATATCAAGACGACGTTTGCATTAACATTTAATATTGGGATATCTGGAATTAAATGTTTCTTGTGCCCATTTTTCTATGTAAGTGCTTATTAGCTCGTCTCACGTGCTTGAAACTAACATTTTACTGGATATTTTCTATCCTAGAACCTCTAGTTTTTCTCATTGAACCTACTACTTTTTACCCAAATACGGGAAATCCAAAGAAGGTTTTGGTATTATATATTTCTTTTAAATAGAGAGAATTTATGTAATTTTAGGAATAAATTCACGTTTATTTAAACTAGCTTACTCACGAGGCTTTACTTTGCTCCTTTTGCAAAAACCACTTATCCCGAGAAAAAAATACCCTAGACTTGTTAAAACTTTTTGCTAAGTACTAGTTAAACTATGTAAAAATTCGTGTTTACACACAAATAGTTTATGACCTGGATTAACAAAAATAGAATACCTACGTTAATCCCAAAAAGGGCAAAGTTCCCGAGGGATAGCAATATCCAAACTTTTTGCAGATGCAGTCGCGGGAGACATCCTAATATTAAGATATGATTGCGTCAAAAAACACAACAGTAATTTACTTTCTACAATACATGCTGAAACAAAGATAACTTGAATAGAAACACTAAATTCAAAAGCCACAGCAACGTTACAAACTCTTCAATAATTAATCCAAACCCCTCATCGATAAAACAGAAGCAATCACAAATCCCACTAACACCCGATTGTGTTTTTTCGTCCGAATTCACGCCATATTGCGACGCACCCCATCTAAATGATAATTCAAGGGCTCTCCTTACAATAAAAAATATTGTGGCCAGTTTATTTTATTACACTTCGTATTGTTCTCAAATACCTACACTAACACCAATTTTAGCTCCTACCAAAAAGGAGAAATTCACAGTATAATGTACTCTAACTCGGATCCGTAAAGGTTACCACTATCTTTGTGGGTGGCATGTGTAAGTTGGTTATGGAATGACACTTTACGCCCTCCGCCGGCCAATACCTCGTGGATCGTTGACTGTTTATTACGAATTAGAAGGATTTGCATTTTATGTTGATGCTTTCTTTTTTTCAGATAATTTTCTTGAAAACTGTGTAGGTATAATGATAAAATAGGAAATCCTACTAATCCTACTAATATTATAAACGCGAAAGTTTGTAATATGGATGGATGGATGGATGTTTGTTACTCTTTCGCGTAAAAACTACTGAATGGATTTGGATAAAATTTGGAACGGGATAGCTGATACCCTAGATTTACACATAGGCTATTTTTTATCCCGGAAAATTGCGTAGTTCCCGCGGGATGGCGAAAAATTAATATTTTGCAGACGAAGTCGCGGGCAGCAGCTAGTATGTAATAAATTTTCAATGTGTACAGTCGAGAGCATAAATATTGATACAGTCATCACGTCAAATTTATGGTGTTATCGGCCTTATGGCATAAAGGTGTATACATAGAAGTTTTTGACGTCTTGGTAACTTAGGTACACATTTATTTATGCCCTTGATTATAGGTACATAGTGAGTTTTTTTCATTCACCCGTTATCACAGAGCCAGACCTCTTGAAGTTTGTCTAGCAACATTGAAATCTACTGTCAACTGTCTTTGGTGTTTTACTCTCTCTCCTTCCTTTCGAACCTATGGGCCAATGGGCCTATAAACCAATGGGGTCCAGCGCAGCTCTGCTGGAAACAGCTTAGAGGAGCGAGGATAGGTAAACGAAGCATTTCTATTGGTTCATGAAAACATGAAACGCAGCCTCATGAGCATATTTGTGCAATCTTTGTACTGTACTGAAAATTTATTTTTAATCTCTTAGCATCTAATCTCAACTATAAATCTCAAGTTTATTTTGTCAAATACATCAAGATTTGGCCATTTTCTATATTAACCACTCACACGCCCTGCTACAAAAACACCAAATAAAAAGCCAAAATTCTATAAATAACAAAATGGGGGTAAAACTACACCATGCCTCGTACGCGAGTGCTGGGCGGAGTTTGATTGCAATAGGTACATATCATGTGTCATTAAGTATTACCTACTATTAAAAGCCTACTTGAGATAGAAACCAAATAGGTACTTACCTATTTATTTATTATTTTCAATTTACCGGTGAGGTTTTGTTGATCCCTATTATTTCGAATACTTAATATAGTTGCGGCTAAAAGCAACACACGCCATCTGGTAGTAGGTAGGTATCTTCTTTTATAATTACAACAGTCCAAATTATTATAACATCTATTTCTATTGCAGTCATCAACCACAAGAGACCCCCGTTCCTATCTCCCTCCGAGATCGCAATCAGTCGCCATTTTGAATCATTCCCGCTTTTTTTCCACCATTCGTTAGGCACCGGCGTCAGATCTCACAGCCGATAAGTTCTTTATTATCCTGGATGATTTTTTAATCTGCGTGTACAGTAGCGTTTAGCATATTGTATTGTGGTGTGTGCAAGGGAAACAATGGAATTACTATGCACTATGCACCCGGTTCTTCATTATTTAGACCTCAATGTGCAATATTTCTTACACACATTATGAATGCCATTGTGATTTGACCATATATGAATGCTTGTTACAAAACTTAGGTACGAGTGTCATCCATATTTTATCGACTCTTACAGTTTTTTTGGGTACTTTTAGTCGAAAAACTACAGTTCGTTATTAGCAGCACAATACGATACGATATAACATCTACCTACTCGTATCTGTAGCATTATTCGCAGTGGACAAAGTACATAAGACCCAAAATGTTGTTGTAACGCGCTCTATAATGTTATTGTTGACCACTTCGTCGGTTTGAATGTATTTTACAGCTTAAAGGAAGCTATAAAAGTTTTAAAGGCGAACAACCTATCACCAATAGATTTATGTTTAAGTTATTGAAGATTGGCCATCTTGCATGTCAGAAAAGCATTCTCATATAGAGTTACCGACAGTTACCAAAATCAGTCTGTATAATGTTTGCTACGCAGCGGCTGCATTGAATTGAAGGATAATTGTGAATTCTGAAAATCTAAGCGATTCAAATATAGGCGACAGAATCAGAATCAGAATCAGTACATTTATTGACCGAAAGAATGATCATATTATCTATTGAAATGTGCTGCTGGCGTATTCAAAAATCATACGTAAGTAACAAACTTCGATATAGATGCACACGCGTGAACTTTGCCGTTTCGTTGTGGGTAAAAATAACATCCAATGCCAGAATTTCTTATATTCACTCTGCCAAAAATAACTGCACAAAACTCAATCGAAAACCAATATAACATTTGTAACTTCCACAAACATCATCACAGGGGCTCAATAAATAACTCCGTTGACAATTTTCATCCGTCTCCGAACAAGTTGGACGATAAATCGCGTTCAGTGAAAAAGACCCGGGAACTTAGAAATTGGAAAATCTACTTAAGAGTTTATTCGGCGAGGTGCTGGGTTTCAGGCGACATTTTATGCTTAGGGAACACTTAGTTAAACTATTTTAGCACGTCGTGAAAACTAAAGTAAGTACCTAGAAAGTAGGTCCAGTGCAAGTTAGCAAGGTAGCAACTACAGTTAGTTACGAAAAACAAGAAAAAGTTTAAAATTTTGGTTGATATCATTACCATCCGATTTCAGCACTGCGTGTGCAATTAGCGAGGAGATGTATGCGCTTTGATTTCCACGCATTGTAATGTGGATTACTATGATTATAATGACTATTCAGTCTATAATCTACGTGCCACGTGGTTTGACTGTAGCCGTGTGTCGATAACAAACTCAGTTAAGATAGTGTAATTATAGACCGCACACCCAGTTCCTATGAGTGACAAAGTAGGTGCTTCATTATAAACGGTAACTCGCAGACATCCTACGCATTTTGTTAAACAAATATACTAAGCTAAAGTAATTATTTGAGCAGCACTAGCACCGTAATGGCGGCGCTTCCGGCGCGGCCGCCATTAGTGGCCATTTCCTGCTCACTTCCGGTCGCTCGTAGCGCCACGTTGCGGTTTTTTCTGACAACTTTTATTCTGTAGCCGTTTTCATTTTGCTTGTAATGATGATTTTATCATTTTACCGTCCCATTATTTTTTAAACGAGTTTCAGGCTTTTCTATGGTTGTAACGACATCGTTAAAAGGTTAAAGGATAAGGGCTGGGCCCAAATTAAATTGTCAGATTATTGCTTGGTATTGCTTTTTGATTTCTTTGCTGTATGCCGCCCGAAAAAGGAGGATTCCAGACGTTAAAAAATATTAAATCGATGTTTCATGGAGTATTCTCTCCCGTACGGTCTGTGCGTGTGATGCCTTTTCAATTTGAACTTAACTTACCATAATATTCTAAGTCAGTCGAAACCACGACTGCACCGTATCCGACTATAGATGAAAGAATGAAAGAAGACGTTTATTCCTTTTTGCAAAACAGAAATATAAGAGCATACACACAATTTTACGGAAGAGAAACAAAAAACACAGACATTAAAAAAAACATCAGTGTTGAGTGTGTCTTCGCGAAAGTGAAACGTTCGCTGGCTGAATTGGTGTAACTCTCATTACTAAACCGGGATGAGAAAGGGAATGAAAAACCTGTCATTCCAAATACTTAATTAAAATAGGGCGTCAAAATATATGGGATGACAGATTTTTCAATCCCTTTCACATCGCGGTTTAGTAATAACAACATGAAGAGGTTGCTTTTATTTTTTACGTTTCAATTCCACAACAGTTTTTTCGGGTGACAGGACCTTGTGCAAGGTCCGCCCGGATCACTGCCACTATCTTACTCGCTAATCCTCTGCCAAGCAACAGTGCTTGTGCTGCTGTGTTCCAGCATGTAGAATAAGTTAGCCGATGATATTACTGGATCAATAGGTCCTCGTAGCCCTCTAGGCTGGCAACGTATTTACAATCAACAATCCTTTGGTGTTGCCGGGTCCACGTGTGATGTTCACTTACCATCAGCTGACTCACTTGCTCGTTTGGCAATTTAATAAAAAAAGCTTGGTACCCCTCTTATCCAGCCCTTAACCAGCTAGTTAATGGGCACACAAACAGCGTTAAGTGGCGGAAGCTGCTCTTATTCAGCCACAGGGGCGCCAGCGCACGTGACCTCACTCCTGATTGATCACTCCAAGGCGTCAATGGCGAAAAATATAGGCGTAAAAGGAATCTTTATAATGGCTTTTTTGATGCTCGTTTTAATTGTACTTTGTGCTGTTATGCTACCAGAGCTGCTTGTAAAATATCAAGGGAATAAACGCATATGAGTATTAGTATTGAAGCCATGATAGATTCCTTTAGAATCATTAAGTACAAGTGCGATATTACATCTATTGCCATTTTTTTTCGAGTAACATAAACATTATTGGCTAACCAGTAAAAGCACTGAAAACAATATTTAACCTTGACCCTGTAGAATTTTTTTGAAATTAAAAATTATCTTGCGTCTCATTTACCTACATACTATGGTTTTCACAGTTTTTAAACTTGTCCAGTTTGTAGTGTGGAAGTTTTCCTTAGCCTTTCACGTTGTAGTGTTGGAGTCCAGAGGTCGTAGTTCGCAGATACACTCTCATCCCACCTCAGTTGCCTCTTACGACACCCACGCGAATAGATGGATCTGTAATTCTTGAGTTAATTGCTCTGTCATCTCATCTGTCACTGTATTTAACTTATCGCACATCTAGATCAAAACAGTCTTCTTCTCCTTTTTTAATATAGCCCCTTCGATCGATGCGATGATTCCGCCAATGTCAAAGTAATAAATACAGTATTCAAAAATCTTGTGACAATAATGTCGGCAACGTTGTACGGTAGAACACGGTCAAAAAACCCCTCCCCCCTGTCGGGCTCTTAGCCAACGGATAACGATATCCCTCAGAATCTGCTAGAAAATCATTAACCGATGCCCAGGGTGCACCGGACCAAGCACTGCTCTTCCCCTCGGACGGATCCAAAAACGAACCGCAGCTCTTGACCACACGCGGAGGTAACCCGACTCGCACCCCATCAAAACAGCCGAAACTTATACATAAATTGAATACAATTTATTTAACACAAGCTTTAATTTTGAGTTGATACTCTTTTGATCTAGGTGAGGGGTATGTCTAAGACATTAGTACAGTCTAGGGCATAAGTATCGGTACAACCATCATGTCAAATACATATATATGTCACCGGCCTTATTGTTCATGGCATAAAAGTCTATACTTAGATCTTTTTGACGTCTTCGTAACGTACATATATTTATGCCCTTGACTGTACCTATTCTTCATATAGCACGATGTATTTCAATATTTATAAATACGCGACTCCTTTACAAGTGAAAATTTCTAGCGACCCCATAGCTACGCCCTCATATTTTTTCTTTTTTCATATGATGGAGCCTTAAAACACTTGTTTCTTTTACCCGCAACCCCCTGAGTAAGGCCTCGCGACCCACCTACAGTTGAAAAACACTGCTATAAGTATAGCATATCGGAACCGTATAAAAAGTGAAGATAAATAAGAAGGGCGCAATCACGCGGCGCAGCGGCCGGAGACGTGCGGAATTTTAAACGAGACATTTTTATTAAAATTAGGCTCGAGTCGGTTCAGTCTCGAGCTCGAGGCATTGGTGGTTGGATTGAGGAAAATCATTCCCGGCATGAATGGATAAGTACACAGCTACCTATATTTGCTGATACCCTGGTACCGTAAATGAAAGAAGCGAATATTTTGCGATTTAATAGGAAGCAGTTGGTAGGTATTTCATCTTCTTTCAGGATAAAATACCAAATATCAACGAATAATTTTGAATGATATCAAAAATATTATTATGTACGTACGTATTGTTCTGCTACGAATAGGGACGGTACTGAAGACGCTTTGTCAGAATATATAATCGTTGATTAGAAATTGCGTTTCGGATTATTTCTCTTATTTTATTATTATTGTCAAAAATCACTATTGTTTATTTAATAATGTCTATAATCTCGCTTGTCTAAAAGATCATCGCATGCAATTTAATTTGCATCCCAAGGGAGCTTTGCATCCTCGAGAAAAAAAATAGCCTATATGTCCAGAGACAATAGGTTTCCATTACTGATAGATTCGTAGGATTGGTTCCCATTGTTCCACGAGTTAACTTCTGGTAACGAGTCACGAGTTAACGTCTTAACGATATCATATTTATTATTATTCATCTTTTGGTACCTACTGTGTAAGTTTTTACAAACACTCCATACTTTCATGTAACATCGGTAACCCGACTTGACCATCATCGCGACTCCGTCACTGGTGTGAAAGTACTCCAAGATGGCGAGACCCTGGTCTCCTGTTCTCAAGACGGGATGGTCTGCACTTGGAACGTTGACAACTTCGGCCCTTGGGATGTTGCCCTGCAGTTTTGTTGTCCTGTAACGAACGGTATGGAAAATAATGGCTCTATAAAGAGATTCCAATACTTTCAATTGCCCCGGCCGCACTACAAACGCGCGGTCCGATAATCACCCACTTAAACAAGCCCAATGACATTAAATGAGCAAAACCACAAAATGCGCGAACGGCGCGGGCCGCTCCGCCATTATATTGATTTCGACGCCATTAAAACGAACCGGAAATTAAAAAGAAATAAAAACATATTGCTTTCCCGCGCGCTCCAACTTCACCCAATTTGTACACGTTCTGTTTTTGAACCGATCTTCGCACCTAACCTGAAATACGTAACCGTCCTACCTTCGATTTACAAATTCAAATTTTATGGTGCGTGTCTGAAAGTTTGTATTGCTTTATCGATGTTGTGGGATTGAATCCCTGTGTAATGGATACATTAGGGTAGGTAGATTTTATTTGGCATGCCATTATTGTCAGCGTGATATGATTATTATATTATCGGGCGATAAACGGGTATAAAAAAGATATACCGCAGGCAATCATCTCGACGGGATTAGGGCGTTATTACAGTGTGGATTTATCGAATGTTTGGAGCTAATTAGATTGTATACCGAATAAATTGGAAGATTTGCTCCCGCTGATCCTAAGAGGGATGTAATTGATGTAATATCATTCCTTACAGGCGATATCGGTATAATTTGACCAACATATTTTTTTCTTTATGTGGGTCATATTCTTAAATTCCTACGTGGTTTTGGACATTTAAAACTCATCATTCAGATCATTGCATTTTATTTTCAACTATTTTCACGACACATGACTTTTTTTTAATCTTTATTTTATAAGCTTGGATCATTTGAAAGTTAACATGTCAGCTCCAAAGGCCTAATCTAAAATACAACATATGTTTTTTAACTTGAAAACGACAGAATCGTACAACTATTTATTAAAAAATCCGTAAACAAATTTAGCCGGCTCAGACTCAGACACGAAAACCACAAACTCTGCACAACTGAGAGAGGGATGCCTCTTGGCTCGTGTTTTAACACATTCCATTAAAAAGTGATGTACATCCTCGACTAAGTATTCCACACTCATGACAATTGGGCGACTTTACCTTCTTCATCAAATAGGCTAATGGAACGTGTCCAGACAGAAGCCTAAAGCGCGCTAACAATTTGAGCCCTAAAAAGCTTAATACAATCAAACCAGGGAACAACCAGGGAATGCGAGGAGGTTCACACTGAATAGTCCTTTTTCTTACGGTGTGGAAAATACGCCTTATGCATCGGCCCGTTACGGGGTTACCGGAGGTATGTGGGGCTCTTCCGCGACCACACCACGTTAGAAGAGAACTGTAACACTAGAGCTCTCGAGGAAGTTTCCGACGTCGCACCCCGGACTAAATAGTCCTGTACCAGATTACCCTTTGACCCGAGACCGACATATGATTTGTAAACATTCAAATAAAACATGCTTGTCCGGTCAAAACAGACACGTGAAATACGCTATTACCTACACACGCGAGTCGGCATAATCTTAGACGGCAATATGGGGATTTATAAACGACTTCAATCTTTGTGTTTACATGAAACTAAATATTTTTTGTTAGATTGTCTTTGGAAGATGTAACATGCTTCACTTTATAATTGCTCTGCTGTATATAAAGTGATTGAAACAAAAATAAAATACGAAATCACCATAGGTGACATATTGTTTCGCGACATATTGGCGGCGGCTGTCATGTCGAGGGCTACAAGCAAAGCGCATTACACCGATAATGGTTAAATGGATGGCAAACAGTGACGCGAGAGGCTGAATCGCAAACTCACTGTCATTAGGTAGCTTGAAATATAATGATGTCCCGTACAGTGCGTCTAATAAGCCTAGCAAATAGGTGAAAGAAGAAAAAAATTACATATGAAATACTAGCTGTTGCTCGCGTTTGCGCGGAATCGCTATCCCGTGGGAACTATGCAACGGGATGAAAACTATTCTATGTCCTTCCCCGAGACACAAACTATATGTATACTAAATTCCAACTAAATCCGTCCAGCGGTTTAAGCGTGAAAAGGTACCTAACTGTTGCCAACCGACCAACCTTTTATATTATGTATTTACTTCTTTATGTTTCTATTTTTAAAATTAAAAAAAATAAGAATATTGTCCATTGTCTTACAAACGCCATACAGATGACGAGGTAATTAAAGTGCTGTTTTTCCAAGTTCGTGTTCTCTTATTCATACGTTTCAGTAACAGACAGACAGACAGACAGTTAGGTACTTTCGCATTTATAATATTAGTAGGGATGTATCTTGTACATTAATAAAGTGTTTTCTACGAAGAAAGTACCGCCACCATTTAGTTTCAGAAATTAGGATGTCACTTTAGTTTTTCGCTCTAGGCGAACGAGTCCTATTCTGAGAAGTCGTCGATAAACAAACATCGAAGCGTTCACGTGTCAATTACTATAGCAGCGCCTCTGACGGCGTGTAAACTGTTCTCATGTCTGATACATACTTAGTAAATAAAGCTTTTTCAGTTTTTACCACTGATAAGAGTGTATCTCTGTACAGATTGAAGACTTAGAATTCGTAAACACAAAACTTACACTCAAGGCGCTGAGAAATAGTGATGAAATTTGTCTATAATGCGATATGGAAATTCGAAAGAGGCGATCAGGGGCCTGATTTTTGGAAAGCACATGTATGAAAATACCACTCGAAAGTGGTATAAATCTGTTTATATCTTCAAAACTACAGCTCTAATCAAATTTTTGACTAGTTCACAAGATTAATGAGAGCCCTAAGTATTTTCTAAGCTACTCGTATCTCAAATTCAGCACAATTTTTCACCACTTTCGAGTGGTGTTTTCACACATGTGCTTTCCAAAAATCAGGCCCCAGGCGCACGATTTTTGAAAGATATTATAAAATACCACTCTAAAGCGGTGAAAAATTGAGTCGAATATAAAATAAATACAAGTATGTATGTATGTATGTATGTAAACTCTTTATTGCACATAAAATTTTTAAAAAATACAGAAATTCAGACAAAAAAGTACAAAGGCGAACTTATCCCTAAGAAGGGATCTCTTCCAGCTAACCTACAGAAAGGAATAGTTGACAACAAAAAGGCAAGCAGTCATTATGCGCAAATAAGTAGTATTAATACTTAATAAATTAACAACTAAAGTACAATACAAGTCTTGTCAACTAATCGATAGTTTAATTTGAGCTGTAATTTTGTAGTAAAACATATTTTTTTTCTACTTTCGTCACTACCTTCGAGTGATATACCTAGGTACTTTCAAAAATCGGGCTCCAGAATATCTTCGATTCACACTAGCATGGCTAGATCTCCGGAGACCTTTCCAAGTAGGCAGACAACCTAGCCAAAGTACCTAACGCTTTTTGGCTATAAATTTTCCGTAAGTTGCCTTTGCAGACAGTCGGAAAACTAAACATTTAAGACACTGCAGAGTGTTCCGACTGAAACTACTCTAGCTAGCGTCAAGTTCCTGCCAATTAACCACTATCTACATTTTTTGTACCTTACATAACTTGTGAACTTGTGAGATGCCTTTGATGCCGCGCGACTATTTCAGCTATGATGAAACAATTTATATCTATTTGACACTATTTCCACACATTTATCTGTTAAGTATTAGCCAATGAAGTGGTTTTATCTACCAACACGATTCTCCAAAAGCTAAAAAAGCTTCGCTATCCAAATCCACTCGTCAAGATAAAACATAATTCACTTGGAGCGAGCTTTTTGCGGCACTTTGTTATAGATAATGGATAAATAACGTTCCGAATTCATTGCATTAAGCTTATCAGTGGATTGGTCTATGACAAGTATTTACGGGTTCTACACTGCCATTAAAAGGTTTTTGATGACGTTTTCCTCGCGGCTACAATTAGGTAGGTATAGGCGAAAAACTAAAGCAGGTGCGTAAATGACCTGTTGTAGGTATGTAGTATTGTACAGAACTGATATGGGACTTAAGTCTTTTTTCTAATTTGGAACGTCAATTTGTCTATTCGCACACATTACTCACACATACGACAGGTCAGTTACTTAAGTTTATCACCTATACCTATCTACTAACACGTTAGATGAGATTACTGGCAATGGCACATTATCCTGGGAGACTAAGCACACACGTAGCCAAAACTATATTTGTACAGTCAAGGGCATAAATATAATGTACGTTACCAAAACGTCAAAAACTTCTATACACCTTTATGCCACAAACAATAAGGTCCGTAACACATAATATTTGACATGATGGCTGTATCGATATTTATGCATTCGACTGTACCTGCTTAAACTTAATCTTATGTGTCTTGGATCTCTACCAATTTGAACTCAGAAATTAAGTGATAAAAAACCACTTACGTGATAATATAAATCATTCTAATCGGGTTAATAATAATTTACAACAGATTACCTACTGATAAGTAGTCAGACCCGCCATCTATTGTGCATTAGAAACAGATAAATTGGTTTGCTACTCGCCAATAGATGGCAGCACTGCCGCTAGCGAACGAGCGAAGCGAGTCAGTCCAGTGAATACCACGATCTCTTCATTGCCCACTAGATGACACTACTAGCTATAAAGGTCATTGAATCGTGGCCGTTCTTCGTTTCGTTCCTTTTTTTCGTCAGTTCACTCACCACCTGACAGCTATTGGTTGCAACTAGTTGAATTCCGTGGAAAACAATAGTCGTGCTTCTCACAAGTGAATGAAACAGGTGTGAAATGTTGTTACATGTGGCGGTATAAGTTGCGAAATATTATTGTTATAAAGTCTGAGAAGAATTGAATAAATAAAACGGTTTTTCGGTATTAAACAAACTTTTCTAACAAATTAACATCGGAAGTGTGACAAAATAGAAACTTTCTCGTGTTATCAAATTTTGCGGTATTTTGTGTGAACTGTTGCATCGAAAATGAGTTGAACAATTTTTGAAGTGCCCGTTGTTTGTGTGAATTTTCAAGATGACTACAGACAGGTTTCATAAGTAAGTGTACTAGCATGAGCTTCTATGTAATTTAATATTCCTCCGTATGTGCAAATGATAAGATTCTACACGTTCGATAAAATAGATAATAATGTCCTTCATCAATATCTATACAATATATTGACGAAACATGAGTTTTCCTAGTTACCTACTGTTTCAATAGAAATTTGCCGTGTTAGGTTACTACTTCTGAATGTGAAAATAACGTAACAACGAAAAAGAACATCGATGTTAAAATTTTCCCAAAAAAACTGACTGTTTTTAACACTCCTTATCTTTCGTATAATAGCAGATATTTAAGACTGATTACAAAATTTCATTGTTTTGTTAATTATTTTTCAATGTCAATATCATTACCATGGAAGCGGAAACCATAGGAAGGAGACACGCTCCGGGTGATGTCAAAAACCTACCAAGTTCATTGCCCTCGCTTGTTCATGTTTTGGACATAAATGAATTACACCTGGTAAAGGTATTTAACTGTAGAATAAAGCCCTATTTTTTATCATATAAACAAATGATAAGCTACAGCCCAATTTTCGAAAGGACATAATTTGAAAATGTCACTAGAAAGTGGTGAAAAATTTGCTGCATTTTAAATACGAATAGACTAATAGAAAACTACAGTTCTAGTCTTTAATCTAGTCTAGTTCTTCGAAAATTTAATTTCAACTATAGTTTTGTAGCATTGCGAGAATTTAATACCACTTTCGAGTGATGTGCTTTCAAAATAAGTTAAAAGTGCCTACCTAACTACGAGTACCTAGGTACAAAGCAACTCAGGTAGGTACAATCTTTCTTTGCCCGGAAATCTTTGAACTACTTTTCGAATACCTACGTTACCTAGAGCCTGCACGTAACTGCATTTTCATGCGATTTCGTCGTCATTACAAAATTAAAACTGTTGACGCCGACTATACCTATTTAATTTAATTGTTACCAATGCGTTTACGGACATTGCACACTACACCTGGCAGAGGGTGCCTGGGCCATTCTACTCTAGTCCATATACCACAGCAGTAAAGTCCATGTTGTGCTGTTAGTCTTATCAGCTAATCGATTGTGTGCGTCGTGTTGCCTCGGTGACCGACGACTGCGTATCCAGGTGATGTGGTGCATGGGATTAATAATCTTAACCCATTCGCCCACGCACATATGCGTTTTCATGACTTTCACCCGCAATGTCGGAATTAAGGCCTTTGAGCATTAAAATGCCTGCTTAATTCCGATACTGTATGCAAATGTTGTTTGAAAACTTTGGGTGATGCACAGTACGCAGCACCCAATCTTTGAGGCCTAGCAGCCGACGAATTACGAATGTACCCATTATATTATGCTACCCCTGCTTATGCATGTTCTATCTCTGTCCTACTTGAAAATTCAAGTGACATTCACAAGCCAGTACCTGCTTGACAAGATCTCGTGCTTTGTCGTGCAAATTCTCAAACATGTGGAACTGCAAATTCTCCACGCGATTTATTTATTCTGTGACCGAACCAACTGACAGTCCACTATAGTCTTTCCAACCATTTATTTTCTCGATGACAGATGTAGTTTGATAGTTATAGTGTTGTGACCTAATAAGTGATCAGTAGATACGATATCGATCCAATTTTATTATATATACGAGTAGTTGAGACGTATTCAGCTATGGAGCCAATAAAACAACCGACTTGAATGTTAATTTATTACTAAGCGTGCAAAATGGCCGAATGACAGTATGTTTGTAATGAATAAAGTAAAAACTACTGGACAAACAAAAAATATTTCACCATTAAAATGCTACATTATTCCTGAGTAACATAGGCTATTTTTTATCCCGGTAAAAAATTACAACGTGTACAAAGTCACAAGAACACATCTAGTTCAATATATACAATACCGATACAATATCGATATTTCAATCATAACATCACTATTTGCATTCCCATAGAATGTAACTTTATTAAAACGTTTATTGTTTATCGTACTTTAAAAAGATATTACTGCATATCTGGACTCAATTTGTCTTAGATGTATATTATATGGGATCAAGGAACAAAATTAGGCAGTCGTCATATTTTTTATACCTCGCATTTAAAAGTTAATTTTTGCGTAAAAAGCGCAGTTACATTCTACGGGAGCTGTCATCGAGAAAATAAATGATTGGACAGACTATAGATAGCCACTATTGACATTTCCAACGTACCTACTGGACGCACATACATTTCTAGTTCTAGGTCCTACAAGTTTGGTACAAATCCTAACTTAAAAATTTTAAAAATAAAAGAATTAGGGACCACCGTACCGACGCATTTGTAATCTACTCGTAATTGCTGACTTGTTAAACAAGTCCTTCTCTTGTTTACGTTACATAAGTCAAACCTAGATCTCAACCCCCCTAACCTATTAGCAACATTAAACCGCAACTAATCCTCTTGTTCTTAATTAACTACGTAACGACTGCCGCGTAACAGCGGAAGCGTGATCATGAAAAGTGAACCATATCTCATTGTGTCGACTTTCCCTCGGATAATCGGCGGCAATTGTTCAGTTGACACCGCCAGCGTTGCATGGCTGATGAGATGGCGTTAAGCTTGAATCAAATACAGATTATTAAAGCCTATTCCTGGTTTCAGTTCCAACTGAAATGTGTGGAGTTTTTTTAATGACGTAGGTAGGTAATGTATTCGATAGCTACGAGTACAACACAATATACAGACTAATAAATAAGGCCATTTCTTATATAGTCTACGTTTCGAGCACGAAGTTATGGGGCGTCCATTAACGTGAAGCGATTTAGCCGAATTTCCCAGGTCAATTCTTAATGCCCTCTTACGATAAGTCGTAAAATAAATGTATTTATCTTTTTTTAATAATAATTTAAAAGCGTATGCTACATTTTGGTCATATTTTCCGTAAATAAAAAGCCAATGATAATATTCAGTCTTCTTCGAACAAACACCGACGATTCAACTTTTTCCGCATTTTAAGCACCTGCTTAAACAAGATCTCTAGTCTCTATACTATGATATGTCCTCATTAGCCAAGTGTTCTGAGGCCGCCTAGTCGCTGAGCCTGTGTAGTGATGGACTCCACCAAGCATGAAATAAGCGCTCATTTAGCTGCTAATACCAGTATTTTGCCGCTGTGAAACGCATTTCGACGACAAATCACGAAACGCATATTTAGTGAGCATACTGAACATTCCCACGTTCCAGTAGTTGTTTGTGTATGATTCATAAATGAACTCGTATACCTAATGAACAAATGACACTTGCGTTGCCACGAGTACTCCGCTATCACAAGAGCCCGCTCTGGCCGCACGTTGGTAGCGGAGTAGCAAGGTTATTAATATGGAACCCTGCAAAGTAATTCAAAACAAGCTTGGGATGTAGACACATAGATTTATGTCACCTTTTCCATAGTGTAATTACCGACAGGGAGCGCGCCGCGTAGTTCCCCTATCCTCCAGACGCCTGAGTTACTTCACCATTACCTCATTAGGTATGTGGTATGTCTAGATTGTCTAGTCAAATATACTTATTTTAGCATGGACTGGATAGACTCATATTTTTTTAACCTACTTCAAAAAAGGAGGAGGTTCTATGTTCGACTGTATGTATTTTTTTATGAATGTTCACCGATTACTCCGTCAATTATGGACCGATTTTCAAAATAGGTACTATTTTTGTTTGAAAGAAGCTCAAAGGTATTGCACCAAATCTGGATCTGATGATGGGATCCTGGAGAAATAGAGGGCAACCCTCAAATTTTAAAAGGACACCTATAGCGATTTTGTCATTTTTTTCATTTTATAATCTCTACGCAGATAATTCGACAGACTTCTGCTGTTGTACGTCGATACCGCACGAACTCTTTTTATAGCGGTTATAATATTAATTATGATATCTACAATATCTACATTATGACGAGCAATCATTCCGACAAGTATAATCTAAGATTTATAACAGCATTGATACTAAAATATGCGGCTTTATCTTGCGAACGATAGCAAGGGCCATTAAGTACATATCTACATTTTGTTTTCGCGATAAATATTTTTAAAACAAAAGTCAAAATATAATAACAAAATACTTAGATTTTATGTACAGTCAAGGGCAAAGATATGTATACACCACAGAGTATCAAAAAGCATGGTCATCTAAATGGTCATAAATTTGGCAACATACAAAAGTACATAAATTAGTATACATGATTTGAGAGATAACTATGTATACAACATTTGCAATAATATGTCCTCATGTATTAGGCCATAAACTTAGAAACACCGTAAAGTTCAAAAATATGTATACACTATTTAACCATTAATTATGTATCTAATATGATAACCAAAAATATGTAAACAATCCAAAATTCTATTAACACAACTCTATTGTCAGGAGCTTATGAACGTATTTGCGTAACATCGAACTCTGTAATCTTAATGTAATCAGCCAACCACTTGAAGCTTCAAGTCGTATACAACAACTGCTATTCCAAACTCTTTAACTGATCATTACTCTATTTATTTTAAATCATGTCATGTGCCCACAATCTTCCTAAATGTGGCCTGTAGGTTGTAGGTACCTGTTACCATAGACTCTGTCTACCCCGTAAGGGATAAAGACGTGATTTGTGCATATGTATGTGCATGTGTCACTTTTGGATTTTTTAATTCCATTTGACTTACCGTTTCTTATGGTTTATCTGGCGGCTTTTCATTAATTTTGAAGGAGAAAATGTATCGTTTAAGCGATGCGAGGAAGATATATAGGTACGTGCTTGATATAGCTCTGCTGACGAATTAGGCATCACGGTAAGAAATATTAAGCATGTTAATAATAACGTACTATAGAAAATATTACTCTCTAATCACTTTGTCTTAAGTTTAAGGAGTGGTTTTTTTTATTATACAGTTATTTTAAGTATACTTTGCCTTTTATTAAGTAAAAAAGTGGACTTGTAATGGCTGAAATGATGATGACGATGATGGTGATGAAGTAAAAAAAAAAATTGAAAATAGCGTAAATCGCCAATTACTGTATGATTTGATATTGACGACACGGATGGCTCAGTGGTGAAGCAACCGCTTTCTGAGTCGAAGGTCCCGGGGTCGAAACCCGGCCAGGGTAATGTTTGTGTGATCAACTCGAATATTTGTGCTTGGGTCATGGATGTTCTACATACATACATACATACGATATACATATATCACGTCTTTATCCCTTACGGGGTAGACAGAGCCTGAGGAAACAAAACCTTAAGGCCACGTTTAGCATGATTGTAGGCGTATAGGTGGAAAAATTAATCAAAATAGTGATGGGTTGCTAGCCGCATCGCCTATAACATGATTCCAAAGAATTTCGCCCATTCCCTCGATGGACTTTTACCATCTGCGCGGGACGAGAAGCAACTGGTACATTCTATGTTTTTCTTATACATACATACATTCACACATACATACATACATACGTACATTCTATGTTCTATATATTTAAGTATGTATTTATTTATATAGGTATGTATATCGTCATCTACTCGTAACTAGTACCCATAACACAAGCCTTCTTGAGTTAATGTATACATATTTCGATACTTTGGGTATATATTTATTTTTGTCCCTGAATGGACCTAGCGTTTTCATCTTCAATCAAAATCAACGAAATCTGAATCTGTAAAATTTATTAAACATGCCGATTGATAACGTCGTGGTGACAGGTCAAAACATGCGACAAACATATGCAATGACAAGTCTGTACTGTTTTCGTGAATTGTCAAAACATACTTTACAAATTTGTTTCGTGTGACTAGGCCGTAAAGTTGATATTCGCAGATTACATTTTGTATACATATTTTCGTAGCAATTACTGAATCTATATATAATGACATAAGTATGACTATAATATTTTGCATTATTTGCAGGATACTAATAATGGAATTTTGATTGTATACAAGTTTTTGGACTTGCCAGGTACATATTTATGTTGCCAGTGTAGTTTGCATATTAATTCCCATTTGAATGAGTATATATCTTTTTAACTTTATATGATTACTTATTTTCTTTCACATTACTTGCATATATATCTTTGCCCTTGACTGTACTACATATTACGTACTCATCCAAATTCATTCATTAGCAGTGTTTCTTAACCTTTTTCAGCCACGGCCCCTAGGAAAACGAGCACAGTTTTCAAGGACCCCTAATTAAAAAATAAATCCACGCGTAGCTATTACAAGACTTTTGGTGGTATTTACTTATTGTTATCAAATGGACCAAAGATGAGATTGCGGACCCCCTTAGTATACTTACGGACCCCAGGGAGACCACAGGTTTAAAAACACTGCATTAGCACACAAACATGAGAGACTTTACCTTACTTCCCATCATATTTGTTATTTAATTAATTTTTTTGAACAAAAACTATCCTATGTCCTTCCTATACCTAGGGCTCACTACCTTTGTACCAAAAATCTACCTAAATTGGTTTACTGGTTTATGACTAACTAAAAGCCTAAGAGGTAACTAACAGTTACTTTCATATTTATAATATTAGTAGGTTAGAGATGTAAGGATTTGCCATCACATCCACCATTTATTTCTATCTAACTCTACAGGTGAGGGTACAAAGATATTAAGACAGTGAACGCGATTGCGAGCATGCGTGTTAGGCTCAGGCCACGCAAAAGACAAGTAGGACTAAGATGCGTCGCAGACGCGGTGTCCGTTTGATGAAATTTCATACAAAATGCGTAGAAGCATCGCGATGCAAACTAGACAGAAGACAGGGCGAGGACGCGTTTTCGTCTTACGTGTCAGGATTGCGCTTTAACACGTTGAATGCGGCATACCAATTTTGACTTGTATTAGACTTTCGCCTGGTGCGGCATGAGAAAATAGGTTCTCTCCGTCTGGTGCGGGGACAATTTCACATCTAAATTCTATTGGCTAGAAAGAGTCAAGTATACATTTATGTTTCTCTCTTTAAATTCTACCTGATGGATATATAAAAGTGTACAAGACAATTTGACTCGTATCGCACCGGCCTCAAGTACCCTATTGAGCAGTATCTTTTAAAACTGTTTCTTTTTTCAGAGCAGCCAAGGATGGCTTGCTGGAAGTGCTCCGCGAGGCCACGCGGAAGGAATGTAACAACAAGGATGAGTCCGGCATGACGCCCACACTGTGGGCAGCGTTCGAGGGCCACGTGGAAGCCCTGCGCCTGCTGTGCGGAAGAGGGTAAGTTGACAAGAATTCCACGGACGCGTTTTTGGCGTTCTGTAAATCCCTATCCGGTGGATGTGTGATCACTGATTACTGAAGAATGCTGTCTGGAAACTGCTAAAGGTTTTGAAACTCCTACGGCCCTATTTTCTAACGAACTCGGAACCAAACAGGAATGGAAAATGCTAAGACGAGCGTCCACGAGTTAGAGTTAGATAATAAAGTCTCTGTTCCAGAGAATTAAGAGACTGTAGTGAGGACATAAACAGCTTACCCCGCCAAGTAGACCCAATAATTAGTGTTTTCTTAATCACGGTCATCGTCAAGATTCATAACGCATACTGTTATAACTATTGGAGCGCTCCAGATCTCAAAGCATACAATACACAAAGCTACGAAGGTGAAAAAATAGGATGGATTTAGTTGTCATTAGAACACGTCTCTACATTTTCTAGTATGTGTAGTGTATTATTATACATAAACGGATAACTCACGTATAAAAAGTCGAGTGATGCTCGTTTTATACGTGAGTTATCCGTTTATGTATAATAATGTTTAAGTCTCACGGTAGTTTCATGTTGAATGTGTAGTGTAGGTATATTATTACATATTAGATAGAACAAAGGTATTAAAAAACAAGTTGAGAATCGTGGGTTCGAACCCGGATCTGTAATAAGGCTTGAATTGAAACCTATAGCTAAAAATGACCGCTTGCCATGGGAACAAGAACGAACCTAGATAAATTTAACTACTTATTTCCAAGCGTTGATTTAGAAGCTAAGTTTGTTTAAGATTACCTTATTAATTGCTACATTATTACAACATAATTAGTGATAATGATAAAATGATATGACCTCGAAATCCTCTATATTTCTTTTAACGATATAGATCAGTATACTAATCTTACATGTTAGCTATCGCGCTAATGGCTATTTAAGAGTCTAAGCAGAGACAAAACAACCGTTGGGTAGTCGCGGAGCGTATCAAGCCAGTTATATTGTTCTGAAATAGTTAAGATATTACTATTACCTCTATGTCGCATGAATTATCGCTCATCTAGCTAAACATAATATAGGTAACACAAAATATTTCGTACATTAAGTACTGCTGACTTTGAAATACTAGTAGTTATCTTAGCTAGCTAATTAGTTAGCCTTAGTTAGCTAATCGTAAATTTAATTTGAGCTGTAGTTTCACAATTTTTACCACTTTCGAGTAGCATTTTCACATTTCACACAAGTCACTTTCGAGTAGCATTTTCACATTTATGTGATTTTTAAAAGTCAAGTTATAGTGCAAAATGACTGGCTCATTGTGTACAAGTTTTTAATTATATTTTTGAAAAACAACGCAATAAAATTTTGTACATATCAATCTTAATCACAACACTGAACCTTGTACAACGTAGTAAAATTTAATGCAACGTTCGAGTTGACTAGGTTTGTGTGACGTCACACCATTTAAGTGAGCCGTAAATACGTCACTACTTATCTAGAAATTTATTGTATAGGTACGATAAGCACGAAGGATTCCGAGCAGACTTCGATAATACTAGTGTTTTAGTAGGAAATTCCGACGAATACTTGACACTAAATCAAAGCAAATATTATGTTATTAAGTTAATTATTGCTAGTACCATATTTCGACTTGGAATTTTGAACAAAAACTTTACAAATAAAGGTATTTCGTTCTGCATTTAACTTTAATGACATCACGTTCACGTATAAATGATGTTAAAAATACTGTTAAGTTAGGGTTAATGTTGACAAAGTTTCTCCTAATACCGTTTTGACAAAACTTTTACTTTTAATATGTACCTACGCAGGTACGTTAGAACCATAAACACGTGCCCCATGAAAAAAAATGCCGCAATAATGTTGCAATATTTACCTAAAGCAATAAAATAAATTAGTTTGAATATGGCAGGAATATACATTTAACTTTCTTCAATTTAATCACAACATACGGAAATGTTCACACAGTTTTCCGATATTAAAACTATCATATTATGTCCTTCCTAAGGTCTCAAACTATCTCCATATCAAATTACTAGTATACCTATGACGATCGGTAGAGTAGTTTACGCGTTAAAACGTAAAAAATAAAAATAAACAAAAAAAATCACATTCGCATATGTTATGACTAGAATGGATTAGAGGGAATGGACGAAAATCATAGAAAACATGTTATACTTAGGGGACGTCCATTAAATACGTGAGGTATTTAGGGGGGTGAGGGGGGTCGAGCCGAATCTTACTAAATCTCACTTTGGGGAGAGGGGGTCTTGGTAAATATCACATAATTTCTTTTTACCAGAAAATGGTGTAAAACTGCTTGAAAATAAAGTTGAATGAAAATGAAAAACCTATCTTGAATTAAATATGTCAAAATCTGACACAATTAATATGTTTGTCATAATTAAACAAATTGTGTTATGTTTTTTAATAAATTCAAAACTCACGTGAGATTGGGCTGGGGGGAAGGGGGTCGAGAAAAATCTTACGACATCTCACCAAAGGGGGAGGGGGGGTCAAAAAAGCTTTAAAAATGCCTCACGTAATTAATGGACGCCCCCTTAGGCGATGCGCTTTCCACCTAGACGCCCACAACCTTGCTAAACGTGGCTTGTTGGTCTTGTTACCTTAGGCTCTGTCTACTCCGTAAGGGATAAAGACTTGATTTGTATGTATGTATGTATGTATAATTAGAAATTGTTATCAAAAACTTACTCCGGTCCAAAATACGACTTGTCGGTTTTACTAAAAGAATAATTATTGTAATGTATCATAAAAGGGCAGTAGAAGTTATGGAAGTCTAGTCATTCTTATGCTCGTGTCGATGCGCAACAAGCATTGGACTATTTTACAGTCCCAAGTAAACACAAATGAATATCACATCTACTTCTAGTGGCGAACCTGACAAAGCAGACTACTTCGGTAACACAGCGCTCCACCTCGCGTCGGCGCGGGGACACAAGGAATGCGTGACCTTCCTCGTCAACTTCGGAGCCAACGTCTACGCCATGGACGTGGACGGGCATACGGCGCAGGAGCTCGCAGCCATCAACGGGAGAGACGATATACTAAGATACCTGGATCAGGCGACGGCTAAGCTTGAGAATAATGATAAGTAAGTGCCGTTGTGAAGATGATCACTGATCAGTGTTATTTTGTAAGGTTTAACCTTTTTAAGGCCAAATCTTGCTAAATGTGGCCTGTAGGTACCTGTTACCTTAGGGATATAGACGTCATTTGTGTGTATGTGTGTGAGTGTGAGTGTGTGTGTGTATATGTAAGACCAAGCTTACGTAGCTAAATAGTAAAGCAGTTTGATTTAAATGCTATGCCTTTGCACTTTGCATGAAATATTTTTACACAACCCTCTGTCGGTTATAGCAGATATTGACGTGTCGCGACTGTACCTAGCTGCTTGTTACGTTTTTAGATAGGTAGAGTCGCCACAGACGTTCAAAAGGTTAAAAGATTCACGGTTAATATGATCAGACTTATTATCAGCAGGATAATGATGCATGCAACTGCGTTTCAATATCGGGAGCTTGTTAAATCGTTGATAAAGTCTGGTTTTTGTAAAGATTTAGGGGCGATCGCCATCTTGCTATTTTTTGGTTTTAGAAGATTACCATCTTCGAGTGGTAGTATGTATAAAGCTTTGTAGATAGCAGACAATATTCGCCCATGTAATTACGTTTGAAGAGTGTTTTTTTTTATAAAATAGGGTGGCAGGTGAGCAAGGTCACCTGGTGGTATTCATCCATAAGTTTACCTATTTATTAATTTCAATTGCTATATGTAAATGCGGTCGTTACCAGGAAAACTTTTAAGCAGTGAATCTGAAAATATTCCCAGTATCATGCCAAAGGAAAATTCATCGCGGTATTTTGATTTGTCAAATATACCTATGAATGAGACGTTTTGGAAAAAGCTCAGGTCAGGAGTACCCGAAACCGACGAACATGTACGAAGAGATTGATGACTGTGGATGAAGCGAAAGAAATATGTCAGGATCGTAGCAAGTGGAATAAAGTAGTCTCTGCCTACCCCTGTGGGAAAGAGGCGTGACGGTATGTATGTATGTATGTATGTACCTATGAATCTAATATTGACAGCCGGTTCTCACTGAAAATTCCAGGAAAAAAGCAAAATCCCAAAAGGAAAAAGCCAAAAAGGACCACGAGAAATCCCACAAACAGTATCAAAAGCGGCAGAGCAAAGCAGAGATCCTCGCCGAGAAAGAACTAAAGAAGTTGGCCAAGGAGTGGGATCAGGGGTACAACGAGGAAGTGTCGACCATGCCGCATAGACCCAGCACTGTCCTCATGGCACTAAAGCAGAAGATGACTAGGTCTACAAGCCAGGGTAAGTTGGATTTACACATACCGTCGTCAACATGAACATCAGAGATATAGGTGGTCAGAAATATCTAAACACAACCACACTGTCCATACCATAGGCGTTTTTGTCGCCCCGGGGCCGTAAATAGCAAATTGGCCAGGGGAAGATGTATAATTTTATACACACCTCGGGCGGTGTTAAAGAAAGCCTCAGGTCGCATGTTTATCAGCCTCGCCTTGGGCTCGTGCACCAAGTTCCTGTGGTCTGAGACATTCTATATTTCACCACCCTCGGCGTATAATGTACTAATTGAGCGGCTGGACAGCTTCGGTCAAATTATCCTACCATTACATTGCTATAGAGTAGGTTGAATTACACCGAGTTACTTTAACAATAATGTTACCATAACCGACAATTTTGATGTATTTATACTTGACCGAAAACCTATGAAAGGCATCTTTTTGTGTCTGAGTTCAAAGCTTACTTATTCTATTTATTATAGACCGTGTGCTTCTGTTAGTCTAAAAGTGTTCTACACAGTGAAGTCGCCTGCGCTGGGGTACATCAAATGCTTTATTTTAAAGCAGTTTGAGTCGCCGGCCATGACGACTTGCGTTCAATTCGTATCAGTCTTTGGTTGGCCCTGATCCAACAGAAAAGATTTTCAATGAAAATGAAAATGAAAATTAATTTTTGCAAATTGGCCGCCAAGGGCTCTTTTACATGTCTTTTTGAAACTAACAGCACATTCGGCTGCTGCACAATGGCTTTCAGGTATTAACGATAATCGGTGAAGGCAGAAACAGGTTACATCCCGGCTGCTCATGCTCTGTGCTAGATGTTGATGTTATAATTGTGCTAATGTTAGGTACAATGTCTCTGTAGGTAATCTCCTAGCCGACGACCAACCCCGACCAACGTACAGCGCTCTGGTGGGCACTGTAAACTCGGGCGCGCGCGGCCGAGGCGCCGTCTACAAGAAGGCTCTCGCCAGCAAGATGAAGAACGGCACGATCGGCCGGAACGGACCCACTGACGATTTTAAGGTAAGGTAAAGGGGATCGAGAGCCCCCCCACGGCTCGAGCTCGGCCCCCTGTCGTTCCACCCCGCGCCCCTGCACCGCGCGGATGAGGACTCATTTATGCGGTCGGTCTGTACTCGTGCGTCGTAGGAGTTTTGTTTTTATACTAATTATACTAAACTGACCAGCGATTGATCCTTAGCTCATCATTATCAGCCGAAAGGATTAAATATTTCTATAGATTACAGGTTACACAAAATCACAGCTAAAAGCTTTCATGTGTATATCTACTATAATCTCCATACCCAAAACACTGCAAAAGTGGTTTTAATCTCAACCTAATAAATAATTCTACCATGCTGGTTTGGGAGCAATGAAAAAACATAGAATGCAGTTGCTTCTCCTCCCGCGCCGATGGTAAAAGCCCATCGAGGGATTGGTCGAAAATCTTAGGGATCATGTTATATAGGCGATGTGGCTATCAAACCATCACTGTTTTGATTCCCCTTTTCATCCATACGCCCACAATCATGCTAAACGTGGTTTTTCGGCCTTGCTACCTCAGGCTCTGTCTACCCCGTAAGGGATTAATTTATGTATGTATTAGTGGCGTGGCGTCAAGTATATCAGAAGGCAAGCCGAAGGGCATTTAACTAGCCCACCTGCCTTAAAAAAGGCAACCCTGTGGGAATCGAGTTCTATTCGAGAGTCAAAAATCTCCTAAATAAAAATATTACTCTTACGATCTTTCGTCATGGATACTATGGATAGGTGTCAGGAACTATCTATACATATAAAATTCAAAGTCCTGACTGACTGACTGACTGACTGACTGACTGACTTAACTATATATCAACGCACAGCCCAAACCACTGGACTTAGAGACTTGAAATTTTGCACATAGATACCTTATGCAATGTAGGCATCCACTAAGGAAGGATTTTTGGAAATTCCCACGGGATAAGGAAAAAACGGAAATTATATATTCGACTCCGAGTGACGCTATCTCAGTAACTATAATAACTAGACTCTTCAAATTTGATACAAAAGTAGGTGATTACAAAACAAAGAAACTAATTTCAGGATTTTTGGAAATTTCCACGGGATAAGGAAAAAAACGGGATTTATATATTCAGTTAAACGAAATCCTATGAACTATAATTACTAGACTGTTCAAATTTGGCATAGAAGTAGGTGATTATAATAGTAAAATAATGTTTTAATGATTTTTGGAAATTCCCACGGGATAAGGAAAAAAACGGGATTTATATTTTCAGTTCTACGGGATCGATTTTTCGTTTTACTGGTCGTATAAAACTGAAATTTGGCCTTCAAGTTCCCTTGGGGAGTGTAAACAATAAAAAAGGATTTCCCAAAATTCCCACGGGAACGGGAAAAATGGGACTTTTCGTTTTACTGGTTGCAGAAAGCTGACATTCGGCATGTAGGTTGCTTCGGGAGTGCAGAGGAGCATTAATAGAGTACTTTCCCAAATTCCCACGGGAACGGGAAAAATATTTGTTTACAAAGAAATACTGTGGTAGGCATAATATGGCTAGAAACTTGAAATTTGGCACACATATACCTTGAGTATCCTAGAGGTGCACTAAGAAGGTATTTTTCGAAATTCCCACGGGATAGGGAAAAAACGGGATTTTTTGTTTTACTGGTCGTAGAAAGCTGAAATTTGGTAAGAGCCTTCATTGATGAGTGTATGGGAGCACTAAGAAAGGATTTTCAGAAATTCCCACGAGAACAGGAAAAACGGGGTTTTTCGTTTTACTGGTCGTAGAAAGATGAAATTTAGCATTTAGCTTCCTTAGGGAGTGTAAGGGAGCATTAACAAAGGATTTCCTAACATTTTTACGGGAACGGGAAAAATATTTGTTTACAAAGAAATACTGCGGTAGGCATAATATGGCTAGAAAATTGAAATTTGGCACACATATACCTTGAGTATCCTAGAGGTAAACTAAGAAGGTATTTTTCGAAATTCCCACGGGATAGGGAAAAACCGGGTTTTTTTTTATTTTACTGGTCGTAGAAATTGGTAAGAGCCTTCCTTGATGAGTGTATGGGAGCGCTAAGAAAGGGTTTTCAGAAAAACCGGGATTTTACGTTTCCAGACGAAACAGCGGAAGAAAGAGACTTAACATTTATAACGTGTGTTTCTTTAAAGGCTTTAAGTGTACTTCGAAAGCACTCCCCAAAATTTTCACGGGAACGGGAAAAACTTATTTTTTCGTTTTACATCTTAGCGCGTACGAAGTCGCGGGCAAAAGCTATTTGGGGTAGGTATATTTTAGGACAGCCCTTTAGGTTAGGTTAGGTTTGTTTTATAAAAATCCTGCAATATTTACAGTTTCAGAAAAATTAAGGCAGCGGGGCAATGCGGGGGCTTGCTTGCATGCTTGCTTGAGTCCTTGCTTTGCATGCTTGATTGCATACTTGCTTTCATGCATGCTTGCATGCTTGCTTGCATGCATGCATGCTTGCGTGCTTACTTGCATGCATGCTTCCTTGCACGCTTGCTTGCATGCTTGCTTGAGTCCTTGCTTTGCATGCTTGATTGCATACTTGCATTCATGCATGCTTGCATAAAAAAAAAGGTTTGTTTTATAAAAATCCTGCAATATTTACAGTTTCAGAAAAATTAAGGCAGCGGGGCAATGCGGGGGCTTGCTTGAGTCCTTGCTTTGCATGCTTGCTTGCATGCATGCATGCTTGCGTGCTTACTTGCATGCATGCTTGCTTGCACGCTTGCTTGCATGCTTGCTTGCCTGCTTGCATGCCTGCTTGCATGCCTGCTTGCATGCCTGCTTGCATACTTACATGCTTGCAGGTTTGGGTGCTCGCTTGCTTGATTGCTAGCTTCTTTGAAATGCTCATGGTTCACGCGTGCGAAGCCGCGGGCAAAAGCTAGTTCAAAATAAGACCTCATTAGTACTTATTACGCAAGTGAGGCGTTATATGCAGAGACTGCATCTGAACAACAACTCGTCATCTTGAATAATTCCTAATTAAACTAAATCTCACACCTTAAAGAATGCAAGCCAAGTAGGCACTTATCACAGAGATAACTTGAAAATTCTTAGTAAAATACTAATACAAGCAGTACTTATTGCAGTAGATAACAGAAAATCCCGAATACCTATCGTAATTCATTACTTATTTCGTTATTTTAATCCTACTGATTGGGATAATCCAGTTTCGATTCGGTTTATGATTTTTTGTCGAATACAAAAAATTACAAAGCATTTACTTAGATTTAAACGGATTAGTGATTAGTGATCACGAGAACTGCGTCGGGGTAGAAATACTTAGAACGTTATAAATTATTAGTCGTCAAAAATACTGAAATAATTTATTTGCCATTTTCATTTTAAAATTCTTCGCAATTATTACCGCTAGAGATTATAAAAAATTACCTACTAGATATAAATAAAAACAGAAACCTTGTGATCTTTGAATTTTGCAGAACATACACACAAATCAAATCTATATCCCGTACGGGGTAAACAGGCTAAAGAGCTGAAGGCCACGTTTAGCATGATTTTGGGGCATCACTACATAGTATAAAACAAAGTCGCTTTTTCTGTCCCCAAGTCCGTTTGTATGCTTATATCTTCAAAACTACACAACGGATTTCGATGCGGGTTTTTTTAATAGATAGAGTGATTCAAGAGGAAGGTTTATATGTATAATACATGCATAATATACCGTGCGAAGCCAGGGCGGGTCGCTAGTATAAGATAAAGGCGGAACCAAAATAGTAATGGGGCTAGCCGCATCGCCTGTAACATGATACCTAAGACTTTCGCCCATTGCCTGGATGATTTTTTACCATCTGCGCGGTACGAGAAGCGACTGGTACATTCTATGTATTTTCTTTGCTCCCAGACCAGCATGTAAGCGCATAAAGTTGAATTTATTTTTGTAGATTGACCCTTATGTATTTATAGGTATAACCATCGCTCTAATTGTCTAAGATCGAAGCTTTGCCCCGTAGGTTGGCGAAGTAGAGACGACCGGGCGTCGGTCGGTGACGTCACTGAGCGGCGTGCGACGCGACTCGGAGGTTATGTACGTGGGCACGTTCGGGGCAGGGCCGCAGCAGCGCGGCCCGCTCACGCAGGTGTTCGATACACGGGACCGCCAAACGCTCACTAGGTGAGACTCATAGTCATAGCTAATGCATAAAAGTTAGTCGAGTTTGCAGACATTGTAAGTGCTTTTTGTAAACACTGCTCAGTGTAGACGTTGCACACAAATTTCTTATAGTGTCATAAAAATGGTCATGCTCATTTGCAGGTCGGCGAGCCAGCCCGACTTCACGGCGGCGCAGGGCGAGGACAGCGGCATCGGGCAGGAGGTGCTGTTGCAGGAACCCGCCAGCATATTCGACCGGCCCGGCTTTGGCAGCGTGGCTTTCAGGTTAGGCTGGATATGTATCTATTTAGTCAGTGGATGATGGCAGTTCCTAATGTTGCGCGTCACATAAAAGTGTGTTTTTTTAATACAAACATATTAATCACGCTTATCCTTTACGGGGTAGACAGAGCCTAGGGTAACAACACCTTGCTACATTTAGTATTATTGAGGGCGTAAAGGTGGGAAAAGGAATTTAAATAGCGATGGGTTGCTACCCGTGTCGCCTATAACATGATTCCTAAGATTTTCGCCCGTTCCCTCGATGAGCTTTTACCATTTGCGCGGGAAGAGATGCAACTGGTACATTTTATGTTTTTTCTTTGCTCCCAGACCAGCATCAAAGATATTTTAACCTGACAATAAAACCTAAACTAGCCGGTCTCCCATGTTGCAAGGCGGCGACGCGAAAACGGTGCATTGTGCGAATCATAGTACGAGTAGATACTTTAGTTAGACTGAAATTTACCCATAAAACGACACGCTCGGTTCTGTAATTTTTTTGCTGGTAGAACCTTCTGTAGTGTCCGGATCGCTACCACTTTAAACGCTAGTCTAATAATGTCTACCATTTTTTCGGACCGTATAGTTATTTTGATAATATTGAGTGATTTGTCGCAGGCGGTCTATAACGGCGACGCTGAGCGCGATGCCGGCAGGCGGCGCGCCGGGCGAGGACATGTCGATCGGCTCCGCGGGCTCGCTGGCCGCGCGCCACGCGTACCAGCCTCAAGAGTGGACTTCGGCACAGTCGGGTAAGACAGAACATTGTATAAATTCCTTCTCTATATGTTAAGTAGCGTGTGCATAAAGCTTCTGCACGATCCTCATTAAAGCACTCGAAAATACCATTCGAGAGTCGTGAGAAAGTGGTACCTAGAGTAGATTGAATCCTAATTTTGTAGCAATACGCAGACTTTTATCACTTCCTAATGGTGACAACAGTTTCATACATTGTGGTGGGTTCGCAGTTAACTCTTGTGTTTATACTTGTCTTATAGTTAAACCTGGTCCGCGCACACCCGCCTTAGTAGATTAGATAACTTATGTCCAAATTGTCCTCATTCCAGAGAGCTCAACAATAACTTCGGATGAAGAAGGAGAAGCAGAAGAGTCAGGCTACGCTTCACTCGAACGCTTCTTAACGGCCTTTGGACTCGCTCAGTACATTCAAAAGTTTAAGGACGAGCAGATTGATTTGGATGCTCTAATGCTTCTTACTGAGAGCGACATGAAGTCGCTGGGGCTCCCGCTAGGCCCTTACAGGAAATTGGTGACCGCTGTGCAGGACAGGAAGCAGGCGCTGACAAACCCAGGAGTTATCATCGATACTGCTATATAAATGCCGTTTCAAGATATGACGGAATTATGGGACGGTATTATTCAAGAGCTGTCAATTAGCTGAATACCTAAAACATGATTTACTTATTTCATTCGGTAAGCCAAAGCGCCAGGATTTTTACTTGTACTTTTTCTCGTTGACATTCTTCAGAACTAAATTGTGTATATTTATCTGTTACGGCACTGCCCATTGTTTCTGTTTAGCGGAAATAACTGTATTTATATTTTTATACAATTGCACTGTTTGTGTGTTTCGTGAGTGTTCGTCACTTTTTTCTTACATTCCATGGTCTTCGTTCTTGTTTCGTGATGATGTCATGTTTAAACTGTACATTATTTAAGTGATATTCATGAATGTGATAAATAATCAAATCTTAATTATCCTGTCCAGTGAAATCGTCTGATATCGCCATATATTTCATATTTTTGTATAAAGTTTTAAATACATTTTTATAAAACAAAAAGTTTTCATTATTTGGGTATTCAATAAAACAAATGTAATCTCATTAAAAATTTAATTTGGAAATTTAAATACAATATCAAAATTAATATAATTCTACAATCTCTATTCTCATAAACGGAATTAACCTAAATTAATTTACAAAAGTGGCGAACTATTTGTTCCAGTACTCCCTATTTCATCTACGATTATTAAATACAATAAAATTACCAGAAATGTTGAGATGTAAGGTTTACGTATGTCCCACGAACAGGACGGTTCTCAAATCCTCAGTCACATCGCACTCGCACCTACGTACCGGATGGTACGCTCTCATTCAAAAACCTACGCTAATCGAAGAGAAATAAAATTCATTATAATGATTCTAAGAATAATTCAGAATTATCTTGCGTCGCCTTTGATTAAAAAGTGAAAATATATTGAACTACGAAATTATCTACTACCAGTTACAAGATATGTTTATTCTAATTTTCAATATTTAAAATGAGCATTCACGTCATAAGGCACAATATTCCAATATTTTATAGAATTTGTTCTTTGTATTATCAATATTATCATTTATGAAACAAATTCTGTATCAGCTTACGACAGATCTTACCTCTACATTTGTTTGCATCGCGACACACTTATGGCGGAGTGCTGACACATCTTACAACTACCGTTCGGATAATAACACCTTGTAAAATATTTTTATTACTAAATTCGTAACAGAGACGTTTGTTCGAAGTAACATCACATCGCAGTATTAAGAGACCAGCGGTGTCGGAGTTTCGAAAAGCCGTGCTCAGGGGCCGGGCAGGAGTTTACACATTGTATTGAACTGAACTTACGGAATTAACTGCGTCGGGCACTCCCGTCCGGGATCGTAGGTCGACATTCACAGACGAAAATGTCAGTCGGTTAAAATAGGTCTTAACCTAAAGTTCCATGAACATCGACATAAGTCCCGCACGGAAGCTGCCGCCCGATCCAAACTCGTGCATCGGCCAAAATAAATTGTGCCAATAGTAACAGATTTATCACTTGTCAACCAGATTCGGGCCACCCATAGGACTAAGACAATGTATGATTGCTTCTAGAACAGCAGGAGATTTCATATCGAAAAACCATGGGTGGTGTCGTCATAGGTGACGGCATTCGTCGAAACTCTTAACCATTGCATCTTGTTGGTTTGTTTTCGAAACACCCGCGCGTCAGTACATGAACGCTAAATACAAATTGCTATGTTTGGCAGACGTCTTCCTCGCCCTCTTGTTGTGCTTCCACCAGTGACGGGGCGCGCGGCCGTCGTCGTTGTAGTACGAGTACTCTGGGTAGGGGATGTAGGCGCCCGTGGCCGGGTCTATGGGCACCATGATCGGCAGATCGCTCATGGACACCGGCCTATCGTACGACGACGCAGAGTCGTAGTTTTTCGGTTCTGCGTACTGAGGGCTGTGGCACTCGTTCTGATTCTCGATCTCGTGGCTCTGATTGCAGACGGGTACGCTTCTGCTCGTATCCGCCGAGATATTCGACCGGGATCTTAGTATCGGCCGTGTGGACGAGAAATCGGTGGAGTGTTGCATGTCGGTGGAATGCTGCATGCTCTTGGACCGCGGTCGCAGAGTCTGCGGGGGAGTTTCGTCTATTCGGGACAGCGTGTGTCTGCGGACAGGTCGGTAAACTCTCCTGTCGCCCAGCTTGGGTCTTTTGATTTTGCGGTGGGAGTTGTATGTTTCTAGCGATGTTACGGAGGCGTGGGGGTTCCGCGCGGGAGTTTGCGGGGCGGGGGCGTTGGCGAAGTGCGCCGCCACTAGTTCCCTCATCTGGTCGCATGCTCAGTAGTTGTAGGGCCCGTATTGCGAGCCGTGGTAGTAGGGGCCGGGGTAGGCCTGCGGAGGCGGGTAGCCCGCATACGCGTACTGCTGCTTTTGTGGGTACACTGGAATGTGATAGATTTCGAGTTAGTTTCCGAAAAAAATATAAAAGTAGTTAGCAGATTTTATTTTAAAGGGTTTGTGATAGAATGAGACTCAGTGAAAATCAGTTATGAATCTATGATTTTGAACAATAATTTTATAATTATTGAAGGTCGGGACAATCGAATACGTATTTTGTACAAAAGCCAATCTCCACCATGCATAACCGAAGCAAAATTTGGCATCCCGTTTGAAATGAATATTTACAAAAGAATTTCTATGTGTTTGTGTTTGTATGAATGTCTTTGGTGATGATGATAAGTATTTAAACATACCTAAACTTGTTTATTATGGAACTTCCATTAATGGAGATTGCACTGCCAGAAATTATAATTTTAAAGCTGAGCATATATATGCGCGAAGGCAGCTTTGAGAACAAAGCTTATCAACGCGCATCCCTCAATCCGGTTGCAAAGTCTATATTAATTACAGTAGTGTAGTCTTCATTAAATTTGTACGGCTTAATCTAAATGAGAAGCGTTACCCGGCATGAGATACTGCATGTTAAGCGCCTCTTCCCGCTCGCGCTCGCCGCGCAAGCAAATGGCGGCGGAGGAGAACAAAATGGCGGACAGCAGCGAGAGCCCGACGCCGCACCACGCGACCATGTAGGACCAGTCGTACCACACGCGCGCGTTATCTCGCAATATCTGGTTTAGCGATGTGTAAGTGTAACAAGTGTGGATTGTCATTTGTTTTTTACAGAGTATGTTTGGGAATGGAGCGATTGCCATTTGTTTATTGGGTAGTCATAAATTGTGTAAGGGTGGTGATTTTTGTTGTATAATTTGCGTTTAGGTGTCAGATTTTGTTTGGTTGATTAAGTGTTCAATTTGGTAGATTATTTAGTTATTATGTACACGTTGAAGAGTTGGAAGAGTTTTAGTGATTGTTATGTCGAGTATATACAACACCGTATGTTAACCCCGGTCGTTTTGTAAGCGTGTTAGTATTGCGTTTGGCGTAAACCAGATATTAAGAAATAGCGCAATTATTGATAATGCATTAATGGATTGGTCGTTTCCGTCCGTTATACGCAGTAACCAAGTTTCATAGATACATGAAAAGAAAGAGAAAAGCATTTTGTTAGTTTCACATACTTACGTACTCATCAATTAGATGAAATTTTTTATCCTAATGTTACACGTCTTTTAAGTTCGTGTATATTTCAAATAAATAAATAAAATAAAATAGGTACTATATTTTGTGCACGGAGGTGGTTTAAGGATAAATATAATAAACATAAAAACAGTACATAAATAAGGATAAAACGTCTCCTACGATCCTAAAATCCTGAAAAGGAAATTCCGTAACCGCGAAGCGTTAGTAACCGTCAAGATGGCCGACTCAAGATGGCGGCTGACCTGGCATAATGTACTGCACGTTATTCTGCTGTTCTCGTTGTTTCTCCTTGCTCAGGCAAATCGCAGCCGAGAAGAAAAGTATGGAGCTGGCGAAGGAAACACCGACGGCCAGCCACGCGAGGATGTACGACCAATCGTACCAGATCGAGGAGTTGTCTTTTAGCACCTGTTACGGGTCGGTAGTGTTTAAAATAAACTTAACTAGTTGAAATACCCTTAATATTATGTAGGTACTTTGTCGCCCAAAGATTTCATGTTCTGGCCAGATTTTAGTAAGAAACACGAACAGACATACATTTGAGCAACCGTTATAATTCCAACAAACATTTGGGGTTATGTCTTTACGTGGATTACGTCCTTTAAGTAGGTAATCTAAATTAGGAATATCGGCTTTACAGCCGATGATGTGTGCTTAGACACCAGTCTTCAAGACCAGATCAGAAGTCAGATCTTTAATTCCATCGGATTTGCTGGACCATACTTAATCATACGTAATCCCATTACACCAATGGCTCTTCTGCCGCTCGTCCAGAAGAAGCTGCTGTCACAATTTAACTGAGAATTAGATCTTAACTTCAGGAATAATACCAAAAATTACTGATATTTAGAACTCGCTCGATATTATCAATAAACGATAACTTACATTGGGCCATTGCTGGTAGTACTCTTCACCGACGACCTTCTCTTTTTCGTAAAACTCGACTCCATGCCATAATGCCATCGCTCCAGCTGCCAATAAACCTGGAATCATAAAAACACCGTATTTGTATATAATTATTATCGTCCACTAATAACATTTCTTGTTCATATTAGTAAACCAAAATGAATAGGTAATAGAAATGTGACTAAGAATTTGTAAATTTTTGTGTCATAATCATGACTAGGCGATCTCATCTGAAGATTTTTCAAAGTGAAAATATGAAGAATAACGTGGGAACAATTGCACGTAAATAGCTATCTTCCGCAAATGAAGCTTTCTATCTTCCGCGCCTATTCTTCTGACCGCAAATAGGAAACTTAGGTACGCGACTAGTAATGTAAAAGGTATGTTTAAGATAAGATACTTACTCCTAAACTTTATAAAGACAGATCAGTATGTACTTTTCATTTACGTTTCCTTAGCTACTTAAATGTCTAGAAAGCGCCTCACTCTCTATCAATAAGTTATGTGTGTCAATTCCCAATTAAAAGTTAATCGAAGAAAGTTACTAGTTTAATCCGAAGGAAACAGCACACGTAATTTCCTAATGATGTTGGGTCGATAACTGCGACCGAGTCGTTACAGCTATTAATTGACTCAGGATAAAGTACCAACTTAGGTATCAAAAGTAAGTTATCAAAGATGATGAAGGTTTCCTGTAATTTCACACGAAACAGTAATTTCACTCGTGTATAAAACTTCAGAAGATGAATTATTATTTAATAATGAATTCGAGCCCCTACTTTTGGGGTGCTTTTCGTTATGGCAGACCATGTTAAAATAAATTGTTGCGAATCCATACAGAGAACCCTTTCATTTAGAGACCCAAACGTCCAACCTTGGGCGGGTACTGAGAGGCATGCGTTAAAAGTACTAAATGAGGAGATGTGCTTTAATTCATCATACTTACAAGTAACGAGCATCAGTATGGCGGTGGCAGTGATGTTCCCAGGGCTGCGTTTCCAGCAGCCGACGACGCCAGTCCAGAATGCCACGAACAGGGAGAAGAAGGCTACGATGAACAGAGCCACAGTGGAACGCGCCATGTGCAGCCTGAAACGTGATCACAAAAGATGAATACATACGTATGTATCCCTTACGGGGCAGACAGAGCCTAAGGTAAAAAGACCTAAAGGCCACGCTTAGCATGATTGTGGGCGTATAGGTGGAAAGGGGGAATCAAAACAGTGATGGGTTGCTAGCCGCATCGCCTATAACATGATTCCTAAGATTTTCGCCAATTCCCTCGATGGGCTTTTACCATCTGCGCGGGAAGAGACGCAACTGGTTATATATATACCATATATATATATATGTACCAGTACCAATTCCTTAGAATACAGCAGCATTGTAACCGAGTGACGTAGACGGAGGTTTCGGTTTTAATCTAAGCATATATAAGGATGCAGAATAGTAAGGGTCTATAGATAAGGATAGTAGTTCCTCTGACGTGTGACTATGTCTAATTGATTTTAAAGCTAATTATAATGATCAGGTAAAGTAACGGTCATCAGTCGTTAGTATGGGACAATACAATGAGAGGATAAAGGTGCAGTCGATAATATTGCCATTAGAAAAAGCGTTTACGTGACGAATGCTATCAATAATTCCGTTGTGGAACAAGTACCTATATCTACTTTGTATACTGTAACAATGAAGACTGGTTATCAATTGACACAATATGCTCAACCGGTTCGAATGCCAACACAAGTCAGTACAAAGATCCAATATTCTTACAACTTCAACTTTAACTTGGAAATGTTAATAACTACTTAAGTGAAGTAAAATTCTAATTTTATTCTCACGTTTACTTAATAAATATGCAGTCGTAACATTATTTACCTGCAAATTAAATATTTACGATACAAATAGCGCTACCGCATTCACTGCTGTGAGAAAATCTTCGTTCAATTAATTAGCCCATCGAGAATTTCACGTAACACCGCGAAATCTTTATTTTCACGCCATTAGTACAGTTTCTACGGAGTTGATTAATGCCAATGCAGATGGAACAAGCGGTACCGTTAGGCCTCTGGGCGGCAATTACAACTGACATGGGCCGTGGAATGCCTTCACTGTGCTTTGCATAGCTAATATTCACTTGAGCTATGCCAGTAACAGTTATGAGCAAGTTGCAAGTATATTAATCAGATTCGAAACATTGATTTGATTAAGTAGTGAAGTAGACAGATCAATTACAACTAAGGTAATATTATTGTTATACTCTGGATGATACTCTAGCGTGCAGCACCTCAAACCAATAGGCATGTCTACAAAGAAAAACTAGTTTGGTTTGGTTTAAGTCAGAATTTCTGAATTGTCTATGTCCCCATTACAATGTCCTGCCCTATCTCTTAGTTATTTGGTTTCATCTATCTTTATTCCTTATCGAAGTCACAATTAAACAGGAAACTTTATGCAAATTCTGCAGCTTTCAGTAGTAAGGTTTTTAATGAACGTTGATAGCTGAATCAGTCAGTCAGGATCGCTTTTCTTTATAAGTTTTAAGATGACACCGGGTATTTATCACTGATAGCCAAGTCACGCGTTGCTGACACTCCATATTTTTTATAAATTTTTTGAAAAATCGAATATTCCTAAACGTTGCGTGAAAAGAGAACGAACCAATTGAGTTATATTGAGATTGTCGATTCCATGAGCTTTACCTGTTCATTGCGTCGTCGGAGAGTCCTTTTGTCTCGTTGTTCTCGTCAGGGATGAAGTAATCCACATTACTGCAGTGAGTCTCCACAGGCGATAGGTAGATCTCAACTATAACAGAAGAAATTTGAACTTAATAACGATTATTACCGCAACCACTGATGGAGATGGAACATTGGCATACTCAAATTGTGATTACTTGATGTTGGAAGTAAAATGTTTGATTTGTTCCCATTATTGCAAAGATATAAATAAGTGGGTGGTGAAATACAAACATCTTTGACGTCGACTGTTTAATAAATAAATCTTTAAGTATATTTAAATACTGTAACAGATTAGTTATTAGGTATTGAAACAAAAATATACTTAAAGTTACAAAAAGTCCTGAGTGAATCAGCTTTCGGTCGTTTTATCCGCATTTGGTTGACGTCATTATAAAACGCAATTTCGTCATTCAGACACGTTTTATGCAGTGTTTTAGGATATTATTTGTTATTCCTATAAAAGTCACCTACTCATAATGATGATTATGCATATTCTGTATTTCGGTAAAACAACGTGAGAGTCTCTCGGTCCCCTTTGTCGTCCCAACCCGCGCCCCTATGCCGCGCGGGGGAGGACTCATTTAAGCGGTCGGTCTGTAAATGCTATAGTGTCACTTACGTATAAAGCGAGTCTTAACTTTTATAAGGCATGGTCTATCTCAGTCGTCCCGTTATTACTTCACAAATATCTATAATTTAATTACTATTTTATTTTGAAAAGAATAAGATGATGTACTTCATATCAGTTTAGCTACCCAATTATCTATAGACCCTGGGTAAACCTAAGTCTTCTCACTTATTATTTCACGAAGTTTGAGTAAACCTACTCACGTTTAACGTATTGTAAGCATAAGGTTATTACAAATATGAATTAGTCATTGATTGTGAAACCAGATCACAGAATATTTACTACAGGAGGCCCCGTTACCGTCCTGTCACTAAAGAATTCGGTCGCTCAGGGCTATCAAACAAGCAAAGAAATGTTTAATGCCTGTCCCTACTAAGTGACTATTCATCATGTCCTTGTGATGTGTTATTATTCACAATAAAAGAGGATCATAAAAAACCATGTGTGTATGACCTTTTTGAACTTAGGTTTCACAAGAAATTCAAACCACTACCTCGATAAACTCTCACACATAGGTACCTATGTATAAGACTACAACATTGATTACACTTATACAGAATAGAGGAACCGCAATTTGTGTCTCTGTATTCCACATCCACAATGTGTGGTAACCCTAGAGGAGGCACTCACTGTTGAGCAAATACCACGCGCGTGCGCCGATAGACAATGGTGACCAAACGTGATTCAAATACAGAAACTAATGAATTTAAGCCAGAAAAATGGGATTGTGGGCCAAATACTTTATTCCACGAAGCATGATCGGTTGCCGTTTAAGCGTTATGTAAAACTTTTTGAACAAGAATAACAATGATTATTACTCAATAGTATAAATAAGGTTTTGTTCTATCGAGAACTTTAAAAAGGTTTAACATTACATTAATGAAAACCGGATATAAGAGTCAGTTTTGAATGAAATTAATGTGGCCTATAAAACTGCGCATAAATATGTACCTATGCAGTTACTGATGTAAACACTAGATTACAATTACTGACAATAACAGTAACCTATCTGACTATTTGCATACAAATAGCAAGAGCGGTCTAAATTTCTCGAGTTTACAGTGTTGAAAGCTGACGGCAAGTTTATAGCTGACCAGAACAGGAACGTAATCTAAGTAATCTAGCGATGATAAATGTACTTTGAATTGTAAAGTAATTTTAATGAAAACAGTCTCTACAGTTATCATAGGTGACAGCATGGGTGAGTCATGAAGATTTTAGAATAGAGCGAGAAATTACAAACTAAAATAAAATTCAACATAACACTGCAGACCTAAAGATGTTATACCTATAGGTTCATTCATAAATTGTGATCAACTTATTCATTGTATAAATCCCACACAATCCATTGAATCATAGGCAACCTTGATCCGCGGATCCTAGGGCCTACGCGAATAGATGCGCAATGAACCAGGAAGAACCGATCACAATGAGCACAATAGCCCGGAGACGAGACGTGGCCCATTGTTCTAGCAGATTAAAGATAAGTGTTGTGATTTCGCCTTCGAGGAATCAGGATGGTGGGAGAGATATTTTGCATCAATCCGAATGTTTATTTTGCGAAAGTACAAAGTTTAAAGCAGAAACGACGCTAGAAGAAACTCAACAAAACTATGTCGGTTAAGAATTATAACTTGTAAAGATGTATATCGACGTGATGATGTTGTTGCGTTGCGTTGTTTTAAAGAGGAATATACAATGCAAAAGTGTTTGTGTTATGTGGTAATTATTTCCCGAACGCTGGGGAAACCTGGCCATAAAATAAATTGACACTAAGTCAGTTGCGGGAGCAAAACGTCATTCCAAAAACCTACATTTATTTTCTGCTTGTTGACATACAGATGCCTCGAAAAAATTACGCCAGCAATTAAAAGATAATGTTGAAACCAGTTCCTAGTTCCCACAAGTGGATGCCACTTCAAGTCACATCAATTGATTGCATCTCTCGTTCTGATGTGCATTAATGTTACAAGTGTGAGGGAGACGGATTGTGACACGGCTGCGAAAGCGGAATCATGTTTCAATTTCGTTAGAAAAACTTTGTAAAGCGATACGTTGTCTCATGCAATAACCGATATACCCGGAGGAAAATAAGTTGTATTGTAGTAATGATGTAACCAGTGAAGTCACTGTTATTCAAAGCAATGATGATACAAAAATGTTGCTTCTTATTCAAGGTGATAAATTAATAAGTATTCGTATAATGTGGGAAATGGTGCATCCAGAGAACTAATGGATGAGAATAGATATGCAGGGGTCAATGTGTTAACATGAGCATGCCTATAATTCAAATTGTTGACTAAACCTACCAAGTTGCAAACCAAATTGGTGCGAAGTGCAATTTCACTGGGTGCCGGCCTAGTCACAAGACAATATTTTGTGCAAATGAATATTCAATGAGCAATTTGAATTAACAGCGCACAGTGGCATTGTCCTACCCACACGGTATCTAACACAGTTAGTACCTTACAGTAATAATCAAAGCCTTAATATTTTCACAGCTTTGACTAACTTCATGAATGTTTTATGCATTTTAGTATACCGGACCATTCAGCCCTACGGCTAACAAAGTGAAATCCAAAAAAAGCACTGAGTTCAGTGGCGTAGGGTGGCAGGGGTGGCAAAATGCCACGGGCCCCTAGCTCTACGGGGCCCCGGACTGGTTTGAGTTAGAGCACAGAATGGACGCTGATGCACTTCTTCATATTGAGGAAGAAGCCCCATCTGACGAATTTGCCACGGGCCCCAGACGTTATAGTTACGCCAGTGACTGAGGTACTATGAAGCTACACTAAGAAGCAAGGTGTTTAAATCGTGAAAATGTGATGGTGCCAGACGTGAAAGTTGTATTTATCAAACCTGATACGACCAGGAATGCATGATTCAAAAACCGCTCCACGTTCGATTTTGGACCGTCGCCAAATATGATAAGTGTGCGGCGAAATAGGTGACCCGGTCCGCGCGACATTTCAGCCGGTCGTAGGCGCTTAGAGAAAGTTGCTTCGGACGTCCTTGTTGCGAATCACCTGCTTGGTGCAGGCTGCAGTTAGGCAATGCGATTAGAAGCGCTACTTACTTGAATTTAACGGGTAACTTCTAAATTGAAACTGTTTACTTAGGGCCTGTTTCATTTCATTATTCTCTGTTAAAATCCTAATATCTGAAATAAGTATACTGTGTCAATGACACCTTATTTTGTGATGATGAACAGATATTGTAGATATCATGGATATCTCGCACTTAACAAAACATTAAAAATTTAACAGAGAGAGGTGGAACAGGTTAGGCCTTCATACTGGAAAAAGTTAAATCTCGATTTACTTAGTGTGAAACTCGATTTAGTAGTGTCAAAATATGTGGCACTGTCAAACGTTAAACCGGATTTAACGACTAAATATTTTTTTTCCTGCAAAACAGCCTTAGCTCCTAATAGAAACTTTCATCTAAACGAGGATTGCAATGAAAGTGTAAACAACCAGAATTTACTGCCTTTAACTGTTGAGATTATTCTCTTGACCCTAAAAAGTTAAAGAGCGGACAAAATCCTACTTTCATTGCAATTAGGGCTTACATCAGGAGAAATTATTACAGCATTAATTTATGGCAAGGTGAAAGTCGTCCGGCTATCGGTCAAACGAAGAAACAAAATGCAGCCCCGAGCCTTGCATACGCAAGTAATTTCGTATATAGATACAACTTCCTCATTTTACGTTATATAAGAGTTACATAAAGTTTATAATAACACCTCTAAAACAATAGGAAATCGCACGTAGAATGGGCATTAAGGCAGCGCCGTGAATGCGCATTAATGCACCGCGCCATGGACGTTCACTTGTTTATGGACTTTCATTAACATATCGTTCTTTACGGCCAAACTTTGGTCTCTAGTGCTGCTTCACAGTTTCCTACACTTCAGAAACTGCGAATGACGGAAACAATTACTGTGAAGCCAACCATTTCCATTTAGTCTAGAGACTACTATTTTATGGAAATCTTATAATCACGACGCCCACAATCAGCTATTTATTGTCACACATGACGAGCAAGCTTTTGCTCATTATATTAAGCATCAGAGAAATCTATGCGTTAATGAGTAAGACATATAAAGTTAAGTGTCCCGCTTAAGTCTGACATATTACGATCCTGTAATTAACAAGCCATAGCAGAAAAAGAAACGACAGGAAAGAAAATCCAAAATGGCCGATCCAGTAAATTCTACGGCTCACTTTTCCCGCGTATTACCCGTTTCACTTTCACCGCCATTTTCCAATGTGCCTAGAAGGCCAACAGGTGTTAATTTACCTAGCACTCGCAAACCCTCGGCATGCTGCTTGGAATGTAGGTAGAGGCGTGGTTTAGGTGCTCCTAAACCTACTTAACATTTGATGGTTTTATTTAGCGCGCGAATTTTTTAAGATCACCCACGAAGATTTTCTCTAAATACTTGTGAAACGATATACTTACGAGTAGAAGTACTAGCCAGACTACTACAGAACTAAGACCTCAAGCTTTCACGTAAATATTTGTGGAGAGAAAATCAGGAAGCGAAATTTTTCTGACAAATTCTGACTCACTGAATGACTCATCATTCCCATAAACGACTCTGCCATATCTTGCACCAGGAAATCTGAAATTTAGATAAGGAATAAGGCCGGATTTTACGGAATTCCCACGGGACTTATACCTGAACGCCTTTTTTCCACAGAAGCCATCCGATATAGATTAGAGCGACATAGACCCTCACAAGCTACCAATTTTAATACAAATGGAAACCAAGGTGAAAACATAAAGCATGCTAGGCTTTTTCGATTCTTTTGCCTACCTTGATGCTACAATCTGTGATTGTTATATTCGTAATTTTTAACCTACGTTACGAGTGTTGCAAATATTTAAGTGATGTGTTATTTTAATGTTCAATAAATCTTTTCTTGCAACACCGAAGCGAACTGTTACAAAAGTCCGGATGAACTCAAGACCGTGCAGGATCGTATCTTTCGAGGCGGCCTGCCTTGTAATTTTATTGTTTTCGTTTATTGCTAGATTATTCTGAGCACAGTTACTATTTATTATTATTTAAGACTTGCATAAGAGACCGGCGCTAGTTATTTTGCATATTCGCTCGAAGCGATCTCAGGTAATTATTGAAATAAACCCAAAATTACCAAGCAACCAACCAGATTTTAGGAATAATTTTTAAACCACAATTGGGCGACACCTACTAACAACATTACAAGCCTCGTCAACTACTATGCCTCCTTTTTTTGTCAAAGCCAGATTTAGTGCCAACAAAAAGCAGTAGCTGCTTAGTTTGCCAAACATCACGACTACACCGTTTAAAGAAAGTAAAATTACCAATCAAAACGAGACGCAAGACTTCGTGCCTATCCATAAATATGAACCAACACTAGGTAGGTAAGTAGGTATCATATTTTATGTGAACACACGTTTGAAAAACAAGTGAATCGTGATACGTTAATATGCCAAAATATTGTGAGAAAAAAACGCGTCACACGTTGTTACACATGTAGCTACGTATGTAGTTGAGTTTTGGGTTAGCGTGACCAAGAGTTAAGACACACGGATTAAGATTAACTGCTGTACTCACAGACTCCTAATCAATGGGAAATGGTAAGTAATGAACGTCTGAGGCCCACTGTTCATGGAAGCTTATCTGCGTAGACACGTATTCGTCATTTCACGCTTCGAGTACACTCGGTTGCAGCCTACATACAAAATAGACTACGCCTCCGTGTGGACAGCCCGACCTTAATATTAATTGACGTCTCTGTGTGCGGCAGTTTGACGTATGCACCGAGTAGCTCGCAATCTGTGAGAATTGGTTTTTGGAGAGTGTTCCGAGATAAAGCCGGACGGAATGACGAACCGGCAACAATTAACAAAACGAGTCTCTTATCTGGACTACTAATAAACTTTGTCGCTGTATTTTAAAGAAGACAGACAGGATAATTAATTCAAAAGTGAACTAATATTTGAGTGCATTCTATGTTCCTCTCTTTTCTGCCACACACCATCAACCAACCCAGAACCACAATCAAAACTCCAGTTATGTTAATAAGGAAACATAGAACACTGGCAAAGGTTTTAAAAACAGATCAGAAGAATCGACTATATTTATCAATAACAGCTAAGCAGTTCTTTCATCAATTATTAGTTTGGAAATACGCATATGGCAAACGGTAAAAAATCCCACGAAACATCACTACAAACCAGTCGAAAAGTCATCATTCACAGTAATCTTTAACAGCAATTAAAGTGTCCTGTTTATTAAAAACTGTTAATTAAAAACTTCTTACGCACAAAATTAAAATACGTACCTAATAATGTATATTTTAAATGTTGAATTTATGCACATGCGATTGCGTAATGGAAATTAAGAAGCGCGTTCCCGTGGTTCTTTGAAGATGTTGTATAAGGTACAATAAGAGAAAAGAGCGTCGAAAAAAGCATAATATTACCTAATCTGGTTACGTACAAATGACAGCAAAATAATTGTTCCATACTTACAAGTATGTACATATGTAATGGAAATGGAAGAACTTAAACTGAATACATATAATTTATTAATTAAAAGAAACATTTAGAACAGAACTTCCGATTTTTGACATCTACATTTTATTCTTTTTCTCCGTTTTCTTGGTACCGACCGAACACAAAATCCTGAAAATTCCTGTTGTTGGGCATAGGCCTCACCTCTCGAAATCTACAGTTTTTTCCGCAAAGCTCCATTTGACGCAATGTCAGAAGAGACCATAAGATCCTATTTCATTACAAGTCTGCCTTTTAATCTACCTACTGTTGTTTTTACTTGAAACATGTAAGAAAGATGTGAGCAAGACTTATCAATATTCCTATTGCGCCCGTTCATACGTGATTATCAAATCGTGCCAAGCTTCGTGTCGGGGTGACACTGTGACAGCAGAACAAGCCATTAAACCAGGTTTCCTGGATCAAGGCATCTGCATGCCTGCTAGCTGTTATTTTTTGTCCAATCTGTGCAACAAGCATGTCGTGTGTATCTTGCGGCAAGCGAGGCGAGCGGTCAAGCAACGGGATTGGACGGAGTGCACGCATCACGCATGCCACAACCAGTAGTGATAATATGATTGCGACTGATCGTGCTTAACTAGATAAATTCCTAATATATCCTTAGAGCAGACGCAGGCACAAATTCATTTGTTTGTATTGATTTCGCGCGTACTGTGTGTTACGAAAATGAGTAATTTTAAATCTAAATAGTTTAATCACTTTAGTACGAACAGGGCGAACGAGCTGCACTCGGAGACTTTCGATTGAATCTCTACCATATGGTGTAAAGCCTCCGTAGAGCAGCGCCATCTGTTATTGAGTAGCTATTACTATTACTGAAGGAATTTCTTTACTCGCTACAGGACCGCCCGTCATTGATTTCTAGATATGAAAAACCTCTAATCCTAGATTTTAGTCATTAGTGAAACTACCGTGGCATATACATACACACATATATATTTATTACTGTACAATAATATAGCTCATTTAATAGTAAAGAATAAATTACTTCTATTAATAGAACAAAGGCAAGTCTGACATGTCACGAGATAATCACACATCATTAGTCTTTAATCACACCCAACCCCAACATTTTCCCGTCAGTTACAAGATATCACTCATTATAGATAAATGCCGCCTCACTCTAAACGTACCTCGCACGTAAATGTCCCTAACTGAAAGTCCTCTACTACGCCTACCAAGAAAACTAAGCATTTTGAGAGCCTAAGAAAGGCCAAGCCTAGGCTATCGTATCCGTCCGAGTATGCATTCAATCAACATCAAACTGGGTTCATGTTGGGATTCGGTCAACATTCTTTCACGGCACGCCGGTCGCTTACAACACATTTATAAGCATAGCTTCGGTGCCATTTGCGAAATCTTCAATACCACGATATTTTCGTTCATCATACGAGTATGCATCATTAATTGCAGCTATTGTCGCTGCGAGTAACACAGGAACAATGTGTTGTGCTCCGTCTAAAAAACAACATAGTAACGGAAATATACATACATAAAATACTTCGTCCCGCACTTTCGCGGATCTGGAGGTCACATATCACTACATGGTATAAAACAAAGCCTGTCTGTTATGTATGCTTAGATCTTTAAAACTACACAATGGATTTTGATGCGGATTTTTAAATAGATAGAGTGGATTCAAGAGGAAGGTTTGTGTATAATTGTACGCAGACAAAATCGCGGGCAGAAGCTAATAAATTATATAATGAAGATAAAGCGTTCATGATGATCGGAATTAAGCAATTAATATTTTCAATCTGAATTTAATTTTATGGCTTCATTTATGAAAATAACTCTTATCCTCCCATTTAACGTAAGCACTTAATATTCCTTAATCATACTAGTATTAGTATGGAGTTAATATTTTGCCTAAAATAGTCTTTCATTTTTATACATACATACATACACAAATCACGTCTTTATCCCTTACGGGGTAGACAGAGCCTAAGGTAACAATCATTTTTATATCTTTAAATAATGATGCGGATTTTAGAAACGCATCGTTTTCGTACGTCGAATTTAAGCAATAATCTACGTTTTGCATGATGTTGAATATTATCTCTTAAAAGGGCCAAGGACCATGTCCAGGTGAGCCTTTATCCATAGACAAAGAGCTCATCCGTTAAAGGCTGATAAGCATTATACACAAAGCTAATTTTCATAATAATCCAATATTACGGGTATTACAACTGTTTGCTTGCATGATGCCGCAATCAAGTCAACATGTTATCCATGCCATGACATCACTTGCTTGGAAAAATATACTGTAACTCAGCAATTTAGCACCACAACAAACAAAAGTCGAATAAACGTCATTTCTAAATGTGGATTGTAACAAAAGGTAAATAAGAAGTAACAACATCCCTAAAAAAATGATTTACCAAATTAAATATGATTTTCAACTTGACAACTAAGATCTTTAGTGACCCTCGCAAGGTTAAAACAAATCAATTAATTGATATAAGAGCCATCAAATAAGGTCCACGCATTTTGTGTGTAAAGCTCTACAAAGGGACAAAGAGATACTGAAATACATATGTGTATGTACACTACATACATATATAGGCTGTTAAACACATTAGTATCCTTTGTGTGACGCAGTGGGGTAATAAAATAGTAACAGAATGATATAAGCCCGTATCAATAAGCAAACATTGTACACTATTTATACTGGCAATAATATCTAATTAACGTCTACTTCTAAGCAAAAAATCGGCGGTTGTTATTAGCAGGAAACGACCAACCAGTTGACCTTCTTAAATTTTGACGTGAAGATCATCATCTTTGTAATCTTTAGACTAAATTGTTCAATTTCAAAAAATTGCAGCCATTTCAGTGGTCATCTCGTCATATTTTGGTCAACTAGGACAAGACAATCTTCATTTTTAGCGAGTTATCGTCTATTGTAGAAGGTTAAGATTTATTTTACCAAATCAAGAAACAATTGAAGCGAGGAAAACTGGAAACTGTTATAGAACGGTAATTATAATTTGACTGTTGTTTAACGTTTAATACCTAGATGTTATATAAACTCTAGTGGTATTGTGAGGAATTTCATGATCTAGTAAGTATAAAATAAGAAACCTTGTACCGCGCAGCGTTAACCTTACACCAAATCAAGCACGATTCAGTCAAACCTAGAAAGAAGACACTTTAAGTTCATCCAAAGTTAGTCTAAAAGCATGACGATTTTACAAAAAAAAAATTAAAATAAATGCACGTAGGTTGGGTTAAGATAAACTGTTATCAATTAGCATAAATATGTATATACATAGGCATAGGTAGAATTTAATACGCAACTCGGTGACGAGAGCATTTGACATGTCGTCATTTTGAGCGTGGACGGTATTGAATACAATGTTAATGACACGTAATTATTCTACGCTGAGAACTATTCGCAGTAGGCTCAGCCTTGTGACTTGACAATTGCAATAACACCTTCTTTAAATTGCAATAAGAACTCTTTTATGTCACGGCACAGTACTGGTTTGAGGTATCGTAACATGTGTGATTTTTTATAACATTTACTATTTAGAGCTTAATCGCGATCACACCTTGATTTTTATAAAGGTTATCCACCGACATTTTTTAACATTCCGATAATTGCACCCCCAGGGCAAAGTGCGTTATAAATATAGCAAAATATAAAGAACATGTTTATCACTCCATTATACTATAACAAACGAATCTCCATACAAAGTAGCATTTACTAAGTGACTCACTGATTGTATCTCTTAAAGGAATATTAGCCTAGGACAACATTCCAAACGTAAGAATGTTCATTGTACGTTGAACAGTTGTTAGGTAATTATAATTATCTGTGTTTTACTGTGCACACATTGTTTGGAGTACATGTACTTATTAATAAACTTTTCTTTCTACAGCAGTCTAAACACAGACAAAAGACAAAAGCTCTCGACAAGGGCCCTCAAAGCCTCATTATCATTAAAGTATGAACGTCATCCCGGTTCCAAATAACAGAAACAATTAACAAGTCAGTGACAATGAAGACAGCGGAAGCGTGACCTTATGCTTAACAACAAATGAATAGATCCAAACGTACTAAGTATAGCTTGACTTAACGCAACCTAAATAACGCAGATTCATATAAGTATGAGCGCGGTTAAGTGTCGAAATAATTGTTTTTCTTTCTGAGGTAACCCTTAAATTATTTAACTCAAGAGAATCTTTTAAACGCTCAGGCTAACCACATTTTGCCTTGGGGCACCCGCGACCTTCTACTGCCTCAATCTTTATCTTAATCGCCGGTAAAAAAAGGTTCGTACGCGCATCTCCCTTCTCGAAGAGTGAGATGAGAATATCGTCGCGCTCAGGACCGGTTGTCTCTCGGTTTGTAGAACGGTGATTTCACCTGTGATACCCAGCACCAACGTTTTTGCTGTAAAACGATACAAAGCGATTATATTCTTCGCTTCCCGAGAAAGCAAAGTGAGTCGACATTTTGTAATCGAGATCGAATCGTACATAATCGCAATCGGTTGAAGACAACTATGATCGATGATTATTGGTCCTGCAGTGGCGCTCGCAATCTCCGTCAATCTAAATTAAATTGTTTTGTCCTAATGGTCTAGTTCAAAGATTAAATGTTGGCCTACATGTGCTAAATTATTCTTAAATCGACAGCTGATTCAAGACAAAAAATAATTGCGGTTGGACAAATTTAGCGCGCGTGATAACTTGTTCTGGTATGAGATATTGGATTGCGTGATTCATGACTGTTAAAATATCGGCTTCGTTTGTTAATGTATGGATCAAAGCTGGTTCTTGCTTAACTGAACACTCGAGTTTATTGTCTCGGAACCCGACTTATATAGAACCATTATCGAGTTTGCCAACGTCGTTCTTTGGAACAGGTATGTAATGTAGACAACATAATAGTTTATTATTCTTTGATTATAATGAAACTGTTGAAGTTGATTTCTCTACTAATTGTTTTGATTGCTTGATGACGTCGTTTGTGATCATTAGCAACACAAAATTCAATTATTATTATAGTTTTAACCTACGATTAGTACTACGACTACGATAAATACGATAATGCATGATCAATAGTCATTTAACATTAAGTGTTTAGGAATGTACAATATAACAAAACAAACTGGTCATCAAAGGAAAAATAATATTTGTGGTTGGAATAAAGATACGTACGCCACCATACCACGAGCTATGCAATACTGACACATCTATTTGACGTCTTTAAATGATTTGGACAACCTCACATTTACCTGCACTACTAGTAATATTGTGCTACTTACTATTATGCTTGTGTTGCGACCCTCCAAAGACGTACTCACTCAATATGACAACGTTCAAAAACTTCGTCCTCCCCGTGAGATCACACCTGCGCGGCCTACCATAAAGGACCATGCTATGCCTATGCGAATCACTAAAGATACTACAACTACCTACTTTTTTTAGGTACCACGGTAAATCTGTCACAATGACTCCACCAAAATAACACAAGGATGATTCCTAACAGATTCAAAACAGTAAGGAGTCAAGGCCGCGACCCCGACTACTGATCAGCTGTGGGTGGAGTTCCGTAGCTATTGTTTTCAGAACAAACTAACAAACCGAGTTTCGACATCGCTATTTGATTTGCTATTTAGCGAAACATGCGACGCCAATTTATGCCTGTTGGTATAGTTTGGTTACACTTATATGAAGTTGTTGTCTTGAAATATTTGATGTGAAATACTCGTAGTCGTTCGGAGTTAAAATTATTTTACAGTTTTTCTGTCGTATGGACATAAGTCGCTATTGTACAATTATCAGTACAGTGACAATCTAAACGTGATTTGTAAGTAGCCATAGCCTTGGTGCAGTCTGGCCGAGCTAAACAAAGCACGTACTACTCGCACGTAGCTAGTAGTTTATGACCAGACCTACATTATACATACCACCATTGTAGATAACGAACAATATATTCAGTAAGAGTCGTGATATATCGCTGGAATTCTTTGGAATTGTCCTAAGAATGGACAATGCGTGATTTCTCACGAGGAAAATGATGTGATCATTTCGATATGAAACATCACTATCATAATATGCAATTGTTTACTAATTCTGGTATTCCACTTATCAAAGTTAGTTGACGAAATGTGCTCTATTTGCAATAAAACATCTTTGATATCTTGATAGCATCTTAAATGTTTCACTATTAAGCCATTCTTGATCAATACTTAGATAAGCGGAATTCCATTGCATTGTTTTCTCAATTCAGAATTATAAGATTAGGTAAAGTTTACTGTGAGCCTTTAAGACGCACAACACAATAATCAAGGAAATCATTAACATTTAACTTAGGTACTTGAAAGCAAATGACAAAAAATATTAATCATCGTTGATCGTTAAATGACTGTTAATTAAAGAAATTCGTTTTACACACACGTACGGCCTAGACCTTCGGATCTATTTTGCATACAAAACGAACATAAGACCCAAATGCGTCTACCTAACCCTGCAAATATGGCCACCGGTAGTTTAAGGGGCGTCTTACTCGTACTGAATATATGAGACGTAATTAAGGTGCACCGGCCAGCTTTCAAAACTGACAAAGTGACCAAACGAGATCTGAGAATTCAACCCAGTCAAAAGTTCACATAGCAACTACGCACATTGCCAGCAAAATATAATTATTGTCTATTTTATCCTTATAGGTTAACTCATTGCTATGTTGGAAATTGTATTTGTCACACCAAAAATGACAATGGAATTCTTCAGTGATGCAGAAACGAAACCATGGGTTCGATAATGCGCTCTTGATCTCGTATCTCGTCCCACGTCAAGGCTATAATTCACAAAAAGTAGTGCGTTATGCTCTACTCTAAAACATTTATTGCCGAGATCATTTTAAAATGCACATATTGAATGTTATTAATTATCATGACTCAATTTTTTCTGGACGCCAAGGCGTGGTTCTGATTCACTCGTTAGTCGCTTTCTATTATTTATTATTTAGGTTTTCGGCGTGATGGATGCCGGTTGAAAGTGAAATTCGCCTAATCACAGACGTCTTCAGGGTTCGTTATTTGCAATTTTTTAAAACGGCAGAGCTCGCTAGCGTAGCTCGGTTTCACACCGGTTTGCCGTGTCGAGAAATTCCGTGTTATTTACATGCTGCGTATCGTCCATCTTGGGACCTCAATCGCTTCAGCAAATAACCGCTCTATGCATATTTGGGTAAGATAGGGTGCAGTTCATTTACTAAATGTCATCGTGGTTATGAAGCCACTTTTTTAAAAACAAAACTGGAACGTATTCTTCATTTAACGCACTAATGGCATTTTAACCACAAGTTTCAATTCTATAAACTTGTCGCAAAATGGCACTGGCACCACAATGTCACAATTACGAATCGGTCCAACTATTCAGGACACCACGCTTATTTTATTTATTAGCAACAGTTAGCGATTTACCGCACACCTGTTCCACTGACCATAGCATTGGAAAATATAGTAGAGCACTATGTGTTCTATTTGTTCACGTATTAGAATCATACTGCAGTGAGGTTTTGTTTGCGCTCCAATAGGCTCATCTCATCATTACCATGGGCGATCAATTAGAGTTAGCACTGTGGTGATTGTTTGTGAGGTTTCTTAGGAATTACGGAATCTATAATTATCTCTTAATGAATGCAGTAATTAGCGCAGTTTGAAAACCAACTATTATACTCATTGTAATTTTCGTATCGCTTCTTTTATAGTCCTCTAAATTGTCTTTACGCACGGAGTTAGACGGTGACAACTGAAAATCAAGCATCTCGATTCTATTTTTTAGTTAAATGATATATTCAAGATGCTTGATTATCAATATACATACAAGCACTTATTAAGATTTTATATTTACAAACAGGTTGCGTAAATAGCGATAGAAAAAGAAACAAGTCAGTCACGACTGCGGCAGAACATCCAACAATATTGAATAAGGCGTAGTAAAATAAATGTTATAAGTTTCAAAATAAACAATAGTAAACATTCCAGCATCAAATGATCGCACATGAGTTCACTTCGCAATAGATGATGTCAGAAGTCCTGTAGGTATACTTGTAAGTATCTTGACGATCAGAAATTTATTTCATTGTTGAAAGAGAAGACTTTTATTTTATTTTTCGTAATAATCTCACGTGGAAAAGGACCATGACACGTTGACGTGCACATGCACATGGGCAGACACAATAGAACAGAATAATTAATTTTCTGCCGTCTTTAAGACGTCCCAAGTACCAGTACAACTAAACGTGTTAACATCATTTTCAAATCATGTATTTACAATCCTTCTTCCTACTTGGTTAGGAGCAAATCCACTTTTATATTGGATTTTAACGATTTATTTTGGTATTGTTACATACCTGCTTCCCGTCGATTCATTAACAATGTTATTTTTATAAAACTAACCTGTGGGAGGACGCTCCTTTGGGTAGCAGATCCTGAACAGTCCCCTCGTCCTCGTGTAGAAGTAGTATTTTGTATTGAGGCTTTCCAGTATGGCCTGGGCCTGAGAATTGCCTATTGGGCTCTCAGTTCCAGCATAACTCTGTAACAGAAAGATACGAATATTATACTCGCATAATAAGGCTCACATTACACTTAACTGCGTAGCAGGAATGAAAATGCCAAATCAGAATCAACAATATTCATAAAGAAGTAAATTTGTAAATACATGTGTATAGCTGATTAAACGAGGGAATAAATTCATAATGTACTAGGAATTCCATTTCATAACTGTTTTATCCTGATTCCTTGAATTTAAAGCGTCATAGTATACGTAGTACACCGGCAATGTCCACAAAGGGACATAATTACATAGCATAGGCCCTCGGCCGGTTCCTTTATCCACGCATTCTTGAGGCCGTTCTCAGCCACGACACCGCATCGATTGCGCTTGAAAGTGAATAGAAAAGGCGAACAGTGGGAACCGATGAAATTTTATCTATCTTTGACCAAAATAATCTTTGTGAATGGAGTTTCATAAGTTCCCGATTCATCGAACACCTGTTACGGTCATTACTAATGAGTAAAAGGAAACTGGCTATTTGTCCAGATCAACTTTAGTCTCGTTTTAATTTAAATATCCTAGAGTTAATGGTCTATTTCATTTTATTCGTAGTGAAGCTATTATAGACTTAAACAACTTTGACACACGATACAGGTTTTGTGTTCTACGTAAGTTTGTTCGGTTCAACATAAAAATTCTGGCAGACGGAACATGTTTCGAAAACAAGTTTTACTGTTACTTGCATCGCCTAGAAATCCTGACTTACAAGATCTGTTTTATCCGTGGCTATGTGTTTAATACGTTTAGTAATAAGTTTAGTTTGCACTCAAAAATCAAGCTCAAGTTCTGTTTACAGTGGTGTTAACTTACATGATTAATGTATTCAAGAAGTTGCAACATCACTCACCAGAAATAAAAGAACATTTGTATTGTTATTTCAGTGTTCCAGATTCTCTTTCAAAGCATTTTTTTGGCTTGGAACACTTTGCTGAATTATTTCATCAATGAATAAACATAAGCAGGTAAGTTAGCTTTGTGATGGAGATTCGTGGAAGTCATTGTCCTGACACGCCCATTCACAGACATCAGCCAACCGAATGGACAAGACGACCGAGGCAAGTTGAGACAGAGGTGAGTTGATACAAAGCCTTTTTCTCTGCACCTATGACAGTTAGCGAGGTCACAACTTCACACAAACTGTGGAGTGTAGAAAGAGCAACGAATTAGCGAAGTTACCAGCCCGATAAACTGTCACAGTTCAGATAAATCGGCTATCAACTCGCCTCTGTCTCAACTCTCTTCGGTCTCCCCTACGTAGCTTTTCCTTATTAAGTGCATGATCCTTTTTGACTAATTTAAGTTGAAAATCAATTGCCTTTTTAAGAACAGCAAGAATGAAGAGTTTGAGAACTGACGTTGTAGAACTTGAGGATGCCTTTACAAACTTTTGGGTCAATGAACCTATCAACTCCAAAAATCGAATCGGTTTCATTCCATACTTTCATACATTGTTTCATCGATGCCTGGTAGACTGTCCGCGTGTACAGTACAGCCCATATTTTAATATTCTTTCATGCACCGGTGCTGCTCGAGTTTTTGCGTCGCGGGCGCAACCGTTGCGACGTACTCTTGTTTTGATTTGCTGAGCACTAGGGTTCATGATTTCTCGAGCTTTTCAATTTCTCGGGTCTCGAGAATTCTCGAGGCTAATTTCTCGGGACTTCTCGGGTTGTCGAGAAATTTGCATTTACGTACGTTTTCTCATATTATTTGGTTCGAATAACGTCAACAAATTCAGTGGTTTTCGTCTATAAGGTATCAAATTAATTATAAGTCTTTTATTGATTATATTCAAAAACATTAATTTTATGAATAAGCTAATTAACTTTTTTTTTCACCTCACTTGGTCGAAAAGGCTGACTTTCTCCTTCAAAATCTGCGTGGAAAAGTGCTTTTTCCCCGCTTGCGTGGAAAAGGTTTTTGAAATTCGAACGTGACGATGACCACCATTGCCCACCTACTCATATACTCAGAAATTAGAACTTTGAACTTCGCATGTTGTCGTCTCGCTTATACGAATAGTACTTAATTAGGTGAATGAGAAGGACGGAATAATACGAACTTCAAATGTCGAACTTGTTATCAGACCCCTAACTTTTTCATCCGATAAAAAAAAACATAATGTCACGTTCAGGCGCGTTTCTGAATCCATTATTAATTTATTTTAAAATCCGTTTCTTCCTAAGTTATTTTCAAGATTTGCTAACTTTCGTTGCAAAAAGAATAAACGATATTGGTTTTTATTAATTATTTTAATTTGTGGTTAACCACAAAAATAGCAACCAAGCAAGAAAAAACAGATATATTATTATGATGCAAATTCAGAACGCGCCTCATTTTTTTTTAATTCAGTCTAGTTAGTGCGATTTTTTTACTTTCTTTTTAAAAATATATCTATGATTAGAAAAAAAAAGTTTTTAGAGATTGCTCGTCGGGAAACCGAAAAATTGACCAAAATTGTTGTTTGGTTTATGATAAAACAGTATATTACACAAGAAATTAATGTGATAGAACAATCAGAAAAAATAGTTTTACTTATTAGATTATTAGACTAGGCTGTATATACTTAGATCCTTTTACCTTTCTTATTTAGAAGAAAAATAATAAAAAAACTGATTTACTATTAGACTGTTTTTCTTTCATCCACCATTTTTCTCCCTGTAGTGAGGTGAAAAATTGTGTGTTTCACTCGGCAGCAAAGTTGTTTAGTATCTCGTGCCTTGAAACCCTCGCGACGCTCAGGATTCTTCTTTTGAACCACTCGCTTCGCTCGTGGTTCAATCATAGGATCCTTCGCTTGCTCGGGTTTCAATTCAGGCACTCGCGCCAAACAAACACTTTGCAGCCTTGCATAACAAATAACTATTAAATACAGAAATAATATTATTCAGACTCATAATTATAATGACAACACCATTTTTGGCTGGTTATTTAGAACTTATAAACAAAAGTAGCTTCTATTAAACTAAACAAAAAATCGACATGAAAGAAAAATCCATCGTTTCTGTATATGCTATCAGCTAATAAAGTTTTCTTATTCTTATTCTTAATCACGAATGAATTCACTTTTTGTGATTCCATTTATGGTGAAGCCGTCTTTTGCAGCCAGCCTCGCCAATATTTCACCCAATGATTGTATCGGTGGAGTTTTGAAGTTTAGTTTCTGTTGCTGCATACTATTTCTATATAGGTACATGATTTCTCGAGTTCTCGACTTTTCTCGAGCTTGATTTCCCGGGAACAAAGCTCAACGATTTCCCGGGAATTCTCGGCTCGAGAATTCCCGGGAATGAACCCTACTGAGCACGTTTCGGCGATCCCGTTATTAATGAGCACAAGTTTTTGAACACTAGCCAGTTAAAGGGTACTTTTACTTTTTAATACTAATGATTCCTAAATCTAAGTTCAAGAACTTTTTCATGCATTTAATGTATACCTATATGAAATTGACACGCGCTGTACAGCTAATATTTCATTCCGTTTATCACTACCGCATATTTTCTTAGTTTAATTACCTCAGTTATTTCAACAAAATATTCTTCATAGACCAGTGTGCGTTGCGAATTCCTAGGAACCGGTTGAGAACTGAGAAAATCACCTGTCTTGCGGTTAAGCAAATGTCGATGGACCTTTGTCGATCTTGGTGACAAATATTTATCCATAAGTGTAGATTACATTCTGAAAGTTTGGCGTATTTTCTAATGAACGACTCTACAACACGAATGGCTAATGTTGATTCGATCGACATGATACCTTATTAAAATTACAGTAGATACATTAATTTTATTATACATTATGTAGACATAAGTCATTTCATTACTGATCACTTGTCTGTCTTTACCTATCACTTGGACATTTCGCCACACAGGCAAGACATAATAGAACATGTGTTTAAGTTTGTGCAAACTTCGAAAAATGAAGAGGGTTGTTTATGTTGTTAGTCAAATCAAAGTAATAACGCTACTAATTGTTGAGTAATAGAGAACAGATCATTGTTTAGTTATAAACAAATATTTTTATTGATCACCATAAAGCAGTAAAGTGAGATTAAAAAAAACAAATGCACGGTAATATGTAGGTATATTTATTTACATTTAAATAAACTGCTTTAACAACATGTTTAGACGGCCCTGGCACTAGCTGTTCGTCTGTCACATTAAAGTTTGAAATGAAAATATCGACACTGAACCTAAGGCGGTAAAGCCAGTTCTTGGTCGAATGAAAGTGTAGGTATACCGGGTACTCTTTCAATGTTCTCATATTTTCTAGGCAATCTGGTATCGCGTATAAACTCGTGTAATTTCATCACAGAACCTATGTATTTTTCTTTTCCACCAACACGTAACCAATAATAAGAAAAATGAACGCATTCCCACGAGCATTAATTTAGTATTTCTCACCGACACCGGGCTTGTAATGGTTCTTATGCCAAGGGCTTATGGATGCAGATGGTAATACTCATTACAAATAGTAAAAGAGTGCGATCAGCCAACCGAGCGCGACGTTCCTTCAACCGACCTGAGTTCATTGATCGTTCAATCGATTAGCCATTCCAGTATCGGATAGTGATATTCGATGGGAAAGTAAGAATATCCGATTATTTTATATAAATGCGATGTCATTATGTAATTCATTGTGAAACTATTAAGAAATCAGATACATAATGGCGCGTGATATATGAATGTTATGTAAAACTAAAAGTGCTGTCGCGCCGTGTTTTTTGTTAAACTTAGCATGCAAATTTACCCACCTAATCCTTTATGCATACGGATGCAACAATTATGCATAAGCGTGTTTTTTACACGGAAAGAATTTGAAACTTCACGACTAATTCCGTATCCTTCTATGTTCCGTTTACGACAATTGTCACGCATAATTCTATACATGGGGCTTCCGTAGGGAAGTAAAAGTTTACCGGTTTATAACCATTCATTCCTTTCCTATACACAGTTATTAAATACTCGTAGTTATAGTTGGAATCTTTACAAGAGTCCCGATCTCATTAATAGCCTACCTTTCGTAGCACCTTTTTTCACAGATAAGCAATATATAAAACGCAATTTAATCCTAAAGAAAGTTAAACATAATGAAGCAGTACTTAACATTACGTTAATATTGATTTCGCTTTCACTTGATTTTACTCTAATTGGTTGCATAAAAATAAAACGTGATAGGGGTAGTTAAAACGTTTGATTAAAATAAGATAATCTCAAGTTAATGAGTATTTAAAAAACATACGGTTTTTTACGTTGTATGCCAACAACTATCATCTCACGTACTCGTGTAGTTTCTTGCAATAAAAATAATACATTTAAATTTTCTTGACGTGCAACAGTTGGTATATCCTAAAATACAAAATGAAAAACATCATTACCTACTTTTTAAGCTGGAACACAAGGCTATAATGGATCTACCACAAAGATACTAATTTAAAATCTACAAAAAAATCTCAAATTTCAAAACATTAACTTATTACATAATATGTTAAAGTATATCATAGTGTTTCCCAATTTACCACATCCGATTAAACGGATGCGGATCAGAATATACAAAGTTTAAAATGTATAATGAGTTAAAATACATAATGGTTCAAAATATATAATGGTATTTTCCGTGTAACTATTAGCTAGATGAACATTTTTGATAGCGTATTATAGTTTGTTCTGTTATCTTGCAATTTTCTGAGAAAATCGCATTACATATTTTGAACCATTACCTATGTATTTTAACCCATTATACTTTTTAAACTTTACGTATTTTAATACGTACCCCGATTAAGCATTGGTCATCGAGGCTAAAACCTCCGATATTCAATAATATTGATACCCAAAAAGATCAGAAAGATTACGTAGATTATATTCAAAGATGCGTTAAAACTATTTGCATCAACCAATGGCCGGTCACGAATCCAGCAGCTTTACTCCGTTCATATATTTTCGTCAAGGGTCAAACGTATCTGGTCAAACCGAGCGTTCAAAGTAATTACAATACAATTTAAGCGTAACTTAACAGAAGCGCGACCTCCCTTTCAGTGTGGACCAAAAGCAGGCCAAGGAAGTGGTCAATAGTCGTACGGTAATCGTGACTGAACGGAACTGACCGTTAATCGTCGCGGTAAACGAAGCAATAATTAAGCTAACCACTTGCTCGGTTTTGGTCTTTAGTACAGGTAAGGTTCACACTGTTTTACAAATGTCAACAGAGGTTGGTGGTTAAGGGCACTAGGCCATATTGATGAGCGCGCGAGCACTCGTTGTCGTATTCACCATCTCTTTCTGCGCCATTTGACCGAAATAGTGGTAATATCTATTGCAATTCCGGGACATTATGCCCTCAGATTAGATTCACAAAATCTGACCTATCGTCAAACAGTAGGATTATTTTAAATCTTTATAATACAAGGAATCCTCGAAAGACACTTTTAGTAACAGAAATGGAGCGGGACAGCATCTTTATCTGGCTTTCCGCCAACAATGGCACCCTCTAAGACGTTTTATCTTATAACATTATAGTTTTAGCTTTATCAATACACTCAGAACAGAACTACTGAGTCTAGAAAGCTAATATTTGGACCCAAACTCCCTTTTGTAGCGCAAAAGTCTGCTACGACCAAGCGAATCTCTATACATTTCTACGGGATAATGAAGTGCTATAGGACAGAAGAGCAAAGCCCTTAGCCACGTAAGCTAATCATTCATATTGAGAATCGTATTCTCCAAGTCCACCAACTTTCAAATACACTTCAACTCTTTTAATCAGCTAGAAGCTGTAAGAGCACCTTGTGCAGCCTCTACTAGAACTATCACCCGACATGTGGCAGACATGTGCTTCCGTCGTTTCGGCACTTTCGCCAACGTCCCACGGCGTTCGGTAATTATAAGCGTCGCCATTGTGTGGGCACTTTCCCCAGCTTGTTTAGCTTGTCTGTCTCGTTTCTGGGTTAGAGGACACTTGGTGTTCATGAACCTTGTTTTGTCTTTCATAAGTGTGTCATCTATAAATAGTGAGTAGTTTAACACGGCTGGACAAATTTTCGGGATAACCTATCTTCTTGTCATCGTCAGCTCAACTCGGCAAGTTTCTTCCGAAGCGGTAAAGAAAAATAAAATAACCGATTCCAGAGAAGCTGACTTCTTGATAACAATATTTAATTAATTTCATGTACAATAAAGCTACATGTTTTTCTCTTATAACAGTCATGTTGTGCCTAAGATAACATAACTAACGCACCAAGGTCTGAAGATGATAAAAACTGACTGAAGTCAAAAAATCATCTTTATAACGAGGCAACGAAAATCTTTGGATCATCTTGATTGTTTTCAACGCTTCAGCGCTGGAAATAACTAGATTTCATGCTCGTGCTCTGACGTAACGCCTCCCGTTGATATCTTTTCTATTACGATAACCAGCACAACTTTCGTAAAACTTTGATAAGATTTATTTTACTCTAAATGGATATCAATAATATTTCACTAATAATATTTCAAGACTCGCTCCCGGGGTTTAGCCTGTGCGTAATCTATCATTCAGTCGCGATACTGTTTTGGAAGATATATAATTCTCCCATTAGCTATGTGTGTTTAAGGTTTGGTACCTCGATTCATCTTATTTGCAGACAAATTTAGTAAATTAGAGAAAAAATAATTTTGTGACTTAATTATCAACAAGAAACTATAAAGAATGCATTAGAATGCAGTCCACATCATAAACACATAATTTTTGACAATATTAATACGTAGTTAGTTTGTTCCATTAGGTGTCAAATATACCTGTTTAAATGAAAAAAACATGCATTTAATGGTTATAAAGGGCCTATAAGAACTCTGAATGGAAATAGAAGACAACCAGGTACATATAACAACGCAGTCTAATTAAAAAATAACTAAGCATAAATAAATATAAACCTATAACTACAAGTACAGCAAGAATCAGTTTTATGATCATGAGAAATCGAATTTCAAAGACCTGAGAACATTCTCTAACCGTGACACATACGTAGAAAATAAGTGAGAACGGCAGAGTATCTCGGAGTATTAACGAGCGAGGAATGTCAAGACTGTTCGTTGATACAATAACTAAGCACTGGCTGATCTATGGTATTGGTAGATTATGAAGGCTTGTTCACTTTTACTATAATGAGTAGTATGATATACTACAGCCTGCAAGATAAAGCAAACCTAATACGGCCCTCGTGAGTAAGCTTAAAAAATCAAGTTCACGATCTAAGATTCGAGGCTCAGTTGAAACCTACAATACACAGGTGTATTGTAACAGGCATCCTATACATTCATTCTGTAGGTATGTCGGTGCGCTTGAGTCGGACGCTGGGACTCATCCGGTTCACCTTGCAATGCCAAGCGCGTGTTCTTCACCCCAAGCTGTGGATGTGTGCGTGCTTTGTGCTCGTAGAACAATAAGCGAACGCGTAACCCAGCCGCTAGGTTGGCACTCTTTTGGAATTTAAGATTAAGTTTTTTTTGACAAGCCCCTGTTAAGGAATTAAAATCGGCCAGTTTCTATCCCGTGGAAATGTCTAAAATCCTTCCGTAGTCCGCCTCCATTATCCTAAAGAAATATGAGTTGCTAAATTAATTTCAAGTCTCAATCTTCAGTGGCTCCTTAGGCTGTGCGATTTGTTGCTGTGCATTATGTCAGACACGCACATCACGTTACTCTTTTATTTATGTGTACTTATAGACTTTACGACTGGCTAGCAATAGTCCATAAAATAATAATTTAAGGCGCTGTAGATAGTGAAAACTACAATTTTAGAAAATATTAATAAAATACTTGCACAGAACTTACAACTGCAATTTTTTTATATGTATATTTTCAGTCTATTCCCTAGATTTTTACTTCATCAGAAACACGATTGCTGAAAAAAACCTCGATAGTTTTTTTTTTTGAAAATAACCCTTTTTTTAAACCTTAAACCAAATATTTCGATGACCATTATGAATATCTGCACAAAATTTGTTTTATTTCATAGTTTTTTAGTAGATCTAGATTTGTGCTTCATAGATTTTTAATAAGTTGAGTACATCAATCATACCAACTTATTTCGTTTTTGGCAAAATAAAATGGTTCAACGCGCGGCGGCGGCCGACTATTGCCCAGTCGCCAGTACGCTCGTGGCCGCTGCCGACGCCGGACCTGTGCACATTTTTCTAACTCGGTAATAGTACTTTAGACAGCAAGCAATATGGGTAATCGCAGTGTAAATAAAGTTAAGCGAAAGAGGAAACGCTTAAGTGAACTAAGAGAACATAATGAGAAACATTAGAGTGCCTAAACGGTAAGTACCTACATACCAGACCGCGTCGTAGCGATTTCACATTCGTTTTGACGTAGTTGGTTTGCAGTTTTACTAATTGTGTGTTATACAGTTCTATTCTACTCTAGTTATTTTCAAGTGAGTTACAGCCGTTATTTCCTTAATGAGTATTAAATATGTCTTACGATAATTTAAAATCCGGTTTGTAATGCATTAATTTGTAACTAAACTACACGTGAATTAAGTATCATTATTTTAGAGGTGTTGAATAAATACCATCCTACTAATATTATAAATGTGAAAGTTTGTGAGTATGAATGTTTGGATGTTTGTTACTCTTTCACGCCAGAACGGCTGGACAGATCTGGATGAAATTTGGAACATAGATAGATTATAGTCTGGAATAACACATAGGATAGGCTACTTTTATCCTGGAAAATTGCGTAATTCCTGCGGGATAGCGATAAACGAATTCTATGCAGATGGAGTTGCGGGCAACAGCTAGTTTAGTATAATTGTAATTTTAGAGCAAAACAGGACTCTCTCAGCTTGAAAACCCCGGAACGTCACTTACAACCCTGACACCGATAGATGCGTCACTGCCAAACTCAACAGACACTGAAACCCCTAATCCTTCTCGTAAGGAGTAAGTTTCATTACCATAACTTAGATAATTCTTAACTCACATTATTACTGTATTTTCCCCGGATAGTTTAATTCGAGAAATGCTTTATTATTCCATATCTCACTCGTGTCGTCCTTGTCTCAGAAAATAATAAAATAAAAAGAAGCGCGAGACACCCATGAACATTATAAGTAGTCGATATACGCTTGACATGTGTCGGGTTCGTCCGAAACCCTTAATCAGAGCGGCCGCAGCACGTTTACTGCGCGTGGTCGCTCACTCAGCTCAGCAGAATTATTATGAATTATTATGAAATATTAGAGCTTATTACGAAAACGCTTGATTATTATCCTATTTGTAAGTCGGAATATCATTATATGACTTCTAAGTTACTTTAAAAAAAAATGGCGATGCTCGCCAGTTTGTTAGGTGAACTTGGCTGGAATGGCTGGTCATGCTGCCGCTTGTCTAGATGTTTCAATTTCTGCCGTCTAAAAATAATGTTTTTATTTCAGGGCAGAAATAACTTGTCGGCTTAATTACCCTAGGCCATCTCTATCAACTCTAGAACACCTACAATCACCAACTGAGTATGTGGGTCAATTTCAACAGTACTCATTTTTTGTATCATTTCGGTGTGGTCCCTTATATGTGTTTTTTTTTAGATTTTTAAATGTCGAACGACACCTTAGACAATTTTGCAAGACATAATGTAAAAGGGAACCTAAAACCTTAAATAGTTTTCGAGTTATTAGAGGTCGAATTTCTAAACACACAGCGGAACGGAATTATACAATGTACACAGGAATTAATGACACCTTACAACGGAATGATAAATATACACGGGGATGATAATATCAGCCCACTGGAATGAAATATGGACCACCGGAATTAAAGTAATAAATAAGGCTCCATAATCACGTCTTTTATTTAGAAAAAATACACAGACCTTAAGTATATTTTAATAGTCCTAAGAGCGAAAATTTGGTGCCAGTTAATGAATATTTTTTAAGTAGGTATTTCATCACTTGGTAAACAACATTTCATGAATTCATTTTACAAACTACGTTAGGCAAATCAACGATTCACAAATTAGAAATTGCATAAAACATTAGATACTTGAAAAAACATCATATTATGTTGTAGAATAGATAGGTATATGAGATTATTACCGAGTAATTATTTGTAAATTGAATATTTCTAGGAATGACAGGTGTCTGAAATGAATAGTTTGTAAATCGTTGTTTGTTAAGAAGTGATTATAAACCTGAGTTAATATTTTGTACATAATTTCGCTGATATTTTATCTCCAGTTCCTTTATTTGCGATGAAATAGTTAAAAAATTACAAAAATAAGACGTTTTGAGGTTAGATTTTTGTTTACCAAATAGGACAGGTAAGAATGACACTACCTTACATAGACAGACCAACATAAAAATAATTCTGTCTTTAGTATTTATTGTGTAGCTGCGATAGAATCCTACATCGTATGTGAAAATTAACTGTCTAGCTATCACGGTATTCACGGTTCATGAGATTCCCCTGGTGACAGACAGAGAGACGAGCAGTGGTCCTAGTAATAGGGTCCTGTTTTTGCCCTTTGGGTACGGAAACCAAATTTTTAAGCCTTTTTTGTAGCACCCCCTGATAGCCTAAAAGCGTAAATTTTATCTTAGAACATGAGCTGTGGTACAATAAAATAAGTTCAGTATTTGATTTTAGAAATTATGCTACGGAACCATTTCATAATAATAAAGTGAAGCTACATTTGATGTCATTCCGGTGTTATTTTCATTTTGGTGAGTATTTAAGTCATTTTACTACACCGGAATAAATATGGTGGAATGAGAAACTTGACATAAAAATAAATATTTAAAAAAAGTAAGCCTCGTGTTCTTAAACTAATTAAACTTGAAATCAGAACTTACATTAGACGTGACATAATATAAATTTAAAACAAAAGCGATACAAAATACAAAAGCTATGACTAACTCCGGAATGAAACTTTTTTTGTCCCCACACCATGGCGATGATAAATGCCCACGTTTTGCTCGGAAACGTTCACCGTTACACACGTCTACTCTCGCTGAGCGCCGCAGTTTGACTATCGCTCGGGGTGCGCGGGAGACGGAGGGGCTTAAGGGTCAAACTCGGCAAATAAATCGTTCCCAAAATTTGCCCGCGGAATGAGAGCGTGTCTCCGGACAAATATATATGCATATATTCAGAGGTTTACAAATGAGGTAAAAATCAGGCGATGTGCTTTTTTTGTTACCTGTTTATTATGGTAATAAAACAAAGATATTTTTTTTGTTGTCACGCATAGTGTTCGACTTATCCGGCATTTTGTAACTTAAACCGGCTCCGGGACAACCCACCTCGATGAGAAATATGGTCTAAATATATTTTTTTAAATGATTAAATAACATAATATTTTAATTTTAGCTGTTGCCCGCGGTAGACAATAATATATATATTTTTTTTAATATGAATAGGAAGGCAAACGAGCAAGTGGGTCACCTGATGGTAAGTGATCACCACTGCCCATAGACACCCGCAACCCCGGAGGGATTGCAGATGCGTTGCCAACCTAGAGGACTAAGATGAAACGCCTCTTGTGCCCGTAATTTCCCCGGCTGTCTTACTCTCCACACCGGAACACAGCAGTGCAAGCACTGCTGCTTAGCGGCAGGATTAGCGAGTGAGATAGGAGGCTGTTTCCTAAAAAAATAGTTCTACATTATCAAAGCCTTCTGCACCTGCGTTTTCAGTCTTGCCATCAAAATTTACTGCTTGGGAAATCCTATAATGTATCATTAATGAGTCCATTAAGTATAAATAATATTACTTGCAGCACTTTTTCCTAACTTTTATTTTGATTCTGTTTTCTGCATTGAAGCTAATATAATGATAAATCTTGGAAGAGTCTATTTAATTTATGTAGTATTTTTTTTTATATTTGGCATAAGCACTGTTAAATATAGGTCTTTATTAAACACTGAACCAGCACTAAACTTAATTATATTTTCAGAGAAATTACTGAAGATCTGCAAGTCGAGACCAGATCGAATGAAGAGAATTGGTCACAAATTCAAGGACGAAACTTATTGACATAACTTATTTTATTCAGCAGCTGCAGACACAGCTGCCAGCCACGATTCCTTGTTTAATTGCAATTTTACTCATGTGTCACTTATAGGAGAATTACAGGAATTACTTCGGCTGGAATCGGCTATTCCCACACACACACAAATCACGTCTTTATCCCTTACGGGGTAGACAGAGCCTAAGGAAACAGGTACCTACAGGCCACATTTAGCAAGATTGTGGGCGTATAGGTGGAAAATCGAATCAAAATAGTGATGGGTTGCTAGCCTCATCGCCTATAACATGTTTCCTATTTTAATCGCCCATTCCCTCGATGGGCTTTTACCATCTGCGCGGGTAGAGAAGCAACTGGTACATTCTATGTTTTTTCTTTGCTCCCAGACCAGCATGGATGTATTCCCAGTTTACAGAAATCACAGCGTGCATGGATATACCAATATTTACGGCAGCAACTTATTCAAAAAGTCAAGATATTATCTATGATAACTGGGAATTAACCGCTGTTGAATCCATGGCAGCAGCAGCTAAGCGTGAGCGTGAAGCGGCGATAGAAGAAGGCAAACTCAGAAAAACGTCAGATTTACAATGAAAGCCCGACATGTCCATATTTTACAAGTGACGAAAATAAGGAAAACATCGCTTCTTGCTCCAAACAATAATTAACCTTTGAAGAGCTATAACTACGGTGTGCGCTGTCAATGCCGTCATTGATAAAAACACGGTCTATTGTTACCACTATGTGTTACTATTTACATTAAATTAGTATCAAATGAAGCATTTCTTTTAATTAACCAAAAATAAAGTATTTTATAATTTTCGGAAAGCTCCGGAATTTACTTCACCCAGAATACGGTTACGAACAGAATAAGGCCATGCGCGGGGCGCCCCGCATGCGCCTCCACTTCATGTCTGCTTCACCCCCGCAAATACCTAAAATTCGTCTATAAGCGCGCCTTAAAACGCGTATAAAATAGCTAATATTAAAGCAGTTAACTACATGTAGTAGATGTTAAAGTGCTGACTAGCATTCGATTTCTAATGTGTCACAGGGAAAACATAATTTAGACATTTTGAATTCACCAGACCTTAAAATCATTAAAGTGTCATCGTTTAGTTCTACACGGTCTAAATTCACTGCGTTACCTATTCTTTTCTTGCACAGTACATGATACGTCATTTGTTTGTGTTAAGTGTTTTAAACTGCACCAGCGTTTTCACAGAACTTTGGATTATAATTACTTGTAACTTACACTTGTGGCCTTTAGGTCTTGTCACCTTGGGCTCTGTCTACCCCGTTAGGGATAAAGACGTGATTTGTGTATGTATTTATGTATGTAACTTACACTAAACGTCTCTGGTTGGTTGTTAGAGAACTATACACCAAAAACGGAGGTTAACCCCATAAGCGTATCCAACTCTTGTAGCAAATAGCATGTTTTCTATATGGCGTAAGCAAATGTCAAAGTGACAACAGCGTATAAAAAGTACGGAAATGTAATGCAGAAGAATCGAGAACCTCCTTCTTTTAACGAGTTAAAAATAGCTCCCGGCTCCCACCTGTCAGGGATCTCGTGTCGCAGCGCAGCGTATTCATCTGCTGTAGTGTAATTTAACGCCACATTGTCAACCACCTCTCAAACAAAACGCTGGATATATTTATATACTGCGACTACTGCATTATTCATACATTATGGGTTAGAAAGAAATTCCAGGACATGTTACTCATACGATTCGATAAGAACCATGCCAAGTTATAATCATCCTTCGACCTCTATACTCTATAGCAGCCATAGCGACTTCCGAAACTGTACTGAAACTAAAGATAATTGCGATCTTATTGTTATTATAAATCAATAAAAAAATTAATTAGTGTTGTCTTTTATTCGACGGAAAATAGGTATATCCTCTACTACTGCCGGGATTTTTACTTACAGGAAACATTAACTTTATGACGTAATATCGAAAGTATTGTTGACTACACAACGGATGATTTATAACATGATAGGATGGATATATACGTGTATCGAACTGTGTGTAAATAAATGTTTCTCTCTCTCTTTTTTCTCTATAATGGTCTGGCGTTAAAGCCAGAGTGAGAGGTGTAGAGATCAAGAGAGGTTTTCACGCAAAGGATTTTGATGCGGTTTTTTTTAAATAGATAGAGTGATTCAAGAGGAAGGATTATATGTATAATTCTACGCAGACGAAGTCGCGCGCAGAAGCTAGTAATATACAGGGTGTCCCAGAAAGTAGAGTCAAGCGAAAGTCCTGACGTAGAGCAACTCAAGGGGCATCCGAATCACCCCCATGTAGTATGTTCCGCGATTTTTCGTAGTTTAGGAGTTATGGCCTTTTTCACATTTTCTATTAATCTACGACCACGGAGACAGTTTTGCTCACTCTGACTGCAATAATTGAGATAATTGGCTGTTTGTTTTTTAACGAGTAGCTGAATGGTACGTGCATGTATTTCATTTAAAAACAAAACAACATCGTTGACCGTTTGGGCAAAAAAAAATATCGAATCACAAAAAGTGATTAAATTTTGACTGTAGTTCAGACTTTGAAGGCCGATTACAAAAAACTAGCATAACTTTTTTTTTCAAACCATGTTTAAAAACTGCCTCATCTTATTGACTTTCTACCCTATTCATTTTATTGGTCTATCATTAAGGGATCATGCAGGCATCATAAAGTTTTTATCTATCTACCTATCTAGATTAATAGAAAATGTGAAAAAAGGCCATTAACTCCTAAACTACGAAAAATCGCGGAACATACATGGGGGTGATTCGGATGCCCCTTGAGTTGCTCTACGTCAGGACTTTCGCTTGACTCTATTTTCAGGGACACCCTGTATAGTATGTACTTAATATCAAACTTCTCGACACGTACTCGTACATTTAAGACATGAGATTAAAAATATTCTAGGTAACGTCATATAAATTAAGTCTTGAAAACGGCTGACATAGAGCTGATATTCCTTTTAAGCCTTTAATGCATTTGGAACCTTTTCATTATTTTATTATTTGGACCCCCACAATCATGCTAAACGTGGCCTTTAGTTCTTGTTACCTTAGGCTCTGTCTACCCCGTAAGGAATAAAGACGTGATTTAAATGTACGTATGTATTATTTGGACTTAATTTACTAATTAATCCGTATAAATTAACGCCAGTACAATATGTTTTACATCGTGCTTGTTACCAATTTCTTTTTACGTAACCAACGCAAAAGGCGATCACGCAATGGATGGATCCTAGAATTATAATTAATTGTAGTACCTGTTCTATTCTTAAAAAGTGATTAATGCTTCATTAAGCATATCTGGATTAGAAAACCGATGCAGCATGTTTTAATTACAGGCACACAACTCAATTAAGCTGGGGCGAGTATGAGGCACGGGTAGAGGGCAAAGGCGACAGAGCGCGTTTCTGCGTCAACTCTCGAATAAGTTCTACCCCAAATGAAATGAAGAATATGCTAGTGCTTTTTGAAGTCAGAATACGATCTATTATACCAATTCAGAAAACACACTTGAAATCTATACTTTCCGCTTAGACCAGAGCATCAAAATCTTCCTATATCTCGTTTGTCGAATATGTTGTACGCCGAATTGAGATCCTAACCCGTTTTCTTAAGTCAGTTAAAATATGATTCATTATACTAAAAAAATAGAATTAAATCTTTAGTTAGTATATAAACAGATCTCAAAGCCTCGCAAAGCGAATTCGCAACAAGCGAACAAGTGACACAATCACCAGGCGGCGCGTGTGAAGAAACATTAGACAAAGATAGATCGTCGTTAATATTCTACAGCATAATGTACGATACCAACTAATTAGGACTTCAGTTGAAAACTAATTAAGTGGGCTATTCAAAACAAAATATGGGTGACATTGACCCGAAATGTTGGGTAATGGTACTGGGAATAAAGGTGAGAAAATTATCCCCCTAACGGTAACTGTTAACTAATCCAGTACAGAAGTTAAAATTAAATTACTAAGAAAAACATCAGAATCTGTCAAAGATGTTGACCTTAAGTTCATTACGACTATATGACATTTCCATGCGAGTTCAGTTTTCTTGTACTAGCCATTGCCAGCAAGGTTCACGCATGAATTACACCCATTAATAAAGTTCATAGCAAGCAGTGAAAGTCCGGGAAACTATAAAATAAATTATGGTTCTACATCTGATCGTGAAAGCAATGCTAGTAATGACGGAAGATTAGATACACTTTCAAGCCTACGTTTTATTTATTTGTTTTATTACGATTCGGCAAGTATTTGGACTTTGAAATGTTAAGTAACTTAACAGCGCAACTAATGATGTTAGTGCCAGCTTATGGGACTTTGGTTACCGATGAATTTGCCACAGGCTGCCATGCAAATGCTTTCTGTTAATGAAATAAATCTGATATTCCCGATTATACCGAATACGTAGATTAAAAATACAAATGGCCGCCATCCACACATAAATATGAACGAATGACGGAAGAATGTAGTCGTGCCTCACAAACTGTTCAGAAGCGTCGTCAGATGGGACGTATGAGCGGGGACCATAATGGTGTTACATAGAACTATAGCAACCACTTCCTTCGTGACCACACGTTATTAAGTTTCCTTTCTAGCTGAGAAACTGTTACCTCCCTCGTATAGATACACCTCTATTACCTGCCGCAATGACGCTTGACTGCAATATCCGTAATATTCGTATGCAACTTGAGCAAGTGAGACATCAATTTGATCAATTTACCTGCATGTTGCCATAGTTTGATAAACAGTATTATTTGCGACACAGCAAGTGGTACCGCTTACAATGTGACGCAAAATAAGGTTACATGAAAACTTACGTTGCATTCCGCGGAACAGTATGCTCATGTCAATTTGCTGGTGTCTTCACTTCAACACATTGTACTTAAACGTAAGTGCCAAATCACTGGCATGTGGGCCCGGTTTGGTTAACTCGATACTTCCGTCGATTATTTTGCCACTAAGAACCTCGAATTATCCAGCTGTAAGAAAGCGGAATAGGACAAAAAGTGTAGGCATTGACGGAAGTCTTGGGAAGTGGGTGACACTACGCCGAAGAAAGCAGGTTGCTGTATTTTAATTAGCCATTGTTGACGCACTCAGTGACAACATCACGCATCTAGCGAAAAATAGGCTAATATACGTAAGATCATGTTGGAAAAGTGGTTTCTTTTATTGGCCAATTACAATATAGCACTGATGGTTGCTGCTCGAGCTGTTAAATCGCATGTTAATTTCCATGACAACTCTTCTTACTGATGAAGTGATGACTCACCGCTGAACCAGTGGTCAAATCTTAAGTACATCATAACCTGTCCTTAATGATAACTTGGTACCAAAGTAAACCAGATAACCAACTGTCATTTGCGTTAGCTTAGCAGTAGGTATATCAGACAAAGCAATTTATTTTTTCCTTGACTTGGAAGGAAATAAAAAGTTTGTCTACATAGCTGCGCATCAAGGGGTGGCTCCATTGAGGCCACCCAAGCAGTCTATTGTCCGAGGTTGATCGCTCATCATCAGGTATCCTTCTTTGTAAGGTAAAAGTTCCGATTGTATTACGATTCTGGTTTCATTATTTCTCGATATCATAATAATGTGTGTTAGCGCACCAAGAAGCTTTTATTTCATTGAAAATTCCGCTTCTTTCTCTGCTAAGCTTTTAGCGGTATAGTATTTGCATTGGCGATTTCAAAATTAACTGCATCATCATTATGTTTGTTTACACCGATAAATAAATGAAGACTGTAATTTATTAACTTGACTAGGTTAACGAGCCACATTATGTTCACGGGATTCTCGGGTGATCAGTAACTTCATCTTCCCAATTTATTTTAAAATCATCAACTGAAGAGAAAGCGTTAAAGCTATTAGTTTACTTTGGTACCAGATAAGTATTAATGGCCTGTCGACAAACCTTTTTCAACCCAGATGCGGAGTATTTTTAACGAAATAACAAACATTACATCCGGTCCCCAGCCCAGGTATGATAATAAACAAACTTTTGTGGGTTCACTAATTCATTCTCTTCCTGTGTCGGTAGTACTTTTAATTCGTTATCAGATTCATATCACGATTTCTACAGCAGGATGACTGGATAACATAATTCAACGTCGAGCGCCCTGATTGACCTGACTCAGCATGTTTAATAACTTGTAGTCTACTTTAAGCTGCCAGCGATATCAGAATATCATCCATATAGCTTCTCGTTCACAATTCGTCTAGTAGACAATCTTGCATAATGATGTTAAGAAATTGGATAGCAATAGCACAAAGTTTCTCACTTTTACGTGAAACGACTTTCTTTGATCTTTGCATAATGCATTCCATGGACGATGTCCAAACGAGAACCGATCGCAAAGCCAATAGAAAGTCTCTTCTCTTCTCATCATATGCTGGTTCCGTGTGATCTTTGTACGAGTTTTAAACAGTATTACGTAGTAAAGACCTCTTTTCCATTACAAATTGTATAACAGTGTGGCGTTCTGTTTCCACGGTTTGCATGTTCACGGATAATTTTACAGACGTCACTTTCACGATCGATTTCTCTTGAACTCGGGTGTTGCTTCTGTTTTAGTCAAGAGGTTCAACATAAAATACAAAGTTAGTCGATTAAAATCTGGATTGTTTCATTGGCAACAATAATACAGTTAACAATTCACATCAGGTTATCCACAAAATAATCTGTGATATATACATACTATTACTGTATATAGCCATGCCCGCGTGTTGTTGTGGAGACGATACAATGAAGAGTTTCCTTTATTGATTTGATTGGTCTACATGTCATGTCCAAACACACAAGACGGTTGAAGCAGAAGTATGACTCATTTCCGAATTTTATCGTAGCTTAATTTTTTTCCAAAAATTCCAGTTTTGCATGTACTTGTATGTTGTATAAAACTAACGGCCGTGTTGATATACCCAACCGCGTTGTAGGTATAATAAAACAACAGAATGCGGACTCTGTTTTTAATTAGTAGCGGTCATCTAACTAATGAATTCTTCGTGCAAGTAGCTAATGACATCTGGCAATGAACTTCAAAGTAGGTATTCCTTTTTAAATGGAACAAACTTCATCTCATTTTATTTCTAGGACTACGTTTAGGATCGAGACAATTACGAACAAGCTGATGCAAGTTTAAGCCAAAATGCAACAAATATGAGTTGTGTAGTCACGTTTCGAACATATTATACAACCCTCGAGTGAAAAAAAGGCATTTTAAGTGAAGCAGGTAAAGGGATCGCAAAAAACACGACTTGAAAGAAACCAGAACCTGCCAGAGAAAACTTTCAAGCAAATTAACCGTGAGTTTTACTGGCGGTCGTGAATTATGCGCTTTCTGAAAACTGTAACTAAATGCATTGTGTCAGTTTTTGCTACAGTATAGCTTAAAGTTTAGAGTACCGTAGTAGCTTGACTACAAAAAGTCATTAGCTATTCATAGGCGCTTTTAGCGCTGTGTGATCTACTGGATAAATCCATGCGTCGTACTAGGTATGTACCTACCTATGTCACTTCATTAGCACATTCTAAGAGTAAACGTCATAATCTAAGCTGACGTGAGGATGACCTAATATAATTCCAGATAGATTATATAATTAATTTAAAAAATGTCTGCGATTTAGGTGGACGTGCAGATGTAGGTAGTCTGTAAAAAAACAGCTTTTAGTGGAATTTTAGTAGGCAATTTTTTTGTCATGTTTACGAGCAATTTCGCTGTGTATTTGCGCGTGCGTGTGTTACCTATTGTAATAAAATTAGGTGTATAATTTCTGACTCGGCTTGCTCTAATAGAAGTTTAGTTATATTTTTAGACATCATATTATATATCCTTTATTTTGGTAATTTGTTATCGTATTTTTTTTATTTGTTCCTATCCCTTCTGACCCCTCTACGGGGTGAGCTGGGATTTGCCTATATTTTAGTGTTTATTGTTTAAACTACCTATGAAACTAAACGACAGATAATCATTATTAAACTAAAATTCATAACACCGTAACATTTTTTATGCATAAAAATCAAATTGCCACATATGAAACTTTTTTATCGAGGTTTGAACTTCAATTTAATCCTAGGTACCTACTCAACACACCTCGTTTTACGGCGACTGTTTTTCTTTAAAACTTTTTTTAAAAGCAAAGTTTTGAAAAGTTGAGTGAATTTGTCAAACTTTATATATACTTGCCCATTTTTTCAATTTAATCAGGCCCATGCCATAACTACCAACTGAGCTGTGCTATATCCGCATCTTTACCCTACTTTTGACGTTACACTGTTAAAACGCCAGAAATTTCATTGCAGCTGAGATAAACGTTATCGGTCGTGTTTCTTTTATCTGCACGAATGGGTGCGCAGGAGCACGACACAGTACTGTTACTGAACGTGTATATTTATGCGTAACGTGCTATCGTATGCAGGTAACGGTAAGGCAAGGACTCGAAAAGAATACGTGGGCGAGTGGTTTCCGTCATTATCATTTATCTACTTAACAATGTTGTGCTAAGTCCCATGCAGACGTGAAAATTGATTGGTCGCTAAGGCAGGCGCGTTTATGATATTAGAATACCTATTTGCTGGTTTGTTAGTAAAATGACAACTGCGTCAGGGATAGATCGCGAGCTTGTGGGACGCTGAGCTATAATAGTACCTAAATCAATTAATTTCCATTTTGTCAGAAAGCTGTCTTCGATAATGATGTGCAACTAGGTCTTCAATGGAGGCTGAGGGGCTTTTATATCCACAGGTACTTGGGCTGCAGTTTGTAGCTGGGCTATACTTCTTTACAGTTGTGTTATTTTCTAAATCAACGCTGCGCTCTGTAGACCGCAATAACTTGACCTTTGCTCATAGACTACTTTTAAAAATGTACATCGATATTAAAGAGATACACACGATATCTCCCTAACAATGATGCCTTTTTAAAACAATGGGAGGATAAGGTTACTCAAGGCGTGGAGATAAAAGATTTAGCGATGGGCCGCGCTTTCTTTATAGGTAGGTATCCATTGTTTCCTAATTCCTATAGGTAGGCAGGCAGGTACTCCCAAGCAAGGTGGTGAGGTAGCGTGGTCATTATTGGGTTGCTTGACTTAAAATTTAAAAGTACACTTACGTGCGCATGTCGTATTCTACTTCGACTATTTTATGGTATTGTTTTCGCCTTTTGTGAAAATTGATTCATGCTTATTAAATTTAAAGCAAAAAAAATATGAAATACAGCACTCAGATCGTACAATCTGTATTTAACGAATGGAATGTTTTTAACCCCGAAAATTGCACGGTACCTGCTGGATAGTGCTAAACGAAATTATCACAGACAGATTGTAATGTAGAGTACTTATTAGATTAGGTTATAATAGTAGGTATTAGTTAGGTATTTCCTCAATTTGAAAATAACTCTATTGATTCCAATTTTCCTATTTAATTTACCTACCTATTTCATATTTCGTAACTGTTTTCCTTGTCTGTTCTGGAAATAGGTACTTCACCGAAATGGCCGTCTTGGTGTAGGTAATTGTCTTAATTTATAGGTTGCAGCACTTGCAGCAAAAAGTGCCCTTTCAAATTATTTTATTGATTAATGTACAACTGGCATTGTTCATTTTTTTTTAAGCTGTGCTTTTAACACCTTTATTTGATAAAATGGACTATTTCAAGCAACTAATTTGAATATTATGCTTTTACGTAGCTTTGTTAATTAATAATAAATATTTTTTCGCTGTTTCATAATTCCTGAATTTAGACAGAATCCCAATCGCCTTCGTTCGGCTGGCTATAAAAAAACGGCTTTGTTTATGGTTTTGTTAGATTTGACAGTGACACGTGACAGTTGCCGTAGCCAAACTTTTTTTTTCACTTTTGTGGCAAACATTCGATGCTGGACTCTGTCTAAAAACCCGGTCGTTCGGTCAAACAAAGGTTCAAAGTACTTTTACAAAAATATCTGCAATCATAAAGTATTTTTGAAATCGGACAAGATAAATCGGATAATTGATGGTTTTCCTCGAAATGGTTTTCGAATTGGAGCATACTAAAAAAAATGAACAATGCCAATTGGTCACAATCACTGAAACTGGACTGAACTGGACAACCACCTACACCCACAGATGGGCTCTGTCAGTCACTTAGTGGGTGCCGGAGAATGGCCAGCGACGATGAGAAAGACCTAGGAGATGGCGAATTTTGTCGCGAAGAGGACTGGCCTGACATTACACCGGTCCGGGAGTTGTGGAGGTCGAGGAAAGAGGCCTTTGCCCAGCAGTAGGACGCAAGCTAAAAAAATACTCAAATACATGGATACGGGTAAATTTAATAGGTAGGTAGGTACCTACAAGAATAAAAGGAAAGCCAAATCAAGGTTTAAGGTCGTAGCGTACGTAACGTCATGGTTGAATACAAATTTAAACCTTACAGCTACGTAATAACGCTCAATAAAAAACTAGGTACAGTTGGGAAAACAATGTGTGAAATTAGGTAGGTATGTCGATTTCGGCAACATCCTGATTATTCTGTTTTATAAACATCCTATCCTTCAAAGTAAAATATAACGCAATTAAAATTGCGGGAACCACAATACGTAATAATTAAACGTACTCCAACTACCTAAGTTTTAATTATTATTATTTTTCATTTGTCTTACCTGAATACTGCTTCGTTTCACTTCGATATAAAGCCAGTTGTCCGTTGAGAATGCTATGGCCATTAATGCAGCAGCCACAATAGCTGTTATGGTCGCTATAGACAAAGTTACTGCTGAGCAAGGCATTTTGACAACCTTTGAAAAACAGTAAAAGGAAGAGCAAGAAGATATACACAATCACAACACTTTGCTATCCAAGTTCACCTATGCTGCATTTTGTAAACACTTTACGGGACGAAGAACACGACAGCACTCACGATTTAATAAAAACTCATATAAATTGCGGTCATCGCCTGCAGCGTACCGAGTTCGCGCGCGAGACTTCTTTCTTTGCCTACTTCACTTTGCCTTGCCTGCCTGCCTGGCCGCTCTCTTGCGGATGTGAAACTTTCGAAAGCGAAGCGACTCCTCCAAGTGGCGGGAATGTAAATTAAAAACAGGTTTATAATACCAGCTATGAAAAAAAACTACCAAATGGCAGAATAAGTTTTGAAGTCTGGTAATACTGTTGAAAGAATAAATTGCCAGCTGTGCTGAAAAAAAAACTGATTTTATAAATAATTTAAATGGAAACAATGAAAACTAGCCCTTAAATTCTGGAAACAAAAGTTCCTTTGAATTAAGTACAACCAGCTGGGACAAACCTAAATCATAAACATCAAACACATTACAAATGTTTTGGCCACCAGGGCGGTATTTTATGTTTAAATAATTTAATTTATTTTGCCCCTATTAGTTATACTTCATTATTTGAGGTCAGAGCGCCGCAAACCACCTAACACCACCAGCCCCACCAACAAACACTTGCCATAAAAATACGTTTTTTAGGATTTTAGGGTTCTGCAGTCAACAAGGAACCCTTATAGTTTCGCTATGTCCATCGTCTGTCTGTCCGCGGCTAGCACAGAGATTCTTAGAAAAAGCTGTAACTTGGCTTGAGTATTAAGTACGCCGACAGTGGTAAAATAAAATCTTGAATAATATTTTTTTAGGGTACCTCCCCTACACTAAAATTATAGTCGCAGCATATTATAGACGAATGCAACTTCGTATTATGTATCAAAATCGGTTTAACCATTGAGTAGTTTTGAACGGACAAACATAAATATATACAGGTTAAATACACAATTACTTATTCCGTTTAATTAAATTATCGGATATAATGGTAGCTTTTGCACCTTGTATTTGAACCGGTTTTTTTACGGTAAATTACTGTAGCTGTAAATGAGTTTTTAGCGTTAGGTACTAATTACCTGACGAGGCCCATGAGCCATGCCTGTTTATTTTATTAAGGCTATAAAATTAAAACTACCAAAATGCATATTTTTTTAATGTAGCCACCTCATGTCATGCCTTATTTTTTATTGCTGGTAATATAGTCAAGTCAAAGTCAAACGTTTCGCCCACATATCATTACGCCGAGATTTGATTTGTGCGAAGAATTCTTGTGAGCGATTGCTACTCAATTCCGTATCAAAAATTTCTGCAACCACGACTATTAATATCGATGCCGCGCAACCCCAAAATAAAACATACGATTTTTAATCCAGTTGTTGTAGGCGATAGTGTGGGAGATCTTAAACTGTCCGTATTAAACCCGGTTGTCATCGTCCATAACATTCTTTCGGAATTACCGTAGTCAGTGTCAAATGTCAATTTGACAAGTTTTTGACTTTAATCAAGTTTCATTTACAATTACAACAAATCAAATCAACATCAACTTCCAACTGCTTGCTATTAAAGAATCTAAAGGGATTTTGAATCAGAAATCGGCATAATTTTGATTGTAAACAAAATAATCATGTCCAACGCACCAGGATACACCAAATACGATGATGTCTTGACATCCATCTTGGTCAACGAACAATCAATTCTAGGGTTTTTGTCGGCTATTTTCAACTTTTTGGCTAGACGGTAGGTAAACAATTACATTATTTAAATTCCTCATCATTTCTAAGTACAATTAGATTACTTGAATATAATTCTTCCAGGACGGACTTCTACTATGTGCCAGAAGGAGCCTATGAGAATATGGGATTTCCGCCTGGCGTAGCAGAGGAGCTAGTCATTAAAGTCCTCAGGACCTGTGACCCTAAGGCCTGGAAAGGCACCAATGGTGCTAAGAAGCCCGACAACTTGGACCATGAGATCATGTGCTCTACAGTCGCACAGGAAGTTGAGGTAGAGGCTGAAAATGAAACAGAAAACAGTGAAGAAGAATCGCAAGAACAAACTGTTGAGTGCTCTGTGAGTCAGGATCATGACTATACAACCAAGGCATCTCAAAGTACCGAAGAAACTAATAAACCTGAACCGAAATTCAACTTGGATGATTACGAACCACCAGTAATCCCTGTGCAAAAGAATAGTGAATCATATAATGGGGCTGTGAGAGAAAAATATTCTTGGTCCCAGAGTATCACAGAGCTTGGTAAATATTTAACATTTTTTTTCATTTTAGATTATATTCAATTATAGGCATAGTGTACAAAATATCCTTGCTTGTAAGTGATTTCCCTTTCCAGCTACATGCCTGCAGTTATGCTAAACATAGCCTTTAGGTTATGTTACCATAGACTGTCTAGCCCATAAGGGATATAGATGTGATATGTGCATGTAACAGTGCATGATCAGAGTTTCAATATTGTTAAAGATAACAACAGGGATACAGATGTGGATTGTGTGTATGTACATAATAACAGGGTTAATAAAACACAATCTAGGTATTATTGCTGTGCTGAATTTTAATAATGACTCCTTTTGCCTTACACAGATGTAACATTAAAGCTGCCTCTGGAATTAAAATCAGCAAAGGACTTGAAGGTGACAATCAACCCAGCAGACATCACTGTGGCAAGCCACAAGGGTGACATCCTTATCAAAGACTCACTACTTTTTAAAATTAAGGCCATAGATAGTTTTTGGACGATTAGTGAAGGAAAACTTTTAATTCACTTGGGTAAGTTTTTTATTTTTCTTTTTCCATAACTGCTCGTGTTTATGCCAGCCCTATTAGTGGGCTCTGGGGCCAAATTCATCAAATACTTACTGGGGAGGCTACGACAATCAAACAAAACACTTAATTCTTTATTGTCTTATACCTACCATAGTATTATTTATTATGTGTGAATTATGAAGGAATTATGTTTTACTGTTCCTCAGTCTGCCACTCATATAGAGGAACACTGTACAAACAGATCAGACCAGGTTCAACTGATTGCTGATGCAACTGATTTTAACTATCCCTTCTGTGCCGTTTCATTTTCATCATTCCTGCTCATTTACATAATTATGTACACTGATCAACCGGTTGCTTAATAAAAACCATTGCCCAACACAGTTTTACAATTTTTTCCACAGAGAAAGTCCAGGAACGCTGGTGGAACAAACTTCTGAATGGAGAGGAAGCCATAGATTTAGACAAAATTGACTGTTCAAGGCCTTTGAATGAGATGCCCGAGGATCATATTGCTAAGGTAAAATTTAGTTGGAGCCATAGAAAACCTTATTCAAGATGTCTTACATTCAACAGTAGCTTGACTTATACACTGACTGACAAGAAGTTTTACAAATTTTAACTGGATTGAGTCTAGAGGGGTTATTGCCTGCGACTGGTATCAATACGTCATAGGATCACCAAGGTAGAGTTACCCCTTAAAAGGAATATCAGGTGCTAACAGCTTGTCTAATGAATCCCAAATTACGCTGAGCCAGTGAGCCTGTCTATCTTAAGGCCCTGGAGTGAATCAATTACAAGGTATAATGTATAAAGAAGGTTCCTAAGTTATGATGTCACATTTTTTTTAGGTTCGAGAACTACAGTGGAATCAAGAACAGAAGCTTAAGGGCTTGCCAACTAGTGATGAAATCAGGAATATAGAAATTCTCAAAAAAGCATGGAATGCTGATGGTTCACCTTTCAAAGGAAAAGAATTTGATCCTAGTGTATTGCATCCTCATTAAATTCTGGTAGAATATTAAAAAAAATTTGCCAAAGTATCTTTTAAAATTTTAGTTATAAAACTCATAAGGGCAAAATCGATATCTCAGTAAAGGCAAGTTTCGAGAGAATTCAAGTTTTGTATGTAATAATAATATACTTAGTTCAATTGACGATTTCTTTGAGATACTTTTTTGCGCTTAGCAGAATAATGATATTAAACTATCATCTTGCTGTGTTGATCGGTTTTACTTGCTTCAAAGGGCAAACGGGAGCAGGAGGTAGCAGCCCTTCAAATCAATTACAAATCAATTACATTAACTGTTTATTTCCTCATCTGATTCAAGATGTTCCATAACGATAATGTTATTGCGCACGGATGGAGCTGGAAAACCACTGAGAATAATCTTCCCAATCATTTTCTGTTCTTCCATTAATTTATGAGCCGTTTTCAGGTTAGCAGCATTGAATGGCGACAAGATTTTTGTTAAGGTGCACTTCAATATTCCTTCTTCTAACATTTTGGACACTTCCTGAAGGATTTCGTTATGTCGATATAGGTCTTCAGTGCGATATTTAATTCTTGTAGACATTAATTCTGAGACTAGGGTGATGCTTTTTTCTTTAAGGGGCCTCAAATCGACTAAACCGCTGCTGTCGACAGTCAGGCAGATTCGACCTTGAGGTTTAATGGCTGCCATTAAAGTATCCCAGTAAGGAAAGGGGTCATAGTTGACGAGAATAAAATCTACTCCGTTCCCGTACCCTTTAGCTTCAAGTTGAGGCAGTAACTCTTTAGCATGATTGAGGATGATATCTACTCCGTTTTGAAGACTATAAGCTTCTGTTTCAGGACGAGACGCCGTGCCAATGACCTTCAATCCCAAATTTTTGGCTAATTGAGAAGCCACTGAACCAACTCCTCCAGCACTGTTGATAATAAGAAGGGTCTTTTCTTTATCCTTTTCAGAGAGCAGCAGCCGATCATAAAGTGATTCATAAGCAGTGACCGCGGTTAATGGCATTGCAGCAGCTTCCTCAAACGTCAGGTTCTTCGGTTTGATTGCAACGTGTACCTCATCAAGAGCGATATACTGCGCGTTGGAGCCATTCCGGCCCACATCGGCAGTGAAAAACACTTCATCGCCAATGTTCAAATGTTTGGTTTTCTCACCTTTCGCTACAATGACACCGGCGCCGTCCCATCCCAAAATCCTTGGCAATTCTTGTGTGGAAGGAACAGGCTTTGGAGCCCGTTGCTTTGTGTCAATAGGATTAACGGCCGTTGCTTTAACTTCCACTAGAAAATCTGTACTCTTACATTTTGGAAGAGGCACTTCGATATCCAAAAGGCTTTCTTCGTCGTTGATAGGTAAGTACTTGTATAAGCCGACAGCTGTCATGGACGTCGGTAAATCCTTTGCCATTGTCTTAACAAATTTAAAAGTTGGAGAACGTTCGCACTGTCTACTAATGAATACTATTAACAAACTGCGATGGCTACAAGCAACAATTTAGATATTTTTACGTAAGTACCTAATATTTTATCTACGAAATTCTGCAAGTCATTCGCATATCTCGTTTACGAGTGGGTTCAATTTTGCTTGAGTTTTGCCCTGTGACAGTTGATACCATTTTGTGGATAATGTGGCATACTTGTCAAACAGCACTTATCAGGAGTTCTTATCAATAACAAAATATAATTATTATTTCAGTTTAGGTATACCTACCTACAACACATCTGTGTGTTACTTGTGGTAAACTTGCTTTAGTTTTAACAAGTATGTAATCTCTCGCTTTGAAAACACGAGGACAAAAAACTGACCAAATGCGTAAGCCGTCCGTACTTGTATACCGTCTATCCTACTTCCTACTTATTTTAAATGCGAAAATTTACGAGTATGCATGTTTGTTACCCTTTCACGCCAGAATGGCTGGACAGATCTGGATCATATTTGGCACGGAGATAGATTATAGTCTGGAATAACACATAGGCTACATTTTATTGCAGGATAGCGATAAATGAATTCTTTGCAGACGAAGTCGCGGGTAACAGCTAGTAGCAAATATAACTACTATTCTGCTCGTAGTTTATAGCCGCGACCTTGTCTGTGATGAATTTTTATCACTATCCCATAGGAGGTACGCGATTTTCCGGGATAAAAAGTAGCCTGTGTATCATAATCCAGACTGTAATCTATCTCTCTTTGAAATTTCATCCAGATCTGTTCAGCTGTTCCGGCGTGATTGAGTAACAAACAGGTTACAGACTTATTTACACAAAACTACTATTTTAAATGATAATACATTTATAAAATTGAAATACGGGCCTGAGCACATATCAATACTTAGATATAATTAGTCATCTGGTAAAACCAGCCATAACTATCTAAACTATGACTGCTGTATGTATACTACAAATAAATGATAAGTACCTAATGTAAGGTAAGTATAGGTACAAATAAGTGATAAGGGGAAACACACTAAATTAATGGTGAAACATTCAGATTTCCGATTCATATTGAAAGTATGAAATTGGTTCTTTATGACAGAAGGGTAGAGTTCAAAATTAAAAAGGAAGCTTTGCTCTTGTAGGTACACTGATTTCATGACATGATGTTTAAAAGATTGATACAATATTGTTCAAAAGTTTGAATTGCTAAGTGTGGCCAAATGACAATATTTTTGGTAAATTGAAAACATTTCTTACAGATCTAACTGAGTTATCTAGGTTATACTGTTAAACTGAATATGATAAACAACATTTTAAGTTCAACTTTATTTCATTCATTAAAATAATATGACACAATGATATTTATTCCCTAGAAACCAGAAAGAACAATTTTTCCAATTGTTTTCTTCTCTTCTATCAGTCTATGGGCTTCTCTAAGATTAGCCGCATTTATAGGTGACAAGGTCTTGGTCAATGTAGTTTTCAATTTCCCTTCTTCAAACATTCTAGACACATCTTTAAGGATATCATGGTACCTGTATTTATCTTCAGTATCATATTTAATTCTAGTTGCCATCGCCTCTGAGACTAAGGTGAGACTTTTGTCTTTAAGCTGCCTCATATCAAGTTTCCCGCTGCTATCGACAATCAAGCAGATCTTGCCTTGTGGTTTAATGACAGCCATTAATGTATCCCAGTAAGGCAATGGGTCTAGTTCATAAGAATAAAATCCACACCCTTTCCAAATCCCTTGGCTTCTAATTGAGGTAACAAGTCTTTAGTGTGATTAAGAACAATATCAGCTCCGTGCTGAAGACTAAAAGCCTCTGTCTCAGGCCGAGAAGCTGTGCCAATGACTATCAATCCCAAATTTTTTGCTAACTGAGACGCAACTGAACCAACACCTCCCCCACTGTTGACAATGAGTAGCGACTTTCCTTTATCCTTTTCGGAGAGCAGCAGCCGATCATACAGGGACTCGTAAGCAGTCACAGCAGTCAATGGCATTGCAGCAGCCTCCTCAAACGTCAGGTTTTTTGGTTTGACTCCAACCATCACCTCATCAACAGCAACATACTGTGCATTTGAGCCGTTCTTTCTTAAATCAGCAGTGAAGAAAACTTCATCACCAACATTGAAATATTTGGTTTTCTCACCTTTTGCGGCAACGATACCGGCGCCATCCCACCCTAAAATCCTCGGGAACTCTTGATCCGGAGCAACCGGCTTCGGAGCCCGTAGCTTAGCGTCGATAGGGTTAACAGCTGTTGATTTAACCTCCACTAAAACGTCCGTGTTTTTCCACGTCGGAAGGGGTACTTGAATGTCTACTAGGCTCTCAACGTCCGCGATCGGCAAGTATTTGTAGAGACCAACAGCCCGCATGGACTTTGGTAACACCCTGGCCATCATTTCAGGATCTTTAATAAATTAACTACTGTTCAAACTAGCGACACAGCCGCTTATAACGAAAAACGGTATCAGAATGCGTACGCGATACATTGCCGCAGTTTTATGCTCACTATACGCCACCTGAATAAATTAATAATGACTTGCAGAATTTGCGAAGATTTTAACTTTTATTTTTAATTGTTACATGCTCAAAACAACAAAATTACAGACCATTGCATCATTCAATTCCTTCGATCAACAATACAACTAGATTCACGGTGATAGCTCTGAAAACGGCTCCGAGAAATAAGGCCACAAAATAAATTTGTGGCCTTAGTTCTGACAGTATGCGCCAACCTCGGCCAACGTGAGGACGTGTCAAAATGCCACAATGTGCGTTCAAAAATTGCAAAAACAGCCACCGAAACACTAAGGTTTCGGAAGGAATATCTTTCTTTAAGTAAATACAAGTCAGTATTTCATAAAGTACGTAAAAATTGGCAGTTTACATTTTAAAATCAATAATTTATTGTTTGGCCCACCATCTTGACAATAATCGGATGTTTTAGAACAAGAAATTCATGGAGTAGTTCTTGTTTTAAAATAAAATATATATTGCATTTTTTTGTAGATTTCTTAGTGATCCTTTTTGCTGTGCGGAATGGGTAACTATTGTCGCGAGAGAAAGAGAAGAAGAACTTTACATGCCTTACAAAAATTCTGCTATAATGTTCGATTCATTTTGACAAATTCGACATAACTGGAAATAGCCAAAGGCGTAGATTACAGAAAAAGGCGATTCCCAAATTGCAGGTATAGTTACATAGAAATGTTTAAAATAATATAAGATGAAGTATAGTGAGAAGGAACAGAGGAGCTATTACTTATTAAAGAAGACGTAAAGCTTCAAGAAAAGTTCAAGCCGTACAATATTTATAACACACACACACACAAATCACGTCTTTATCCCTTACGGGGTACACAGAGCCTAAGGTAACAGGTACCTACAGGCCACATTTAGCAAGATTGTGGGCGTCTAGGTGGAAAATCGAATCAAAATAGTGATGGGTTGCTAGCCTCATCGCCTATAACATGATTCCTATTATAATCGCCCATTCCCTCGACGACTTTCTGCTTGAGAAGCGGTAGGTCGAACAACTAGGCTACTACGGCTGTTGCCTGGCTGGGCCTGCGTGGGAACTATGACCCAATCCCTCTCGTTGTTAAAGGAAGCCTGTGCTCAGCAGTGGAACGTAGATGGGCTTAATTAATAAAATTCATGTTAATATTTGTATTTGTAAATATCTGTCAAATAAAAAAAATCTGAGTTATATACTTAATTGCGACTCCATTATTACCCCGTTCCTCAAATAGAATGACATCTTTTTGAAACGAAGGTAGTTCTTTTGTTTATCGAACGCTTTCGCTCGCTTGTGACGAAACGTCGTAAGTATTATATACAATTATAATTATTTGGATCTTTGTTGCTTAGACTTAAGGTTTATTTTACGTTAATAAAGAAGGTAAAACAGATATAGCTATAAGCATAAGCAACAGGGCCACTTTTTCGCTTTGATTTTGTATGGGACCTTGAATCTAGTTGTATTGTTGATCGAAGTTCAATTCATTCAAAAGACAAAATATACGTAATTGCTGGTTTTTTACACACATTTCATCATTGTTTCTATTGACTACTGTTTAATAGGCTAATCATTAATAGTAAATGTAAATTAGCGCAACGAACGCATACACATACAAACTGTAATTATGTAAATAAACAAACAAAACTATGTTTGATTTGATTGATTTGATGACTGTGATGAAATAACTTGTTTTGATTTGACGTTTTTTTACTATTGCTTGTTGCCAAACTGCCAAAGTAAATAGGTACATAGAGAAAGTCTGTATTTGCTCTTTGCTCTTGTTGCTGAACAATGCTTAATGGCCTTATAAAATGTGTATTACTGGTTTACCGTTAGGTAAAAAGTTTATGATGAAATGGATGGGAGGTTCGATGAGAAGATATTACAAGTTCCAAGAACATAATTATATTAAAATAATTATTAGTAGAGCTTCTAGTTTTACATATAAACTAGTCTGTATATGTCTGACATACGAAAGGTAGGTAACCCTAAGGAATAGCCGAAAATTAAAAAAAATGTCTTATTCTTAAAAATATCATCTTATATCATCATCATCGGCTACTATATACAAACTCAACTAAATTCACTAAAATTGTTGAACGGATTTAGGGGAAATTTCAAGTACCGTAAAATGCTGCAACTACGATTAGTTACCAAACGTCTAAATATCAATAAAATAAAATAAATAAATAATATATAAATAGTCTAAATATTTTATTTAAATTGTGTCTGTATCTGTTTTTTTCCCCAATAAAGAAAATAATAATAATAATAATAACGGTTACCTATTTTTGCATCTTATAGTGGGAGAAATGCTGTCATTTATCTGGCAACCTGTTATATTTTCTATGTTGTGGTAACTGTGACTACTTTTGAATTATTCCCTATATCAAGGTCAAGGAAAAAAGTGCAAGTGTTTTTGGAGGCTAGCAACTTTTGTTTTTGTGGATAAATATCAAAGACTATGTTTATAATTATAATATGATAAGAAAATTATGCTCTTTTCTTTGTTATAAGTGGTTTTGTTTATAAATGTGCTATTATAAGACTTAACCTATGATAGGCAATGTTGCAAAGGGTCTACTTGATGCATATCTATGTTTTTATTCTATTTTAAATCCATTTAGTTTAGCTACTTATTTTTATTGAACCCTTTGTTCATTTCAATTTGAAATTTTTGATTCAATAAAATTCCTTAATTTCTGTCGCTACCCGATCCAATGGTTTTCTTTTCGAGTGTTTTCGAGATCGAATATTATCTTCTTACTTCTTCCTACTCCATACTAGATGGCGTATGATGCTCAAAAATGTAACTCAAGATAATATATAGTAGGTACTTGCATTAAAATATAATCTAAGTCCAAAGAAGTCCAACCATCATTGGAACTTTGTAAGTACATAGGTTTTTGCACTTTTCTTTGCACAGGGCTCTTTTAGGATATAATTATGGTGAGCACAGAGTACATTCAAGTGAGCAAACGCATCATCGTATTTTATGGAAAATATTTATTCTACATTCATGTCCATGTCGTGTGCAGTGCAAGACTACGTAGACAGGTGGAATCAAAAGCTTAATTCAATGCTCGTACATTTATTTCTAATATGATATAACTATTTTCAATAGGTAGGTACAATGACTGTTTCAATTTAATGAAATCAACGTTTACACAATTAACTATGTATATATTACATTCAAGCAGATCATTATATCACAGAATATGCGTAACAATTCACAACATGCGAAAAATAAAACTATCAATATCTACCGATACCGTATAATTACGTCCCTTAGATGTCATTAGGTACTTACTTGATAAATTTCATCAACATAGGTTTAAACATCATTATCATAATTATAACGACGATGATATGTCACCACATCTTTGTAAATGCATGTCCTTGGTGTAAAATATGTAATGAAAGCACGAGCAGGCCTCATTATTCTGTTCTTTTTCCTTTACTATACATTTGCCTGTATGTTGATTGTGTAGCCAGAGATCGCGACCTGAATTATTATAAGGTTAACTGGATAAAATGTGACACGACGAGTAATCACATATTTTAATGAACACCAACTATTTAAATAAGTTAACTTTTTTTCTTCAAACTTTTTTTTTAAATTCAAAATAATTAAAATGTGTAGCAATATCCTGCTTCAGCCAAGAAACAGTCAACGTTATTAGCTGTAAATAAACTTCTATACGTAACTTCCTTGCAGTATGCAAGTTGACGATTTTTCTCATAAAAAAGATGCCAAAGAAGTTTTATTATAGCCAGCAACGTGGTCTTCACATCGTTTCAAAATAGGTCAGTTTAGTTACAGGGTAGAAAGAAGCTTCAGCAATAATGGACTATGGGTCTCTTTAAAGTGCAGAAAATATTAGTAGGTATTAGATAATACTCATTTTGACCCTTGTCATATAATACATTGTTTACAGACAACCATTTATTAGTTTGATATGTTTTCTACGTAACAATTACAGAAGCCTTTACTATTAACAGAAACAACAACAATGAAGCTCCTTTAGGATGGTATTAATACTGGTAACAGTTTGTACTAATTGTATCGTAATTTTTGTACAGTTTATTTGAAAACTAGACCATCAATAAAGGCAGTCTCCACACGCGGCAGCTTATCAGCCAAGTTCAAAGTAAAAGGAACTGGCGACGCAGCCGTGTGTATATTAACATGATTACCTTAACATATACATAGAGTACGCAACAGACGATTTAAATACAATTCCGTATAGTGGTCAATATATATATAACTCTTTAACCACGAACGTAAAGCCTTCTCGTAATTGATAATATTAACATCAATTCAGTTATTCTAAGTAAATACTATGAACATAATTCAGAATGTGATTTCATTTAGTGCTCTTAAAAATACTATCAGGTAAATTATAAATTCCTAATCTCTACAATTAACATGTTTGACATAACTAAGGCAAAGGCATTCGTGTTGATTGCCATTTACAACGTTAAAATGTAAATCTTGGTTGGATGAATAATTGAAGAATATATAAGATTTTGAACTAAGGAATAATACAATGCAATAGGCCAAAGGTCCAAAGGTTTGGTCCTGTTAACTTTTACGCCTTTATAATGGATAAAATTGAAATCTTCCCACACTTGTCGTTATAATGATATCGTAATACCTAACAAGGTAAGTCATTTTAACATTTCTTTAAGAACTTTATCGGACATATAAGCTTGTTCTTAAACTGTTATCTTCATTCTCCCCAGTGTGAGTGAAGGGCAGTCCCCAGGGTCCCCAGGGTCCCCAGGGCATTTCAAAGTGATAGTGAAAATGCTGTTGCTGAACCAGTGGGTTACAAGTTTCCATCAGGTAAGTTAAGGGTCAATCGCTGGTCAGTTTAAAAAAAACCTCAGTGGTTTTTTATTGATAATTTTGCTTTGAATTGCCACCTTTCACTCGCTCTATATTTTTAATTCTATTGCTTTCGAGGTGGTTCTATACTCAAGGAGCAAAGAAACCGAGTCACTTGACCTCACACCCGGTTTCTTCGCTCCCAAGTATAGTTTGTCTCTTTTCAGTAACCTTTTGTCTTTTTTCTGCGCTGGATGCTGCTGGACGAATGAAAATCTATTCATCTCAAGCTGTTTTGTTCAATAACATTCATAATCAACCATTCCATTCTGGCTCCTTCAGCCTTAAGAATCCCATCTCATGATTCAAAAGATTCTTTACATAGCAACCAGGGAACATTGAAGTGCCAATTACTGCACGGCATATTCGCAGAAGTCGTGCGCGCCGGTGCACTCGACGCTGGGGCGGTGTGACGAGTCCCAAATGCCAGGCCCGCAGCGCTGGCACAGCCCCGACAGCGTGCACGGGATGCGCACGAGTTGGCGGAACTGGTGCAGCAGACCGCGCGCCTTGCGCAGGATCAGCTGGCCGTCCATGTACATCGCTGGGGGTAAATTGAGTGCTCTTTAAGTACATGGCCGAAGGATGTAGAATACGAATGCTACATAACTATATGTTATTACTGTTAACAAACGCCGTAAATTTTAAATTCAACAGGTAAAATTCACTCAAAGGTAAGGTGTTTAATGCCCGGCTGTTAATTAATTTAAATATAATATATGTCTGACAGAAATACCCTATCATCTATGTAATAGAAAGACTTCAGCAACGAATAAAACAGTTATTTCATAGGGATAGTAAAATCTAAGGTGTTAATGCGTCGAGGATTGGAGAAACTTCGTACACTTACCCAAAGAGCTGAAGTGAAGCAGCATCTCGTCAGTGTTAAGATCTTGAGCGATAACATCATCGGCGTACACAGCGACAATGGCAAGGCACAGGAACAAGTGGAAATAGTCTGTTTGGTAGTTAGCCCAGCAGGCCTCCCACATACGGAGCGCCACGGCTTCGGTGAACTCACGTTTAAAACATCTGGAGCGAAATCAAGTAATGTATAAGTAGTTAAGAACTTAGGCCCATATAGGTATTTTCTGTAACAAACTAGAAAAACTACTATTCCTACTAAATAATAAGTATAGTAAGAAAAAAATTGTCATATGTGGTGATTGGAATATCGATATCTTAAAGGTCAATACGTTTTCTAGAGATCTTAAGACCGTGATAGCTAATTATAACTTTCAATTACATATCCAGTCACCCACCAGAGTTAACGCAAGCATAGATCAAATCGCTAGCAATATAAAAGATGCTGAGGCCAAAACTCATCATTTGTGTCTATCAGATCATGACTACGCGCAAACTTTGGCCTTTAAAGTAAAAAAGAGTAAGTCTTATGTGACCTGGTTTGAATGGAAAAGAGACTATTGCAGCGAAAATGTGGGAAAGTTTCGCATGTGCTTAGAGTCCTTGTCTTTCTCGGATGTATTAGAAGAAGACAATTTAAGGGATGCTTTTAAAATTTTTTATGATTTAATATGCTTATTTTACAATTTGTGTTTTCCGCTAATTAAGGTGAAGGTTAACAACAGACTGATGAAGGTTAAATGGTTAACGAAAGGAATAAGAAAGTCTTGCCACGTGAAACGCAACTTATGCATTAAAACTAGATCAAAACATGTAAATAAAAACTTAAGTAAAACTTTTCTTAAAAAATATAATAACATTCTTAAAAAGTGTATATTGAAATCGCAAAGATTAACTAATAACAAATATATTTCATCCAATATAAATAAATGCAAGGCTACGTGGAATGTCATATCTTCTTCATCCGCCTCTAATAATGCTCATGATAACGACATAAAATCAATAAATTTCAATAATGTGACATATCAAAATCCACAAGACATTTGCAACATTTTTAACAATTTTTTCATTGACACTACAAGCACACGTATTAATAATAATGACACGAAATCAAACCAAAATGTGACATTAAATCATCCTTTTTCGATATTTTTGAGGCCAGTTGCAGAAGATGAAGTCGTAAAAATAATTATGTCATTAAAAAACAGCAAAACTTGTGGTTGTGACAACATATCAACAGGTATGATTAAACATGTTGCTGTTTATCTGAGTCGCCCCCTTGCACACTTAATCAATCTTTCTTTTAGCCAGGGAGTTTTCCCTGATCAGTTAAAGTTATCAATAGTTAAACCACTCTTTAAGAAGGGGAGACGCGACAATCCAAATGACTACCGGCCTATCACTATTGTTCCAAATTTCTCTAAAATTTTTGAAAAGGCCATGTGTATTAGGTTGACGGACTTCTTGGAAAAGGGAAGCATACTACATGTAGACCAATATGGCTTTCGTAAAGGACATTCGACGGAACTAGCATGTTTTGAATTCATCAAATACGTAACTAAAGCCTTAAATAACAAAGTGCCCGTAATGTCAATTTTCTTGGATTTAAGCAAAGCATTTGACTTTGTCGACCACAAAACACTTCTTTCCAAGTTACAATGCTATGGAATAAGAGGTATAGCTTTAAACTGGTTCGAAAGCTATTTGCAGAATAGGCAACAATGCACGGAAATTGCTAAAATGGATATAACTGGTAACACTCTCACAAGAAATGTATACAGATCGCAGTTTCGTACCAATGGCTCAGGTGTTCCCCAGGGAAGTAACTTGGGACCAGTGCTGTTCCTGATGTACATAAACGATCTACCACTAGCCACTTCACATAAATGCATCTTATTTGCTGATGATACAACTTTGATAGTAAAAGGTGATGATAAAAATACATACGAATCTAGTATAAATACAGCGCTTACTGACATAGATAACTGGACAACTAATAATAATCTAAATATCAATTTAACTAAAACGACATATATGCAATTCCATTCTTATCAAAGTCATCCAATTCAATTAGACATTAATTATAGTAACAATTCTGTGAAGGAATCTAATAGTGCGACGTTTTTGGGCTTAGTTATTGATAGACATCTAAATTGGAAATGCCATATTGATTATGTGTGTTCTAAATTGGATAGGTTTGTATTCGCGTTAAGGAAACTCAGGAACACAGCCTCTATTGAGGCGGCGATTACTGCATATCATGGTTACGTGTCGTCGACACTTGATTATGGACTCCTCTTATGGGGAAATTCCGTTGATGTGGAGAGAGCATTTATTTTACAAAAAAAATGTTTACGGGCAATTGCGAATGTTGGGTTCACTGATAGCTGCAGACCAATTTTCAAGAACCTAAAAATTTTACCTTTGGCCTGCATGTACATAAAAAAGGCTTGTTTGATAATTCAATCACACTCACAATATTTTGAAAGGCGAGCAGATGTTTCTGTAAGACACCAGAGAGCGCAATACAAGAATCTTCTTCGCCAGCCACCATGCCACGCGGATATGTACAGGAGAAATGCGTTCAATATGTCAATTCTACTTTTTAATAATCTTCCGGATGAATTAAAGATTTTGCAGGGATTAGATTTTAAGAAAGGGTTGACATTTTGGTTGAATGAAAATTGTTTTTATAGTGTTAAGGAATATTTAGATTTGTCAAGGTATAATAATTAAACTTATAATTATTTCATAAATCTGTAATTAATCAATTTATAATTTTATATAATATTTTTTTTTTTTTTTGTTTATTGCAATGATTTAACCTAATTAACGTATTACACCTAATTTGATTTCTTTGACATTCCTACTGTTACTGTCTGCATTATTTATATTTGTTAGTATTTTTTGTGTATGCTTTAGTTTTAAAAATATGTGATAAATTTGCATGTTGATTCGTCGACTGAATACTGGTTCACAATATTATATTAAGATCATTATGTACGTATTCTGAGCAAATAAACATTTTCTTTCTTTCTTTCTTTCTTAGGTTAATTTTGGCTCCGATTACAGAAAGTAAAAAAAATAGAAACAATTTCAGACAAAATGTGAAAAACGGCCGTTTTTACTGTGGGAAATAAATAATGAACTTTACTTACAAAAGTATCCATCGATGACAAAATAATAACTCCATGGCATCTACATGTTTTTCTAAATGTTTGTAAAAATGCGGCAGCATTATTCTTATTAATTCTCGCAAATAACTCTGTAACATAACAAACACCGTTATATCTAGATACAGACACTATATCTCAGACACTAGTGTCTGAGCAGTAAATTTAGTACTTTTAATTTAGCAATACATTATAACTAAACTATATTGTTTTTTCGCGTAATTGATGGAGATTATGACGAACTGCTAAAACTACTACTACTACTATACACAAAAGTGCGGTGTAGTATGTTTTTCATAATTACAACAAATGAAATGAAAGAAACTTACTAGATTAATATCCATATCATTATCTGTCGGTGTGCATACGAATATAGCCCGCTGCATCAGTCCGACGAAGCACCAAAAAGCTTCAGCTTCACATTTTATCTCGCATAGGACCGGTGCTAGCAAATCGCTCATGCCTTGTGTGTACCTGAAAAGTTACATATGTACAGTGGCGCCACCTCTTGTCGAGTAGCCTTCCGACAGAATCTTGGAAACAGCGACATCTATTAGTTATTGGCGTTTATTACATTTGCTAAACGTAAATCTGACTTTGCGGGAAATCGGTTAGTTTTAAAACTTCGACGTGTAGTGCCACTAGTGCTAGTGATAAAAACACCTAAGATATTGGTCTAAAAACAATGCCCACGTTTATTACAGTCGTAGGCAGTTTGTGACTACATTCGGCATAGGTTAATGTTCACATTTCTATTTATGTATAGGTACCTACTACTTACCCTAAAACAGGATTATATACAGCATAGTTTAGCAGAACGTTCTTCATTATCTCTATATTGTAATTGTTCTCGCCGGCGAAAAACGGATTCCCTCTATCTGTCCTAACAACGTCCTTCTCAATTACGCACTGGACGTTTTTCCAAAACACAGCAAATTGTTCCGGGGTCATCTTCTCTAACCTTCTCTTCGTTATTTCTTCATAATCCCTAGTTCTCATCTGGAGAATAACTTCTCTTTCATCGTAAGTAGAGTTGTACGGGTAGCAATGCAAAAGGAAGGGCCAGACTTCCCTCCTCAGTTCTTTATCTAGACCTCCAAAGAAAACTCCCTTTCTCAAGAACAAGTCGTCTTCTATGAAGCCTTTACCATTCATAACTTTTCCGTAGAATATCTCAGGTGTAATTTTGGGTATTTTTCCTTCTTCTGGATGCTGTTCGCTTTTTTGAACTTCGGGACGACACACCATAAAATGGCGATACGGGAGATTTGGTTCTTCTGAACCTGGAACAGAGTTCAAAACAGCACCGTGTAATGTTTTGTGCCTACTGTGTACACATTATGATAATGGAATTGATTAAGTAACGTAACAACTCCATTATACCGGAAACAGCGGCCGAAGTAAAAGGGTCGAGTTTTGCCGCCATTACTGTGTTACTTATATTTAGAGTGCTTTTGCTTTATTTATACCTAGTTACTAACGTATGTTTATGAAACAAATAATGTAATTAAAGATCCGTTATATCTATGTAGGACCTATGATCCTTGGAAGTGCAGGATCTTGTCTATAATCGCGAGTACCTAGTGGTTGACGAATATGCTTATTATCCTGCGACACACTTGCCTTGAGAAGTTGTGAGAAAAGGAAAGGAAGTTAGAGACGTAGTTTAGATAAATATAAGCTACTCGTCATGCCCAGTGTTTTCTCTCTCTCTCTCTCTCTCGTCGTCGAGACAGTTAAGAGAGCGAGAGCGACAGAGCAATGATTGGCTGCTACATGGCACATCGCACAGCAATCAATGCGAGGAGCATAATGTGGTGGGTGTCGTAAGTGTAGTCAACAGCAAGCTTACCTGGGGTGAGTTTGATGTTATGCAGCAGCGAGTGCCACCTGTGCAACACCTGTGCCAGGTGGTCCAGCCCGCCGTGGTGGAAGTGCAGGATCTTGTACTGGGACTCCCGGGACGCCACCACCAGTTGCCCGCATGTGCAGTTGTCGTCGTTGAAGAAGAGCCGAAGGGAACGCATCTGGCTCAGGTCCACTGAGAACCTGTGGGAAGTGTTAAAATTAAGCACTTATACGCCATAAAATACTTGTGCTCAGATATTTTGTGAACCTAGACAGCTCTGATACGTGCTTAATGGCAACTGAACGCGGTGGATCTACTTGTCACAATTTAGTAACTCCGTGGAAAGTAACGAAATAGCTAGCTGGGTTTAACGCCTCAAAATTCCACAAATCCGGGGTAGGTACATACTTACTTTAGCCTAGAATGGCAAATTAAAGTTTCCACTAAGGGCATTGGAATTGGCATTGTTCATTTTTTTTAAGCTGTGCTTTTAACACCTTTATTTGATAAAATGGACTATTTCAAGCAACTAATTTGAATATTATGCTTTTACGTAGCTTTGTTAATTAATAATAAATATTTTTTCGCTGTTTCATAATTCGTGAATTTAGACAGAATCCCAATCGCCTTCGTTCGGCTGGCTATAAAAAAAAACGGCTTTGTCTATGGTTTTGTTAGATTTGACAGTGACACGTGACAGTTGCCGTAGCCAAACTTTTTTTTTCACTTTTGTGGCAAACATTCGATGCTGGATTCTGTCTAAAAACCCGGTCGTTCGGTCAAACAAAGGTTGAAAGTACTTTTACAAAAATATCTGCAATCATAAAGTATTTTTGAAATCGGACAAGATAAATCGGATAATTGATGGTTTTCCTCGAAATGGTTTTCGAATTGGAGCATACTAAAAAAAATGAACAATGCCAATTTTCCCAACTTAGACGTACGAGTACCCTCCGTACCGTACCTACTTCAAGTATGTGCTGGCATAAGTAGGGACGGAGGTTCCCTTGGGACAAACTTAATTTGAAACATGACTGTAGCTTTTAGCAAATGGAAGAAGAGCATTATTTAAACAGTAAATAAATATACCTGACGTTTTTAAAAATGCCAAAGCTCAGATAGAAATCTACAAAATACCTATAGCTAGATGGAAACATTGGCAACAATATGTAAGTAGTAGCTGACCATGCATTAACATAGGTATAGTTAATAGTATTTTATACAATCGTTGCATAATGAAGGCTCTTAGAGTCGAGTACCGTGTTTAGTAAGGTACGAGATTTTAAGAGCTAATTATGTAACTATTGTATACAATACTTTTTCTACGAGTCATCATCATCATCATCCATAACCTTAACCTCATACATAACCACATATGTTATGTATATACATACATAACCTTTTGTAAAGTACATTGGGTTAAGTTTGAAAATTGTACCTTCCACTTATGAATTAATAGTAGTTATCTCCTCTGGAGTAGCGGCGAAACTAATCTCGTCACTGTCACTCACGTTTAATTCGAATTAGGGATTATTTATTTAACACCATCGATTTCGCGTCAAATAACAAACAAAACTTTCTTCTTCTTCTTTTTATTTGTGGCGTATCAAGTCGTTATAGTGACGACAACTTCGCCAATGTCAATGTAAAATTTTTTATTAAAAAATCTTGTGACAAAATGTCGGCAACGTTGTACGGTAATGGTCAAAGACCCCCCTCCCCCCTGTCGGGCTCTTAGCCAACGGTCAATGATATCCCTCAGATACTGCCAGGAAATCATTAGCCGTTGCCCAGGGCGCACCGGACCAAGCACAAACAAAACTTTAAAATTTTCGTAGCACAAAAATGAACTAATCAGACGTCGTTATAAGACTGTTTCTGATTGGCCGATTACTTCAATTACTAACCAATCACGTATCAGAAGAAAAAAGTTGGTGTATTCAAATGGAAGCAAATTTGCCAGATATTTCCAACTTTACATTGGGTGCGTTCCACTAAGCGCTCACGACGCTCAATCGAAGTAACCAAGTTCTAATTTTGAAATTATTATAGTCGTCTAGAGCGTTGTATAATAATCATTATAGTTGAGTTCGATGTGCCATAGACTATCCAAGATTATAAAGTATGTGATTACAATTTTGTCTATAAACACATTATTGACAGATTAAAATCAACGAGTAGAAAAAGTATATACCTAAATCTTGACACATTTTTGACTTTATCTCAAAACCTTGGAAATAGCCGTTTACAGCGCGATTCAGGGAAACAAATAAAAACCATCCTTTATCTAGTTCAAGGTCGCGACGATTGATATGTCAAGGTTCGAGCCAGCAATGAAATATGCAGTTCCAGTTCTCCGCACTCATAATGAAATTCTTCGCATCCCTTCGAGAACAATCAGGAGAATATTATGTCATTGCGGTCCCCCGAGCTCGAAGTAAAGAGCGCGACCTTTCCCGTAGGTACCTAACTAAATGACAAAGGCAATCCTATTTAATATTTTAAAATGTCTCTCAAGAGGCACTACGCTCCTAAATTCTGGTTATTAATAACAATTTTACCTACCGAGTACTTCAAGTTAATATACGCCCACGACCGAATATCACGCAAATTTGTTTGACGTAAGCAAAGCTTTGCTTTTAGTGATTTTCTGGATTGTAATGACGGCAACGTTGGTAAGGGAATATTATTCGTTAAGTAGCTATACATAATTTCGTAGATACTTATCTAAGAGTTGTGTTCATTACAATAGAGATTTCGTACCTATATACGACTTTTTTAGTTATCTATTTTAAACACTAACATTTAAAAATCGAAGAGGTATCTGTACTTCCACATATTTTGCACGCAGAGGGTTACAAATTAAGTGCTTAGAAAAAACTTTAAATTAACTATTTATGTAGACCTTGTAAGATTTACTCATTAGGTAGGTAAGTTACGTGCCTAGAACCTGTAATAAAACTAATTTATGACAAATACAGTTGGCAGAAACAGTTTTATCAGCTTTTTATCAAAACCAAAGTAAATTATAGAAATTTCGACTATGTAAGCATCTATCACCTTGGTTGAGTTTGAGTTTCAATCTCGGCAACCTTCAAACGACTAGTCCGTAAAACCAGGGATGGCGAACCCATGGCACGAGTGACTATGGTGGTCTGTGTCCAAAATAATCGGGCAAGACTAGTATTAACGAATCCATGTTCTATTTGTTAATGTGATGGAAGTAAAGTGGGGTCTTCACTCTTATGTCCAGTGCTCAGTAGATATCTCCAAAATCGCACAAAGAGAGAGTGAAATAAGTACTCATCCTTTATTGTTCGGACAACTAAGGATTGGGATTTCGCGGCTGCATCCCTGTAATTTAATTAATCCCTGTAAATTATAATCTGAGTGTCAACCCGGGTGAGTAGGAATTTGTTAGGCAAATGTGATCCATCATAAATCATTATGCTGGCTTGTCAGTGGGCGTGCTCGTGGTCTAACTCAATTCAATTTTGAATAACAAAACTTGATACATAATTTTATTTTCGATGGCACCTAACCAGTCAATAAGACTTTTTGCAATAAAATGGCAAATCCACCAAAAAAGTTCGCTACCCCTGGTCTAAACTATGAAGCTTCATTTTTATTGGTGGCGCATTTGTTTATTTACAAAGTATATTTCTGAGTTAGATCACTGCATGTTGACAAGCTTTCATCTCACCTGACGAACGTAAACTCAGAAATATGTTGATTCAACTTTGTTTATTAAATATTATGTTTACCAACGTAATTACCGTGACTGTGAGGTGAGTATACAGAGGCTTTAAAATTGTTTTATTTTATGGACTACTTAGTAAATAAGATATATGTTTATATTTTTTCGCAACCTTTCAATAAAAATTCACTCATTCCCTCGATGGGCATTTACTATCTGCACCGGAAGAGAAGCAACTGGTACATTCTAAGAATGTTTTTTCTTTCAACTGCGTTTTAACTAGTAAGTGGGGGAGATGGATCAGTGTAGGTTAAAATTATAGTTATACTTACGGCTAGATCATGACATGACAATAGGAATAGAATAGAATATGATTCCCTAATTGTGTGTCAAATTTCAAGACTAGTAGGTAAGTATAATTACGGAGATAGGGCGCCTTTACAGCGGACTTATAAACCCCATTTACTCCCTATCCCGAGGGAATTTCAAAAAATCATTAAATCACATGACCTCTCTAAAGTTTAGAAAACTTCAAAATGCGCTACTGCTTAGTATAATACTGACTGACTTTCGAGAAATTCCAACTTTGAAGAGTATTTGCCTATTAGGTACAGTGGCCATAAGATATATCTTAGCGGGCGCGAGGTCCTCAAATATTTCGGACCAACATTAAATTTCAATAAATTCGTTACACGATAAGGTTAATAACTACAGAACACGCAATTCGTAATTAAATATAAGAGCAGCGACCTTTCAATAAAATCGGGATTTCACTGATCGTCAAAGGTATCACGCAGTCAGGCTGATCATAAACATCGGAACATTTGTGGAACCTTCAAAATAACTTTCTACCCATTTTTAACCCTTTCACCATGAAACTACCGTGAGACTCAATCATAATTATACATAAACGGATAACTCACGTATAAAAAGTCGAGTGATGCTCGACATGTTTCGGACTATTTCGTAGTCCTTCTTCCTGGAGCGTTCGCCCCGGCGGCAGCGAAACGAACACTGCGCGCCAACGCTCTGTTCGCGCGGCTGCTCGACGCAACTGACAGCGGCGCACAACTACCCTCGTTTACATCGTCATTTTTATTAGCAAGAAGGACTACGAAATAGTCCGAAACATGTCGAGCATCACTCGACTTTTTATACGTGAGTTATCCGTTTATATGTAATTACATTTTTAACCCCTTTAGGGGTTGAATTTCAATAAAATACGAAACACGTATTCCATCAATTCTGTTAAAGAATGTTTATGCAAAATTGGAAGTAGATCGGACAGGAATCACGTTGTCCCATACAAACTTTGTCCCTCTTTTTCACCCCCTTAGGGATAGAATTTCAAATATTTTATTGAACCAAGGCGTTACTTTGAGGAGGTAGCGGAGTAGCAAGGTAAATATTTTTGTTCATTTGATAGAATTTCGTAAAATCCTTTCTTATCGGATGCGTACGTCATTCAAAGAACACACCCTCCAAGTTTCAGGTCTCTACGATCAGCGGTTTAGGACGTGCGTTGATCCGTCAGTCAGTTAGTCAGTCAGTCCTTCGGGACAAAGCATTTTACATATATGTATAGATAAGAAGAATATAGATTAAGCAAGTAATAAGCATGACAATATTTAGTGTTGAATAGGCCTCCCATAATGAGTACAGAGTGTATAAAAGAAAAGTCAATCAACGTGTGCAATGTACGTAATAAAACTTAAGGTGAAGATACAACCACAAACGCTAGCCGATCAAAACAGCCATAGCTAGTTCCTCGTATGCGTCAAGGTCTATAAAGAATTAAGGATGATGGATTAGGTGAGCTGTGAATGAACGTAAAAGCATGAATGAAACTATCGATTGCTTGCTAAGTCATCTTAAAAATAAACTTAGTGTTCTTACCTTCGACATTTAATCGGCGCTCGCCTCTGCGGGACCGGTGAGCTTTGGACGCTATCAGGAAACACTAAATTGTGCTTTAGAGCCAAGAATTCTGGCGTGCTCATCCAGTTAGGGTTCCCTTCATCGCATGAACTCATAGATACCGACCTAATGAACTTATCGCCGGAAGTCGAGTCGGGGGTCAAGTCAATGTTTTCAACTGTAGGATTAGCTATAGTTATATTCACGGATGTCATGGATTGCGACCTTACGTGCTTATCGTATAGAAACACATCGTCTTTTGAGTCGTCCTTCTCGAAACTCCCGAAAACGCTGTCTTTAGCCGAGTCGACGGTCTTCACTGTTGGTTTTGAGCTGGACGATAAGTCGTCCTGGGTATTTTCATTCTGAGTGTACCGTGTTTCGTTAGATTTAATGCTATGCTTATCAGAGTTAGAATTAATACTAGTGGTTTCGGATGAGTCTGAAAATGCGTTTTCGTTGTTAGAATCGATCTTAGATGCGGAGTTCTTTGGTTTGATGTATGGAATTTCTTTGGTTGATTTATTCCGTAAACCCAACTCGTCACTCGGACTCGTTTCAACGGCAGACGGGCATTTCTTGAGAGTGGAGTTAGGAATCCAATTTAAGAAGAGCGTGGGTCGTTTGGCATTGTTGTGTTGGTCCGTAAATACCTTGGTGGTCACGGTCAAGTATCCAGGATGGTGCACTATATCCAGCTCATGCCTAGCGACAGTCGGCGGATGCACGCACACGTTGTTCTTGCAAAACAATATCTCGTTATTGACGTAGTCCGGTGGCTCTTCGTTCTCCTCGAACTCGAATCCCAAGAAGTAGCTCGAGGCTTTCTTCAAGAGGTCCGGTAGCGGCATCATTCACATTTCCTTTAGTTCACGTTATCGCAGACGACCTAAGCCGAGCGCGGTTGTGTGTGTACTACACGCATATAAACACCTACACTTTGATAACAGTATTGATCCGTAGAACGACGACGCAACGTGACAGCTGTGTGGCTGCGCGGATCTAAAAGGGCCTATGAGTTACACATCGCAATACACATTGTAACGATTTCGGAGCAAGGTAGAATGCTGACAACACAGAGATACTTTTATTTTATAATGCTTGTTTGGATTGAGCTGGATAACAATCATGTTACAAACTTGTCCTATTAAAGTCTACTTAGATGCTGCGTAACCTATTGGCTAAGGATTATGCACACTATATTGGTTGACAGTAAACTAAAATGTAGAACACTTGTTTCTACAAGCATCGACCATAAGCCTAAGTAGATAAATATATGTTATATATGTTATTAGCTTCTACAGCGCTTATTGAGGCACCTTAATTTATTTTTTCCTAAATATCTCCCATGTACAGACATCGATCTTCTATCATCCATCATCATCCATGGATGACCATTGAGTGTAAATTATTGGGTCGGGACTTATGGCCGACTAGGTAGGTATTAGGGGTAGCGGCTGGAGGTTAGCAACTTTAAAATCAAGGCCAATTACTTGTTTAACGCCATTATTACTATGCAGCGAATAATATATGTATATCTGAAATTGTGAATTGAGGGGATTAATATTAAAATAGGTAAGTTCCTGATAAAGAATTATCCGTAAAGTATTGTTCGTACGTAGTTAGGTACGTTAAAAAATTTCAAGGCACTCCAACATTTTTTTAGGTACCTAATTTTTTTAATTTATGGGCGCGTGCGGTTCATAGCTGGTAGGTAGGTACTCCTGAAAATGAAACAAAAAATTGTTGCTGAAATACAGAAAAAAAACGAAAGTAGCATGCAGTTTTTATACTGAAGACATCTTACTTATTACGAAACTTTGAAGAGAGCGAGATAAAATTAGCTACCATTGTTAATTCAAACGAATACCACAACCCCTAAACAAAAAACCCACATCAGAGGCAGAGGGATGAGAGGGATAGCGATTTCAGGCGCGGTGCTAGACTAGCCAATACAGCAGACTGAAAGCTTCAAACTAGTGTGATTTATTAGGAACAGTAAGTATCGATACAATTTATTCGGGTTTCGGTGCTTCTTTGCATCACATACCTAGACCAACACAGAAATTTTACCGGCTACCCCTACTCCTACTAATTACAAAGTTGTTTAATTCGCAAATATTGCAACTGAAACTGGACTTTTCCACTTCTTGATTTGATAAATTTAAACCTTAGATTTAAACATAACCACCAAATAAATTGAGGCAAAACATTACGTTCTGTTATTGCGAGAAAAAAAGTTAACCTCAAAATATATCATAGTAGGTATTGGTAATTCAATTATTAAATACAGATGTCGACTGAATCAAAATATTTACTCCATTAATATTTCTAATTTACAATGATGCTACAAAATTTTACTTTATTTATATAAAAAAAATTTGCGCAAGTGTGCAAAGTTCTTGTTAAGTACAACGAAACGCAAAGAATTTTCAACATTGCCCGCACGATGGCGTTTCCGTTGCATAAGTGAACAGTGATGTCCATCACAATTCTGATAAATTTATCGATATTTCGAAAATCGATTGTCATCTTTATAACAATCACTATTTATTGTAGTCGGCCCTTGAATGCTTGGTATTTGAGCATGTTTACTTTACATATTTCTTGAAAGATGAATGAAGATATATATTGTACTAATATCTATATGCATTTGTATGTTTGGACTAATAATAATTTAAAATTAAGATTATAATGCACGCAAAGGCATAAAATTTTCCCCAAATCACTGCATTTCTAATTTTCGCGTTTGTTTTAGAAGCATATATATATATGTATATTTGTTATGTACTATGCCGGTTATACACATGCACATACATACAGAACCCATAAGTGTACCTACGTTATCTGCAAATAATTATACCAAGATTTCATTATATTTGTGATAGTCCGCGCTTTTTCCGTTTTTTGATAAAGCTAGGAAATCTTTCTGCTTAACCTCAAACATCCCTCAAGCTTTCGCGTTTTCTCCCCAATTTTGAATTTTTTTACGAATATTCGTGCACAAGTGAGTAACCCCGTCAAATGAAGCCGACACGATAAAGATGAAAAGACAGTCAGAAATGAAGCCGGTGAAAGGATTTTTACGTTGCTTTATTCGTGAAGAGATTACAAACTGGCTTAGGTATATAAAAAAACTGTATTTACATGAATGAGTTTATCAAGACAATCGAACAACCATAATTAATATTAACATCGATAAATTTTTCGAGCTCTAACAATCGAGCGCGTCACTAAATTGACGCATGCGCCACAATTCAATTGCAATCAGCTGTCAGAAAGAACATAATCGCGTAAAAAACAAAATTATTTGTGTCTTAAGATAATTCCCGTCAATATGGCGGGACAAAATCCGGGTTCGCCGACTGACTTTCAGTACTTTTACGAGGATGAAGTGTATAAAATCAACAATCACGGCCAAGTGGTCTTCGGGCTGGTACTCGAGAACTACGAAGCCAACTCCAGTGACCAAGAAAGCGATATTGAAACACCCATTCAAAAAGGTGAAATTCGTGTTGTATGGCACCCGTCCGGCACCGAACGGGTTATATCCGAGAAGACGGTAAGTAAGGCATGTATAAATAAAGTTCTTTATATTCCCAAATCGCCTGCATGTGTTGTCTTGATCGTTGAAAAAAACATGAATTAGGTCGTGGGAGAGTGCATCAACCCCTAAGTCAGGGTTGATGAGTTATAAAATTGCCTAATCAATTGTAGATATTATTATGTGAGGGTAAACATTAAAAGAATAATGTTGTTAAATGAGCAGGTTGTACCCACACATGAATTAAAGTAAGCAAGATTTTTAAGTCTATTTTCAAGTTGAATTTTGTTAATAATTAATATTAAATGAAACATTTAAATGTAACCAGAAGCTGAGCCCTTAAAAATTATTGTCAGTTTTTAACACTAACAATTTTTTAGGTCAATTTTGTAACGAATAATTCTAATTAGATAAAAAAAAAACTTGATGGTGTCCCCCACATCTTCAGATAGGTATTTGGTATTAGCTGTAGAAAAGTAACATTGCGGGCTATATTTAAATTATAAGCTACATGCCATGCTTTGGACAGCCGAGTTTATGTGCTTATAAGAAAGAGAGATCCGTAATGCTTTAACCTCTTGGCTGCCACAATCATCCAGTAGTGACAACCAATTTAACGCCTCACACCACAGTCATCAACGCATGATCAACATCCTAGTCGAAACAAATCCTTCTACAATAGAAATAAACTTCGTAGTTCCCAGCAAACAGTTTGTTTCGAGGCGTACAGAGCATGCCACTTCATTTATAGTGTGGTGGTCAAGAGAATAAGGCAATGCTCCCTTGACATACTCTCTCTTGCCCTCTGTTTTGGTATTAATATAGAATATACCACATTCAATTGTGCATTCAACAGTGTTGCATTTATTAGTAATTGTTACCATATAAGCAACCAGATCCACAATCTGTTAGGAAAATGTTTTAGTTATTAACAAAATATTTATAACACTTTTTTTTTTTTAAGTTATCACATTCACCAAATTTTAACACATGCACTCCACTCATTGCTAATATTGTTATGCACTATACACGTTACCAGTAGCAGCGTTGTCCTGCTTTGTAGGGAAACCTGCCTAGCAGGTCCTTGGTGCTGTATGTTACGTGAATCAGACCTAAGTGTGTTAATAGATTTACTTTCAAGATTTTATTCTATTATACGCTACATACTTAGTTACTAGTTCAGAAGCATGTAAAAGGCATTAAATTAGAAACAATGCGTGATTTTGGCAATTTGACAAATGGCAGGCATGTTTCGTGTTTTATTGCTGCTTTTTCTTTATACATGTACTGGCAATAATATTGGATAGAACCATTGTATAAATTGCATTGATGTTTTTTTGTACTTTGGTCTATCGAATATTCTTACCAGCACGTCTAGCACGAGAGCACACTAAAGTCGCGTCGCGCGCGAGATAGATTGCCCATCCTTTTCTTACTGTTCGTTCTAGAAAGAGACGGATAGTCCATCTCGCGCGCGACGCCACTTTCTCGCGCTCTCGTGCTAGACGGGCTGGGATCATACATCAAAGCAACAACTGAATCTATAAAGTTAGTTTGAGGTTTGAAAAATCTTCACGGGAAGAGTAGCAACTGGTTACTTTGTTGTTCTAATTAGATCTTGAGAATATATTGGTGATTGGGGTTTTCATTGCAAGTTTTTTTCCAAATAAGTTACCCTTTTGTTGCCATACACTGAACATCGTCCAGTGCATGGAACATAGGACAACCGCAAAATAACCTTGAATAGTATTTTATGCAACCGTAACATAAGAGTCCTTAAAACATGAGTGTGGATTTTGATACGAGCACTGGCGAGTGATGTGAAAGATGTGTGAAAGTGAAGCAAAGAATAAACATAGAATGTACCAGCTGCTTCTCATCTCGCGCAGATGGTAAAAGCCCATCGAGGGAATGGGCGAAAATCTTAGGAATTATGTTATAGGTGATGCGGCTAGCAACCCATCACTATTTTGATTCCCTTTTCCACCGATACACCCACAATCATGCTAAATAGGGAAGTGATTTATGTATGTATGTTTATGTTACAAAACTGAATTAATATCAGGAACCTATCAGGGATGAATATGTCAAAAAATACTAACCTAAAAAACACGACCACAACCAACCAACCAAAACGACCAAATTGGAGACTTTTGGAAAAAGGTCAGGTCAGGAGTACCCGAAACCGACGAGCATGTATGAAGAGATTGATGAATGTGGATGAAGCGAAAGAAGTATGTCAGGATCGTAGCAAGTGGAACAAAGTAGTCTCTGCCTACCCCTGTGGGAGAGAGGCGTGACGGTATGTATGTATGTATGTGAAAAAAACGTTCTGAATCTCCTGCATGCAATAGAAATTTCATTTGTATTGAATGAGAAGCTGTCTGTTACAGCAGTTGAGACAGTTCTTTTTTTTGTCTGATCTATTATAATTCTATTAATCTAGATTTATTTATCCCATACATCATGGCAGGTGGGCCTGGCAGACCGTTCCCTGATGCCGGGCGACGTGGTCCGTCGCCTCATAGCCGGCAAAGACACCCAGCGCGGCTACTGCCGCGACATCGTCATGACCGCAGCCCTACAGATAGTTGGCACCAAACACGTCATACCTAGTGTTGCCAGTGAGAGGCTACAACCACTGGAGGAGTTTACCCCAGACCTTGCTGTGTGTCTCGACTCGTGGGTTGGGACATCTAAGGTAAGTACTTTTGGGGGACTTTGACAAGTTGTAGAATTTTGCACTCTGGGAAGAAGTATATTATGATTAAAACTTAAATGTGACCCTGACCAAAACAAAATAGTTGCTGTAGTTTAAATTTAACTTTTTCGTTGTTGGTTCAGGTTCTGACCTGTGTTTATGGACCATGTGAGTTAGTTAACCTATCCTCTCCTCATTGCAAGTACTTGTGCCTCTTGAACTTCTTGGGTAAAATCTTACAAGTCAATCTTCTACTGATATTATGTTAGTCCGGGAGGCAGAGGCTTTTGAAACAAGTCATTTTAAGCCGGCTGATGTTAATATAGATAAGAGAATGCATGTGGCTCATGACAAAATCGATCGTCAGCTGGTCCAGTTGCGGTGGATGCGAGAGTGGGAAGCTGCGGAATATGTTAAAAAAAAAAAAACCGAAAGTTATTTTAAGCCACATGAAATTTTGTTCATGTGTAATTGACATTGATTAGAATTAAAAAAAAATAGTCAGCTGCACGGCAGACGGGGGATTGTGCGTCAGCTGAGCGTGCGAACTTGCAAAAAAAATTAGGAAATAAAGTTATTTTATGCCGATTGAAATTTTTTTACATGATTTTAGACATATACAGAAATGTGATATTGATAATCAGCTGCATATATAGTGGGGGAAAGACCGTCAGCTGGAGCAGGAATGTATCACTGCGCGCATATATCTCTACGACGCGCGGAATTTTCAATGCTCCGACTGACGACTTTCCCCCCAACGTTCAATCAGCTGACGAATATTTTCTTTTTTCTATATATTAACACTATAATATTTATAAATTTCATATGGTCTTTCAACAATTTATCCATGATTCATGGAAGTGAAGCGGTAACATCATTAATATGATTCATATTAGTTTGTAATATTCGGATTTATTGAAACGTAATTTAATTCAATTATTTTCATTACAATTAACATAAAACCGGATGGCCCAGTGGTTAGAGAACCTGACTCGATCCCCGGTCGGGGCAGATATTTGTATGAAAAATGCGAATATTTGTTGAACAAAAAATGTTACCTTGCTACTCCGCTACTCACGTGCAAGATAACCAAGCCTGTGTGAAATATATATGTTTTTCATGCAAACCCTCCCTCCACTGCTACCAATAAAACACATATAAATCCCACAAACTTAATTATCCCTTACACCACACAAACACTGACGCGTTTCGATCCCTCTACGGGATCATTATCAAAGTTTAATGAACACAACTGTTACACATGCAAACAGCATGTGTTATGAAGTGCATATGAAAAACATATATATTTCACACAGGCTTGGTTATCTTGCACGTGAGTAGCGGAGTAGCAAGGTAAAATTTTTTGTTCATTGAAATGGACCTCCGCAAAGTAACGCCTGATTCAACGAATATTTGTTCTCGAGTCTTGGATGTGGACAGAGGTGGTTCTTTTGGATAAAATTACCTTATGAAACCAAGGCTTACGTGGAATGCATTCTTGAACAAGGCGGTAATATTTTCCTTTAGATGAATTGTTAAGCCAGAGTCTATTCCATTCTTCATATAAAAGTGATTTGGGCAAATTGGCCAGGTCATGACAATAATTTGTATATGGGAATGTATCTCCGTCAACGATAGCCTCGTTTGCCAGTTGGTCGGCTCTTTCGTTGCCTAAAATTCCTACATGGCTAGGAATCCATGCAAAGACTATAAAAAGACCCTTGTTGGAGCATTCAAGTAAACGATCTTTGATGCTGAAGATAATCTGAGACTGTTTGTGACATTTAAAAGGAAACTTTTCTAAAGACTGTAAAGAACTAAGGGAATCGCAAAAGGTGATAAATCAGCCTTTACATACTGAGAACGACCAACCGGCATACGATTGTTATCATTAGTGGTGTTATTGACGATACTATTACTGTCGTGATTGTTACCATTTTGCACATTCTGTTGGGGAATAGGATGACTATGTTTATCTTTAGCAATTAAAGTACATTGACAGTCATTTTGTGCGTCTTTACTACCTCCTTTTCTTTTCCTTTTGTGACACAGACTGCATCTCACAGTAAATTGTTTACGTTTGAGTGTATTTTGATCTGCTTCGGAGCAGTCTGTGTCCATAGATGACTCCATGGCTTCAACTAAAATGTCGATAGATGATGGAAGAGGGAACTCTGTCCCTCCTCCAGGGTCGGGCTGATCGCCCATTTCTAAAAGTTAATAAAAAACTCTTACCAGTGAAAATACAGCTTAACTATACACAACTATACATAAAATACAAATAAACTAGTAAATAAATACACTTCAATCTACTAAAAACCAATCCTTAACTAATTAATTTCAATTTTAAAATATCACCAAGAAAAACCGCGCCCTTTCTACACGAAGTTTCCCGCCCTTTTTTTCGATGTCATTCTATTTAAGGAACAGGGTAATAATGGATTGCAATTAAGTATATAACTCAGATTTTTTTTTAATTGACAGATATTTACAAATAAAAATATCAACACGAATTTTAATAATTAAGCCTATCTACGTTCCACTGCTGGGCATAAAAGCTGTAAGATGATGAATGATCATTTGAAATTTATAAATATTGTAGTGTTTAATCTTCTTATTATATATAAAAGAAAAAGTCGTGTTAGTTACACTTTTTATAACTCGAGAACGGCTGAACCGATTTGGCTGAAAATTGGTAGGGAGGTAGGTAGCTTAGAACCAGGAGACGGACATATCTAGGATACTTTTTATCCTGATTTTCCCACGGGATTGGAAAATTCCGATATGTTGTACTAATAAAGCTACAGACATTAAATTTAGCATGCCTGCACATTATTCCTTGATTAGTATAAAGATGCACTTACAAAGGAATTTTTCAAATTTAAGGCGGAACAAAGTCCGCCGGGTCAGCTAGTATCAAGGGCGTTGCCAAGGGGGGGCAGGGAGGGGCAGCTGCCCCCCCCCCCTAGAGATTCTAAAAAAGTTGCCAAATATAATGCAACCAAAGTCCTAGACTAGTCATAGAGAATGAGAAAAGTATGAATTGTAGTAGGTAAAGTCAACTTGCCCCCCCCCCCCCCCCCCCTGCGCCATCGGCTGGCGACGCCCTTGGCTAGTATATATATAGAAACGAGAATATATTCGTCAGCTAAATGCCCGTTGGTGGAAAAGTCATCAGTCGAGCCATTGAAATATAAAATACCACAGTACTGAAGATGCATGTATATAATGTGTACTTACTATATAAGGTATACCTTGGATAAATTGTTGAAAGACCATATGAAATTTATAAATATTATAGTGTTAATATATAGAAAAAAGAAAATATTCGTCAGCTGATTGAACGTTGGGGAGAAAGTCGTCAGCCGGAGCATTGAAAATTCCGCGCGTCGTAGAGATGTATGCGCGCAGTGATACATTCCAGCTCCAGCTGACGGTCTTTCCCCCACTATATATGCAGCTGATTATCAATATCACATTTCTGTATATGTCTAAAATCATGTAAAAAAATTTCAATCGGCATAAAATAACTTTATTTTCATATTTTTTTTGCAAGTTCGCACGCTCAGCTGACGCACAATCCCCCGTCTGCCGTGCAGCTGACTATTTTTTTTTTATTCTAATCAATGTCAATTACACATGAACAAAATTTCATGTGGCATAAAATAACTTTCGGTTTTTTTTTTTTGACGTGTTCAATGGAGTCTCACAGCAAGCGCCCCCGCGGGTGCGTCAGCTGACCTTCACTTTCCTTATTAGGGACAGCTTCTTTACTTGTATTTGAAGTAACGATCGGCATAAAAACACTTTTCAAAATAGCCTCTGCCTCCCGGACTAGTAGGATGAACTGCAAGTGTAGTCATAAAAAAAGCTGCTATATTTTTAATGCCTTTGTTACTTTTGTTTCTCGAATTAATTCTACCTAAAGATTCTAATATTCTATGGATAATTGGGTAAAGAACGAACTTTGTCTTCTAAAGATCTCTCAATTCGATTTTTAACTTGTATGCATTTGATAAGCACTTCTGTTCCAGGCTGTAAACAGCAAACTCCGTCTGATCTCCTCGGATGGGTCTCGCCTGGAGTATCCTGACTTGGACAATTGTCCACTGGAAGACTACTCTATGCGGCGTCGTCGTTCCACCCCATATTCTTCGTCAGAGTTCTACCCCGGCCAGATGGTGTTTGGACCGCTCGGCGCTCTGGACAGTGCCAACTGGCTCCATATCACCAAGGAGATGAAAGCAGCAAGGAAACATAAGATGCATGAACACAAGGTTAGTGTGTTTATGATATTAAGCTATATGTAAATTGTAGTGTAGGTCAAAATGTAACAAAAATATTAACCAACTTTAAATGTAAATAGAATTAAAAGTAGTGAATAGATTTTGCTAAAAATATTCAGAACAAAGTTGGTTAAAATATTCTATGAAATAAAAAATCATCAAAATACAGCCGGGTTAGATATCGACGGATATGGAAACAATGTTAAAATCTGGAAGTTAAAAACCGCCATAAAAAGTGGGAAAAAATAGTTTTCCTACACATTTATCTCACCTTGGTCAGATAAGGTACTGTTTTTTCAAATAGAAGCATGAAAAGACAATTTAAAATCATGTGTTTCACATGTACGAGGATGGAATCACGCGGCTTTAAGTCTAGCTCTGATTCCGCACACCAAATACGCCCAGGACATACCAGAAATCCTAAAACCTTGCCAAATATTGCGTGGCTAATCGATGCTACCTTTGAATGTAGTGAACATCGTAATAGAAACTTCATTTGTACTGACCTTTAGCTGAGCAGCGGGATCGTAAAACTGTCTGATTACTTATTTAAATCGTCGAGACTCGCGCTGGGCTTTATGTTTTGTTTTGAGTTAGTTAAAATCATATTAATCACACTATAGCAATACCCTGCGGTATTGAACAAGTTTACGTTACTGTAGTTAATTCTATAAATACATTTCAAGCTCTAAAAATATTAGTCAATAACCCTCCTGGCGCAGTCGAGTAATAGGACCTAGTAATACACTGTCTTCGACGTCAAATGAGCTTCAGTTAAATATATAGAGAAGTCGTGAATCTGAATAAATGGTCTACATTGCTTCTCGTCCAAATGTAGTTGTGCAAAATTAAAACAAGTTGTGTTAAGTATTAGTTAAATTCTGTGTTTATAAACCGGACTTAACTGTGGGTGGCACAAAAAGCATAAATGATATTTCACACCCTTCAAGATAGATAGGCGGTCCGAAAACGCTTGCGAAGTTTCGTAACATAGATCTGATTAGACCTTCTAGCTTACCAATGTTAACTTAGGCTAAGTAATTTAATATGACTTATTGTACACTGTGTCTTCAAATTAAACCAAATTGGCATTGTTCATTTTTTTTAAGCTGTGCTTTTAACACCTTTATTTGATAAAATGGACTATTTCAAGCAACTAATTTGAATATTATGCTTTTACGTAGCTTTGTTAATTAATAATAAATATTTTTTCGCTGTTTGATAATTCGTGAATTTAGACAGAATCCCAATCGCCTTCGTTCGGCTGGCTATAAAAAAAACGGCTTTGTCTATGGTTTTGTAGATTTGACAGTGACACGTGACAGTTGCCGTAGCCAAACTTTTTTTTTCATTTTTGTGGCAAACATTCGATGCTGGATTCTGTCTAAAAACCCGGTCGTTCGGTCAAACAAAGGTTCAAAGTACTTTTACAAAAATATCTGCAATCATAAAGTATTTTTGAAATCGGACAAGATAAATCGTATAATTGATGGTTTTCCTCGAAATGGTTTTCGAATTGGAGCGTACTAAAAAAAATGAACAATGCCAATTACTTCAGCGAGTCATTGGGTTTGACTAAACGCTTCAGTAAATGTTTTACAGGATTTTTTATTCTACAGTCAGCGTCATATAGTTTGAAGCATCCAAGTCGGCCAAATAGTACGGTACACCATAGGAATAGTACGGCGTGTTGAACTTTTTGGTCACCTGTTACAGTTTACAGTACTTTTACAGTTTTACCCGTTAGAAATTAACCCCCTTATTCATAAACGCTCTGTAGGCTTCTGCTAACTTAGCAATCGTTTGTCCTTATCTGTCACTTTGACATTTACCTTTCACAGATAAGGACAAACGATTGCTAAGTTAGCAGAAGCCTATAGAGCGTTTATGAATAAGGGGGTAAATCTCTAAACGACACTGAAAATTAGAACGCAATATTTCCGGCCATAGCTTTACTTTTTGGATTTTTCTAAGTGTTCTAATTTTGAGTTTCGTTTAGAAATTTCTTATTGTGGTTGACAAATGTTTAAATACATTGGTCAAAGTTCAGTGTACAATGTCAATCAAAAGAATGACGATTTTAAAATAGGAGGATTTAGTTAAACTACCCTAATAGACTTCTGAAACATTCTGGAACATTTCTATGTCACTTTAAAAAAGTATAAAAAAAAAAAAAAAAAAGTATAAAAGTATTGTATAAAAGTTGCGAGTGTTTGTCCGTCCAGTTCACAGTAGAAGCCGTGGTCACGGAGAGCGTCGGCGTCCACTGGCAATGCCGGGCGCTGTGCACGCATCCCACCGACGTGGCGGCGCCGCAGCAGCCCAAGTATCTGGTCGAAGGTGAGCGTTACTTGCAGGACAGGAGATACTGCCTCCTCAAAAGAGAAGTTAGATTTGGCCGTAGCGTGAATGAGTGGAGAATATAGGATATAGGATATTGATGAACTATAAAAATGTTTATCTACGCACGTATTGTTAGTGTTCTAAAATGCATTTAGAAATCGTAGAAAATTAACAGCATTATTACACCCTTAAAAATCTATACTGTAATAACATTACAGTACAAAAATCTGTACTATTATGTTGTTACTGTGTAGATTTTTGTAAGGTTATGGTAAAATCTGTAGGGGAGACCGGGTATGGTTGTCACAAAAAAAATGATTTGCAGTTTTAGTACCTTTTCTTTTTGCCAAGGATGACAAATGAAACATTAATTAATAGAGTTTTTATTTAAGTTTCGACATGCATACACATTTTTACGCTAAAAGTACGTATTGAGGAAATATTAGCTTTTTTTCGAAAAAGGAGAAGTGTGACATTTAACCCCGTATCTGGGATGGTTGTCACAGGTGCTGGGGCAGGTAGTCACATAGTTAATTAAAGAGTAAAAACAATAATAAGCATTGTATTTATTTAAAATCAGCTCTTTATTAAAATTAAACATACCGTTTGTGAGTAGTCGTAACAGAAAACAACGAAATACCTCTTCGTTACTAGTAAACTCAAATAAAATAAAATAAACAAAAATTCAAATCTCTTTCAAACTTTTTTCTATAACTGAACTTAAATGCTTCAGGTATATAAGTAACTTTAACAACGAAAGTAACGTAACACTTATTCGTCACATTAATTAAAACATTCAAAAAACTAAATTGGCTTTTAGCTAATAACTCCTTATTTCCCTTCATTTTTCACCACCCTCGCAGCACGTAGCATCAATGCCGCCGAAACAAGCCCGTGATCAGTTTTTCGTTTATAACGCCTTGGCATTATATTAGCTCTGAAATAAAAAACATTTATATAGCAAAACACACAAAAAGCCAACAATAAAACCCAGCTGACATGCACGGGGTTGGTTGTCACATGTGACTACCAGCCCCCGTTGAAATGAGACAACATGCCCCAAACCACATTGTAAAATATAACCTAGCAAAATAAATTCAAATTAATGTTTCCGCTTAAAACCATTTAACAGAATAAAACACACAAATATCACTTCAACAATATAAAAAGCAGTATATTAATATGGAACATTCAAGTGTACTTACGAGATATCACACAGATGCACAAAAAAATACTTTCGATGGCGCGAAAATGAAAACGCGCGTGGTGTCGTCACTGTGTACCGGAGCGAACTGAGGCTAGGTACGGAGGGGGGCATGGCTCGCGCGATCTTTCGACACTGGCCAATGAACTTGTTCGTGCGTTCAGTTGTCAGTTATGGCCGCTGTGACAACCAACCCGTGTGACAACCATACCCGGTCTCCCCTACTGTAATAACATGATTCCTAAAATTTTCGCCCATTCCCTCGATGGGCTTTTACCATCTTCGTGGGAAGAAAAGCAACTGGTACATTCTATGTTTTTTCTTTACTCCCAGACCAGCATGGAAGAATCTTAGAACCTTATCCATGCCATTTACATCAATTGAATTGTACGTGACGAATTATCGTAGAAGTAAGATGCTATTTTGCAGATAGAAGGTAAATTAAGTCCCTATTGAAGTGTCAATTGCACGTTTTCTATGTCCAGGCGAAGATCTGAAGAACCTAAAGCTCCTGAATGTGTTCGAGCCGTGCACGCTGCAGGTCGGCGACCGGAACTTCCTCACCATCGGCGCGGAAGACACCTTCGTCAGCAAACAGCAGTGGCGCAAGCAACAGAGTAAGCCGACCAAGGAAATTAGAATGTGTTTTTATTTTAAATCAGGACCCCAGTCAATAACAGCGCTGCCGCCGTTGCATTGTTCTTGGGAAAAGGGTAATACAGCAAGGGAAATTATGGTCACAAAACGCATTTCGTCTAGCCCTCTAGGTTGGCAAGGCATCGGCTAGCTCTCTGGTGTTACGGGTAGCTATGGGTAGCGGTGATCGCTTACCATCAGAAGATCAACTTGCTTACCTTTAACCTTTTCACCGCCAAACAGTTCGTGTCACTCGCAACTATCAAAATGAAGGTGAATTTTAATTTTAACTAATGGCTATCCCCTTATTCATAAACGCTCTATAGGCTTCTGCTAACTTAGCAATCGTTTGTCCTTATCTGTGAAAGGTAAATGTCAACGACAGATAAGGACAAACGATTGCTAAGTTAGTAGAAGCCTACAGAGCGTTTATGAATAAGGGGGTATATCAAAGGCGCAGAAAAGGTTAAGTGAGACTTTAAGTCTTGAAATTTCGGCTATCAAAGATTTGAGTTGTTCTGCAGGTAAGTTCTACCGAAGTATCCGCAAGCAAACGCGGCCGAGTAAAAAGTCGTCAAAGGAGTCTGCGGAACACATGCCCTCGCGCCCTAAGAAACGCGCCTCAGCCCATCGGAAGCTCAAGTCCATTGATGTAAGTTCATTAACTGTTATACTGATGTTAAAGTGCGTTTTTGGCCTCACTTCGCAATGACACGTAGCGATTTGGGAGTTATAATAGAGTTGATGTGTTGGAGTGATGCTTTTTTTCATTCATACATATATACACATATCACGTCCATATCCCTTACGGGGTAGACAGAGCCTAAGGTAACAAGATCTAAAGGCCACGTTTAGCATAATAGCATCGCCTATAGCATAATTCCTAAGAATTTCGCCTATTTCCTCGGTGGGCTTTTACCATCTGCGCGAGCAGAGCAGCAGCTGGTACATTTTATGTTATTTCTTTGCTCCCAGACCAGCATGGAAGTTTAATTCGAGTGTGGTAAAAGGATAAGGGTAGAAAGAGATGGTAGATGTTTAGGCGAGCGCCAGCGCTTTAATAGTAGGTATATTAAGAAACTTGTTTTGTTCCAGAACGAAATGGAAGTGGACGCAGCGGAGAACAATCTAGAATCTCTGGATGACGCTCTTAAGGCGGACGCCAACTGCCCTAGCATCAAGATCGAGCCCAGCGCGGACACGTCTCTGCCTATAGTGAGCAGTCAGGAAGATACCGCTACTGAGGAGAAGAACGACTCGGGTATCAGGTGAGTTGAACATTCAACTGTTCGGCACCGCCTCAACGCGAGCCGTCTAGTATTCTTTGCAAGAAATTGGCATTGTTCATTTTTTTTAAGCTGTGCTTTTAACACCTTTATTTGATAAAATGGACTATTTCAAGTAACTAATTTGAATATTATGCTTTTATGTAGCTTCGTTAATTAATAATAAATATTTTTTCGCTGTTTGATAATTCGTGAATTTAGACAGAATCCCAATCGCCTTCGTTCGGCTGGCTATAAAAAAAACGGCTTTGTCTATGGTTTTGTAGATTTGACAATGACACGTGACAGTTGCCGTAGCCAAACTTTTTTTTTCATTTTTGTGGCAAACATTCGATGCTGGATTCTGTCTAAAACCCCGGTCGTTCGGTCAAACAAAGGTTCAAAGTACTTTTACAAAAATATCTGCAATCATAAAGTATTTTTGAAATCGGACAAGATAAATCGGATAATTGATGGTTTTCCTCGAAATGGTTTTGGAATTGGAGCATACTAAAAAAAATGAACAATGCCAATTCCATACTGCATCGCCTCGCCTCGGTACAAGCTAGTAATCCGCAAGCGGCGCGCGGGCAACTCGCAGTTATCGAGCTTACATCTGGCCGCCACCGCGCTTGCGTCTCGCCGCCGGAACGGGAACGGCGCGCATACCGCCACCGTTTCCCCGCGGGGAATGACCATCATCGACTACCAGCTCTAGCCGCCGCCTAGCGTGGTTGTTATAATGTTCACATTTAGAGTATCAGTATCGATATTCTAATTACATTCAAACTTCGATCATCTTAAATAAAAAAAATCTCTGTGTCTATTTGTCTTAGAATTTATGAAAAATATATGAATGTCCGTTGTTTGATCTGATTCGAACTTTCGAAGACAAAAAATAATGTTAACTACGTATTTTGATATGAAAACATACAATGTAGAAAACTTACAATATGAATGTAGATAAAGTTATGTATGCGATTGTACATAATTAGACATTAAAACATTCGTGCAAACCCCACTTTAGTTTTAATGCCTCTCATTATGCACCAGCGGCATAAATAACTATTAAAAAAACTGGTACGTTAAGTTAATAAATAGAACTGATCAGATAGTGTTGTCAACAGCGGGCTGAGCAAATCGCACGTGCACAGTCCGGAGCCGCACAAAGGGGACTGCCTGCTCAACGGCGAAGCCAAGGCCGAGCTCCTGCTCGACGACGACTCCGACAACTGGGAGAACACCAGCAGCGACGGCAGCGACACCGACAGGTGTGTACAACCTTTGGTTTAATGATATTCAATTGATAATTTATTCGTAGGTGCATTCTGTATGATGTTGTTTTGTTTTTTTAATAAAACGACTCTGTTACCGCGTTTTTGAGTAACTCAGCGGGATACGGGTGTTGAATATTTGCCCATAAGCTAGAGGTGCGTATTTGAAAGTGTGTATTGTTGTCGTAAACTTGTGGTTTGACCTAAGGCCTCTAAGGGGTCATCCATAAAGTACGTCACACATTTAGGGGGGGGGGGTCTGGAAATTTGTGACACATGAACAAAATAATTGCAGTCTTCATAGTAAACCGTGTGACCAGGGGGGGGGGGTCGGCTCTAGAAATCGTGAAATTGGTGTGACGTACTTTATGGATTGGCCCCAAAGCAGAGCAGAGGGTCAAGGTCAAGCTCCTATCTTTTCACCTCGAGCTTTTTTGAGATGATGATGATGATGATTGTTGAAGCGGCGCGACGTGGTCGTCCCGCTGCTCGTCGGCGGCGTCGACGCGCGGCAAGCGGTCGCCGCAGCTCGCGGTGCGGCTGCTGCGCGGCAAGCGGCTGAAGCGCACGGCGCGCCGCGCGCCGCCCGCCCCGCCGCCGCGCCTCGCCGACCGGGTCGTGGTCGAGACGCTGCACACCACCAGCCGCGCCAACGTCGTGTGGCAGGTAGGACACACACAGGCTGCGCGGCAAGCGGCTGAAGCGCACAGCGCGCCGCGCGCCGCCCGCCCCGCCGCCGCGCCTCGCCGACCGGGTCGTGGTCGAGACGCTGCACACCACCAGCCGCGCCAACGTCGTGTGGCAGGTAGGACACACACAGGCTGCGCGGCAAGCGGCTGAAGCGCACAGCGCGCCGCGCGCCGCCCGCGCCGCCGCCGCGCCTCGCCGACCGGGTCGTGGTCGAGACGCTGCACACCACCAGCCGCGCCAACGTCGTGTGGCAGGTAGGACACACACAGGCTGCGCGGCAAGCGGCTGAAGCGCACAGCGCGCCGCGCGCCGCCCGCGCCGCCGCCGCGCCTCGCCGACCGGGTCGTGGTCGAGACGCTGCACACCACCAGCCGCGCCAACGTCGTGTGGCAGGTAGGACACACACAGGCTGCGCGGCAAGCGGCTGAAGCGCACAGCGCGCCGCGCGCCGCCCGCGCCGCCGCCGCGCCTCGCCGACCGGGTCGTGGTCGAGACGCTGCACACCACCAGCCGCGCCAACGTCGTGTGGCAGGTAGGACACACACAGGCTGCGCGGCAAGCGGCTGAAGCGCACAGCGCGCCGCGCGCCGCCCGCGCCGCCGCCGCGCCTCGCCGACCGGGTCGTGGTCGAGACGCTGCACACCACCAGCCGCGCCAACGTCGTGTGGCAGGTAGGACACACACAGGCTGCGCGGCAAGCGGCTGAAGCGCACAGCGCGCCGCGCGCCGCCCGCGCCGCCGCCGCGCCTCGCCGACCGGGTCGTGGTCGAGACGCTGCACACCACCAGCCGCGCCAACGTCGTGTGGCAGGTAGGACACACACAGGCTGCGCGGCAAGCGGCTGAAGCGCACAGCGCGCCGCGCGCCGCCCGCGCCGCCGCCGCGCCTCGCCGACCGGGTCGTGGTCGAGACGCTGCACACCACCAGCCGCGCCAACGTCGTGTGGCAGGTAGGACACACACAGGCTGCGCGGCAAGCGGCTGAAGCGCACAGCGCGCCGCGCGCCGCCCGCCCCGCCGCCGCGCCTCGCCGACCGGGTCGTGGTCGAGACGCTGCACACCACCAGCCGCGCCAACGTCGTGTGGCAGGTAGGACACACACAGGCTGCGCGGCAAGCGGCTGAAGCGCACAGCGCGCCGCGCGCCGCCCGCGCCGCCGCCGCGCCTCGCCGACCGGGTCGTGGTCGAGACGCTGCACACCACCAGCCGCGCCAACGTCGTGTGGCAGGTAGGACACACACAGGCTGCGCGGCAAGCGGCTGAAGCGCACAGCGCGCCGCGCGCCGCCCGCGCCGCCGCCGCGCCTCGCCGACCGGGTCGTGGTCGAGACGCTGCACACCACCAGCCGCGCCAACGTCGTGTGGCAGGTAGGACACACACAGGCTGCGCGGCAAGCGGCTGAAGCGCACAGCGCGCCGCGCGCCGCCCGCGCCGCCGCCGCGCCTCGCCGACCGGGTCGTGGTCGAGACGCTGCACACCACCAGCCGCGCCAACGTCGTGTGGCAGGTAGGACACACACAGGCTGCGCGGCAAGCGGCTGAAGCGCACAGCGCGCCGCGCGCCGCCCGCGCCGCCGCCGCGCCTCGCCGACCGGGTCGTGGTCGAGACGCTGCACACCACCAGCCGCGCCAACGTCGTGTGGCAGGTAGGACACACACAGGCTGCGCGGCAAGCGGCTGAAGCGCACAGCGCGCCGCGCGCCGCCCGCGCCGCCGCCGCGCCTCGCCGACCGGGTCGTGGTCGAGACGCTGCACACCACCAGCCGCGCCAACGTCGTGTGGCAGGTAGGACACACACAGGCTGCGCGGCAAGCGGCTGAAGCGCACAGCGCGCCGCGCGCCGCCCGCCCCGCCGCCGCGCCTCGCCGACCGGGTCGTGGTCGAGACGCTGCACACCACCAGCCGCGCCAACGTCGTGTGGCAGGTAGGACACACACAGGCTGCGCGGCAAGCGGCTGAAGCGCACAGCGCGCCGCGCGCCGCCCGCCCCGCCGCCGCGCCTCGCCGACCGGGTCGTGGTCGAGACGCTGCACACCACCAGCCGCGCCAACGTCGTGTGGCAGGTAGGACACACACAGGCTGCGCGGCAAGCGGCTGAAGCGCACAGCGCGCCGCGCGCCGCCCGCGCCGCCGCCGCGCCTCGCCGACCGGGTCGTGGTCGAGACGCTGCACACCACCAGCCGCGCCAACGTCGTGTGGCAGGTAGGACACACACAGGCTGCGCGGCAAGCGGCTGAAGCGCACAGCGCGCCGCGCGCCGCCCGCGCCGCCGCCGCGCCTCGCCGACCGGGTCGTGGTCGAGACGCTGCACACCACCAGCCGCGCCAACGTCGTGTGGCAGGTAGGACACACACAGGCTGCGCGGCAAGCGGCTGAAGCGCACAGCGCGCCGCGCGCCGCCCGCGCCGCCGCCGCGCCTCGCCGACCGGGTCGTGGTCGAGACGCTGCACACCACCAGCCGCGCCAACGTCGTGTGGCAGGTAGGACACACACAGGCTGCGCGGCAAGCGGCTGAAGCGCACAGCGCGCCGCGCGCCGCCCGCGCCGCCGCCGCGCCTCGCCGACCGGGTCGTGGTCGAGACGCTGCACACCACCAGCCGCGCCAACGTCGTGTGGCAGGTAGGGGACGCTCACTTACACTCTATACGGCGTCTCCTTTGACCCTTAAATGCAAACTGTATCAAAATTGATACAAACTATTTATTGAAATTTCGACAAGTAAACGTGTACCTGACTAGCAATGGTCGCGTTTGGGTATTTGTGGCAATATTTTTTTTTAATATGCAAAATGAATACTGTAGCGTGAACTACACTATTAAAGGATGATAGTTGATAGGAATGATAGTGATACTGATTTATGCTGATAAAGGGGGTTGATTAGGGATGATAAAGCAAACGACCGAGTTGAATGCTGAATGTGAACGAACTACTTTAATACTGAATAATATTTCGACATTAACGTAAACTGCAAGCGTATGCAAACGCTTGCGCAATGTAAGCTATGTGCTACTTTAAATATATACATACAAAAATGTACGCTTGTCCGTACATCCTGCCTCTCCAGAAAAGCATGATAAAGTAACTTGCTAACTGCAAACAGTTATTTGATTGGTTTGTAATGATTATGACATACTTTACTTTCGATAATATCTGGAACAATATAATGTTATCAAGAATTAATCTTAAAGTCTCTACCATATACTCTACTCATTTGGCATTGGTTCAAAGCGAACTATTCGCGGATTCACTGGGGAGGTCCCCTGTTCGATTCTTAACACTGTATTGCCCTTTTTCACTACCACTTCACTTTCACTTTCACTTGCTGATGGCGCCGCTGGCTCCTGCTTCTCCTGGGGTCTCCTGCAGCGTTTCAGATATATGATGATAATGCTTACAGTCAGAGCTATTGTTATGATAACGTATGACACGGTATAATGATGAACATCGTGAATAGTGATTTGCGTTTCAGACTGCTCTTTCAACTCGTCTATCTGTGCTCTCAGTTGATGATATAAAACGTGATGGTCCGACTCTAGCTCCGTAAAATTTACTTGCATAGTGCTGTTGATTATATTGTTGAGGATAGATACTTCTGGCACTTTAATGTCTGACTCTATTGTTATTTGGTTAATAAAGTTGTTGTGACCGTAAATAGTAAGGGTTTCGCTTTTTAATGTGCAACCCTGACCGATGTCAATGATCCCGTTGTCATGGAGCTCTTGTATTTCCGTACCAGCTGGGCAAAATATGCGTACCTTGCATACTTCGCAGCACGAGTATAACCAGGCATTCAAGCGGCGTAACTTGATCCACCTATTGTCGCAGGTTGATATAACCGATTTACAAAAAGACTGTTGTGTGTTTTGGTCGGCGGCTTTGACGTTGATATCACATAATGATTGTTTTATATTTAAATTGTAAGTGGGCTTATTTAAGGAGCATATTAATTTGTCTTCTGATGCCGATGTACAGGATGATATGTCATTCTCTGATAGGAATAGGACTAAGTCCTTTTGCAAGTTGTATGCTAAATAAGGATATATTGGTATGACTTCATACATTTGTTGACGTTTCTTTTGTGGGATACTAATGACTTTGTCCAATTCAAAGATGTCCGAACTCACGATTGGAATTTTTATCTCCATAATAAGATAGTCATTGTAGACTCTGGCTGCTATACGTGATAGTTTGTAAATGTCTTTGATATTGTCTTTGTCGATGGGTAACGTTAGGTCCCCGTGCAGGTGGCCAGAGATGATATTTGTTTGTTGATGCAACTGTTCAGGTGATAGCAGATGTGGGTCAATTCTTCCTTGGCTCAGGTCAGTAATGGTATCCATTAAGGTTTGCTGAATGCGTCTTATGTTTGATAGGGTTGCGTAAGCTGCTAAGGATGATGATATAATGTAAAATTCCTTACGAATTGTATTTTCTACTTCGTTTATTTTTGACGTGATATTTGTTAGATGCGCCTTAATATACGTAAACTGCTTTGTTATGATATTTTCATGACGTCTTAATATATTATACTCGGCTTCTATGATGCTAGTTTGGTTCTTGAGCAGGTTTCGAAGGTGGTTTTCGTTCTGTGTAATGTGCAAAATGTCTTTTTCGTATTGTTCGGCAAATCTTTCGTCCAGAACTCCGAACAGTGAGTTTGCTACGTAACCTATTCCATCTATCAAACCTCTCTTTTGTCTTGAATTTTGATATCTCAGCAGAGTGTTGAAGTGTTGAATTTCGTTTAACTCGTGCTCCAGTTGTGTCGTAATCGATTTATATTGTTGATAATCGCAATTTGCTTTTAAACTGAAGTCATTTAAATATGTGACGTATTTTGTGACGTCTGATAGGCCTTCCCAATAAGTTGACATGTTATAATAAACAATTAGTTTCCATTGATCTCGTACATGTTGAAGATTAGATATTTTGTCAAAGTAGATTGCTTGATTTTCATGTAATGCAGTGATATTTGATTGCGTGCTAGGTGATATGAATGATATAAAGACGAGTAGCGTCGTAAATAGACTTTTGAAAGTGATTCCTCTGCGACGATTCCGTGTATTTGTATCTTGCGTTGGTTGGTTGACTGTTTGTGATAATGATTCTTGCTTATTAGGCATTGGTACCTTTGATTGATATTCGTTGACGGGTAGTAGTGCTAGCTTACTAACGGGTCGCTTAATGATATTGCTTTGTGTCTTTAGCGTGACGACTCTGACGTAGCCATCTTTGCCGGGATGTAGCTCTTGTACTCGAGCTAGTGCCCATTTGCCCGGAGGTAAATTGTCTTCCTTGATGAGGACTACATCACCCAATTGCATGTTTGGGCAAGGGGTTCTCCATTTCGTTCGTGCCTGCAGTTGCTGAAGATACTCGGTTGACCAGCGCTTCCACAGCTGTTTGTTTAATGCTTGCACTAGTTTCCACCGAGACGAGGGATGTAATGATACGGGATCGGCTTGGGGCCGTGTTAATAATGGGCCTCCGACCAGGAAGTGGCCAGGAGTGAGATATTCGTCCTCGTGATTCTCTGTTAGTGGTCCCAATGGCCTTGAGTTAAGACACGCTTCGATTTGTTGGATCAGTGTAGTGAACTCCTCATACGTGAGTTTTTGCTCTCCAAGGACTCTTTTTAAGTGATATTTAAAACTCTTGACCGCAGCCTCCCATAGGCCACCAGCACTGGGCCAGGCAGGAGCGTTAAAGTGCCATTCGATGTCCATCTGACTGATATTATTGAAGAAGTCTTCATTGATAAATTGTATGATTTCTCGATATTCTCTTTTCAGAACGTGGTTCGATCCGACAAAGTTAGTACCATTATCACTGTACATGTGACTTGGTGTACCTCTGCGTGCGCAATATCGTCTGAATGCTGCCAGGAATGTAGGGGTGCTAAGGTCCGAGACCAACTCTAGATGGACGGCCTTTGTCGATAGGCATACGAATACTGCGACATATCCTTTTGTAGTTTTGATACCCCGGCCCTTGTTGGCCTTGAGGTCCATATGCCCAGTGAAATCTACACCGGTATGGCTGAACGGTCTTGATGGCGTTACTCGTGGCACAGGCAAGTCAGCCATGATCTGTTGATGATTGCTGGTATTAAAGCGCCTACATCTTACGCATTTTCGCAATTGTCGTTTGACTGTACACATGCCACCGATGATCCAATATTTGCTTCTCAAATATAATAGTGCAAGGCGTGCATTACCATGCAGCGTCGTCATGTGACCTTGATCAATGATAAGCTCAGTCAATCTACCATGACTTGATAAAATTATAGGGTGTTTTGTAGCTTCGGGAATGTTCGAATTACTGAGCCGACCTCCGACTCTTAATAATCCGTTGTTATCTATGAACGGATTTAAAGTTACTATTTTGCTGTGTTTGCTAACGTGTCCTTTCTTCTTGATATTGATAAGATCTTCCTCAAATTCGTTTCGTTGAACTTCTTTAATGATAACATGGTATGCATTATTTAATTCCGCTGACGTTAAGAAAGTCGCGTGCTCTATGTTTTGTTTACGCGCCTTTGTTATGAAACGTGATATCCATGCGACTGTTCTAACAACACGTGAAATTGATCCGTGCCTTTCAAGCAAGTCGGTAATTAAATTAGTATTTGAACATAAGGCTGTATGCACTTTATGTTTTTTAATTTCGATTGTCGGTGGTTCGCATGGGGGTGGTGTAATGTCATTCGGGTTGAAATTCAAGAGCCATTTTGGCCCCTCCCACCACAACGTATGTTCCTGTAATTGCGACGAAGATAGACCTCTTGTGGCGCAATCTGCTGCGTTATTTTCTGATCTGACGTGATACCAATTTGATGCTTCAATGATGTCTGTCACCTGCTTTACTCTATTAGCCACGAATTGTTTCCATCTAGAGATATCTCCCTTAATCCAGCCGAGTACCACCATGGAGTCTGTCCAGGCGTACATTCTGGTTTCCTCTGATATGCATGATATTGATTCTCGCACCTTCTGCATAAGTTGAGCTAACAGCACTGCTCCACATAATTCCAGTCTTGGCAAAGATGTATTTTTGCTAAGCGGTGCTAGTTTAGTTTTTGCGATAACTAACTTTGATATGTACTCGCCCTTATCGTCTGATGTTATGATATAAACTGCGGCTGAATAAATCTTCTGCGAAGCATCGCAAAAGCCATGTAGGGTAAATGCCTTTTCTGTGTTTCCCAAATGTCGTGTGATAGTGAATTGATTGATATTTATCATGTCTGTTTTGAGCATATTCCAGTCATTTTGAATCGATTCTGGCAATTGATCGTCCCAGGATATACCGGATGCCCATGCTCTTTGAAATAAGAGTTTGGCCCTGACGGTGATAGGAGACAGCCAGCCCAGTGGGTCAAAGATCTTTGATATATCTGATAGGAGCTGTCTTTTCGTATGATGCTTGATATTATCTTGATAGTTAGCTGCTGTTTGAAACGTGAAGTCGTCCGATGATGCGTTCCATCTAAGTCCCAAAGTTTTTCGGGATTCTGTACACCTGAAGTCCAACGGTGTGTCTATTTGATCTTGTGATAATTCCGTGATAATTTGTGGCTCGTTACTGGACCATTTACGAAGGTTCATTCCAGCGCCTTTTAACATCGTGATAAGTTGTTGTTGCAACTCCTTTGCATGATTTATAGAATTGCTCCCTGTCAAAAGGTCATCCATGTAAAAGGAGCATCCTATTGCAGGTCCTGCTAAAGGATATTTATGACCGTCATCTTTTGCTAATTGTCGTAAAGTTCTCATAGCAAGGTAAGGTGCCGCCTTCATACCGTATGTCACGGTAGTCAGCTGATAGTCCTTTAGTGGATCGAGAGGTGAATCTCGCCAGATGATTTTCTGAAGATGTTGATCTGATTCCCTTATAAATATAGTACGAAACATTTTCTCAATGTCTGCAGTGATAACATATTTATATTGTCTCCAATTTAAGATGAGAGACTGTAGGTCCTGTTGCAGATTAGGACCGCATTCCATAAGGTCATTCAGACTATGTCCTGTAGAAGTTTTTGATGACGCATTAAATACTACGCGCAGAGTTGTAGTGGTGGAATCCAATTTCATTACGCCGTGATGCGGTAAATAACAAGACGGTTCCGTTGTTATATTCGATTCGCGCATGTGGCCTAAATGCTGATACTCGCTGATAAATTGTTTATATTTGTGGCACAATTGTTCATTTCTTTCAAGCTTATTTTCAATCTGTTTAAATTGTGCGACGGCTTTTGATTTTGATATTCCGAGTTGCTGTTCGAAGTCTCTTTTCATAGGCAACCCTACTTCATAGGCTCCGTTTTCGAGACGACGTGTTGTCTTTTGATAAAAGTCCTCACAATACTGTTCTTGCTCAGTCATAAAAGAGGAGGATGATGTGATATCTTCTAGCTCCCAGTACTTTGATATAGCGGCTAGATCGTTAATGACCACGTGACAGTTAAATGTCTTCACGTTACCTGACAGTATCCACCCGAGTTTCGTTTGTTGTGCTATGATATTCTGGCCTGGACTTCTGATAAGGCCATTCATGATAATAGTTGAATAAATGCTCGCGTCCAACAAAAAGTCAATAGGACGAGATACGTTATACTCGGGATCTGCCAGTTTGATATTTGATATGTGTGGCATTTTATTTTTGATAAATGATACATTAGGCAAATTGTTGATAACTCTTGATATAACTAGTGCCTTTGTGGAAAATTGATAATCTTCATAAATTGATTCACAATTTAACGTAACCACACCTTTGCTTTGATTGGAGCCGGTGCCTATACCGGCAATCGATGCATGATAACATTGTCTCGGCAACCCTAACAGTTGCGCAGCTTTTTCTGATATAAGTGATATTTGTGACCCTTGGTCTAAGAGTGCCCGTAAGATGATATACTCGCCCGATGATGATTGCACCTTCAATGATATGGTAGTCAACAGTACTTCTTCATCTTCACTGGCGACATGACCTACGTTGGGGGATTGTGATATTTGTTTCGACGTGCTGGGTGTTGCTGAGTGCATTGTCCTCGAAGAAAAAGTAGGTTGATAACATGCGTCGTGTAGCAACGTGTTATGCTCGCCATTGCACTCTTTGCAACGTTTTGTGGATAAGCATGCATTGTCATAGTGCTTGTATAGACAGTTTTGGCAAACCTTGTTTTGCAATACTGCCTTCAATTTATTGTCGGGCGTAAGGTTGATGAACTTTCTGCATTTGTACAAATCGTGTTCTAGATTGCACAATGGACATTTACACGTGTATGCTGGAACTGCTTGATATGATTTGTATGGAATTTTTCCATTATAACTAGGCTTGTTGTTAGGTGTGAATTTTTGATATGATGTGAATTTCTTCGGGGGTAATGTTGATGCGAATGGTTCCTTCTCTCGTTTTTGAGTAATTGGTTCGAGAGCTGTAAACTTGTTCTCAAGGAAAGACATGAATTCTTCTAACGCTGGTAACTCTCTTGGTGCTTTTCGTGATTCTCTAAAGTCACTGTACGTTTCTGGATCGAGCTTCTTTGATAAAAGATGTACCAGGAGCGGATCCCAGGTGTTAGTGTCCACTCCTAAGTTGTGGATAGAATTGATGCATTCCATTGACGTGTCGTGCAAGCGGCGTATGTCGGATGCCGTTTGCTTGTGAATAATCGGCTGATTTAAAAAGATTTCGATATGCTTTGTGAATAAAACTTGTGGGTTGTTATACCGACGCGTCAAGATGTCCCATGCAACATCATAATTTTCGGCTGATATGTAAAGATGCTGTATGAGGCGCTCCGCCTCTCCTCTGAGCTTTCCCTTTAAATGTTGCATTTTTTGACCCTTTTGAATAGAATTATTGTTATGAACTGCTTCACAAAATAAATCATAAAATGTAGGCCAATGAGTGTATTTACCAGCGAAGATAGGTATCTCCAGCTGCGGGGTAGCTTGCTGCTTATGCGCGGTTGAGCACAATTTAGTATTGAGCTCACGTTTGATCATCTTGTATGATTTTTCATACCCACTAAATTGTTCATCATAAAATGTATCTGTACCTTGTAGAATGTTATCTATCTCAAGGTGTAACTTGTCAATAGTAGCCCATCGTGATTGAATGTTCTGGAGCTCGTCATCCAGCTCCCATTTTTCTGATATTTCGTCAACTTTTATGCCCTTAACTAACCTCATAAATGCCCGAAAATTAGTTCTTTGTTGCGCCAACAACTCGTCAACCTTGCCGCTAGGCTCAGTTGACTTTTCTTCCGTGCCATAGGAAGTAAATAGCTTTCGAATTGCCTGATAATTTATTTTTGTCTGCTCATAAATGTTGTCCCTGTAGTATGGCTGTTCGAGACATTCGTACTCAGTAAGCTGGGTATTATTCTTGTCAAATTCCGACCAAAAGTTATCTATTGCTTCTAACCGTTTGTCAATATATTCCGAGGTCTTTCTCGACGCTGAATCTTTGCCGAAGTTTACTTTCATTTGCTGAAACTTGTCGCGGAGCTCATTCTGGCGATCGAGTAAGGCCTCCATGATAATGATAATAAAATGAAACGATCTTACTTGATATGATGCGTTGATGAAGAAATCGCGCAGCAACAATAGTCACGGCTGCGAATGATACGATGATACCGCTGGTGCCGAGAGCTGTCCTGCCCGAGGTACTTGCTGATATCTGGTGTTCACTGATGATAAAGTCTAAGTCTACGAGACTCAAGTGATAACTGCACACTCCGATAGTACTTAGCAGAACGGGCTGCTTTTCCACGAAACGCGCACTTTGGTTTATAGGTTCGAAGGACCAAAAAATGTAGCGTGAACTACACTATTAAAGGATGATAGTTGATAGGAATGATAGTGATACTGATTTATGCTGATAAAGGGGGTTGATTAGGGATGATAAAGCAAACGACCGAGTTGAATGCTGAATGTGAACGAACTACTTTAATACTGAATAATATTTCGACATTAACGTAAACTGCAAGCGTATGCAAACGCTTGCGCAATGTAAGCTATGTGCTACTTTAAATATATACATACAAAAATGTACGCTTGTCCGTACAAATACTTTTATAAGAAGTGTACAATATAAGGCTGCATAAATACAACTTTTATTGTGGCTTTCCCCACAAATGCATCAATTGTAATTATGATAAATCGATAGTAAGAGTAAACAGATTAATGATTAATGTTATCTTCACCAGGACGGAACGATAGAGATGGGCATACCGTCCACCCAGCTGTACCCGATTCATCACTTGGATGGGCAGGAGTGCTTCCCTGGAGACTTTGTCGTCAGTGGTGCCGCCAACGCAGAGGAAAATCAGCAGGTTATTATCACAGCGTAATAATAACTAGTGAGATTACTCGATCGTCTATAGACCGACCGTTTAAATGTCCGCACGGTGCAGACGCGCCGGGTGGGACAACTGCGGGGGCCGAGAGAAGTGCACTCCCCCGCCCGCACCTCTCTCGGTCCCCTTTGTCGTCCTACCAGGCGCTATAGTGAGATTACTCGGTCATTTTGACTGGGCAACTACGCTGTCAATGCATCGCTGTGTCGCGTCCATAGTCAAACCGCTGACCATTCAAACACGAATAGGCGTACAATAGTAGCAGATCAGCTTCATCTGCTCTAATTTAATTTATGTTAGTATTTCTTTCTTCCCTTTGTACGTTTTGTTTCCATTTTATTTTTTGACTGTGATTTCGAATGTGGAAACAGCCTTTCGAACTGTGTTGTTTTCTAACATCTCTATATTTATTATATCCTCTTCTTCGTTTTGAAGACTCCTCCAATACTTTTTGTTTACAGCTGAAGCACCGAGAATACGGCGTGGTTCAAAGAGTGGACCACCACGGCCGCACCGCTATCGTTCATTGGTACAGGACTTATACCAGCGCCGATGAGCCTGTGTGAGTATTTAGCATGTGAATACAAATCTTCATAGCTCCATTTCTTTTTTGCCAACGGACCTCTAGGCGTTTTCAACCTCTTATTGGCATTCCACTGACACGCACGAAGTCATTTACAGAAGATCCTCTATTACTCTTATATGATTTCGATTTCTTTGAGGCAACCTACCAAACTCTGGTTCCTTTTTTTGTTATTTAGCTATTCAGTAAAACCACGGCTTTCGAAACCCAGATATAGCTGCATACCTGTTGAGCCCATACTTATCTTCGTCTCTCTTTCTCTCAGTCCGCAAATGCTGCACGAGAGCGAGATGAGCGTATACGACCTGAAGGACCATCCGGACTTCCAGTACCGGCCCGGCACCGTCGTCATACGCGTCGCCAACTTCACCGGCGAGGACGCCAACTGTACTGCGGGACAGGTATGAATCAAAGGATTGATACATAGATCAACTGAAGCAACTGCAAATTTTGACATCTTGCTCCAATTTTCTTCCATGCTGGTCTGGGAGCTACGAATAATAATGTCAAGAAGCGTAATTCCCTAACAGTTGCCGCTTCGATTGTCATTCATTCCACTTACGCACACAAACTAACAGCAATGCAAACGTAACACCTGTCACTCACACAGATAATACTTGCACGCGATTAGTCCGCGCGTCGTGATTATGTCCGCCTACTTGCGGTAAGGGAAGGGTGCGTGGATCGCATTTATTTACATACATTATGAAAGGTGAGTCCTCTATTTTTCATATCTGAATGGCTTCTACACCACTTCACACAACACGATGGCATATTTTTGTAATGTATTAGCGCAAAAATACAATGATAACGTCACGATAACGGCTCGAGCGTCCCGGCCGAACTAATTCGCCGCGCAGTACATATTTTAAGCCCCGCCCCCTGCGGTTCACTTTGCGTGGAATGATTTTTCGGGCTTAGTTACGCTTCTTGACTTATTATTATTCGTAGTCAGGGAGTAAAGAATATACCAGTTGCTTCTCTTCCCGCGCAGATGGTATATGTGAATAACTTAAATAAATGACCTTTTGTATGTGTGAGTAATGTGTGCGTAGACAAATTGACGTTCCAAATTAGAAAAATGACTTAAGTCCCATATCAGTTTTGTACGCTGCTACATACAACAGGTTATTTACTTTAGTTTTTCACCTATAAAAGCCCATCGAAGAATTGGGCGAAAATCTTAGGAATCATGTTGTAGGCGATGCGGCTAGCAACCCATCACTATTTTAATTCCCAATTGAAAGTTGATCCACCCAATTAACGTCTCTGATTGGCGGTAAGTGTAGAAGACTGGGGTCCCCGTTGAAACGGCTTGTGTTGCAGGTGATCGACAACTTCCCCTCCGGCCGCGTGAAGGTGTGGTGGGTCGACGGGCACACGAGCATGTGCTGGCCGCAAGACCTCTACAAGGTAGTGCAGAATGACATGTTGGGAGCCGAGGGAGCAGAGGTCATTCACCCTTCGTAGTATTCACAGTTGTGCGAGAATCGGACATGGGGCGGATGCTATTTAAACGATATAGGATACGTTGTTGTAAAGCTTTGGTTCGGTACCATTATGTACTATCGAATGAATCGAAAATTTTACTTCTTGATATTTTTGTATTTATTTATACGATTTTACCCGTTAGAAAAAAAAAATCTAAACAACACTGAAAATTAGAACTACCTACTTGATTACCTGCTATGGGTGGTGTAGCGGTTTAGCATGCATCGCGGAATGATGAGGATCCGGGTTCGATCCCCGGCCATAGATTTACTTTTCGGATTTTTCTGTTCTAATTTTCAGTGTTGTTGGATTTTTTTTCGGTACCATTGACACGAACCCCTCCTTAAAATCTTTTTTTAAGCGTTTGTTTACTATCACGTCTGAGAGAACGATTTTTGAAAGCACGTCGCTCGAAAATACCTTTTGTAGTGAGAGAATCTTTGCTACGAAGCTACAGTTAAAATAAAATTTTCGACTATTTGACATCGAACGAGTCTATTCTTTTCTTAAAGATGTGTTATGAGTGTTTTACTTATTACGTTCCATCAGGCGACTCGCTTGCTCGTTTGCCCTTAATCTTCTCTAAACTCGATTCATATTCAGCACAATTTTTCATCACTTTCGAACGATACATGCGCGTGATGCGCTTTAAAAAATCAAGCCTCATATTGCTCTTAACTTCACGCATTCCACAAATTTATAAATCTAAAATTATTCTTTTTTTTTTTTCTATATCCCTCTCTACCTACTGCAAATTTAGCCTTCTACTTAGCCTCTAAGGGTGGGATCGTAACACTGTGTAAGGTGGTGTGTGGTTGTTCAGGTGGGCGAGTACGACTCTGAGGAGGGCGAGCTGTGGGGCTCAGACGGCTCCGGCTCCGAGGACTCGTGGGAGACGCAGAGCTCCGCGCACGACGCAGATCCGCGCACTCCCGCCACGCCACGTAAGTATACGTTATAAGGTGCTTATCCACTAGAGGCAGCCTCGGGCCGAGCGGCTGCCTCGCTGGTGGAGACTGGAGACGCTGCCTAAGACGTTGAGGCACCGTCTCCACTTGCGCGGCCTCTGTTCGAGGCAGCTGCTCGACCCGAGGCTGCCTCTAGTGCAGGGGTGGCCAACAGGTCGATCGCGACTGTTAGTCCAGTCGATCGTGGCAAGGCAAAATATATAAATACGTAGACCAGACTGCCCGACGTTATCACCAACTGCATATTTAAGGTTTCATGAAGTATGTAATTGGTAGATCGCACAGGGTTTCGTTAGTGAACAGGAGATCTTGGGTCTGATCAAGTTGGCCACCCCTGCTCTAGTGGATAAGCAAAATACATTAGTATTTAGGGTTCCGTACTACAATAAATAAACTGTCCTAAAAATTCAATTTTTGATACAAGCTTTTATTGCTAAATGTGTTTTCGTTGCCATGCGTCCTACGTATGTGTACCAAATTTCAAGTTAATCGGTACAACCGTTGATGATCCCTTCTTCGGAGGTGTTTGTGACCGGGCCACCAGAATTCTACTCCAGATTATTGTGTTGTCATCCGACTTGCACAAGTATTCAAAATTTCAGCTCAATCGGTTGAAGATAACTGCTTCAAAATTGAGTTGCAAGATTTCACCAGGACGAACATACTTACTTTACATACGTTGTAAGTTAATAAAAAGCTTGTAAAAGGAAAAACGGGACTCTTATAGGACCACTTTATTATCCATCTGGTTGTTTTTCATGATTTTTTGTTAGGAACGCTTGGAGATACCAAGTTGAAATTAATACTCAAGTCGACACCTTTGGAGTCAACACAATTAAAAGAAGCAGTCAATAAAGAATGTTCAACGTCCGATGGAATTAAAACTTGTAGGGTGCTTCCAGTTGCCTTAGAGACTTGAAATTTGGTATTGAAGTAGCTCCTACAGTACAGCCAATTAAAATATCTGAAAATTTTAAATTTTTACTACTGTCTGTCAGTGTTATGTATTACATTTGGCTTAGGCAGATTTTCATACTTATCATAAGTGTCTGTCAGAAATGATACCAAGAACTTATGGGATTGTGTCATGCTTATAGCATGGATTGAGCGGTCGACATTATTATGTAATCCATGTATATCGTGATCAATATCACGGAATATTGATGACTGTATGCGTATCGCAATGAATCATTATAGAAATCCACGATCCTATACCTATTGACATAGCCATGGTAGCCCAGTGGATAGCCGTGGTAGGCTAGTGGTTCGACCTGTGGCCTCTCAAACAGAAGGTCGTTGATTCGAATCCCGGGCTCGCACCTCTGAGTTTTTCGGAATTTATTTGAAATTGACCATGAGCTTTTCGGCGAAGGAAAACATTGCGAGGAAACGCACATATCTGCGAAGCAATTCAATGGTGTGTATGAGCTCCCAATCCGCACTGGGCCCGCGTGGGTACTATAGCCCAAGCCCTCTCATTCTGAGAGGAGGCCTGTGCCCAGCAGTGGGACGTATATAGGCTGGAGATGATGATATTGACACACCGGTATCACGATAATATTAGTCGTCTAATCCATGCCTATCTAGTGTGCTTCATGTAGTGAACAATCTTGCAGAGCTGGAGAACATGGCAACGATGCTCATGTCGGAGGCGCCGAGCGGCGCGGCGGCGGCGGGCGCGGCGGCGGGCGCCCCCGTGGTGGTGCCGCGCCTGCTGGAGCCGCGCGTGGCGGCGCACATCGAGCGCGGCCGCGTCGCCATGCGCCGCCTCGAGGAGATGTTCGCCAAACACCCCACGCTGCAGAGCCAGGAGGTATACACCGACCGCTTGAACGGGTCCTCGCCCGCGCGGTACAGGGGGCCGAGAGAGGTTCCCGCCGTCGTCCCTCCCCGCGCCCCTGCACTCGCGCGGGCGAAGACTCATTTAAGCGGTTAATCTGTAACTATAATCGCTACAGCGTTTTGAACATCCGACATTTTAATCGAATTTACTGTCTTATTAAACGTCAAAGTAATTTCAAAAATAAGTTGAGCGCTTAACGATAACTATAACCATAACGATAGATTTTGACATATTTCTAAAATGTTCTGTCAAATGTACAATCAAGGGCATAAATATTATGTACGTTACCACGACGTCAAAAACATCTATAATCCTTTATGCCACAGACATAAGAAGATCGATGACACATATTTGACATGGTGGCTGTATCAATATTTATGCCGTCGACTGTACGTCAAAATGATCGGTAATAGTTAAACTTGGTGCAACTTTCTCAGCCAGGAGGTAACTGCCCCGCAGAAAAATGTTGTTCCAATATTGTATTTGTAAATTAAAAATGAGCGAGGCTTTTGTAAGCATTAATTAAATATCTTTGACATATGCAATCCTGAACCTGAGCACAAATGAGTAGAAGACGGGTGAAAGTGAAAGTAAAAGTGAAAGGTAAATATCAAAGTGACAGATGAGGACAAACGATTGCTAAGTTAGCAGAAACCTACAGACCGTTTATAAATAAGGGGGTTAATCTCTTAAGTTTATCTCGTGCCAGACACAAATATACGAACTTTACAACTTGTCGTGCATTTTCAGATCATGTGCAAACTGCTGAATCTCTATAAAGACTGCCGATTCCTGGATCGCTTAATGGGCACTTCGTTCTTCCATGAAGAACACTTTTTGGTGAGTAAACAAGCATAAAGTACTAAATGAGATTAGTTAGGTACCAGTAATTGTGTATAGGCAAAATTAAAAAAAAAAAAACAGTTTCGGTTTAATTGTATCAAGAAATACAGAATGTTATCTGTGGTTTGTACCTTTAAATATTCTTATACTTGTGCTGATACGTACAGTCAAGAGCATAAATATATGCAATTTTCCGGGATAAAAAGTAGCCTAAGTATAAACTGGATTAGTAAAATTTACATCAAAATCCGTGGTGGTTGTAACGATGTTTATGCCTTCGACTGTACCTATCTACCAGTTTCTGGTAATTGCATTCGTGCGACCTTATGCGCCCTATTATAATATTAGTAGGATAATAGTTAATTTACTGACTGAAGAAGTGACAAAAATGTGAAATTAATTTAGAATTTATTCCGATTGCCAAACAATTTCAACTTCTAAAAAGTAATCTCAATATTAATTTACGAATGAGGAACGTTCAGGACATTAGTATTTGGAGTGATAGAGAGAGTAATTTATATTTGCTGCGAAAAGTCGATCTCGATTATGGTGACAGGGCCTGCTGGAGCGTGTTCGCGAGCGCGGTGCGAGCACGCCGCGCGCGGGCGAGCGGCGCGTGCACGAGCAGCTCGCGCGTCTGTTCGCGCCGAGCGAAGATGGCCGCGCCGCTGACGACGTTGCTGAGCCCATGGAGGTAATCTACTTGAAGCAGTCCATCTCGCTCACCTCTACTGTGACCATGATGTGCCGTCTCTTTCTAACACTACCACAGAGATTTACAAACTCCTTTTACATAATGATGACCGATTAGCCTTGTGGTTCTAAACTTACTAAGTAGCTTTAAGTTCCGGATTCGATCCACAGTCGGGACAGATATTAAAATAAGATATTCTTCCATGCTGGTCTGGGAGTAAAGAAAAACATAGAATGTACCAGTTGCTTTTCTTCCCGCGCAGATGGCAAAAGCTCACAAGGGAATGGGCGAAAATCTTAGGAATCATGTTATAGGCGATGCGGCTAGCAACCCGTCACTATTTTGATTCCCCTTTCTACCTATACGCCCACAATATGCTAAACGTGGCCTTTATGTCTTGTTACTTTACTTGTTAAGACGCGATGTACGTATGTATGTAAAAATAGGAATGTTTATTACATGATAAGACACGTAAGGATGAATGGACCATACTGTTTATGTTTTTAGGTGGAAGGCGTCACTCCTAAGAAGGAACTACGCTTGAACATTGAGCCTGTCCAAGCTTCCGGGTCGGTGATTCCCGCTGCCAATGAGATCGTGTCTGGTAAAAATGAGAATGGTAAGTTTCAACATTTATAGACCGACCGTTTAAATGAGTCCTCGCCCGCGCGGGGTGGGACGACAAAGGAGACCGTTAGAGTACCCCGCGGTCGTCTTACCCCGCGCCCCTGTGTCGCGCGGGCGAGGACTCATTTTAGCGGTCGGTCTGTAGTCACGTAGATAGGATGGATGAATGAAGGTTAACCAAACTGTTTTATATGGCAAGTGTGAATGGCTGTGTTGGAAGGGGAAGGCCTAAGACGTTCCGTGACCAAATTGTGGACGTTTTGACGAAAGGTCAAGAGTACCCAAATCAAAAACTTTAGTACAACCTAAGACCAAAGGTTGGATGATCAGTTTAATCTAGTTTCTAGATTGTTTTGCCTTTGACTATTGTAACTTTGATTGTTTCTGAAGCAGGGACCGAACCCGCCGATGTTGACGGTACAACTCGCAACGTGTGCTACAAGCTCTGCTCCCTGATACACTCGCAGCTAGTGAAGGCGCATGCCGAAGTTAGCCGGTATGTAAACAGCTTTAGCAGACATAGCGTAATAATAATAATAACCACTAGTAAGGTGGCTCAGCCATTTAGATCAGGCAACTACGCGTTGCTAATTCGCAGGACCCAGTTTGTCGATCATTGAGCGATTGTAGGCAGTTAGCGCTGAAACAAAGAAGTCGCGTAAAGCGCTGCGGGTGTCTATGGACAGTGGTGATCATTTAACATCAGGTGACCCACTAGTTCGTTTGTCTGGCCTCTCTAACATAAAAAAAATGCACCCAGTGTTATATGTAAATCTATACGCTATGGTTCAATCACGCTGGACTACCGGTAGCTGCGGCTAGTGACCGCTGTATGGCTTAGCACGCACTGCGGTTTTTAAAAAGCGGTTCCGCTACCGCAAAAAATGTAACGTACGGCATTCTTTATAAGCGCACGCACTTGCGATTTATTTCAGTGACTGATTTTAAAAACGCAACTTGCTACATTTTGATTCGCGGTTTGCAACCGCGCGTTTTTATGTATCCCATACTTCATGTACGGCAGCGCCCCCACTGCGGTTCGTAAAAAGCGGTTTTTTCGTCAGTTTGGCTCAGAGAGCGGAGCAGTGAGGTGTGTGTCGTGCACTGCATTTATCAAAACTACTAATTGACATCCTGTAGTAGTTAAAAAATTTGTCTTTGTTGTTTCGTACATCACTGTACATTTTACAAAAATATCCCTTCAAATATCTTTGATCTGTTAGAGCAGCGGTTCTTAACCTTTTTGGCTGGCGACCCAAATTATAAATATTTTTGAAGTCCGCGACCCAAATTTTTTTGTAGTCATTGTAGTCATTTTTGAGTAGTCATGAGCCGGGAGATTCCAGGAGAGTGTGGAACCGTACCCGCGACCCATCCCAAAACCGCCCGCGACCCAAATTTGGGTCGCGACCCGAGGTTAAGAACCGCTGTGTTAGAGGATGCACCCAGTACTTATGTTGGCGAAGACGTTTTCTATTTTTTTTATTTCTTAAAACTAAGGCCACAACACATACTGCTCTGAGGAAATCCATTGTCATACTGAACGTGAAAACCGCGGAAACGCAACCGCAGTGCGAGTTCCTCCGCGGTTCGGCGTTTTCGGCCAGACCGCAACCGCAAGAAAAAAACCGCAGTGCGTGCTAAGCCTATGTGGGATTTTTGCTGCTATAAGAGTGCCCACCCGTGGCGCTGCGAGAAAGCGAACGATTAATGTAGTTAAATGTATGAAACGCCTTTCGAGAGCAGTGCTGCCGATTAGGTTAATAGCCTGTTTCACCACACTCTTTTAAGTTCCGGTAATCTATGACGTCGACTCTATCTGTTTCGTAGTAAGGAATAGAGAGGGAATCATAGGGGCCGTCCATTAATCACGTGAGGCTTGAAAGGGGGGGAGGGGTTTGACAAAAATCACGAAATGTCACAAGGGGGGGGGGGGGTGTAGTAAGATATCACGTGTATTTATTTTTTCATTATTTTTTCAAACGCGCGATTTTTAAATCGAAAAGCGGCGTGTAGTGTGACCTTGACTCGCCGTTGCTAGGCAACGAACGAAGTACCTTCTCACGCGCCGCCGACGACCGATATGTGAAGCCAAGCTTCCAGGCTTGTGATTGGCTGACAGTTACATGTATTATAGTAACCTCACCATGTATCACCAAAAAAATGCTTAAATAAAGATCACGTGATTAATGGACGGCCCCTACATAACTGACACTTAAGACCACTGGCACTCTATAGAGAGTGGTGAGACAGGCAATTACATATCTGCCGCTCGCTTGCAATGTCGCAGTGGCGCCGCCTCGCTGTGAATTCTATACTTATCCCCTTATTCGTAAACGCTCTGTAGGCTTCTGTTAACTTAGTAATCGTTTGACATTTGCCTTTCACCGATAAAGGACAAACGAGGGGTTAGGCAGCGTTGACGCCAGCTTTGCGTTCGTACGCTGTTTCTGATGTCGTACGAACTAGTAGAATATTTAGATTGGGGAACATTACAAGGATTGAATTGTTTTCAAAATAGTGTTAAAGCAACCTGAGTCGTATAAAATACTAGCTTCTGCCAGCGACTTCGTCTGCGTAGATTTAAACATATAAACCTTCCTCTTGAATCATTCTATCAATTATAAAAACCGCATCAAAATCCGTTGAGTAGTTTTAAAGATCTAAGCATACATAGGGATAGATAGCGGAAAGCGACTTTGTTTTATACTATGCAGTGATAAGGTGAGGGCAATTGATCAAATCTATGAAAAAACAAACTATGATGTCGTGTAAAGTGGTTTATACTGATACATACTAGTTTCTTACCCCCTTATTTATAAACGCTCTATAGGCTTCTGCTAACTTAGCAATCGTTTGTCCTTGTCTGTGAAAGGTAAATGTCAAAGTGACAGATAAGGACAAACGATTGCTAAGTTAGCAGAAGCCTACAGAGCGTTTATGAATAAGGGGGTCTCGCGGCAAACATCGTGTTTCCTCAGTTCTGATGTCAGTCGTATGAAAAACGATGATTGCCGAGATACATAAAAAATAGAAGCACTAAGCTTGTGATGGAGGCAGGAGGGGCGGGTATTGACGACATAAATTTTGGTTAAGAAAAAAAAATTTAAAACAAGCTTTTTGCTGAATGTACTTGTACCCATCCTACGTTATGAATACCAAATAAACCAAATTTCATGTCGATCCGACCACTAGAAGTGGGGGTGGTGGGAAAAAAAAGACATTTAAATATAGGCTTGCAAATATACTCAGCAAAAGTAACGGGTCACTTTGCATACAACTTAGTATATGATTATTTTTGCTCGCGAGTGTAGACATGAGTCATGACATAAAGTGTTATAAAGGAGCAGCTGTTATGTTGTTATCATCCCCACGATTTAAATTAAAAACGAGAACATTCGAGGATTGATTAATTTATTCATGAAATAACCATATTCATGAATTTATATACGCTTATTTGTCTGTCTGGTTTGTTGTGTGATTTTTGTGCCACTTGTTAATGATAGCTTTGCACAAATAAAGCTTCTCACTCAAAGTGCGGCCTATTAATAGTTTTAGAACCCTGAATAAATGTCTCTATGTAGTCTGTCTTTCATTTAGATCTTAAAACCACGATAACCTAATTTGTGGCTTGGGGGTACTTTGCCAGCTCACCTGGTGTGTCACCACTTTGAGAAGATTAAACACGCGTCACTCCAATCAACAGGGTGGCGTGGTGAAACCAATAAATGGAAAAATCTAGGGAAAGTCGGAACTACCGTCAATTTTGTCCCCAGCACTCCATAGCATAACTTATAACACTCATACAGAAAAATCTATTTTCTTAAATAAACCATGACGTGTAGTTGCATTGTAGATTTTTTGGCTTATCAGCTAGAAGTGCCGAGTTGAGCATTACGAGTATCTTGTTAATTTTTTTACCTTTCTACGGCAAAGCCAAAAGGAAGGGCTATGTCATATAATTTTACTATTTTAGCGATCTTTGTGTGCATCTTTATAATAAATTATGTTTTATTGTCGAAACTATTCACTCGACTTTGATAAATGAACGCGTCAATTTAATTTCTCTTACAGTCTGCGTGACATAGGCCACGTTATATTCGAGCAAAATTGTTATGAATTATGAATACCTAATACTTTTTTTTAACTTGGTTATTTGGGCGTTCAAGTTTGAGATAAGTCTTCAAAAACATTTAAATATTTTACCAACTCTTCATTTATCTGTTTAAATCAGGGGTTCCCAAAGTTGTCTGGGCTACGACCCATCTAATACAAGTTTACAAACTTGGGATCCACCTCTAAGAAATTCAACCGTTACCAGTATGAAGAAAGGACTTTTCAAATAACAAACGAAGTGTTAGTAATTTTTTTTTGGAGTGTCGTTCTACAGGTCCCTCTTAATATTCGCTCGCGACCCATGGTTTGGGAAACCCTGGTTTAAATAATTGATTAGCTTACGAGCTCTGAAAGTCGTCACGCTCGTACATCCTTGTCGGGGTGCGATTTTTTTCCATACGGGTTTAGTTTTAAAGTTTGAGCTTGTTTCTCGTTAACTGGGCGTTCCGCGTTCCCGCAGCCACCCTCCGTTTTCTTAATTAAACAGCGGTTGCAATAAACACTCATTTGTTTTCCGCAGGAGAAGGCCCCAAGAATTGGCCGCGTTTCTAAACAGCTTAATGGAAAAGCAAAACGTGAACGAAGAGAAGTTACCCTACCACTTTACAGTGTGAGCTTACGTTTATTTTTATTTACCCCCCTCTGCCTTTAGGTATTTGGAATTCTGTACATAAGCCCGCTCATTTGCTTTCAATAAATCAATTTTATCGCTTAAAATGCTTTTGTACAGAATACCATAAAATTTTTTGTTGTTTTTTTTTTTGTGTTTTAAATAACGTTTTGTTTTGCACCAATTGTGCGAATAAATCCTATATTATGCAGGTACACATACATATAATGCTTGCCGTATTAAGTATGTACATATTAATATCAGCATGAGATGTACAGTACAATGTTAATGTTAAATTCGTAACTCATACCTAGTCAGCAATCTTTAAGGTCTATAGTATAAAATTTATGATATTAATCGCAATACTTATATTAAATATTTTAAATCAATAAAATTTTTGCTATTTCGAGTCAGTTTATTGTTATTATTTTGTCAAATTTAATTTTTGACTGTCCGAACCGTACACTGCGGATTATTATTTTATTTTTAACAGAACAATACAGTACTTATTTAAATTTTACTTGTTTACTCGATCTTGAATGTTTAGTCGTATATTTTGCCTTTCACATGAAAAATGTGTCAGTTGCCGTTTTTTACCTGTTTTACGAAACACATTTTGTTCGACATGTCATGTAACACTGATGTAAATATTTCCCATACTTTTAGCATCATGTGGCCATGGGAAGACAAGGACGGGTACGTACATAAATTCCCGTAGAATTGACTTATCTCCTTCCTGCAGTGTGCGGTTGTTCCATCCCCTTTATTACAATTTTGTTTATGCATTGGCCTTTTGTTTCCGTAGTAAAAAACTCTGTAAAAAGTGGTAACTTAATTTCTCTGTTTTTCGAATTGATTTGTGATACAGTTAGCCCTCTCGTATATTAGATACTTAGTAGTCCACGCGTAGATGATGTTTAAATTATTTAATGTAAGTCTTGCGTGATACCTTTTTCGTTGTATGTGTCGGGTGATGAAGTTGAGTCTTCGCATGTTGTTTTTTGTGGTCGTTGGCATAATATATGTGCAAGTTGAAAATATTATACTTTATTGATATGTAACTGTTAGGGCCTTAGGTAGGTAAGTTTTTTACGAGACATGTATAATGTGTTTAACCGTAAATCATCCAAAACAATTAGGGCTTTGTTGTCGTGGTTATATGGGTTATAGTTATAATTAAATATTTGAAGTGGATGGATCAATAAACAGCTTATTGTACTTTTTCACATTAAAGATCGAGCTTTTCGTTGTATTCGCTTTGATGAAAAAAATGATGTGCTGAAAAGAACCTGTTCTTAAAAATATATATGTATTTTTGGCAGTGATATTTGCGATACAAACCCGCTTTGTATGTTGTAAAGTATTTATGGTTATTGTTTAACTGTGCGGTGTAAGAAATAAAATATACGGTTCTTCCAAAATAATAAGAATCACACATGCTATAGCCGAAATATATCAACTTGAATGCTCGACGAAAATGTCTACTCAAGCTTGTGACGTGCTTTACATTATTAAGCCGGGTATTCACTAGCGAGCTGTAACGGTAACTGCAACAGATACTGTAACCTGTAGGCTTATTACCTAACTCGCTCGAAATCGCCATAGTGTTCATTTTGACAGTTCATGTATGGGCTGACAATTGGCATCGGAATCAGCTAGCTGTCACATTTATACAAGAGCAGTCAAACTTACACGATGGTGATTGCGAACGAGTTAGGTAATAAGCCTACTGGTTCGTCTGAATCTCATAGCGAGCCGGCCACTCGCAACTCACTTACCTCGTTAGTATCTGTTCGGTTACAGCAACAGTTCGCTAGTTATTGACGCGGCTGGTGGCCATATTAACATGTTTATGTTGTGTTCCCGCCGGCAGTCAATATGGAGCGCTAGTGGTGAGCATGGCCGACCAGGCGGGGGAGGGGGAGCCATCGGAGGGGAAGGCGGGGGAGGCGAAGGAGCCCACAATCACCGTGCCTGTGTTAGCTGACGGCGCCCGTGAGTTAAACAAAGGCTTATTTTGCAAATACGACGCTGTGGACTCATTTACGTGTCTTTTTTTGACCCAACCGATACATACATTTATTTTCTTCGGATCTGCACAAAACTAAATATAAATAGTACATTACTGTCTAGGCCAGAAAGTAGGCAATTGCTGGCTGAGTATTGGTTTGAACGGACGAGCTTGCGAGTCCGTTTAATAATACGAAGCCAGCAATGCTATTCTGGCCGAGGCAAGTATAGTGCTTTTCTCAAAAATCGAAAATATAGGTAACAACGACAAAAATAAATGAAAATAAAATAGTGAAAATTGTTTTGCTTTGCCGCCTTTTTCAATCAATGACATTTGAAGAGTGTATTTTTCTACCCAGAACACCTAAAGCTATTTCAGACACAGATAAACACGTTATCGTACTAGCTTTTTTTTTTAATTTGATGTTTTAAGTCTTGTGCCTTTCTTTTATAATGGTGATTTGCATTTTTAAAAAGTTAATAACTAGACAGTAATGGAATTTGTATGCAACATTACTGTCGAGTTTAGCGCGACAGTAATGTTTTTTTTTTTTTAATTTTGGACTGACCGGCAACAATTAACTTCCTGTTCTGATATGTAGTTAACAATGACGACTTTACCGGACATTTTTGAGAAAAATAATTTAAAGATACAAATTAAGTGAAGGGGTAAGATTGAGTACTACTCTTTGAAATTTATTATAGAGGGGTCTCATATTTGCAGCACCTGGTCCAGCAGAGACGGCCCCGCTGGCGACCGCGGAGCCGGCCGACGTCGAGCCGCTCCCGGGCGGCGCCGACTCGGAGGGCGGCGAGGGGTTCAGCATACTGGAGGCCGCGCCGGCCGCGCACCGCTTCCGTCTGTCCATGCTGCAGCCGTCCGAGCCTAGAACCTTCTACTCTGCTGTCAAGAGGGAGATCAAACTGCTGAAGAGCGATCTGCCGCCCGGGGTGAGTATCTGAGTATTACAAGGTCTCTTAATTAGACTAATCACTTCTGTAAACGTTCCTTAGGATCTTTTAATTGTGGTTAACAACCACAGAACAAAGAAAAAGTAGAAGTGCGATAAATCACATTCGTTAGAGAAACCGGTGTCGCCACTCTCACATCGACAGTCCACTCCTACCTTGAAATCTTAGCAATCATTGGTCGTAGCTTTTCAATTCTGAAAATGTAATAAGTTATGAATCCATCCACAATATATTGCTATAGGTCCATTATACATGAATATTAACACCATCTAGCATGAATTAGCTAAAAGAGAACACACTGAACATGTCAATAGATGTTAAAATAAGTTAGGTTTAAGTAGGCAGTGATGACAGCGGAACATTCGAGAAAGTCGGATTCTGGCAGAATAATTCTGCTACTCGAACTGACTGACGTTTAGGTATACGTATACATTCAATTTGCGTATAAAGGTGGCACGCGTGTCTCGTTCACGTGCCACTTTTACTTTCTCTTTTTTCGAAGGTAACAAGTGTTTACATATATCGGTCGATTAGCGACAAAAATTCGCATAGTAACAAAAGGTCACGTGACAGTTAGTGTCAGGTAGAAAAATTCGGAGACTACCCACCTGCTATGGGTGGTGTAGGGGTATAGCACGCGTCACGGAATGACGAGGATCCGGGTTCGATTCCCGGCCATAGCTTTACTTTTCGGATTTTTCTATGTGTTCTAATTTTCACTGACATTTAGAAATTTATCGGTCTATTTTCAAAGAGTACGGAGTCTAAGGGGTGATTACTAAGGGTTGTTACTAAGCCTCGTGTTTTGTCAGGTGTGGGTGCGCGGCTTCGAGGACCGCATCGACCTGCTGTCGCTGATGATCGCGGGCCCCACCAAGACGCCGTACGAGGGCGGGCTGTTCGTGTTCGACGTGCAGCTCGGCGGCGAGTACCCGCGCGCGCCGCCGCTCTGCCACTACCACTCGTACTGCACCGACCGGCTCAACCCAAACCTCTATGAGGATGGCAAGGTCAGTGATTTCACCGACTTGACAATTGTCGGCGACATGTGATAGTTCGAAATGCAGGGCGTAGTCAATATGAAGTCACCCGGCTATGTATCGTAGCCGTGTGTTGATTTTTACCTCTTCGCCACGGAAAAAACAAACGACAAACTAGCTTGATTTTTAATTCTATTGCATAAGGATTAATTTCGAGTTGAATGTGGGTCGTGTATAAAGTCTATTCTTTCATCTCGGATACTAAAATGACATTACCTGTGTCGTTTGTTATTTGCGATTCAAAAATAGTGATGTGCCTCCACTATCGAAAGTTAACGATAAATTAAATTTAGTACAGTAAAGTGTAAGTTATCTTATAAAATGTATAAATACTGATTTTAAACTCGGTAAATAATACAAAATTTGTACATAATATGTATATAAGAATGTATGATTAATAGTCAGCGTATAACCACTCGTATCCGGACCACAAACATTGACAATAGTTTCGAATACTGAACAATAAAAAGCTGGTATCATTATTTGAAAACTTGACATTTGCACTTGTCAATTTAGTACAGTGATTTTCAAAGTGGGGGGCGCAGTGACCTGCAAAGGGGGGCATGGGTTACGATACAGGACCTTATAGAACCTTATTAACAAATTCCTTGTGTTTATGCCTAACAGCCTACGGCTGAGCTATAGGGGGGCACAGAGTTTTATCTTTTTAGAGAGGGGGCGCGTAATGAATAAGTTTGGGAACCCCTGATTTAGTATAAGAATAGGCTTTAGATGGGGGTGTGAGTCGGGTTACCTCCGCGTGTGGTCAAGAGCTGCGGTTCGTTTTTGGATACGTCCGAGGTGAAGAGCAGTGCTTGGTTCGGTGCACCCTGGGCATCGGTTAATGATTTCCTGGCGGATTCTGAGGGAGGATTCATTATCCGTTGGCTAAGAGCCTAACAGGGGGGGGGGGGGGTCTTTTGACCGTGTTCTACCGTACAACGTTGCCGACATTATTCTCACAAGATTTTTGAATAGGTACTGTATTTTTTATTACTTTGACATTGGCGAAATCATCGCATCGATTGATGGGGCCATATTAAAAAAGAAGAAGACTTTAGATGAGATCGGCGTGAGAGCCTCGTCGTTGGTTGTCACGACTGGATAAGTAGGGGGGGTTAAGAGGTTAATGTGGTTGTGTGTAGGTGTGCGTGTCGCTGCTCGGCACGTGGTCGGGGCGCGGCGTGGAGGTGTGGGGCAAGGACAGCTCGCTGCTGCAGGTCATCGTGTCGCTGCAGGGGCTCATCCTCAACGCGGAGCCCTACTTCAACGAGGCCGGCTACGAGAAGCAGAAGGGTGAGTTCAAACGGAACCAACGCCTGCCGTTCTGATAGTTCGTAGCGTTATTTATGTTCTTGTAACTTGTATTGTTGTTGTGCCGAAGCTGTAATAAGCTATTGAATAAATTCCGTTTTTTTTACACTCCTCAACTTCGTTCGAATTATCGCTATCGCCTAGTCTTAATCGTATCTTTCTAAATGTGACTTTGTTTGTTATGCTTTCCCGCGTAAACTATTCAACCGATCGCGATAAAATTTGGTACGTTTGTAGTTTGAGACACTGAGAAAGATAGGATAGTTTTCAGGAAAATTTTATAGTATCCGCGGGCACGCGGTAAATGAATTCTTCGCGACGGAGTAATAGAATATACACTGACGAGCTAAAATAACGAGTCACTTCCCATACAAAGTTAAAAAGTACCCGTTATTGTTGGTCGTCAGTACACGATCCATACAATGGTTCATTACCTTTGCGCTTAAAAAACTAATTAACACGTCATAATACATGTCATAATACGTGTAATATCGGAGGATATGTCGTGTCCGACACTGAACCACTGGACCAAATACATGTTACCAAAAGCGCCTGGTAACGATTTTTTTGTAGAATTGTTTTTAACGTAGGTTTGGTTTATATAATAAGACTAACATTTATAGGATAAGCCATGTACTAACACAATAATGTATGAGTCATGTAGTTGCTCGAAATAAATAAATATTATTATTATTATAATCCCCCGCAGGCACTCAACAAGGCAAGGAGAACTCGCGCATGTACAACGAGATGGTGCTCCTGAAGCTAGTGCAGTCCATGACTCGGATGCTGAGCAACCCGCCGGAGCCGTTCCGCGCGGAGATCCTGCGGCACCTGCGCGGCAACGCGGCGGCGCTGTGCGCGCGCCTGGAGGGCTGGGTGGCGCTGGCGGCGGGCACGGCGGCGCCCGAGTTCCCGCTGCTGCCGGCGTCGCGCGGCTTCTGCCTCACGCTGCGCTCCTCGCTGGACTCCTTCCGCAAGGCGCTGCGCCGGCACGACATCCCCTTATAGCGCACCCCTCCCCCCGCACTAGTACTCTAGATGTTATTTATATAGCGTAAGGCGAGGCACCGAGGCGCGGCTCTCGTTAAAATTGAAAAATATTTGTAGTCATAGTATTTATTGTGATGTACTTTTCGACTGTAGGTAATATTTTAGATGTTCGAGCCGGCGATAGTGGATTGTTTTTCTCGTTTCACTTTTTACAATAGTAGGTAATGAAATTCACACCGGCCGCCGTGTCGGTGCGCGCCGGCGCGGCCCTCCTCCCCGTCGCCGGTCGGGCGCGCCGCCGGTTCGGTCTGTTATTAAATCAAATTCTAAATGAAAATGTTCGATCTTATGCGAAATCTAATCGTTAGATCTTAATAATTGATAGATTATTATAATTTATTTGTTAAAAAAGTAATCTCTACTTTTCATGCGGCATCCTGTAATGTTATGATAGGTTATGAATACTTATTGAAATTATTTTACAACGCGAAGCTTGTTGCTGTTATATTGTTACAGCATGTTATCATTAATTCGATAAAGACACGTATTTTTAGATTGTTTACTTTCCGGGAGCTGTTCCCGCGATTTTGGTATTGGTCACAACCTGTTATAAGGATGGATGTAGATAATGAATTGTGTATCGCAAATAATGTTATTTCTTGTATGTGTGACGTGTGTAAACTTCAATTTTTACTTTATTATAGTTTCTTATTTTTGTTTTACGGGAATTATTATTAAAACGATGATGCGCATGTTTTTATTTGGTACATATATTTTAGAATAGCCACTTGTTATAACTAAAGTGTTTTTAGTTAATGAACTCGGTTACGCTACTTTCCAATCTTGTTACCAACGTATTTAACGTGTAGTGGAATTGTACCTCCCGCAATAGTCGATCGTTTTTTGGATTTGGGCGGCATATGCTTGGCGTACTCTTGGGATATTACTGTGTAATTAAATTATGATAGTGCTATCAACCAGTTTAATTATAAATTTACAGTCTTCAGGGGACGGCTCTTGGGCGCTGACCTAACATTAAATGGATGCTCAGTATTTGTAGTTCTTCCCACTATCGCTAACCGCCCGGGGGCCGTGCCGGGGGCTGGTACGAAACGTTTCGTTCCGCAAGCTTGGTTCCTCACTTCGCTGTAAGGCGCCGCGGCGCCGCCCGCACAAACTGCTATTTCATGCCAAAGTCAATTGAGCTATGAAAGGCTTCTGTCGCTTGTGTACGCAGTAAGTGACAACTATGTATAATGGAGATGATAAATAAAATTCTTGAACCTTACTAGTTTTAATTTTTACCTTTTGTCTCGGCTTGGAGAGTAAGGCGTGGACGGTAAAATAATTCCATTCCTTTCTGTTAAATGAGAAAGGATGAGGGTAGAATGATGTGTCTGTACAAATTAAAATGCTTCTGTAACACGCAATTTTACTTTAATGTAAAAATATTTCGAATTATAAAATTTATTAATGAATCAGTCCATTATATGTTAAAAATAAATATGTTAACTATAATCTGAAATGGTTGTTCTATCACAGAAATAAAATTAATTTACATGCCCAAATTCATTACAAACAAATTTTCATTACAAGGCTAATTTTGACATACAAAAATAAAAACTTCTCACTACGACGTTATTGTTCTTAGTTACGCACTACTTTGGCAATGTTGAATGAAACCGGTCATCGGTCGTGGTCCACCTGCCTAGTCCACCTGGGTGGACCACGGGCACTTTTTCTTGCCGATGGTCCACCTCAGTACACTGAGTGAACCACGGGCAAATGACTATGGGCCATGGTCCACCTCAAATAAATTCCGTGTCAATGCTTTATTTCGAATCGCTGATTATTATTTTAATACAAAAATAGGTTAGGTTAGTTAGGCATCTTAATTCAGTCCACCCAGGTGGACTGCGACCGACGACTGAATGAAACAATACAATAAAACAACTTTGGAAGACCTCATATTGAGCGCAAAGTTTTTGTTCACATAACTATTACAATAACATTATCTCACATTAGATACGTTACATTGCGCGTTTGATATTTTACACAATCTATAAAATACTTAACAATATAGGAATTTCACATAATTTCAAACTTCAAATCGAGCATTTTTTTAATGTCATGATTTCTTCTGTATAATGTTAACAGATACCAAAACAACGCATACAAACGACCACAGCAGCACGAATACTGCCCAAGCGAAATTTGAGAACGGACTCTTATATTGATTGACAACGCCGAGCCCCAACAAGGTAGTGCAATACCTTCGAGCAGACAACACCAGGAACGTGGGTATCAAATACTGAATACCCGTCCCTGCATACGACCCTGTAAACTCTATAAGTATGCCTATATCCTCTAGAAAATACGTGACCACCAGCGGCGGCGCTATGGCCACGACCGGAAACAACATCTTCCTCAAAAAGAAATTATACGACTCCAAGCGAGTCATATCCAAAAACAGACTTTGTAAATTATTTCTTAACGTAATAGCGATGATAGGGTAACTGGTGGACAGCGTGAACACTGGAAAAAGAGTGAGGAAATACTCTATGATCTTAACAAATAAATTATCGTTATCTGTGGGGATAAAGTTTAGGGTGTACAGATCGTTGAGATGGGCGAATGCGAAAGCACCTGTGAATGCTAGGAGTAGGTAGAATACGCTAATGAGAGCGTAATCTAGCGCTATGTGGAGTCCGAGGCGGTTCTTGCCTCGTATGGGGCTGATTAGGCCGGGGAGGGAGTGGTGGCACATGAAGGAGTACACGCAGGCTCCGAAGAGCGTCGGGGTCCCGGTGAAGTCGAAGGCTGGAGGCCGGTTCTGTGCGCCCGACCCGATGAGCAGGTGGATCGCGATTGTTATCATTATTGTGAATGCTGAAACAAATACGAACATTAGTTACTGGAGTTTCGGTTTCTTTCGAAAGACGCAGTCAGGCTGATCATAATGATCTGAACATTTGGGGAAAATATACCTTCAGTGTGTAACAAACATTTTAAATTACGGTGAATTATGCATGCAAAAGAAGAGTAGGTACACTATAGGTGACATCTTTCATTTTGGCACAACGTGTGAGCCATATTAAATTTCTGTTGTGTTTGGAATTCGAATCTAATATTACAGACGTATGGTTTATCTTCCACGAATGTTTAAGTCTTTATGATCCGCCTGACGCATCGAAACCTTTCGACGATCTGTATTCCTGATATTTTTCCCTTGTTGAACGTTCCGAATTTATTGAAGTGTAGCTGCTCTTATATTTATGACGAATTGCGTATTCTGATGTTATTAACCTTATCTAGTGTTTATTTTAATTTATTGAAATTTAATGCTGCTCCGAAATATTTGAGGACCTCCTTTTATAATATTATTAGTCGCCATCCAATTGCTTGTGGTTTCTAATCTAAAACAGTGATTCAGAGAGGGACATTACAAATTACGATAGTCATTAAATATAACTAATGACTTTAATAAAAATAATAAATGCACGTCAATTTTATAAATACGATACTGGGGTTAAATACATATTTCATATCTTAATCACAAAAAAAAATCACTTAAATGATACTTGAGAACGAACACTCAGCACGGCTAGCACAAGAGCGCGCGAGATAGACTACCCGTCTCTTTCTAGAACGTATTATTGTATGGTAAGCTTTATAGCATTACGGTTTAATATGGCAATACATAAGGTTACTATGGTTTCTAATTTTGATAAATTATACCTATGTATGGTCTGCTCTCTTCATACTTTTCCTCTTTCGGTGATGTACTGCTAAACCCGTGTTTCGGCATAAATCTTAACTATTCGTAGTAATGTAATCATCCTATACTTTCAACAATTGCTACCATGTACCGCTAATTATCGTCCATCAATATACAAAGCATTCATTCAAACAAATGACGCTTAGCGACAAAAAATCGCATTGTAACAAGTTCAATTCAATTCAATTCAATTTTTGGAATGGTAATGGCCCCATCGAACGGTGCGATGATTCCGCCAATGTCGAGGTTGGATAAGACACGGCCAGACGACTCTTGATCTTGTGCGGTAAGGTTGACAGTGTTCGGTGAAATTGTAACAAGTTCACGTGACAGCTAGTAACAGGTAGAAAAATTCGAAGACTACCCACCTGCTATGGGTGGTGTAGGGGGTATAGCACGCGTCACGATTCGCTCGTTCGATTCCCGGCCATAGCTTTACTTTTCGGATTTTTCTGTGTTCTAATTTTCAGTGACATTTAGAAATTTAAAGCATTATATGATTTGTTGCACGATCTGCGAAAGACTGCAAGCAGATGCTGGATGCGTCAAGCTGAAGACAGGGCGCTATGGCGCTCATTAGGGGAGGCCTATGTCCAGCAGTGGACTAATATAGGCTGATGATGATGATGATGATGATTTGTTGGCCTACTTATTTTCCGCCTGTTGACCGCTCCCCGACCTACACTGCAAACCACTGCTACAGAACGAACAGTAAGAAAAAGAGTAGTCTTTCACGTAACGCAGCTCTCGCGCGCTCTCGAGCCAGCTGTACAGTACACACAAATAGATAGAACATAAAAACGTGACGCAATATAACCGCGACTTACCTAACCACCTCATCCCTGTAGTGAATAGCTGCAAATACTTGGTCTTCTGCACATTGAAGAACACAAAGGGCCCTATGGCTGCCGCGAAGGTCAGCAGAGCTACCCGGTAGCACCCCATGCGCGTGTAGGCCTCTGGGTCACCGGAGGACGAGTTGAAGCACGGCAGGTCGTCCCAGTCGGTCACGTTTGTCATGTTTGAAGGGACTGTTGAACTGTGAACACAGAAATAATTTGTTGAAATGTATTTGCTAGATACCTATATCACAGTTCGATCTACGGATGAATAACATTAAATGTAGAATTTAAAAACCCCCACGCATTAATAGAGTAATACGTAAAAAAAACAACTTCATGCCAAAAATGCCTTACATCATTTTATAAAACGGCCGATACTCTTGAAACTGCGGGACTGATTTTCACCAAACATGGCTAAGAACCACCGCAAGGAAACTGGCTTTCGAATGAAAGAAACCGCATCGAAATCGGTCCAGCCTTTTGAGAGCTACAATGTCAAAGATAGGCACACAGACATGGAAACAGAGAGAGAGATAGACGTTTACAAAAAAAACGGTTCTCATCTCATTGTATAGTGCAGTACATTCAACACACATGATGAAGGATATTTCAATAGCAAGCGTGTTAAACATGTTAAACATTAATATTAATATCCTCTTACACCACACTAAATCGCAAACCTCAATAATTTCAAATTTCGACCGTCATACAGACACGCGTCATAGACATGCGAAACCGACACTTGATTCAATATTTACATTCAACATTGCGTATAGGGTACTGAAACATCAATTGTCTAGTCGCTTTTTCATAACGCCCAGTTTGGCAGCGAGGATTAAAATTTATAGCCCCCCCCCTCCCCCCCCTCCGGTTACTTATTTGCTATTCGGTCGCACTAAGGTTACTTCTCTATAGCTTGTAGTAAATTAGTAAAATGGGCGATGCGAGAAACGAAACTGAATCACATACCTTACATACTACCTATCAAGATATCATTGCTAAATTGTATGGGAAAAGATTCCACAGAGGTATGTGACTCAGTTTCTTTGACTGTACATTTATAAAAGACAGCCCGTGAAATAATTGGCACATGAGGTGAGGTATTAAAAAAAAGCTTGCTGTACAAAAACAAACAACGCTGCAAATGAGCCTTAGCAGAAGTTTTTCACCACCGATGCAAAAAAAAGTGGTGTTATAAGTTTGATGTCAATGTCTATGGCATCGTAGTTCTCAAAGGAATGGGGCCTATGTATTTGGATGTGGTTTTTTCATACGAAAGCCAGTTTCCAGTTGCCAGTTCAGTAGTTTGAAAAGTATCAGCTCTTTTCCAAAATGATGTAAGGCATATATGGCATAAGATTGTATTATTTTTATATTAATACGAGGGGGGGTTATTACAATTTTTTACTTAATGTTATTACATAACATAAATAGTCTGCTTACCACACAACATCCATAACAGACTTAGCAACCGCAGCAGAGTAAATAGAGAGATCCCCATACAAGTACACACATAGCGTACAGTAAAACATGGTCCTTCCAGTCTTACTGAGGAAGAGATTGGCCATCTCTCCGAGTTCCACTTTCCGGTCCAGGCTGTAGTACCGGGAGGGAATGGAGGCTCCGCAGACCAACGGCTCCTCCATATCATTGTAGGAGCGTGACAGCTCATCCGATTCATGGTCATCATGGTCTTGTACCTGTTAAAAAGCGAATGATTTTGTCCGTTTCATTAAAGTAGTTGACATCTTTAACCAATAATAAAAAAAAAACGATCTGAAAGCAGATTAATTTTAATTTTCCATTGAGGGAATCGGCGAAAATCGTAGTAATCATGTTAAATTCGAGGTGGCAAGCAACCCATCACTATTTTGATTTCCCTTTCCACCTATGTGGCCACAATCTTAGGCTCTACCCCATATAAGGGATAAAAACGAGATTTACGTGTGTACGTAAAATTTGCATTTTAGTTGCATTGAAACAAATAAATAGTAAATAATTATCAGTATTGAACACATATATATAATATTGCGGGTATAAAGTTTATGTTACGCTGTTTACATAGTAATTGTAACTATGCAAGAAAGTAGTCATGCCATGGCAACAATATTTTATGACTTTACTCAAAGCAAACATAATTCAATTTTAACAAGCAGAATGCAACATGGACTGTAATTTTATGATAATGACTCAATTTAAAGCTATTTATGGCTAGGGTTGCCATTAACGACAGACAAACACTTCAGAAATTTTAATTCTCTGCCCTTTAAATTGGCATTGTTCATTTTTTTTAGTATGCTCCAATTCGAAAACCATTTCGAGGAAAACCATCAATTATCCGATTTATCTTGTCCGATTTCAAAAATACTTTATGATTGCAGATATTTTTGTAAAAGTACTTTGAACCTTTGTTTGACCGAACAACCGGGTTTTTAGACAGAATCCAGCATCGAATGTTTGCCACAAAAATGAAAAAAAAAAGTTTGGCTACGGCAACTGTCATGTGTCACTGTCAAATCTACAAAACCATAGACAAAGCCGTTTTTTTTATAGCCAGCCGAACGAAGGCGATTGGGATTCTGTCTAAATTCACGAATTATCAAACAGCGAAAAAATATTTATTATTAATTAACAAAGCTACGTAAAAGCATAATATTCAAATTAGTTGCTTGAAATAGTCCATTTTATCAAATAAAGGTGTTAAAAGCACACCTTAAAAAAAATGAACAATGCCAATTATCAACTTCAATGCATTTAAAATTGGAATTGTTAATTAAAGTACCATAAAAAACCTAAATGGACGAAATCATCATCTCCAGCCTGTATATGTCCCACTGCTGGGCACAGGCCTCCTCTCAGAATGAGAGGGCTTGGGCTATAGTTCCCGCAGAGGAAATAATTACCCCAAATTTAAAAACTTGTTTTAATAGTAGTTTTCAAAGTTTAGGTAGCAGATAGATTGTTTTTTATTTGGCCAGAATGTAAGTCAGCGAAACCTACCTGATGTAGGTGTAATAATGATCTAAAAAACATAGGGTAATTTTTTACTGGTAACTTTGGGTGTGGAATATATTTTCCGTGTTATCAATATACAAAGGAAGCATAAAATTAATATAATGCTTATGGCATGGCATCAAAGAGCATGTGATGTGTATCTATTAGCCATTTTAATTAGATGTTAAATTAAATACTTACACTATCTCTTTTAATAGACTGTAATCGCTTCCACTTGTACACAGCATTGGCGCAAGCCATAGTTTCTATGACATATGTAGCATTCATGAAACTCATAAAGGCAAGGAACACAAGTGATATTGTGCTGAGGCCCCATCCTGCCCGAGCAAAGGCAGCGGGCAATGTCAGGGCTCCCGTCCCAACAATCAAGTTGAAAACATAAATGAGACCCACCTGGAATAAAGAAAGGTGTAATTTTCTAATTAGGGTTAAGATGGGACGGGATTTTTATGTCGTTCCCCAAAATTAGAAATAATCAATCATTGAAAATAGTTTTTAAGTTTATTTATTTATCTTATAGAGAAATCTCAGTAATAATAAGTAAACTCAAAGTTGAATTGGGTACTTAATATTCTTAACTTAATTCATTGTGTAGGTGAAAGGCATTATTAAAGATCATCAAATCAAGGTCAGTTGTGAACAATGAACAACTGTAAACATAACAAACACGACCTATTAAGTGAAACGTGCGCAGTAGAACAACTCAATTTTTGAATTAACACTAACTGGAACTGGAACATATGGAATAAATTAAAAGTATTATCCACTTTTTAAATGTTTGATTTGCAATAACAAACAGCTTACCCATATTGAATATTGATCCCCTGCCTCTGTCACAGGCATTCTTAGCAACCGTCTTACACCCCAAAAGCGACGCGGCATAACATTAAATTAACCAGCGACATTGCTGCCCGATACTTGACACAGCAATGACTCAAAAGTACCCTTAATCAAGCTAAATATTCGATTTCCGATAAGGTTACAAGCCAATATCCATCTGAATCAAATCAACCGCTAGCTGACGTCATAATGATACCATCCCATACCATACCACCAAAACAGTCAAGTCAATTTTGTACTGTCAGTCTTTTTTTTTTCTCTTTTGGACTTGGGCTACTGTCAGTCAGTGTTGATGTTTTTTTTCATTCGTTCCCTCAGCGATAATATGGCTGTATGGATTATTTTTCTTTTGCCTGTCCCTGAAGCGATGAAAAAATAAAAAACCTTGATAAGCCAAGGTTAAGCCAGTCCCAGAAACAGTGCAAAGAAGCGTACAAATGTCGCAGCAAATGTTTTGGAAATGAAATCCACTGCAATGAGCTTCTATGATAAGTTTCTTCAGGTTTGCTAATATTTCCGGACATCTTCAGAATGCATTTCTGGGACTGGCATCAGCAATGCTTGTTGTTTTGCACCTTTGATGTCTCAAACAAACAACATTGTGCAGAATATTTGTTCACATATTTGCGCACATCTATACATATAATAAATTTCAAAAAAAATTGTACATTGGTTCAAAATTTGATTTTCGAAGTTTTTTTGTGCCGCTCCGCTAATTTAATCTTTAATTTGAGAAGAGGGATGGGATGATAGACAAACTTCGGAGATCGAATTTTGGAATAGCTCCGAAATGGAATGGTGTTTAAACTTAAAAATGTAGTGAAATTAATCTGTTCTCGAATCTATTAGGTAAAATTACTGTACATCGTCGCACATTTCTTCCGAGAGCTTCCGAGGATTTTTTTATTTCGGAGTATAACATCTATTTGTAGAGATTAGCAGATAGACTTATAGTAGAAACTAGTACACAAATGTTTGTGGAAAGGTTTGTTTTAACAAGTAGCTAAGTCCTGCAAAAAGGTGCCTTTAGGTCTTAAGGGCATCTCCGAAGTAGGAAATCTCCTATTCGAAATTCGTATCATACCGTCATTCTCACTCTCAAATCAATGACTATTAGTGTGAGCGTAATGGCATGAATGAACTCCAAATATCAAATTTCAGTGTATACTATTCCAGCAGGCTTGAATTATTTCCTTTTCGAATCCTACAGAGACTAAGTGATACATAACATGACAAGTCAATTCAATGTCATATATATGTCATTGTTTTGATTATATACGAGGGAAAATTAAATCTATAATATATATATATCAAAAGTTAAGTCATGGCAAAAATGATAAAATTACACAATGTCCACAAATAAATAAAAGGTAGGTAAGCGTAGCGTTAATATTTACATCTTAAGCAACGCTATGATGAACGCATTTTTTGACAAACTAAATACATAGCTACTTTGTTTTGTTACCATCAGACAAGTAAATCTATTTAGGTTCAATTCAATACCTACTTAAAAATTATTGATGTCTTTCTTTAGGTTTGATATGGGAAGTTAGAAGCAAACGTAGTAGTAGTAGTGTAGTGCTGTGCAGTTCGTTCTGTCCTATATATATATTACTTATCAGTTCTACCTATCTTGACTTCTATCTCCGGCTTCGATCAAAACAAACAAATGTCGCCAACACCAACCAGTCGCCATGCATACTTTATCTAAATATAGTTTTTGTACCTGTAAGTATATAGGCATAATACCTACCAAATATCTAATCTTACGAACAAGCCTTATCGATTTCAAATTTTGTTAGCTATAAGCAAAGTAAGCTGTGTTGGGCATTTTTATTATACATTAATTTAAAATAATACCACTATCAGTATAAATAGAAACAGTAACAAGTTGGAAGTAAGTAGACAGGTGCGCATTTATCAATACATGGGTACTCGAAACAAATTTAGCTTTGCACTTGTATTTAGATTAGCACAATCTATACATATTTAATAATAGGACAGTCAGAATTATGTTTATCGTCTTTAAACAATTATTTTGTAGCTAGATGTAATGTAGGTTTACATTCTATGGTATGGTTGCTTCGCTGCTTGTCTATTTCGCATTCGCAATATTCTACAGCTATAGACAGAGTATGTAAAGACACCACAGTACTGTACTGTACGTATTGTATAGGTATGTAGATAATAGCTACAACTGTATCATGTAGATATAGACGTACAGCTATAGATATTATAGCAAATTGCTATAACCCGACCAAGATAAAACGACCAGTCTCTCTTCATATCATAATGTCCCCAGAGACCTCCTAAATTCATAGCGTAGCTCGCTCATCGTGCGAACCCCAATCGACGACGAAATCATTCCATCCAGCCGTCGAAGCTGTGTTCTCGGGGGGTTTGAAATAGTGTTTTTGTGTAAATCTCTAGTGCCAACAACTACACAAAACGAAGGTATGCTATGGAAAACCAAAATTTTTAGGATAATGTAAACTTTGTATTCGTCAATTGCTTTGGCATTTATGGCATCGCTTTCTCAAGCGTATCTTTTGTCTCGCTTCAATGAACGGAAAGCCAGCATGTTTAATTTTCCGTCTCATTCTAGTAATATAACACCGTTGTGCTCGGTCGTGTCACGTAAGATTTTTTTGTATTTTTGCTAGCAGTAAAAATTCTCAGTGATCGTTTATTGTGACCAATTTGATAGTGCGTTTGTTTTAAGATTAGAATGTTTTGTTTTAAATTGAGTACCCCTAACATTTCATATAGGTCGTGCTAACTTTCACTGTAGATATAGATAGATACGTACTGTGGATGGATGATATAGATACATACATAGATACAGTACAGGTATAACATCGAGTCGCAGCAGTCTCAAGGCCGAAATACACAAATATCTGTATTATATACATGGTAAAAGTACATAATAACGTTACCTATAGACTCTTACTTAGATGTAAATTATGAAATTCTGATAGGTTTTATATCGGGTGACCAATCTTGATCTTTATGATCACGAGTACAAGCTTCCATTTGTCGAATGGCGTATTAGCTGCAGTGTAGGTACCTATAGTAGCTACAGCTACCGTTTGAGAACCAACCCAGTGCTTGATTTTAGTTTTGTGATTTCTTAGGTTCTTATCGCTTCAAAACGAGTCGCACCGTAAATAATGTTTATAGTTTTGAGCGCTACCACACGAGTCTGCAATATTCTTCTACAAGTCCTTGAGATAACCTCAAATTGTCTTGTACAATAGAAAAAGCGATCGTGTAGGGTGGTGTTCATTACGAATATGGAGTATCAATTTAGTGTTTTGTGCTTTCTCCAGATAATTTGAACGTCACGAGCTGACTGCGAAGCTGCTCTAAAGGATCTGCCGAGCCCGCATTATCTGTGATATACAGCTCAGCCTCTCGTCCGTCCTATAAGGTACGTGTACATGAACTATGTAAACGCTATCTAACTAGTTTCCCAGCTAGAGACAAAGTTGGTGCTAGGCAGTTACCAGCTACAATGTCCAACTGTTAGTGTCGATACTTTTATTATTCAATGCTCGAATGACCAGCATTTTGTCGTTTAAAAAAGTAAAGAATTAAATAAGCAGCTTTTCGACTTCAAATTGCATCGAACTATCATGAATTTAAACTTGTTAAAAAGAAGTAATCAATAAGAAAGCCATTTTTCTTAGTATGTAGGTATGTCTGTACTTCTAATTTCTGCCAAGTATGACTAAAATGAGTGTCTGACAGGATAAAGTTTTTTATCTTGTACACCTTACAGCAAGAACTGAGATACTGCAGCAAGGTAAACCAAGACTACATGATTGCAAAGATCTAAATGAATTTGCACTATCTCTATGAGTTCAGACTTATTTTAGCTCTACATTGTAGTCCATAAAGTCACAGGTTTAAAATATTTAGTAACAGCAGCTAAGTAGTACCTAATAGATTGTTAGGCAAAATCTTAACATATTCAGTGCTACACAATTATAAAAAAAACATGTGCCATAAAATATTGTCATGAGCTTGCTTTTGTAGTAGTTTTTTGATAAAGTTGTCTTTACCTGGGAGACATTGTTAGATGTGCTTTTGGGCTCTGTTTGAGTTACAAGATGGTGGTGTGCTCATCTGCTGATTATTTGTAGGGCTGGGCCACTCGGGGCTAGAGGCGAGTCCGCAGCAGCTTCAAGCGGTGATCTCACCTGCCCTCTGCCACAGAGGCACTAAACACTGCTACCTGCTTTATTGACTGCATCACTACACGAACCATTGTTACTTAGTCTTTAATTGAAACAATATGCAATCTGTGAAAATAAGTATAATTCTAGGTGGATATTGTAGAAAATTATTCTATTAAGGGTATTTATAATTGTCTGATGTCTAATGTTTCTGTAATATTATGTGTTCCACATCTAATTAAGGATAATTGTTACTCCAATATTTATACTGTTACCGAACCAATGCAATGTAAAATCTCCACCTCGATGCTGGTGGCGAACACAAATAAATTTGGTGCTTTGAAGCGAGTCGAAGAGAAGAATGAAAGTCAGCGAGTTAGTGTAAAAATGGTAGATAATAATATTTATAATGTAGAGTTTGTTGATAGTATCCAACAAAACCAAATGATTGGCGATACGCCTAACTACTGCATTCCTTTAACGATTAACGCCATAACAGTCCAGGGTATCTCATACAGTGACCCGTATTTCAGTAGCTTTAACTTAAAGTATAAGATGGCGTTTGGAGCGCCAGAGTATATGAACAAGTCTGATTACGCTTTTAAATCTTCAGTTTGTATTATACGAGATGAGCCTTGCATGGATAAGACGCAACTACTAAACGAAAAGTCTGCTCATATGATATGCAAAACGAAAACTCGAATGATTAATAACGACGAAAAGTCGATAAGGATAAACCATGACAATAATGTATCGGAAGTCGATGTAACATCGGACTCTCAGTCGCCCGTTTTGAAGACTTTTGACAACGGTGATCTCACGTTGGACGCGATGCTGGAGCTTTTGAGGAACGAAGAGAGGATAATCAAAGCCATGAGTGGCGCCACGGATAGCTGGGGCGTGCCGCGTCGCCTGCGCCTGCGCGGCGGAGGCGAGAGCTCGCTCAACGCCGCCTCGGGCTGGGGCAGTCCTCCTGCCTCAAACAACAACGGTGAGAACATATCATACTTCCTAACATGACAACTTTACTATCTACAACCCACACCGTTTTATTTATTCTCACATTAAACTAAATTTCCAAGCCAACTGGCACTTATGCCAACTTAATAAACATTAACTTCATTACGACAGATATGTTGTTTTGGCCTCAAATTGAGGTTCTGCAGACGCATACTAATGAGGGATATAGTCTGCAGTATTTGATCCCAAAATAAACAATCTTGGAGCTCCTATATAAATATTATTTTTCTGTGACTTAGTGCTATTGTTATGATGGTATTGCTGCTATTGTTGCATTGTGCCTACGTAGCGGAATGTCAGCGTGTGCGGAAACGGAGTCGGCGTCGTTTGATACACAAACCGTGAAGCCAAGTGGGTCGTCGGGTATCATTTAACGTAAACATGGTTTTAAGTGTTTCTTTGCGATAGTTTTATGTCTTTTATTATTTTATAATAGCGTCTTTTTCGGCAGCAGCTGGTAATTGGGGAGGCAACTCCAGCGGCCAGACGAATAATGGCACTAACAATCCTCAACAATGGAACAACGCAGCGCAGCGCCCGCCCACTTCTCAAGCAGACAGTAAGTTGTTTTGAAAACCGATCGCAATGCTTTGCATTGTTAATAGTGCTGGGTAATTATCTAATTGATGAATACATTAAGCGTTATATCGGCTTGATGGCTCCCTAATTTCCATAGATTCCTAACGAATAAATGCGTCACGTTCTGATTTGGTCGAGTCAATAATGTTGGCAGTGGTTGTACTTGTTCAAAATTATGTTTTTAAGTAAGCCAGTGGCAAATCAGTACATTGTTGGGCATACTCCGCACTAGTAAAAATTCTACACAAAAAGTGCTTAAGAGTTGTGGATAAATTATTAGCGACGTTCTGATGGCATGGACAATTTATTTCATCCAATCTTACATAACTGTGAGCCATTTTGAGCGATATCAGTGATATCTTTCTCGGCTCGCTTGTTTACTAAATCACGTGATTAGGTTTGTTTACTCTTAGTAAAAAAATAAACGGGCAAAGTATATAAATATGTGGAAAGAAACATTGCATTGTTTTCGTTCGTATTTCCTCTGGTTAATGTATTTCCGCTATATAACAATAAAGATGTGAAATAGTTAGTCATAAAATGTCGCATAGTTACAACTCTAGGAGGTGAGCGTTTTGCACGTGTATTGATAAGAGTATTTCGTTGCAGTGAATAGCAACAAGGGTAATGCTAATCAAATGCCACCGACGAGCGTCGCCGCTGCACAGAATTGGCAGAGCTCGCCGCCCAACATGCCAAATTCACAGCCCAACAATAATGGCGCGCCTGCTAGCAATGGTTAGTTTCATACAGATCGAATTGTTTAAATATGGACGTCGACGCACGTACATTTATATTAAACATTCATACAAGTTTTGTTTTGCTAGATTCGTTGAAAACTCTTTTTACTTATCAATTGATGCCCTTGGCCTTAATCACACATCTGATGGCGAGCTACTGTGTATCAGGTTTACCCAGAATGTCTATGCTCTGTACTCTTATCAAGCTGTTCGAGAAAAGAGAATTACGATGAAGTTTATTGTAACTAGGTTCTGGGCTAATTTGTCTTTAGAAGAATGGTTCGAAAAGCTTAAGATTGAGAGACCAGAGATGTACGGGGAATCGGAGCAGTGAGCGAGGAAAATCCACCAATAAGATCATTTTGTTTCCCTAGCCTCGCGCATTGCCGCTTTCCTATTGGTGGAGATTGCTCTGACGGGTGCGCAACCTAAAACGCATTTTTGTGGATTACGTCATCATGACATCCTACTGAATCAGCCACAATTGTCAGCAGAATGCAACTCTTGCATCACCATTTGAAATGAGTTCTAGTCATACCACTATCAATATCGGTCGGCCTCTGCTCCTAGTTAGCGAAAACAGGATCAAACATGTCTCTGCAAAGCAAATTAGTACTTTTTATATAGACTAAACACATTTATTTTTTATTGTTTCATTAGGCACAAATAACCCTAACGGAGGGAGCAACTCGCCTAACTCCGCCGCTCCCAACATGCCTCCCGCCGCCAACGGTAACGGGACAACGAACTCTACGTCTTCCGCTAAGATAGAACAACTCAACTCCATGAGGGAGGCTCTGTTCAGCCAGGACGGCTGGGGCGGCGTAAGTACACCGATAACCACGTATATCACGAGAATAAGACTACTACTCGAGACTAGTGTATTAATGGGATTTTTTGTCGCAGCAACACGTGAATCAAGAAACCAACTGGGAAGTGCCCGGATCACCCGAGCCCGGGTCGAAGACTGAGCCCACCGGAACGGGGGGCCCGCCCGCCTGGAAACCCAGCGTCAACAACGGCGCCTTCCTAGGCACCGATCTGTGGGAGGCCAACCTGAGGAACGGCGGGCAGCCGCCGCCGCAGCCCGCCTCCAAGACCCCGTGGGGGCACACCCCGACCACGAACATCGGCGGCACTTGGGGCGAGGACGACGACGCCGGCGAGTCGGCCAACGTGTGGACCGGGCCGCCGCCGCCGCAGCAGTGGCCCGCGGGGCCGCCGCAGCACGCCCAGCAGTGGGCCGTGCCCAAGAAGGACGACTGGAACGCGTGGGGCGAGCCGCACCGGCCCGCCGACCCGCGCCTCGACGCGCACCGCGCGCCCGACCCGCGGCAGCAGCCCGCCGACCCGCGGCACGACCTGCGCGGCGGCATCTCCGGCCGCCTCAACGGCGAGATGTGGACGCAGCACCACCAGCACGCCGCCCAGCCCAACAAGATGATGCCCTCCGGCGGCGTCAACCAGTGGGGAGCTCAGGTCATCATCTCTAGAGATCTGTGCTTCAAAAATAACTATTATCCGTATCCATGCATTTTCAGCTTCTATTCTTGTATTTTTTTTGTGACAGGGCCCCAAGGAATCGATGAAGGCGTCGGGATGGGAGGAGCCATCTCCGCCCGCCGCGCGGCGTACGGCGGGAGGGTTCGACGACGGCACGTCGCTGTGGGCGCAGCGCGGCATGGGAGGCATGGCGCGCGGCGCGCCGCAGGGCCCGCAGCCGCCGCAGCGCATCCCGCCCACGCCCACCAAGCCGGACGCCGTGTGGGGCGCGCACGCGCAGCGCAACGGCTCCTGGGAGGACCCGCACACGCCCGCCTGGCCCGAGCGCGACGTGCCCGCCTGGCCCGAGCCCAGTAACCCCGGCCTCTGGCCCGTGCCCAAGCCCAAGCCGAACCCGGCCGGCGGCTGGCCCGACGACATCGGCGAGTGGGGCGGCCCGAAGCCTCCGCAGTCCGGAGGACCGCTCGGCAAGCAGATACCGAAGGAGATGCTGTGGAACAGCAAGCAGTTCAGGTTCTTAGTCGAGATGGGTTTCAAGAAGGAGGACGCCGAAGCCGCGTTGCGCAGGAGCGATATGAACGCTGAGGAGGCTCTGGAGATGTTGGGCGCGCCGCGCGGGGACGGCTGGCGCCGCGAGGAGCACTTCGGGCACCACGGCGGCCCCTTCCAGCCGCCGCCGTCCGTGCCGCCCGTCAGCGCCGCCGTCGTGCAGAAGCTGCTCAACCAGCCGCCGCCGCCCGCCGTGCATCACCACCAGTCTTATAACCCTAACAGGTAATTTTGCGACACCGACGTGTATCCTAAATACGTTCCGATTACGAAGGCGTCTCGCACGCGACAACCTGCAGCGACGACTTGGCTTACCGAGCACAATAACCGCCCAGTCAAACTACATACATTGCAACATTGTATTTTACAAGTACAAGATGAGTTCCAACTCGTCGTAGTCTTGCTTTTAGCCGACCTCGCAATATTAAGAGACCTTTTTCTTCGTAGCGGCACCGGCAACAGCGGCCAGCCGAGCACGGCGCAACTGCGCATGCTCGTGCAGCAGATACAAATGGCCGTCTCGGCCGGATACCTCAACCATCAGATACTCAACCAGCCGCTCGCGCCTCAGACGCTTGTGCTCCTGAACCAGCTTTTGCAACAGGTAAATAACTTGGCAATGAAATGATGCTAGTAAAAGATGATGCGTGGTATTCAATTGTGATGACGAGCGCGTTAGACAATATCGCCTCCATGAGCTTAAGAGGCGTGAATGTATTGGGGGGTGGTTAAAATTCCAGCGAGAAGTTTTGTTAAAAAAACATTAATGCAACCCTTTTTTGCTGACTATATTTTTTGTTAACTACTTGCAATGTCATCCATACTACATATATCAAATTTCAAGTCCAACCGAACGCAGCACTAGAAGTGGGTCGTATTTGACTTGCAAGATTTACTTATACATTCACAATTACACAATAATAGCAACTTAAATAAAAGCTTCTAATGTGCAGAAGCCCTGCACTTGCACAAGTACTGGCAAAGAGATGTTTATCCAAGTAATTGGATCACAATAGGCTATGAGAAAATAAAATGTGGTTGAACTGATGCATCCTCACTGAGCCTTTGTCATTCTACTGTTGTTATACTCTAGCTTTTTAGCACCGACGACTTATTGCCAAGTTTCTTCCTACCCGTTTGTCTTAGCAATGGTGGTCTTTCCTTGGTCCTTAGTGGAATGCAGAAAAGACAGAGCCCTGTGCCTCCTTACAAAATAAAGATTTTGATTTTTCGACTTGCAAATTATTGTACGTAAATACGCTAGAAACATGTTAATTTATCTTACGATTTGTTAAAATTACAAGTGAAAGCTGGTGTGATAAAACAAAAGTACAAAGGCAGTCAAACAATCAATGTCTGACAAACGTTTCTAGGTCGCCAAGTACTGACCCCATCATTAACTTACGGAGCGGAGAAATTGTCCAACCAAGCGGTCCCTTTACGCTTCAAGTAGTTCGTGTTGACGCGAACGTTGCCGTTTTTCTTCACGTGTTTGTTTCTTTGAACAGATTAAGGTGCTGCAACAGTTGGTCCAGCAACACACACTCGCCATTTCGAAGGCGAACTCTTCGCTCGCTTTGCAATGCTCAGTGCAAATTACAAAGGCTAAGCAGCAAATTTCTGCTTTACAAGTAAGTAATTTGTAAACGTTGCCTTGTTTATTTATTTATTTCACATACAAGCAACTACACTAAAGGGCTAAAATTCGGGTCCCTTCTCATACAAAGAAGTATGAAAAGTGACCCGTTTATTTGGCTCGTCAGTATATTATTACAGGTTAAAACCTAATGCAATAGCACTGAATTTTTTTTTTACATATTTAGTGTTAATTTACTTACTCCAAGATGTAACATAAATGCTTAACCACATTGACCAATTGAGTCATATTACAATAAAATAAATCACTATTGACGTTATCCACAACTAGATTCAGTGTGCGAATAGCACCTTGTTGGCTTTGTCTTTGAGTCATTAAACACTAACAAGTATTTCTTTGTGTTGATGGCATCTATACTAATGTAATAAAATAAAGAATGTTAAACTGTTGTCAAGTCGAGTTTTTGACTAAAATGTAATTGAAGAGATTCTTTGGTCCCAATTACTACTGATAAGAAATAAAAAAAAATAGCTACAAAACAAAAACGTAAACTAGCTGTAGTTCCGACGTGCGTTAACACATAAAAAAACCAGCTTAATCACTATGACAATAACGGAAAACAGTTCCGCCCTACTCCAAGGCTCAGTTAACTTTATGAATACTTAATTTGTTTCATTTAATTATTCTTGACTGCAACTTAATTAAAAAAAACAATTGAATATTAACCCCCTTGTACATAAACGCTCTGTAGGCTTCTGCTAACTTAGCAATCGTTTGTCCTTATCTGTCACTTTGACATTTACCTTTCACAGATAAGGACAAACGATTGCTAAGTTAGCAGGAGCCTATAGAGTGTTTATGAATAAGGGGGTAATTCACGAGTGCGCCCGCTACCGATATACCACGATGCTTGTCAATTCTAACTGTTCTTTTTGATTGTATAGAGCCAGATCGCGACGCAGCAGGCGCTGTATATGAAGCAGCAAGCTGGCGGCGCCGACCTGTTCAAGCAGGGGCCCGACCCACTCGCGCAGCTCCAGAACAACTTCAATGATATAAGCATATCTAAAGAAGCTCAGGGCGTAAGTTACCTATTTACCAACTTTCAGTTCACTTTTCTAAGTCCTAGAGATACTGTAACAACCGAGGGCTCCAATTTATGAATTTGTCGTAGCTACATTTCGGTTCTTAAAATCAGTTTTCTATACACAGTAAATTAAGTGCCTTCACTGCGCAAATATGTGGTAACGAGACGAAATAGTTTCCATGCAGCGCATTAATAGTGTGGTCAGATTAAATTGAGTTGAATGAGATATTTCTAAAAATATTACTTATTATATTTTTATCACAGGGCTACGGCGGTGGCAATCCGCAGCAGTCTCGCCTGAACCAATGGAAGCTGCCTTCGCTAGACAAGGACGGCGAAGGTTCGGAGTTCAGCCGCGCGCCAGGCACCGCCAAGGCTGCCACCAGCCCGCAGCTCAACCAGCTCGGCTTGCAGCCTGACTCGTGAGTGCCAATCTTGATTTGTTATATCAGGAAATTTTATATCTAATGGTAAATGTAGACAGACATCTCTTCAATAATCCAACAGCGAATGGTGCTGTCGCCTATGTATGACTGCGTCCACCTTTATCACAAATTTTAATAACACTTCATGCAAAGTTAATACCGGAGTATCGGATGCGATGATTTTCTACCATCGACTAAAAACGCGAAATTCAAAACCTTTTACAAGGGATCTCTGGCAAAGTGAGGGCAGTTTAAAACACCCTTCACACAGTATATTTAGAGTTGAACGCCCTCGAGTGCCACCGATTTCGCAAAGCAAACTAGTTGAGCTACGCACACGCGCATGAGGTAAGGCGTAGTTTAAACCAGCCTCAGATTGCCATTCGAAGAACTCCGTTTTTATTTCTTATCAGATGGTTGTATGTTAGATGCAATAAAGTATGTTGAACATAAAAAGGGTGAAAAATTTTAGACATCTTTTTGTAGTTGTCTACCATTCATCAGGAATTCCGAATCATTACGTATTCACCGTCCGTAACGTGTAAAGGTATGCGTTTCGGTACTTTCACGCAGAGCTGCCGTCAAATTTTTTTTGCTATCATTTTCATGCAGAGCACACAATATTCTGTTGGAACTGATATTAATTAAATAAAGTTCAGGTTGATCATAGTCAAATTTCGCGTTGTATGCGTTTGCCCTTTATTCATAAACGCTCCCTAGGCTTCTGTTAATTTAGCAATCGTTTGTCCTTATTTGTCACTGACATTTACCTTTCACAGATAAGGGCAAAGAATCGATTGCTAAGAGCGTTTATGAATAAGTGGGTATGTGTGTTATGTGGGAATTTGATCGAAACTTGTAACGCACACTGCTCTCTCACTCGCTCCTCCGTCTTTCTTGCCGGTCATGTCCATGACAGACAGACACACCGAGTAGCATGACATGCAGCATGGCGAGTATGTACGGCCTGAGTGGACGCTCGAGCGGAGCACGCCAGCGGGGCGGGGTGTGCGGCGTTCACAAACACAAGCGAATTTATGCGAGAGTCCTGAATAAACGCTGCATAGAGTTCTTTGCCGCTGCCTGCCCCGCCGAAGGCTCCCTAGACACGAGCCACTAAGGCCTTACACTAACGGAGGCACACCACTTCCCATGCCGCTCTTGCGTGGCGCCGGCTTAATGCGTCTTGTTCGGCAGCACTTGGGGAGTGGGCCGCGGCGCTGAGGGATGGGGCGATGGCGGCGCGGACGTCGCGGACGGCAAGGATGCGTGGCCGGCGCACCCTGCGCACCAGCCTGTCTTCGACATGGTGCCAGAGTTCGAGCCCGGCAAGCCCTGGAAGGTCAGCTATCAGGGAACATTCTTACGTACCCCCGTATTTAGCACGAGACGGATTAAACCGCAGAAAATAAAATCTGCCATAGGAGGGATGACAGACTTCTACAGATATTGGAATGGTTTTTAGAATTTTTGTATTTGTTTGTTTAATATTAATCTTGGAAATTTAACTCAGCCTGGTGCTGATTTTGATATTACGTTCGCTTTATCAAAATCGGTCAGGGAAAAGTTATGAAATTAAATTTAAAAAAAAATTTTGCATGGTAAAGTCAACGCGAATGAAGTTGCGGGCGCCAATTAGTTGTCAATTTTTTTTTTGCTATAAAAGTCATTTTACTTTTTCTTGCTGATTAAAATAAAATCTCAACCATCGATAGCAGCTACAAAAAGTTCCTTTTAACCTACAACTATAATTACTACAGGGCAATCAGATGAAGAACGTAGAGGATGACCCCTCGATGACTCCCGGTTCCGTGGTCCGGTCACCGCTGTCCCTTACCGCAATCAAAGACTCTGACATGCTGGGAGGGAAGACGTCCCCTCCCGGGGGCGAGCGCTCCCTTTCCTCGTCCACGTGGAGCTACGCGCCGCCCGCCACGAGCGCGGGGGCCCTGAAGCCGCCGGCCGACGCCTGGGGCTCCAAGCCGCGCGCCGCGCCCCCGCCGGGCCTCAACAAGGCCTGGCCGCAGCACCACCCTAATACTCAGCAGCGATCTGTGCCGTCATGGCAGGCTTCCACTTGGCTGCTACTGAAGAATCTTACTGCTCAGGTGCGTCAAATATTCTAATGGTTATAAAGCCATCTTCGGTTGATCTCACTTTTGTGCCTTGATAAATCAATTTCATCTTCATCTTGTGTTTGTTGACACTTGTTTTCATTACATTGTCCAGATCGATGGTTCAACCTTGAAGACTCTGTGCGTGCAGCACGGCCCGCTGCAGAATTTCCACTTGTACTTGAACCAGGGACTCGCACTCGCACGCTACTCAACGCGCGAGGAGGCAGCTAAGGTGAGTGCCTTATATTGTTCCCCTGCCTGATCAGCTGGTCTTACACATCACTGTCTCTGTTAAATGCTGCCTGCTGTTACATCTAGACTAGATTATAATGCAGGCTTGTCAGTGATTATTTTGAAGATGTGCAAAATTTGAACAAGAGAATCTGTCAAGGAATGAAGCGTGTTTAATCACTCTAATTGGGTATCAAATAGAACGAGATAGTCTTGGTGCTAAAGGTAGCATTGAGAGGCGAACTCTAGAAATCCTTTAAAAACGAACCTAAATTTTAAAACCAAGCGATTAGATTTTTTTAAATGGTTTCGATTCGTCAAATATCGGTCGGTGAAATAATCGGATCCCGTTCGGTGTCCGTAGGCCCAAATGGCTCTGAACAATTGCGTGTTGAGCAACACGACGATCTTCGCGGAGTCGCCGGCCGAGTCGGAGGTGCAGATGATCCTGCAGCACCTGGGGTCCGGCGGCGGCGGCGCGTGGCGCGGCGGCAAGGACTCGTGGGGCGGCTTCCCGGGGCTGTGGCCCGACCAGCACGACCAGCGCGCCACGCCGTCCTCGCTCAACTCGTTCCTGCCGCCCGACCTGCTGGGCGGGGAGTCTATCTAGACCGCCCGAGAGGTTTAAATCTCAGCCCGCGCCGACCCGCGACCCTCTCTCTCACTCCGCGGGCGCGCTCCTAGGGTAAGATTTAAATGTCGTCGGTAGGGTGTGTAGTTGTAATTACGCTTGGCCGCCCCTCGGGGCGGACGCATCGCCTAGTCAGACGCGCGGGAGCGTCGCGCCGCCCGCGCGCCGCGACGCGCCCGCGGTAGCCAACTGTCCACAATACTATTATCTACTGTGTTGTAAGTGTTCATGTAGATTATTTAGTGTACATAAGAATTATACATATACAACGGCAGACATATAATGTATCGATGGTTATACCTGTATGAAGTATATAGCGCGATAGGGTCGCGGGCGCCGCCCCCCCTCACCAAATAGAGCTAGGTATGGAGCAGGTAGAGTAGTGCGTCGCGGGCTACCTCAGTCACTCGTCCGTGGCCTTATGTTAGTGTATTTATTTTGTTGCGCTCGAGGGCTGTTGCTGTTTCGCCCGTCGAGATGTTTCGTTCCGAGTTTCTTTCGTGTTTTTACTTCTCGTTTTACATACTGATCGTATTTTAATTATTTATTCGGTTTGAATTCTCACTCGCGATGAGCCTTTGTTTTCCATTAGTGATATTTTTATTCAGCAATAAATGAGTAAGTGCATTTCGCCGACTAACAAAACGTTTTATAATTAGTTTGTAATTTTTATAAAGATAACACATTTGAAAATTATGAGATTCGAAGTGCATTCTTGTAGTGGTAAATTCCTTTTAAGCCGTATAGTCTGAGACGGAAATGAGTATATACACGTAGTTGATTTGCGAGCGACGCCGGCGGGGCGCGGAGGCCGGCGCAGTACTTAACTCGCGGCCGGGCGGCGGCGCTCCTTGCAATCCAGTAATCCTGTGATGTAAAGTATCTTGCCTAATGTAAGGATAATCTATTTTGTTGGAGAGTATCAGAGTAGACTCGCCGGCAGCGGTCGGCCTCCGCCGACGCTACTGTTTCCCCAAATTTTTTCCAGTATTTGTGATTCAAGTGCCACTTTATGTTTAATATATGAAACGATTATCTAGATTATACGATTAATGTAAGGGTAACCTAATATATTAAATTGAAAATTGTTTTATCATTTTATATTACATACATTTGTGAGAAGTGTTATAAAGTACTATAATTGACAGTAATTTAAAATATTACACTTTTGTGTACCTATAGGTAAGAATAAAGTTCTAACTTAAATTTAGCCATATCAATATCTATTTAATAAAAGATTTGTGGTATTTTCTATAGGCTCAATTTGAACGTTATTCAAAGTGACATATGCTTTAGATATTCTGTTAATATATTGTAGTCGTAGGCGTGTCGGTATTACATCATTGTAGATATAAGATTACACTTAAGTCCTATCGTAGGTTTCGGTAAGCATACTATTGATATTTAACGGCAACGATCGCACGTGTAAATGTTCGTTATCATAAAGTTTATTTACATTTTTATTTACTTTTAATTTATTGATGGTGTGCCACAGAGATACTCTGCCAAAATATATCATTACCAATGTGTTACGGGAATAGCTAAGTCTGGAGGCGGGGCGCGCGGGTTCGCTCGCCGCGCACGCCGCGCATAACGCGCATGACACGCACGCCGCGCACAACGCGCACGCGCCCCCGCGCCCCGCCCCGCCCGACGGCCCACCACGCTTTATGATCCGAACTTACGATCGCAGAAAGCGAATGACTATAATAGTTGTACATTACCTATTCTATTTCGAGCATCTTCCAGTGATCTTACGATTATACATAACGATTGTAGCGCTAAGTTAGCATAAGTAAAAGCTGTACCTTGTCGAGCCTCACGCTCGAGAACTCTTTCACAAATTAAAGAAATAAGTTAGTGATGGCGGCGCGTAGCGTTCGCGCTTGTCGACCGATCGCTTGGACCTGTAGTAGTTAGCGTTAATGTGTCGATGTGTGATGTGTTCATAAAGAAACGATCAGCATTTCTCATTAGTAGACTATCCTGATACCTTACTGTAGGGACCGGTGAAGGCTGAAGTGTCGCGAATCGTCTCTGCCGCTTTTCCACCGTCGGCTCGGTGACGCGGAGTTCTATTATTTACTGACAGTACAAGTTAAATAACACCAATATTATTTAACAGTTTTTTTAAGTATAACTTTCGTTTTAAGCCCCTTCAGGCGGCGATCGCGAAATTGATTTTTGCTATCGACCTACAAATTTTACGGCGGCTCGAAGGGGCCCATTTAATGACAATGTCATGACGTTTAATGTTAGGTGCCAAAGAGTGAGTATCAAAGATAAGTAAGAGGTGTCTGGGACGATTGGTTTGCATCTCTTCTTTTAGTGACAATCTTCCAAATCGTTTGAAATTATTAGTTGCGGTACGGGTAATCGATCTGATGTTCCTATGTGCTCGCCGCGCAACCGACCGTCGGCGTCAATTCTATTGTCGTAAAGCTCAATTTAAGTGATCAACGTGTTCTTTTTAACAATTTACTAAAGTGTGAATATCTAAAATTAAATAATTATTTTACCTGGAACCGTTCTGTCCACGTCTACACTAATTCGGATTGCCTCAAACGCAATAGTTATCTGGTGCAAATGTGATTTTTTATAATGCAGCAATAAATTGTCATAATTATAATTTTTATAAAGCGTTTTCCAATTAAACTTAGATAAAGCCAATAACGGAAAGTATAACGTTCCAGTGCCCTGTAGAATATGTTGTCCATAGACTTTAGACGAAAGAAGTCATGCCTTGAAAATTTTTAGTCAGTTAAAAAGTTATCAGTACTTAAATAATGGGTATAATGTAAAGAGACATATAAATGTAGTGGTGTGGGTGCGTGGGTGCGTGGGTGCGTGGGTGTGTGCGTGCTCCCGGTGCGCCGCCGAGCTAGTCAGCGCCGGCCGCCGCCGGCTGGTTGTGAGACGCGGCGTGGCCTCGGCCCGCCGAGCCCGCCGAGCCGCCGCGTCACCTGAATCTCCTCTCGGTTCAATGACTGCATCATTATTTCCTGCACACGATTGCGTCACGTGCAATTTTAGTATGTTATTATTATGTTGTTGTATATTTATACTTAAAGCTATACTGTAATATGTGTATATTGTGAAATTATATTCTTAAAAGATTTAATACGCTTCATGCTTTCACTTTTAAAAACATTTTTCGTGACTTGTTTCTGTTATTTAGAATAAATTTACGTACCTAAAAGTAATTATAATAATTATCATAGGTAGGAAAGTAAGAAAAAAAATAAAAAAAAATACAAAAAAAAAATATAAAAAAAGAAGCAATTAAAAGAAACCAATGATTGTGCCTCAATGAACTGTGGTACGTTACCGTAACCGATGGCAGGTGTAAGCGTTTCCTGGGAAGATATAATAATGAATTGCGCGCTCGGCGCCGCGCCGCCGGCCCGCGGCCGCCCTGCGCCTCGCCTTGTGTAATCATTAATGAGCTTAGCTACGTTTTACTTTTATCGTAAGTGTTATGTCATCAATCAACATCTATAGTTATATCTATTTTATATAATACCTATGTGTAAATATTTTTATCTATTTATTTATTTGTTTTTCATGAAGTTTACCCGAATTAATAAGTAATTTAAATTTTTCGAGTCAATTTCTTTTTAATTTTAGTCTAGCGTCTGTCTCTCGCGTGGAATGTGAATCCAAAATTGACGTCTATTCCATAACACTTGAATGCCAAAGTCTATGTGTAATTGCCATTTGAAACATAATGACCACTGACGTTCTCAGATAGTCTGCCCGCGTAGATCTCTCATCACAATATACTATTGATCGTACAAATGGGAGCCATTTACAGCCTCCAAGCTGCTCTGGTATTATTTTAGCTCAAGTATTCAATAGTAGTTTGCTCATAATATTGTTGTTAATTTTAATTTTTATCTCTTAATTAATGCTTTCTCTTATGCGGAGTTAAATTCTTAAAATGTTTTGTAATCTCCAATGTAGCTCTTAATTATAAGGACCATTATCAAGAGTATTGAATTGTGTTCGGCGTTCCACACGTGCCGCCTGCAATGCGTGCTGGCCGCTTTGTGCGCGCCGCGCCGCCGCGCTGCTCGCCACTTGTTGCGTACATTGTCCGACGCCACTTTGCCATTTACCTAAAATAACTCTTGTTTTGATATTCTACTTCATCATTTTTTATCATGGTTCAATCTGGGGTTTTTGATAGTGTAGCTCTCAAATAACCACTTGGGATGCATGGCAAGTGCATGGTGCGGCGAGTAGCAAAGCGTGATCTCGGTGTATCGACGAATTTTTACTATAAACCAACAAATCTGTCGCACGCAGCTAAAAGGGACCAAATATGTGCGGTCGCTCGTTTACAACCGTCTGCCGGAGTATTGGTTCGATGAACACAAAAGACATGGTGATTTTCCCAAGTTTAATACTTAGCCAACGCATGCAATCTCTTGCTAATGAAATCAACTTACTAGAACGTAACTTTATTATAGTGATAGTGTACAATATTCAGGAGGGCCTTTTTAATTTGATAAGGTTAAAGTTTTGCTTGTTGTCTTTATTTATTTATATATAAATATTTTTGTATGTTAGGACGTTCGTGGTTCGGTCGTCCCGATCAGCAGAAGCACATTAGTGATATCTACTTGTAAACTAGTCTTCCTTATTTGAGGTTACGGCACGACGGTAGCGGTAGGAGGCGCGCGAGAGGCAATCATTCCTCTAGTCTTGTTATGTGGTGCGATTACATAAGAGATAGATACCAAATATAAAATAACGAAGGCTTTGACATGTGTAGTGTTAGCGCTAATGATAGGGGCCCGAGCAGCTTGGACAAGGAACACGTTACAAGGGAATGGTTGGCTAGTATTAATATGCATTTATTTCTCTTTTGTCATAGTCACTCAAGCATATATTTAATTAATTGAGCTAATGCCTAAAATTGGAATATCAAGAGTTTATTTAGGATGTTTCATATTTTACATTTTAGTGTTTAAATATCTAAAATTTACCTTAATTATAGTGAATGGATTTTTGTATTATTGGTATATAGCTGTAAGAAAAAGGGTGTTCTTGATAAACACTAACAACTGATTAATACAAAATAAAAAAAATGTACTGAGTGACTTTACGTGTAAACAGAGGGCCATTGATAAAAAAAAATGTTGACTAAGCTAAATTCTCTTTAATGTGGTAATTTAAATTGAATGTGATTGCTGAGAATATTTTTAACTGCTCTATGTATAGTGGTAGTTCGGTAAGACGGCATTAATCCGTCGTAGTCGCGCGCGTGCGCCGGCCCACGGCCGCGCCCTCCTCTCAGCGCCGCTTGTCGCAGGATCGTGGCGGATTATGTCTTGTATATGTAAATACGTATCCCGTACGAAGGCCAACCCCCCACCATCGGTTAATTGATGCAGTAGACTCCAGTTGCTGCTCGCTAACTACACAAGACACTGCTTCTCTAGTCTCTCGCATTCAAACATCGCTTTAATAAGCTTTTGTTATCGAGCATAATTATCAATCATATCCTATATAAAACTAGTTTATATTCGTATTATTCTTTCAGTAGATCTCTGTTGTACCTGTGTGAAATTGTTATATTCAATCTTTGTACTGTAAAATAACTGTGCTGGTGTCGACGAGCGTCGTCGCGCGTGACGCGTCAACGCCGACGACCAATCGCGTTATTGTCCCGCTAGTACCCGCCAACACAGCAACCTCTCAACTTGTCGTTATTCGTATTGCGTCTAACAATACTCTGCTCGTAAATTAGTCACTTTTGTACCTTGATTGTACTTGTACTTGAATTATAACCTATGTAAGTGAGGTACGACTAATCCAATTCTGAAAATATACTTAATTTAAATTTTGACAGACTGATAGCTGTGATTAAGAAAATATTTTTAATATTATCCAGTGAGTCGGATGAAATATTTATTTTGTTAAATGTTTCCTACTGCCAGCGACACCTGTGTATGTGACGAGACAACTGCTTCGTATTTTTTTTTTTAACTTTAATGATGTGTCGCATTACGAGTTGCTGGATTATGTTGTACAAAGACGAACAAGCTAAATTAGTAAATACCCATCCCGCCTGGAGTAGCTACCCCATGTGTGAATCAAAGAGTTAACATTTAATGAATGGACATGACATCATGCCGCCCTCAGGGCGCAGACTGATAAATTTAGTGTCAATACCACCGATGTCATCTGAAATTTATTTTTCCTACATATTTGATCTTCGAACGTTGCATATCTACTACATTTCTAATTCGAATTAATTTTGTTCTACTCATACCCGTAATTCCCATGGTATGCGTTAAGTTTGATATTGCGATCCCTGTGTTATCATAATTACCAAATCGAATGCCTTGTAGTGAGTGACACTCTAAAGTAATAAATGATTGGCGTTGTTTTAATAATAAAAGTATATATATTTTTCGGTACCACCTTTGAGTTAAAGTACAATGTAGCTGTAGAGCGTGTTTCAGTGACGCGCTGTCACTATATCAGCGAGTAGCTAGTGTAAGTTAGGGAGACTGGCTCGGTCTCGTCTCGTTACTCAACTAATAATTGATTCTCCTCGATATGTATCGTATTGTATGTATTGGAACACTTAATAATGATAGACAGATACTAAATTTACGTCATAATTATAATATCAATAGGCTTATACATTAAGAGATTTTTCTGTGCAAATCTCTGTGATGGGAAAATTAATTCTAAAGATCTAGTATTAGCTGAAAGTGAAACAGTTTCATGGTAACTTAAAAAGTTAAACTTATCAGTCTTTTCGCGCAAAAGGTTGTGTATTATTTTTATGTAGTACAAAATGTGTTCGCAATTTGATTGCTGCTCTAGTGTTCCTTATGTTCTTATTCGAATTAACAATTTTGGGTATTTATTTGAACCTTGTATTCTCGTGTCTAAAATTGTAACTCAATTAATGTCATAATATATTGAGGCATGCGTAAGACATGTTCGAATAGTAAGTTTTAGGAATGGCTGCCTTATTTAGCAATACTTTTAATCTATACTGTACCATCCATCCTCAACCTGCGCTCGCGCAGCCGCGGCCGTACCAAATAATAGCGTAGCGGCGCCGGCGCCTCCCAGCGTCTATACTTACCTCATGCATGAAGCACCTCACCTAGAGACCTGTCAACACTTATTTATCAACTTCCCGTACTTACAAGAGCACTGCACTGTTATTTGGTACACATGCATAACTACGTAGCCTCTCTTAAGTTAATTTAAGGCGTTTATTATCATCAATCTTATCAGCGTATTTATTACATAGTTGATATATTTTACTGTTATTTTTCTGAGACTACCTAAAAGCAATGTATTTTACAAACAAAGCAGGAGAACAATAATTATTATGTAAGTGTAACAGTTAGTGAATTTAAGTGTGCTATTTTCCATTCCAGAACTCAACGATATCAATGTTCTTGTAATACTTATGTTCGGGTTTTAAAAAGATGTTATTATTATGTGTAATTAAACTAAACCTTATGTGATTGAAATGCAATGTTTAGAAGTATTTTATTCTTTATTTTTTACCATTAATAATAGTTAGTAGAGATCTATTTGAGAGTCTAATGTATCAATTATTTGTAAAGTTGGCTGTAACTAATTAGAAGTTACAATAAGTAGAACTATTTTAATATAAAAAAAAACATTTGGAGCAAATTTTATGTAAATGACAAAATAGTTGTTTTGAGCATTATGTGAAGTGTTGTATCGTATCGTATTGTATCGTTAGCGCAATGTGTACGCACAAGGGCGCGCGCCGCCGGCGTGCAGCCGCCGCTCACGCCGCGCGCGCGCCGCTCCTCGCCCGTACCCCTCGACTGTCACTGCACAGCACTGGTAGACTAATTCAGTTAACGCGTAAGGATATTTTTCTTACATTTCATAAGAGTAACATTTATAGTATAGGCAATAAATAATGTTTAACAAAAAAGTCCCTATGTAATCGAACTGACGACAGAAACGCATGTTATATTTGTGGCCTCTTTACGAATAAGATCTAAGTTACATGTTAAAAGAAAATTAATTTTGCTATGCACAGAAATGATACTCAATTAATTGCCAAAAAGTTATATGTATATTCATAGTTCAACAATATTTCTTTTGGGCATATTTACTTTGAATTTATGCAAAACGTAGATTATGATTAAGTAGGTTGTAGATTAATATGTAGAGTGAATGCATATATAATATATCTATATATTTAAATAGTAAGGTGAATTTGAGATGTATCAATTTCTTGTATTGTTCATAAGTTTAGATAATAAATGGGTTTAGCCATACTTCGGCTGGTTTGTATGTTATATGATTAATTGTAAAAAAAAAATAAAAAAAAATCAAGAAATGCGTTGTTTTATTTCATTAACCACTGCCACAAATTCGTATATTCTAAAATTAAATAGGAAAGTTTCCATTTCATTGGTTATTTCCTCTATGGTGAGGTCAGACGTGCGTAATTTTTTGCTGCATTCTAACAGAAATTATGCGACTCACAACTTAAAAAATTGCGCTCGTCTGGTCTCACCCTTAAACTATTTAGGTTTCTAAATGTCAGTGAAAATTAGAACACAGAAAAATCCGAAAAGTAAAGCTATGGCCGGGAATCGAACCCCGATCCTCGTCATTCCACCCCCACACCACCCATAGCATGCTGCTATGGGTGGTGCAGGGGTATAGCACGCGTCACGGAATGACGATCCGGGTTCGATTCCCGGCCATAGCTTTACTTTTCGGATTTTTCTGTTCTAATTTTCACTGACATTTATAAATTAAATTTCTAACGGTAAGACCGTAAAAGTAAAACATAAAAATCAAGAAATAAAATTTCTTGATATATTTGATAGTAAACTGTTTAGGCTTTATGAAATAGGAAATAGCCTAGGGGCACCGTCTAATCCTTCTGTTAGTAGCTGTCACTGGCCAAAGGCCGGGAAATGCCAAAAAGAAGAAAGATACCGTTCGCTCTGCGTGAACATAATAAATAACAGATTTATTTCACATAAGCCGGTTCTGGCTGAAAATCAGTGCTGCAGGTGTCTAACACCTCAGCGTAATGCTGAGCCAGCGACCGTTTCACTTTTGCGAAGACACAACGCTGATGATCTATTTTTCATGTCTATGTTTTTTTGTTATACCTTGTTTATTTTCTATAAAATTGTGTATACTATCTTATATTTGTATGTCTTGCAAAAAGGAATAAATGTCTTCTTTCTTTCTTTCTTTCTTTAAGCCGCCCAGCAGACGCCACACCACACCGGCCTGACGTCGGCCTACGGAACCCTAGGCACTAAATATGAGTATTGATCATCTCGACATTCTCGATTCTCTAAGTAACTTTTCAAAAACAAAATTGTTCAGGAAAGTTGTCCGCTAACTTAATTCCTCAATAACTTGTTCAAATAGACATCCTAAATCTTGGTTTTTCACTTCGGTAGGTACGCATTGTAAGAATATTTTGAAAGCGTGTTTTTCAGTCCACAGCGTAATTTTAGTAGATTTCGGATTTCTATCTGTAAAATACTAATTACTACCTACGATGTTACATAATGGCAATTTCTTGGTTTTCTTAACTCAACGTCACTTTTTTTAAGTCTACGTTTGGCTTTATCTTAAACTTTAAGATAAGGCCAAACGAGCGTAATTTCTTGCGCCTTATTTATTTTCGGGTAATTCGGTATTGTATTTAAACCTTTGTTCCATTGAGGCGTCACAAACTGAGTTGATGCAAAACAAGACTTTTACATAAGAAACCGAATAAGGTACTAGTCTCTCAATTAAAAAAAAATACGCACGTTGGGACTTAATAATAAGTTGTGAAAGTACAGTCGCCTTCCCATACATTGGATCTGTTTTGGTGCCTTACTTATTCATAACAGAAAATTTCTTCTTTAGTCTATTAGTCAAGTACTTAATGTCCATAATACGAAGTTTCGAGGACGGTAATGAATGTCAAGGTTAGGTTATAAGTAACTACCCTTTCACCTTGCCCTTTTTTGGTTAACGATGGGTTAAAGCTGAAATATGAATAGTTAGGTAGATACTAGGTGGTTTATAATGAGCATATCCATACGAAAACTATTTAGGAATTAATTATAAAAAAAGTTGCGAAATCCTTTCACAGCTATGTCGTAGCCGTGCACGTGAAAACTTCTATAAAAAACAACGTGTAAATCTCATATGATTCGCTCACCCTTTGAAAAGTGCAATTTCACACAGTAAAAGAAGCCTGTCAAAAATCTGCGTGTTAATTCAAGCAGTGTGTTAAGTGCGTGCGAGCGAGCACGTTATATTAAACATGCAAGACACTGAATAATGCAACCTCGAGTGTGGAGTCACGACGGCTTACCTTCGCATGGGGATTGAAGACGTGATTTTCTACTGTTTTTATTTGCCTCAAGGTTCATTTACACCTTTGTTTAAAATGTTGGCACATTTATATTTTTGACAGAAGTCCCGTAACTACTACTTAGGCTATACTTAAGAGTCTGCAGCTTCTTCAGCAATGCATTGCGCTCATAAGGATCGATAAGTAGGGTACAACTATATTTAGTAGATACCTACATGAAGGAATAATGGTAAAAAAAACGCAAGTTTATTTTTATTATAAAAATTATTTATTCAACTAGGTACTTGTATCTTACATTAATTCTAATGTATTTACATATTTATGTGAACGCGTATTCGCTTGAAAATGTTAACATTAAAAATATTTACATGAGAACAATTTTATTTACATTCATGAAAGGAATGGAAGATTGTTAGCGTTAAATTGTAAAGGCAGCAATACACTTGGTTTTCATATTGGGTGTCGGACACTAAGTATGTAGTCTTGAAAAGAAATATTGCCTTAATTTATTACGTACGTCTCATATTTTTATTTAATGTCATAATGTAAAATTTCTCGAGAAATTTACCTACATCCAATATTTATGGCAACTAGCAACAATAGAATGGTCATTAAAATGCAATGCGGGCCAATAAACTTGATTGAGCGTATCGTAAATTGAATAAAACCATATGGGTTAAATGGTAGTAGCTATTTTAAGTTAACTACGAGCTGTTTGAAACGACGAGAAAATATTAAACGGCGTGTAAGAACTGCCGACCGAGGCCCCGGACCTAACTTTCAACCGGGATTGACTGGAAAATTCCTTTTACTTACTACGCAGCGAAAGTAGCACTGAAGCTACCACTGTCAAATTAAATATTCGATACAATACAAACAAAACCCTATTTAATAAAGACAGTACGGTTTTTTAAATGTTGTTCATAATGATTACTTATAGATTAGGTAAAAAATTTTAAACGACTTTATGACTGAATTTTGGACTTCATATATTAAATAATTTGATTGATTAACCTTTTCACAACAAGACGTTTTATTTATTGCAACATTTAAGTATTACATTCAACTTGGCTGTGGCAAAATTACGTAGATAGGTACTTTATTATTTTAAAAGAAGGGGTAGATACCTACCTATTTACATTCTAAAATAATTTATTAATCCATACAAAGTAATCCATATGTACGTAGCATAAGATAACATAAAAAATGTCTGCGATGCCTAATATTGTCAATAGAGTAGGTACGGGTATACGATACGCGTCGCACCTTATTCGAAATCTGTGAACTCTAAACTACACATAGCCGTTAGTGTAACTTTCTGTGGTAACAAACGTCTCCAACGGATTCAAGTTAATGCATAAAGTACTGTGTATGAGACAGCCTTTAGTGCAAGTTCTTGATACACAAAACATCTCTGACGCTTTCATGTACCTACTCGTAATAATTTCAAGTCTGTTTCAAGTACTACGGAAAAATTGGTGGCGCCACTAATCTCATAGTATTATGACAGTTGAACGCGCCTTTGAGACGCATATGGTGACAAAATAGTTACACTGAGGCCCTAATTGAGACGTTATATAACGTGAACGCATCCGAGACGATACCTAAAACTATAGAGCTTGACATAAAAAATCTCAGTATCAGATACTGAATAGGTAGTCCCGTGATTAGCGAGACTTGATATGTTGCTTTTCCCGTAGAAGCTGTTACCTCTCCTCGGAGTTCAGGGTCTCGAACACGTGCTTGTACCAGAACTCGACCGTCTTGCCCCAGGCGCCGAGGGTAGCGTTATCCAGCTTTAGCACCTCGATGAACATTTTCACTATGACGTCTTTTAAATCCTGAAAAGGAAGTTGATGAGTTAATTATTTTAAAATACCAAGTTACACATTGTGTCTTGAAATTAATCCCGAATTTTTGAGCAGGTGGTTGAGTAAGTTTAACGAAACATGTTTTTTTTTTCAGAATGTTCTAAACGTGATCGTCGAATGTTCAGACATCGGTCGATGTTCGAAGTGTACGGCGTCAAGGAGGTGACTTAATTTTGAATCACAAACCTACAAAAGTATTAAGCTAAAATAAACTAACCACCTCCTGAAATGTCCCGCGGAATAACTTTGTGACACCTTATAATAACAAAAATGAATTGCTAAATGTGTACTTAAGCGCAGAACTCGAGAGCCATTGGATAATAATTTTTTTATTGTGTTTGTTATGTCAGGGCAAGGTTTTTATGAAACAAAACTAGCTTGGTTCCCGTTCCAGTTTTTTACAGATTATTTTATTTTTATTGTTCCGTTCTCGAGTTTTGCGCTTAGCCACATTCATTAATCTTTAAATCATTTTTTTTATTATTAATCTGAGGTTGAGTAGGTATAAATAGAAATAAAATCTTACATGAAAATGGCTCTCTTTAATTTGCCTTTTCCTATGCGACTCTCCGAGCTTCTGCATCATCGCAACGACCACTTCAGGCTGGTTGAGATTGTTCACGGCCTGGTTGAGGGAACTCATCAGGTTGATCACGTGGGCTTTGAACTGGATGTTGGCTGCGAACTCCTCTTCTGGCAGCTTGCGGACCATTTTGAAGAACTCTTTCGTTTCAGGGTAAGCGCGGAATAATCTGCGAATAGAGAACGTTAAATTAAAAAAAGTTTAGTTTCTAATTTTAAGTATTTATTTTTGCATGAAACGTGAACCTTCACATACATTTGTGTATAATCACTACATAGTATAAAACAAAGTCGCTTTCTCTGTCCCTATGTCCCTATGTCCCTATGTTTGCTGCGGTTTTTTATTGATGCGGTTTTTTTAATAGATAGAGTGATTCAAGAGGAAGATTTTTATGTATAATTCTACGCAGACGAAGTCGCGGTCAGAAGCTAGTAAAGTATAAATTTCGAGAATGTAGATACAGTTCAATAAATAGTGATCCCATTAAAGGAGGGCATAATTATGACATTTACTGTCAGAACATAATAGGTACACTGGGTTACGAATTCAATGACCTACTTTACAGTGAAGTTCATAGAAACAGTCACAATCTCTTTAAACGAGCAATTCTTGTATATACGAGTATGCAGGTACAAATGTTATTATATTTAATCTAATTCTCGGAAACAGCTCCAACGATTTCTTTAAATTTGGTATGCAGGGGGTTTTGGGGACGATAAATCGATCTACTTATATATGGGTTCCATTTTTAGAAAACGTACCAAAAAATACCAAGCAAAGCGCGGCCATCCAGGTACTTATATTTATCTAGTAGATTCGTACCTACTCTACCACCGAACTGATTCGTGCATAACCTCAAATGAAATTCGACAATAAATTAATTATGAGACTCGCAATTAACGGTCCCGCTTTAACGATTCCCGAACAAACTGAATACTAATGGGCTTTAATCACCCGCTGCCGCGGCTCCATATAATGCTTTATGTTTCCACCGGTTTGTTCAACGCCGTAAAGGTAAAGCCACGGATACACCGGGGCAGTGTTTACTAACCTGTTGTCCGCGGACCCCTGGGGATCCGTGAGTGTACATATGAGTGTACATTTAACAATGTACATAAATGTCGACAAGAGTGTTGTAATCTCATTTCTTTTTAATTAGGGTGTCCTTGAAATTTGTGCTGGATTTCCTGGGGGTCCGTGATTGAAAAACGTTAAAAAATATTGCACTAGGGGACAAATGTGCTACAAGTGTCGCCAGCGACGTCGGGTGCAGTGGTGCGACGTTGCCGGACTTCGCTCGCCATGTCTGGCAACATCGCGCGACACGTGTATCGTCTACATTACATGTACGTAAGTCGCGCGATGTCGCCAGACATGTAGGCGACATCGGTCGGCTTCGCTTGACATGTCGTGGGACATTGTGTCCCGAAGTGTATCCGTGGCTTAAGCGTGGGGCGCTATTTGTCTTCATTTTAAAATGATTGTTTCCTCGACGAAGTTCTTACAGTACTCGTAGAGTTACATAAGTATTGGTATGCTACTTTTCAACTAAACGACTGTGAGGGTTGTAGCCAGGTCTACACTAACTTATTATGAAACTCCTGGGTTTAAGCATAAGTACGTGGGCCTAACGCTACGCGTAATGTTACTTTTGAATAATACAATGGGATTAGGATTTTAACCGTATATTAATTCAAACTTAGGAACTTATATATCTAAGATACAGCAGTCATGCCTTCGCAGACTTTGTTTCTTCTCATTTTATTTAAATTCGAAAACCAAATTATAAATAACTAGCCTTCCGTCCGCAGCTTCGCCCGCGATAAATTAATTTTCCCGTAAGAAAAGGTATTTTCCCGCGGTAAAAACTAGCCTATGTCACTCAGTGATAACGTAGTTTTCTAACGGCAAAATAATTTTTGAAATCGGTCCAGTAGTTTCGGAGCCTAATACAATGCAAACAAACAAACAATCAAATTTTTCCTCTTTATAATATTAGTATAGATTGCATTAGATACCTGCCAGCAAGTTGATTTGTCTATACAAACCAAAGTTGCCGGCTGAGACAGTTGGCAGCTTTGGTGGGTAATGTCTTTAAGTTACATGACGTGGACGGATAGACGAGTCCAATGACGATTGCTCTTGATAGAGAGAGAAGAGACGAGAAAGAGCCATACTTATGCCTAGTAGGGGACTTTAGGCTCATTAACAAAATATTTGTTACTTGAAGTCTTACTGAGAATAGTAGTCCGGTGGCATTGACATTTTCTTTTTCGCATAGCTAACTAATAAGCCACGCATGATAGTAAACGATGTAGTCTAAGATGGATCACGCTTGCTTAGTAAATATGGCAGTTACCTATAAAATTTCATTGAAGATACTACAATATACCGGAATTTCACTCTGCTGTCCGGATGATACAGGGCGAGCGAAAATCCTGTTTGCAAATGTTAGGGATGCTGATAACAAGGTTGACACCCCGCCTACCTCTAATCGACGTGTTAGAAAGCTTTTATAGGCGATATCACACCACTTATATATTGTGTGTATGTATGCATGTGTTTAATGATATTTAGTAGTTTATTTATGAAATGTCTGTTGTATTTTGAGATGTACGCTCTATTGTGGCTTTCACTATATGGATATTTTAAACTCACTCTTTGTTGGTCTCTCGCTTAATGCTCCTCTCATTTACTCAAAGGTTAACTGGTAGAGATCCCTTATAGGGATAAGTTCGCCTTTGTGCATATAATTAAGTTCTTTTTTTGAGATTTGTCTCTGCTTCTTTATATTTGTACAATAAAACTTACTTACTTACTTATACGGAATTTGTAAAGCAAAAAGCAATGTTAACTTACAATCAGTTTGTAAAATCTCATGTAATCTAAGCCATCGTCCGCTCGCCGTTTTCGCCGTTGTAGAATTAGTTCAAACAGAGCAAAGACCTTACACCTGTCAGGCAATTAATTTAAATCGATACTCGATAGGTTTACGGCGGGTTTAACTGCCATCGTAAACGTTACGTGAATCGACAGCCGGAATGCGAGTGCCTCATAAAACTGAGCGAGAACGCCGTAAAATATATTTTTATTCATGTTTTAGGTTGGATTAAAATTGTATTTTGTCTGTCACTGTCTAACTTAGAAAGAGCAGTTTGACCTTTGAACCGTACAATACATAAAGCACTGGCAATTTGCATCCACGGAATCTGTTACCTTATACAACACCATGGTACAAATACAAGAGTATTTTTCTTACCTTTAGAAAGATCTGCTTACATATATTAATTACAAATTTTTTACCTACGTTTCTTCTAGGTTAGATATGAATAATCAATTTTGATAAAACTTTAAGTTATAGCTTGCAATTTGTGAGCGTGTTCAAAACTGATAATGAAGGTCTTCAATCAAATTGTCCATCGACAGGTTAGCAATCAGAAGCGTTCAGTTAGAGTAAGACTACAATTATTCGTTATTGACAGAGTTTACTGAAGTAATAGTGAACACCCTTGATTATTTAGTAACTCTGTTCCATGTACGGTCAAGTGCAAAAATAAATCGATACGAACTTCTCAAAAATATGTCCCACGACCTTATAACGCCGGTGTAAGACTGTATGGTACTTATTTTTGAAACTTTGACTAGATATTATTACACTTGACTGTACATGAAACTAAGCTGTACAAGGTACCTTGAAATTAATCCGGAATACTTTACCAGGTGGTTGGATTAATTTAACTGAAGACAATAAGAATGTCTCAGATCGTAGGAACTTGTCGTACGAGCCAAAGGCGAGGGCTATAACCATACGACCTGAAGCTTTCTTTATCACCGCCCGAAGTGTGTACACTTTTACGTCTTATCCTGCACGTCTAGCACGAGAGCGCAAAAGAGTCGCGTCGCGCGCGAGATAGGTTGCCCGTCTTTTTCTTACTGTTCATCCCAGAAAGAGACGGGTAGTCTATCTCGCGCGCGACGCGACTCTCGCGCGCTCGCGTGCTAGCCGGGCTGGCCAGGAAATGGAAATTTCCACTCGCTTAGCGGGCAGTAAATTTCTACTTACGGCCCGGGGCGACGTAAATGTTTATCAGGATTTTTTAAGGGGCTGAAAAATTATTCCGTACATTGGTATATATTCGAAAAGTACGGGGTCAAATGGGCGACTTAATTACGAAAAACCTTTACATGAGTTTTTTTTTTTTTTTTTTTTATATGAATAGGAAGGCAAACGAGCAAGTGGGTCACCTGATGGTAAGTGATCACCACTGCCCATAGACACCCGCAACCCCGAAGGGATTGCAGATGCGTTGCCGACCTAGAGGACTAAGATGAAATGCCTCTTGTGCCCGTAATTTCCCCGGCTGTCTTACTCCCCACACCGGAACACAGCAGTGCAAGCACTGCTACTTAGCGGCAGGATAAGCGAGTAAGATGGTGGTAGCGATCCGGACGGACCTTGCACAAGGCCCTACCACCCGCAAAAGTTAAGTTAAGTCTTATTAATCCATCCACTTGCTTAAACATTCTGGACCAATTCTGAACGCTGTTAAAATAAACAAATTCCGTAACTGTTTGTAGATAAACCCGTAAATCTTTAGTGGTGACTCAATTCTCATTGACAACGGTGTAGGCGGAAAGTGCTGAGTTCAATCACACGCCTACGGGCTCTGATGAACCTCTTAAATTTTTAACGGCTCCGTTTTATAGAGTGTGTAGGCCACAGACACATATTTGTTACATTACGCCGGTGACGAATGTTAGGATAATGCAGAAATAAACTCCTTTGCAAAAAACAGTTACTTTTGATTTAAAAAAAAATAAATTACTCATTCTGGCAAAAAATACGGTAACTTCAATTGGCTTTCTCCTTCATTCAGTAAGTTTTTTTTTTTTTAATATGAATAGGAAGGCAAACGAGCAAGTGGGTCACCTGATGGTAAGTGATCACCACTGCCCATAGACACCCGCAACCCCGGAGGGATTGCAGATGCGTTGCCAACCTAGAGGACTAAGATGAAATGCCTCTTGTGCCCGTAATTTCCCCGGCTGTCTTACTCTCCGCACCGGAACACAGCAGTGCAAGCACTGCTACTTAGCGGCAGGATTAGCGAGTAAGATGGTGGTAGCGATCCGGACGGACCTTGCACAAGGCCCTACCACCCGCAAAAGTTAAGTTACAAACGATGAAATAAAAAAAATATCGAATGGGGCCTCTTCTGACTGAAATAACTGCTACAACTCCTTGTGACATGAAGGGCTTTGGGTGCCTGTTTGTAAAAGTCTGTAGTATAATTTTTATCTGTGGTTCTAGCAACGCCAAAACTACCCAATATTATCACCGCTTGCTCTGCCAGAACGCGTTTTGAGATGAGTTTTAGTGCATAATTACACATAAACGGATAACTCACGTATAAAAAGTCGAGTGATGCTCGACATGTTACGGACTATTTCGTAGTCCTTCTTTCTGGAGCGCTCGCTCGTTTATGTGTAATTATGATTGAGTCTCACGGTAGTTTCATGTTGAAAGTTTTAGTGCAATTATTTTATGCTACTTTACGCTTTCTACATGTACAAACGGTTTTGAACTGAAATTAAATAAAACGTAACAACTAAAACGCCTCTCGAGACTTGACACGTGACTGATTTGTAATTTTACATCCATACATACATTAATCACGTCTTTATCCCTTACGGAGTAGACAGAGCTTAAGGTAACAAGACCCAAAGGCCACGCTTAGCATGACTGTGGGCGCATATGTGGAAGTAGAAAGAGGAATCAAAATAATGCTAGCCGCATCGCCTAATGATTCCTAAGATTTTCGCCCATTCCCTCGATGGGCTTTTACCACACACGGGCACCTAGTGTATTCTGTTTTTTTTTTGCTTCCAGACCAGCAATGAAGTAATTTTAAAATTATCAAATTACCTCGACGTTTCGGCCACGACGCAAAACTCAAATCGTGACATAAAAATAATACGTAAGCCAGCGCACCATTCATAAAAGATATTTAATACACAATACGAGTACCGTTTAAGAAGCTCAGTTCCATTGGCGACAGAGTCAGCATAGACGGGGGCCCAGGACTTCTGAACGGCGTACACCTCACGCCGAGTCAACTTCGAGATGGGATTCACGGCATCAGGGTCCCCACCCCACCACAGGTAGCTCAGCCAACCGCCCATTGTTATCTGCAATACATACAATGACTATTGAGAACCATCCGTTTACGAGTGGAGAAGGTCGTGTCGAATCTCACCCAGTCTCATCTTGGGGGAGAAGGGGAGAGGGAAAATATGATTTTCTTTTACCTGTTGAGCTAAATCTCGCGGCATCTCGCCAGAGGAGGTGGGACAAAAATAGGTAAAACGCCTTACGTAATTATTACAAAACAATTATAAATAAAGTAATAGGGAACTTATCGCTTCAATAATGTTAATCTAATAAAATAACAGATAACATTTACAGATATGAGAGAATATTTTGTAGACGTGCTACGGCGTAGGCCTCTACGAACTCAATGTGTAAGTAGTTGGAAAACTTTTACTATCCTCAAAATACAAAGTGTCTGATATTAATAGTTAATTAAACGGAACGTGTAATATGTACAATTAAAGTAAGTATAGTTGGAACTTTAGCCTTTATTAGAACTGAATTATAGACTTACATTTTCCTGTATATGTAATTAGATTTTTTATATTAATTGGGGTGGCAAAACTAACACTTGCTCGTTAATAACTAATGGTAATTTGCGTACCATAACCACTGACCAGGACCGGACTGTGTCCTGACATATAAAAACAGATTTTGTTGTCAGCTTAGGGTGCTGAGATATAACACCTCATTTAGTTCTTAGTACGTACACTACAATAGGAACCATCGATCCAAATTAAGGCTTGCTAGACGTAGTTTTGTCTGTGTTTTGATAGAATTATATTTAAAAAAAACTTGTAGACTTAAAAATGGAATCCGTAGGCGTAGGACTAAAAATGTTAGCCTAATTTTTTAACACATGAGTACCAATTGTTTCAACTATAAATTAGTAAATAATGTGTAAAGATCTACCTTAGATCTGACCTTTTGTCCACCCTTCACTCTCTTCAACACAATAACGGCAGTTAAAAGTGTAAAAATGGACGATAAATATATGAAAAGTAACATATTATCGAGACTCGTTCTCACAGTGATTTAACTTAAACTGAAGTAAGGAAATGTTTGGTTCATGTTTAGACGTAGAGAAACATTATCATGTATCACGGGACTAGAATAAATATGAACATTATTTGACTGACAGCGAGACGTGTGGATGTAAAGCACACATTAATTGTTTGTTTCTCTGCTTGGTTGTCTGGTGCAGTTGATTCAATGTGTGCCATTCTCAATTATAAAATAGTACAGTCAAGGGCAAAGATATATATGCAAGTAAAGTGAAAGAAAATAAGTAATCATATAAAGTTAAAAAGATATATACTCATTCAAATGGTAATAAATATGCAAACTACACTGGCAACATAAATATGTACCTAGCAAGTCCAAAAACTTGTATACAATCAAAACTCCATTATTAGTATCCTGCAAATAATGCAAAATATTATAGTCATACTTATGTCAATAAATATAGATACAGTAATTGCTACGAAAATATGTATACAAAATGTAATCTGCGAATATCAACTTTACGGCCTAGTCACACGAAACAAATTTGTAAAGTATGTTTTGACAATTCACGAAAACAGTACAGAACTGTCATTGCATATGTTTGTCGCATGTTTTGACCTGTCACCACGACGTTATCAATTGGCATGTTTAACAGATTTTACAGATTCAGATTTCGTTGATTTTGATTGAAGATGCCAACGCTATAGTCCGGTCAAATTAGACCAAAAAATAAGAGTAAAGTTACCTAAATTCCCACCAAGCTGAAAATCGGTAAGATTGTTTGAAATATCATTAAAAACAAAATTTGAAACTTCCCCATCTTTCCCCTGTAAGGAAAAAAAGTATACCCAAAGTATCGAAATATGTATACATAAACTCAAGAAGGCTTCTGTTATGGGTTTTTTTTATATAAGAGGGGGCAAACGAGCATACGGGTCACCTGATGGAAAGCAATCACCGTCGCCCAAGGACACCTGCAAGACCTGGGGAATCACAAGTGCGTTGCTGGTCCTTTGAGGAACAGGAAGGCTCGTTTTTTAAAGATCCCTAAATTGTATCGCTCAGGGAATATTGCAGCAGGAAGTTGGTTCCAGTTGGTTACCGTACGAGGAAAGAAATTGCGTTTAAAACGCACGGTACGGTACAATGTACGGTACTTGACTGCCAACCATCAAGATGTTGAGGATGGAAGGACAGACGGTTCCGCGAAGTACGGTAGTGGAATTTAGCCGCAGGCAGCAATCCGAAGAGTTCGTCAGAGCACTCCCCATGATAAATACGGCACAGGGCTGCTACATCCCTCCGCACGGCCAGAGAGTCGAGCCGACCTGAAAGTGCCTGGTTATCGACAAATCGAGTAGCTCTGCGTTGGATGCGGTCAAATGGAAGGTTTTGGTACTTGGGTGCCCCAGCCCAGAGATGAGAACAGTACTCCATATGCGGCCTAACCTGCGCCTTATAGAGTTGAAGGCGATGGGCTGGCGAGAAGTACTGTCCCGCTCTATTGAGCACCCCCAATTTTTTAGAAGCTAATTTGGCTTTGCCTTCCAAATGACCACGGAACTGAACATCACTCGAAATGTCGACACGGGGTCCTGATAGACAACTTAGCATCAAGGGGGGTACCTTCGAAACAAGGCGAAACAACCTCAAGGTACCTACCAGTTACGAGTAGATGACGATAATACATACTTATATATATAGAACATACATGACCCAAGCACAACTATTCGAGTTGATCACACAAACATTGCCCTGGCCGGGTTTCGAACCCGGGACCTTCGACTCAGAAGGCGGTTGCTTCACCACTGAGCCATCCGTGTCGTCAATATCAAATCATACAGTAATTGGCGATCTACGCTATTTTCTAATTTTTTTTATTTAATAAAAGGCAAAGTATACTTAAAATAACTGTATAATAAAGAAAACAACTCCTTAAACTTAAGACAAAGTGCATAGAGAGTAATATTTTCTATAGTACGTTATTATTAACATGTTTAATATTTCTTACCGTGATGCCTAATTCGTCAGCAGAGCTATATCAGGCACGGATATACCTTCCTCGCATAAGGCAACAATCCTATATTTTAAATGATCGCTTATACGATACATTTTCTCCTTCAAAATTAATGAAAAGCCGCCAGAAAAACCATAAGAAACGGTAAGTCAAATGGAATTAAAAAATCCAAAAGTGACACATGACACATGCACATGCACATGCACAAATCACGTCTTTATCCCTTACGGGGTAGACAGAGTTTATGGTAACAGGTACCTACAACCTACAGGCCACATTTAGCAAGATTGTGGGCACATGTCATGATCACTACATAGTATAAAACAAAGTCGCTTTCTCTGTCCCTATGTCCCTAAGTATGCTTATATCTTCAAAACTACACAACGGATTTTGATGCGGTTTTTTTTTATAGATAGAGTGATTCAAGAGGAAGGTTTTTATGTATAATTCTACGCAGACAAAGTCGCGGGCAGAAGCTAGTTTAAAATAAATAGAGTAATTATCAGTTAAAGAGTTTGGAATAGCAGTTGTTGTACTACTTGAAGCTTAAAGTGGTTGGCTGATTACATTAAGATTACAGAGTTCGATGTTACGCAAATACGTTCATAAGCTCCTGACAATAGAGTTGTGTTAATAGAATTTTGGATTGTTTACATATTTTTGGCTATCGTATTAGATACATAATTAATGGTTAAATAGTGTATACATATTTTTGAACTTTACGGTGTTTCTAAGTTTATGGCCTAATACATGAAGACATATTATTGCAAATGTTGTATACATAGTTATCTCTCAAATCATGTATACTAATTTATGTACTTTTATATGTTGCCAAATTTATGACCATTTAGATGACCATGCTTTTTGATACTCTGTGGTGTATACATATCTTTGCCCTTGACTGTACCAGAGCGACCGAGCAAAAGCTACTTTTGTGCGTGGTTAAACTTTACAGAGTTTAGACGGTAAACCGAGCAAAAAAAAATGTGATAATTATTAAATTAAAAATTGTATGGAGCCCTGATTGCGCAAATCAGCTCGCACTTGACGGGCTTTTTATTTAGTTTCTATATTATCGTAATATGTATATTAGTAACAATAAATGAAGGACAACTATACTATCGTCAAGCTAAAAATTGCTCTAAAACACGGTTTTATATTGGCGAAAAATCATAAAACGGAAAATAGTCGCGGAACAAGAAACAATAGTCTTTATGAAGGAGCTGTCGTCCCGGTTGATCGACGCCTCAGGGGGCCTAAGACCTGGCGTGTATTTATCCCAGCGGATCGCACTTGCGGTCCAAAGGGGTAATGCCGCCAGTGTCATGGGGTTAGATGGGGTTTTCTTTTTATGACTTTTTTTTGTAACTTCTTCTTTGTAGATATCGGTTTTTATAGTTAGTTTTGGTATAGGTTTTAGAATTAGTTTCTTTGTAATTTATCTTAATTAATTGAGTGGATGTAAATTAACTTTAGTTAAAATAAACGTTAACGTTTTTAACGTTAACTAGAAACAATTACCTATTAGCGAAATATTTCAAGAAAATACTCAAAGGCGTTTTTTTATTATCACCATTATATGAGATGTAAAAATAATGACTATTACTTACAGAACAACGCTATCAATGTCCTAATTGTCACTAAAGAATAAACTTTTCAACTTTTTATTTTATACCCTGAACTATGAGCAAACATGGGACTAGCGTCACAAAATGCACGCGGTCACACAAGCTTAAACAATCCAAACAGCATTATTATGAAAACTTATCGTAAGACTAATATTTGTGGAGGCTAAGTTCGCATCACATGCTCGCCGAGCGAGGCGAATGAACGCCAGCGTCAATGTTTACTCGGAACCTAATTTTATTGTTACTGTTTACTTGCATAACTGCAGTGAATAATCTAACTGTGTCAGAGAGAGAGAAAGAGAGAGTACCTCAAAAAGAAAACATGGAACCCTTAAAGAACCACTTTGTTGTCCGTCTGTCATGACCCTTTTTCTCAGGAACGTGAAAAGGTAAATTTTACATATTAAATACGTCTGCGGCCCTTTGAAGCTGTAAAAAATTAAATCCTCTAAGTCAAGTCAATCAAAAGATACAGTCACTAGAAAAGGTGTTCCATACAAAGTGCCGTGCCGTGTTTCTAAAAAATAGGGGGTGCAGTACCCGTTGATAAAGAATGGACATCGGTCTTTGGAAAGAGACTCGGCTCATTTCGGCTTCGTAGGGCGTTGTCACACACAACTTATGTGCCGTTGAGTATGGACGCATTTCCATGAAAATATATAATAATATAGAGTTTTTGAAATCCCCCATCTTTAGGAAAGAGAGGGTATCTTTAAGGCGGATGCTCGCGTTAGCTCATTGAAGAAGTCCCGCTAGATGGCGCTGTTATCAATGATGTGTGTTTTTTGTAGTTTTTAGAAGATTCTATTAGAACACTTATAGATTATCAATTAATTTGCGCACACAGTTTAATACGGCCGATTTTTTGAGACTACACTCAGAGGGTAATAATGCACCAATTCGGAGAATAGCTGCACAAACGCTGGTGTCACTAACGGCCCTATACAGATACTAGGTCTTACACACACATGAAAATAGGAGGCGCCAACTAGTGGAAAAATATTGCAACACCTTGCTAAGCTGTAAGCGTAATTTTTCACGTTATATTCACGTTTTTATATCAACTTTACTTTTACCAGAAATTTAACAAATATATACGTACAAAACTAAGTCGTGTTATTTAAACCATTTATAACTTTGGAATGGCTGCACGGATTTTTATGATTTTTGATTTGTTAGCTTTCTCTCTTCCTCGAATAGCCAAATATTTAATCATAAATATGAAAAATACACAAAAAAAACTCTTAAATTTTTCGTATGCAGCGCCATCTCTGACAAAAACTGACTTTAAGGCGGAATATTTTTGCCAGCTCGGCTAGTTACAAATACATAATAATATTATATATGAGTCTAGCAGATGCAAATATGTGAATCAATGCCACCTTCAACCCTTTTTGAATATTAGGGAGTAATTTTTTGCACTTTGTTAGATAGAGGGCTGTCGTCTTTGTACTCACTAGTTGGCGCCACTGTAGAGTAAGGTATATCATACCAGATTATTCAAGATTTCTTTTAATTTATCTTTAATAGCGAGCTATTTATTACCCAGTGTTGCACAGTCCCGTTTATCCTCTAAATTAGCTGCCATTTTATTTGCCTTCTTAGTTTGGCTCCTACTTTTCATAGCTTTTCTTTTAACATTTTAACAAACCTGTCGTATGTCTGCGAAAATATCCGGAAACAATGTAAAGTAAAGCCGGAATATGCAACTTGTAGGTAGTACTAATTTTACGTTTATTTATAATACCTCAAGTTACATTAGCGCCTCTAGCGGCGAATTCATAATAATGCCGTCATTGCTAGTATCTCGAAATGTCTTTGAGTATTTAGTATGTAGGAACCCGCGATTCATATCTGATATTCGCTCACACGTAGAGACATCATCACCACCATCGTCTGACATTTTATTGATACTCCTATGCATTGCATTACAAACGTTTCGTCTGGGGCATCTAAACAACTAGCGCTGTTGTACTATAGGTATTGTCGTTTCGCGTCATAGGCTTTCGTAAACAGGTAACTTGACAATCAGCCTGCTTACAGCAATGAGACGAAGTCACTCGTGCTAGCCATTCTGATCCTTTCCTTTCACCAAAATGCATTGGAGTATCGGTATAGGATCACATAAAGGAAATGAAATAATAACGCATAGCGCGTAGGGACTACGTCTGAATGCTTCTTGGCTAGGGATTTTGGTAGTCATCGGTCGTGGGCCACCTGCCTAGTTCACCTGGGTGGACCACGGGCACATTTTCTTGCCGATGTTCCACCTCAGAACACCTAGGTGAACCACGGGCAAATGACTATGGGTCATGGTCCAAAAAGTGCCCATGATTCACCTAGGTGTACTGAAGTGGACTATTGGCAAGAAAAAATGCCCAGGTGAGCTAGACAGGTGGTTTTCGGTTAGATATTTGTGCGACCTCCCTTTTTATGTTGTCATCATAATTCATATTACTAATTCATGGTACAGCGCATAAAAGGAAAAATAATATTAGATAATTATGATGACTTTGCAATAGGTAGGTACGACAAATAAATAATGACAACTCCAAAACAAATTGAATCCATCTCAACTCACTTTTACTTACTGATACTTACTTCCACAAAAGTCGAACTTCATCCATCGATGGTTTTGAGTAGGTAGCGTTACCAACAGTGGGATAAAGCAGATTCTCACGGTGTCTAGTCCACTCGCGAAAAATAAAAATTGCAGCTCGACGCGAATCATATCAGCACGTCTAGCACGAAGTACACACGCGACGCGACTCGCGACTCGACAAAACTCTCCCGCGGCTGTCAATTATCTCGCTTTGCGTAGCACGATGTGACACCGCGACAAAACTTGTCGCCGCGAGTTGGTAAAGTCGCGGGCGACATACCGGTGATGCCATGTGTATAAAAAAATTGGCCAAGTGTTTTATTCTTTCGTGACAACACCGAATCGGTAATAGTGCGACCCCATTTCGTTCGTTCTTTGAGTGAAGTTTTTGCTCGATAAAAGACAAGTTTGTCTATGATCTGAAAGATTTTGTCAAAAATGTCAAAACAAATCAAATGACATGGCAGGCGCCTAGAGGGAAAACGTAAGTTATTTAAATTAAATTTCTCTTTTTAACGATATTCATGACTTACTTAAGATTTTATTATCATTTGGTATCATTAATTACTTACTTACTATGCTTCAGTTTGCTTCAAAAGCAGTGAGTAATGATTTTGATGTACCCAAGTATTATAAAATTTCAGAGTAAGAAGCGATTAAATTATTTGTAAACTACATGTCTGCGTTGCGACGAGCAACGACGCGTCACGGACATAGGCGCTGCCCCATATCACTGTGATAAATTGAAAATGATTGAAGATCTGCCAAAGACCCTCATGAGCTCTCGTAACGATCCGTTAACTTCCACGATTGCGGTGACGTCCGGCGTTCAGCGTTTAAACGGAAATACAGAAATCGGACTGCTAGCACTAAGGCGCGCAAGCCAGCAACGGTCCGTAGTCACTATGGCAGAAACCAACGACGGACGATGCCCACCTGCCCGTTGACGCTAGCGCTGCGGGAGACGAGCACGCGAGCCCTCCGCCCCCGTACCACAGCAGAAGCCCGAGAGCAGAAAGAAAGAAGCCCCGGTAGGACCCTAGGGTGTCCTACTGACCGCCCGTGATGGTCACCACGCCAACCACCCTTCCGGAACCATTCCGCGGCCCTTAAGCTGAACCGCCCCTTCAGAGAACTAGAAAACCTGTAGAGTACCTACATCGTAAGCGTAACTGAGGCGTTGTAGCATACCAAGTGCAGATAGATTGTAAGACGCCCTTCAGGCAACCGTGTATGTTGTTGCATGTAAATAAATCCTTTCAGTATTGTAAATATAAACCGTTATTTACTTCATCTCTTGAAGCCTATCAGCCTGAGCTTACTCCCAACCCTCCCAGCTGGGTTCGATTCCAGGCCAAAAGCATAATGTCGGCGGGTCTCGCGGGTGCCCCGTCACGTGTCTGTAAATCTTTTGTCTGCCTTGCTCACGTGACGCCAAAATTGTCTCCTTCCAAAGACCGAAGTGCAATCTTTATGGCCGGGTACTGTAAGTCGGTCCACTCGGTGCACAAAGGCTGAATGCCGTGCCGAGTGAACCCGCCTTCAGCAACTGCTAGCGGAGTCTGGGCCCGAAAAAAGTATTGCCTAGTGGAAGCATATACCTAAGTATTATATTATACTACTATAGCTCGGGACTTCGTCTGCGTAGAATTATAACTTTTGTATAAAAAAAAATTCGTTGCGCAGTTTTAAAGATCTAAGGCTTAGAGGTATTAGATTCTAAGCATACCTACATAGGGACAGACAGAGACAGACAGACAGCGGAAAGCGACTTTGTAATACTGTCTAGTGATTATGTTCTGAATTTTATTGTGTAGGTACATATAGTTAAATAAACATTCAAACAAAAAAATATTACTTGAGCTTATAAAAGTTTAACTTTCATCTCATTTTAGTAAAACTAGTTCCCACGCCAATTCCTGGGTTTAGGCTGCCAAGCGGACTTAAAATCCCGGCACAAACGCTTGAAATGAAACACGATGATGGTCTTATTTAGTTGGATTGGAAGCCGCTTTATAAATTCCATTGGTGGTGTTAGAAAAAATGGAGTGTATCGAAGGTGTTTAGTAGTCGCCTAAACTTGTGTAAAAATGTTCAGTTTCATTTTCTATCCTAAATCACGTCTTTATCCAATACGGAGTAGACAGAGCCTAAGGCAACAAGACTTAAAACCCACGTTTAGCATGAATGTGGGCGTATAGGTACAAAGGGTAATCAAAATAGTGATGGCTAGCCGCATCGCCTACATAATATATTATAATATTCTGATCCCTACAATTTTCACTCATTCCCTCGATGGGCTCGATGGGTCTATTTTCTAGGTCTAATATTTAAAAGAAGGCTATTTAAAAAAATGGATTGTTACTTGTGAACATAATAGTGTTATTTTACGCATAAATGCTATTAATACGCGTTGATAATTTTAAAACATAAACATATTTTATGAAGTCGCGTTCGAGTCGCGCATCTAAAGCCGCGAAGACATATATCTCGCATATTGACATTTAATCGCGACGAATTTGTCGCAATAAACACCGCCGTGCTACGCTTTTTGAGAGTATCTCGCACTTGGCTGTCATTTGACAGCCATGACAAATAATCGCGACGCGACAAGCTATCTCGCTACACGTCGTGCTACCGGTTCGCGACACAGCATTATGTCGCGCTTCTATGTCGCTCTCGCGCAACTCGCGCCTTGTCGTGCTAGCCGTGCAGCGCATGGACCAACTCTATATGCACAACTGGTTGTGCCAATAGGAATTTCGGGCTTATAAAAATAAAAATTCTCATTAGAGATAGTAAAATTAGGTTAGTTTCATTAGGCATCTTCAAATGCCCGAAGGGCAAACCGAATAGAAATAGGAACCCCGCCGTCAATCTTACGGTGGAGCGAAATTCCTAATGGCACAACTAGTTGTCCGTAATATAGAGTAGGCCCAGGAGAAAAGCGTCATACATTTACGCACAAATCGTGTGCATAAAAATGACATAGAATTTAGCTAGCGTCGTGCAGCATTAGCGCCTGTACTATACGCGTGTCGACCAGTGAAACAGGGAACAGAGACGTGCTAAACTACGAAACTCTCTAGATATTTTTTTCGGTCTGTAACCATGATCCACCTGCAGTTTGGCCACCTGGTTTTTGACAGAGCTCCGCTCCTGGGCGGAGCTCCTTTTTCTGGGTATTGGAACCTCAGTGGTTTTCTGGGTGGACAAATTAGGTGGGCTACGGGTAGACTGCAAACAAACTGCACAGTCGATTTGCAACTAGCTTGCAGTTCAAATGCTGACCGTCTAGTTTATTATAGGCGTTAGATAAGATCCCACAATAGCTAGGCCAATACGCCACGCAACACCTGGTACGCGCACATAAGGGTTGATATTTTTTAATATATGGCCTCGATATTTTTTAAATAAAACTTAATACTTTTTTAAATGAAAACTCTTTTATGATGTATGTAATCAATCATATTGGCAAAATTCAGGCCATTATTATCAGGGTATTTAAAAGGAAAAATTGACATAACTACACACTTCAAAGTCAAGAACATATAGATTGTAATGATTAGATGTTTTCTATACCAGGCGTCAGACCTCAAATGAAAGAGATGAGACGATCACTGACAAGTTGGTACTCTTCTCGGTGATTGTCAACGTCAAGAGATGAGCTTCGCTAGAATCAAAAACACGTCAGGCCATATTGAATCTTATGACGTGTTTATTTATTTTTCACTCGACACGAGATTAAATCTTATACCATTTAAAATAAAGCTCAGTTTTCTAGTGTGTTCCATACTTTTGGAACTTTGGCTACTACTACTACGCTACCAGTGGCGGTTTGGAAGTTACGGTACTAATGTTGGCTTGAATGTTACTAAGTATTTGGCGATGTGCGTGCTCCAGTATATTTGTGCACGATGGATGTCCCGAACAATTTGACCGCTTTGGTTGAGTCACTGACCATTTTGGGTGTTTCCAAGTAAATGAAGGTCTTGACTTCTACTTACTATATAACGCTGACTGTACATACACACATAAAACACGTCTTTATTCCTTGTGTAGTATACAGTGTAGTCATCACCTAAGAAAATAAGACGAAAAATACGAGCCTTTCCAAATACACGAGTATTTCGATACGAAACTCAAAATATTTATTAACTTATCAAAGGATGTCACGAAATTGTAGTTTGTAGATCACGCAACATATTCAATTCATAAAATATTACATAATCGAATTGCATGTAATGGAAACTTGCCACTTATTTATTGTTCACAAAAATATTTTTTTACATGCATACAAGAAAAAATAAATAACTTTTTTATCACCGTCAAAAGAAACAACACGACGAATACATGCATTATTTTTAAATTTGGTGTTAAAATATTGCAAATGGTATCATTAAATGATACCTGTCATCATTATCATCCTCATCATATCAGGTGTGGGCCGTCAACTGTTGGATATAGACCTTCAGATACCGCCCATAGAACTCCAGTTGCCTCGGTTGGAAGTGGCTTGCATCCACCATGAACCCGCGACTTACGGTACCTATGCGGTTGCATATCACTCTGTATCATACAGTTTCCTTTTCCTTCTTTCTACCGATCATAGGTAATGGGAACATGAAAGACGGACTAAAAATCTTCAAGTCTTCAGAACAGGGTTGACAAATCTCCGCTGTTGGACATCTGGAAATTCACCGTCTTGATAATTTCCCTAGTAACATAAAGTAATCAACCAATTAGAGTGGTAATAGGGGTTACAAAATTTTGCAACACCGCACTATGGATACATACATACATACATATCACGTCTTTATCCTTTACAGGGTAGACAGAGCCTAAGGTAACAAAACCTAAAGGCCACATTTAGCGTGATTTTGGGCGTATAGATGGAAGAGAGGAATCAAAATAGTGATGGATTGCTAGCCACATCGCCTATAGTTAACATGATTCCTAAGATTTTCGCCCATTGCCTCGATGGGCTTTTACCATCTGCGCGGGAAGAGAAGCAACTGGTACATTCTAAGCTTTCTTTACTCCCAGACCAGCATGTAAGAACATATATTGATAGTTTGGATGAAACAAAAACAGACCATATCGATTAAATCGAGAATTTTACTTCCCAATACTGTAATTAAGACTTTCTTAGGTTTTTGTATGACAGTTTTTGGGTCATATACATATGTATACATACATACTCAGTAAAGCATTATAACGAGGTTTTTACCTCGTAACGTTATTACAAATTACATCAATAAAAATCAGTGTTTTTAGACCCAACGATTTTTTTTTGTCATCACACCAGCAGTAAAGTTCTTGCTCTTCTTGCACAATAATTGCAAGTAAAATCTCGCGTCCAGTGGATGTATGATTCACTTATTTCCTGTTAATGCACAAAAATTACCTTCCGAATCCAATGTGAATCTGAAAAATTAACGTACAGTCAGTACAACAAATGGATAAATAGATATTTTTTAGGCTTGCATACTATGACATGATATTTCACTAAGAATTAAACTCAATTCAAACGTTTTCTGGATATAAAAATACTTGTTTTGCACATTTATACTAGTTAAGATGATTAACATAGACCAATTGAATGCTATCTCACTCGCAAAATAAAAATAAAACAATTGAAATAAAAATCAGTTCACAACATAGGAAACCAACAAACATACATACTGACACTCACAAACATAAACAGACCACATAAACTCCCGCAAGTTAAATTCAAAGATTATACAAATTTATCCCCACTTTATAAACACTCAGAAAAACGTAACCAAAAAAGTTACATGATAATAAACTGCTCGGCCCGAAAATTCTTGAAAAAATCGTTAAAAATTAATTACTCGAAAACTACAAAAATCGGCCAACATACATGGGGTATATTCGGATAGCCCCGGATGTGAGGCATGTAATTTTTTTTTAGACGTCAGTCTTTGGACCACCCTGTATATAATAACATTATATTTATTGTTGAAAACCGCATAAAAATCCGTCCAAAAGTTTTGAGTTTATCGTAAAAAAACACACAGACAGACAAAACGACGCGGCAGATGACTTTATTTTATAATCATACTATTAGCGACAGGCAGACGGACAAACATAAAGACAAACGGACGGATGATTGGACGTACAGATTAACAAGCAGACGGACGGACGGACGGACGGACGGACGGATGGTCGGAAGCATAGACAAACAGACAGACAAACCAACGGATGGACCGCCGGATTGATGGTTGGACAAACAGACAAACTGACAGACAGACAAACATACATACATACAGACAGGCAGGCAGACAGATAGACGTACGGATGGATGGACTGCCGGATGGATGATCGGACGCACAGACAAAAAGACAGACAGTCAGAAATATTTAAAGAAATTTTTTATTTGTCAAAAAAGAAGTTAAAAAAACAGAAGTATCTAAACATAAAAAAGGTAAAAATATAAAAGCCACTGATAAATAATAAACTGTCGCAAAATGGCCCAGAAGACTGGACAGACGGAAAGATAGGCCGACAAACGGATGGACCTACAAAATATATGTGCTTCTAACAATAGTTCCTTTTTTCTATATGACGTAAGAAACCCTAAAAAAAGTCAGACAATACAGTCATGTGTGTTTATTTCACCTCTCTTATACCTTTCAATGTACATACGTAGTTTTTAATTATCATTTTGACTTGCGTTCGCCGATTCGGTCGTAAAATATACATTCATACACAAATCACGTCTATATCCCTTACGGGGCAGACAGAGCCTAAGATAACACCTTAAAGCCACCAAGAACAAGCATGATTGTGGGCGTATAGGTGGAAAGCGGAATCAAAATAGTGATGGATTGCCCCTATCCCGTATAACTTGATTCCTAATATTTTTGCATTTACCATCAACGCGGGAAGAGAAGCAACTGGTACATTCTATGTTTTTTTTTTACTTCCAGACCAGCATGAAAGGGAGTAGAAGATAGCTACCTAATATGGGTAAAAAAGCTATAGTTAGACAGACGGACAGATAGACAGACATAGACGGACGGATTTGAACAATGTGGCCATGAAATAAACCACGATACAGCGTGAACTTGGTAATAGATAAGCTCCTTTGTGTTCCGAACACCAAAACCTGGCCAAGTGCGAGTCGGACTCTCGTACCAAGGGTTTCGTCCAAATTCGGCAAGTAAATATAAAATCCAGTGTTTGCTAAGCCCTGCCAACTAAGCAAATTGTAGGCTGTGTGAGGTCATTTTATATCGGTAACTTACATACTTAGACAGACAAAAATATTCTGTTTTTAGTATTTGATGTTAGAGCGGCAACAGAGAAACGTCATTTGTGAACTGTCGCCAGACAAGCATGATAGCTGATAGCCATATCACGGTTCATAAGATACAGCTTGGTGACAAACAGACAGACGGACAGACAGACGGACAGTGGCTCCTAAATGAAAAAAATATAGCTACGTAATATGGGTAAAAAGGTATAAAGTTAGGACAGACGGACAGATAGACAGATATAGACGGACGGATTTGAACAATGTGGCCACAAAATAAACCACGATACAGCGTGAACTTAGTAATACATAAGCTCCTCCATTGGTTACTTACATAGACAGATTGACAAAAATATTCTGTTTTAGTATCTGTATAGCGGCCACAGAAATACATCATCTGTGAAAATTTCCTTTATCACGGTTCACGAGATACAGCTTGGTGACAGACAGACGGACAGACAAACATATACACATACAGACGGACAGTGGAATCTTAGTAATAGAGTCCCGTTTTCACCCTTTGGGTACGGAACCCTAAAAAAGCTGGTCAATAGTAAGTTCGATTCGAGCACTAAAGATTCCTCTAAGTTCTAAGAGTTATACCTAATTAGATGTAAGCGTAATGTATGGTTAGTTATTACTCTTTCTGTTGATGAGTTTCCAACTGCGGAAGCGACCCTGGCTGGGTCACCAGAATTTCACTTCAAGATTACTGTATTGTCATCAGACTTATGCCAGATTTCACGTCAATCTGATCAATTAGAAATGGATCAAAATTCACTTGCAAGATTTGATTACATGCAGACACCGGGACTGAGCACTTCAATTGCGTTTACAAAAATAATTTGTACCAATCACACAAACGTTGGAATGTTGTATCTTACAAAAATTTATTATGATTAATTGATAAGTACATACCTGTACGTGTACGTACAAATAAATGTCTACGCTGCGTCCAATATCGTAGCTTGTAACGTCTTTTACTTCCTTCCTTTGACTTCAATTAATTACGAATAAAATGAAAAGATTATTTTTATTTTAAGACACCATGTTCTGTCAACCATTAGTTTATGACAATTCATATCATTGTTTTTTTTATTACCTGTCTAACCAGCCAGGTTTTTGACTCGCATGTTTTTTTTTTTAATTGTTCTGCAATGGAGAAAACCTATTTACTCGGCCTATTTTGTATTTAGCACTTGTCGGATTTCACGAATCATTGCCGTGATTTGATACAGAGGGTTAGGGTTCGATTCTCGTGAGAAGCATTAGTGCAAAATTAACTGGAAGCCTTTTTTATTTTTAACTTTCTGTGGTCGAGTATTTTTTTTAAATATATAAGGCAAAACGTGTTTTTAAGGCGGCAATATGACTGGGGGGCGCCACCATCTATGCCAAATTAATAAGCACGTGTGATCCTAATACTAGAGAACTTACTAGGCATGAAAGCTTTGCCAAGTTTAGGACTGGCAATGCCACCCGCTAAACCATTCAAATTGGCGATGCCTCACTGCTACAAGGTTATACAAAAAAAAAAATACGAAACTATGTGTTAGTTTAAAAAAAAATCTTGGCTAGAATAAGTTTACCATCACAAGTGTATATTTTATTTTCAACTAATTGATCGTATAGACCATTTATCGTAAACAGTAAAATCTAACTAGGGTAAGCTTGTGGTTGTTTAAAAACCACTTAGGTAGTACTTTCTTTGGTTTGATTTGACAAGAAAAATATTGAATTTACCATAAAGTTTTCTAAATCTCATCGAGATATTATTACTAAGTAAGTAAGTTATTAAAAACAATGTTTATAAAATTAAAAAAGAATCGTTCACGGCCTCGAGATTCGAACTTGGTCTCTAACTATTCAGTCCTTTAAGTCACGACCACTGAGCCAGATTGGAGGTCACGTGACAGCTCGAAATAGTCGATTGGTTTTTACAACATGTTTTATTAGACACTAGCTACTCACACTATTGTAAAATGCATCGAAATTTACTGCATCATACTGCAATTTAGGTATGATAAATGCACTCTGTTTTGTAATTTGCGCAGACAATATATCTATAGCTAACTATCCTCAAAAAACCGCATTGAAATTAAGCCTGTGGACGAAATGCAGCTGCACGGAAGGTTTGTATGGAAGAGCAACCGCCTTAAGACGGTAAGTCACGCGAAATTATTTTGAATGTTTATATTTTTTTTAGCGGAAGAACAAAATAGGTGTCTTTTAATCTGCTCTAATCTCTTTTTTGACTATCCTTTTTCTAGTACTCTCAACAGCTCTCCACGGATATCAGAAGTTAGCATGTCATTAATTTGACGTCAACTAAGTCGTATAAGTGCAGTATTTATTTGTTATAAAACGTCACATAATAAATACGATGTTTGATGGACGGTCGTCTGTGTACGGAAATCTTCGTAAGCAGCCAATTACCTCTTTCCAAAGACCGATGTCCATTCTTTATTGCCGGGTGTACTTTCAGTTGTCCTAGAAATTAGACATTTGGTATAAAGGTAGCTCTTACAGCACAACCAGTGAAATGAGTTCGATAAACATTTTTTTTACGTCTGTCTATGTAAGTAACCAACATAAAATGGCCTAACGCTGCCTACGTTTTGCTTACAACCAGGGATTTGTCAACACTGGATTTCATATTCCCTTGCCGAGTTTGTATGGAATCCTCGGTGCGCGAGTCCAATGAGTCGTAGTTTGTGACCGAAAACTAACACTAAGCAAACTGATTGTTGTAGCGTACATGTCGGGCCTTACCTTATATATTACTAGCTTCTGCCCGCGACTTCGTCTGCGTAGAATCATACATAAAAACCTTCCCCTTGAATCACTCTATCTATTAAAAAAACCGCATCAAAATCCGTTGTGTAGTTTTGAAGATATAAGCATACATAGGGACATAAGGACATAGGGCCAGAGAAAGCGACTTTGTTTTATACTATGTAGTGATGATAGTGATTTAGCTGTCATTTTTGACCCTTCTAGTAGGTATAGATCTGACAGCAATCGATCCAACTTTGGTTCGGAATTAAATCGCATTGACATCATGGTAAGGCCCTTCTTGACTCATACGCGAGTGACCCGTTTATTTGACAAGTCCGTGAGAGTCCTATGATCAAGCGACTGTTGTTGTTACTAGCAGTAACTCACGAATCCTCATCGAACAGGCCAAGGACTGCAAAAAGCCGCCATAAACCCGCTTAGTTTCGCTTCCTCACCTCCGTTAGTTAATATTCACGAAGGCACTTGGCCACTAATTAAATTGGGATTTGATGGGCGACCTCACGCGGTCGATTGAACTCCAATAATTGCATTAAGCGAGATTGGACAGTCGTTTAAGGCAATTGAACAATCATTATTCAGTTATCCAACGAGTCTTCGACTTTGAGGCAAAAGGATGGAAAGATACGATACGATATGATACGAAATGTAGAGGGAGGTAAGACTAATCTTAAAAGAAGATGAGGTTGGCAAAGATGTAGGTATGCTGTGGGTACGAGTACAAAGTTGATTATTTAGATTATTCAATAAGGAATTATGATGAATTGCTAATATTGGGTGACATTGGGTTGATGTGTACTTATTGCGCGTCTAACCTAATTCAATAAAATTAGACAACTTGAGGTATTTGGGTGGGCGAGGGGATGATACTTCTGTGAGGTGGTTGTTGGGTTGTTACCGTTATACACCGAATAATCATTTCTACCGAACAACGTCTAGGTAATACACTGACAGTGTGTGTCTTCTTCAGCCTCAACAAAGGCTAAATTATTGATGTGCGATGGGGACACATCAAAAGGTTTATGAGTAGCTACTGAAAAATGCATTAAAATGAATGGTGGGTGTTAAGAGACGCGAAAAAATCCAAACCGATACTTAATAGAGATAAAAAAAACTAAGTAGCAAACGGTGATGTCTCTTAATACCGTTACTCCTATTTTAAACCCCCGACAAAAAGAGGGGTATTATATGTTTGACGTCAATATGTGTGTGTGTGACTGTGGAATCGTAGCTCTCAAGTGGATGGACCGATTTCGATGCAGTTTTTTTCAAAATTGCGGTGATTCTTAACTAAGTTTGGTAAAAATCGGTCCAGCAGTTAGAAAATTATAAGCTCTTTTCTAAAATGATGTAAGGTATTCTCAGATTACTCGATCATAGAGTGGCAGGTTTCTATTGTTTTTAATTTAATATTAATTGTAGAGCATATTTGAAAAGCATTATATTCTATCAGATTATACGACGAAGTTTTCAAATCCCATACTTATTACAAAGTTCGATTCTCCCTTAAATGCCTTTTCATTTAAAAGTAGATACTTTTACTAATTTTCTTACGGTTAACAAAGAAGCAATTTCTGAGAAATCAATAATAGCGACTCTTGAAAATCAATAGAAACTATTAGCGAAGCGCTTTGCTGGTCATATAAAATGTAACTTTTACCTACTTTCTTCAAGCTTTCTTTAGGCCAAGTAATGTATCGGATATCAATGATGGTAATTATTACAGTAAAAAAGACTAGTAATTCGTACATTCGTACATGGTGATAGAGCTGCGTTCTTTATCTTAGGTTTTTCACAGGTACATGATGTTTGACTTTTGTAATCGGTGCACTTAGAGGCGCCTTACTAAACCATTTCGAATTCGGACACAGTTGGCGTCACTAACATGTCAAATGTGTATTTGACGTTTCAAAATTCATCACTTACTACCTCTTACTTGTGTGCATCATTGAGGGGGCACTTTTATCCGTACGGGGTTCGTTATAGATTTACTAACCAAACTGTAGTGGCTGAAGGCAGATTACTAAAAAGGCATTTTAAACATAATACTTTGTTTTATTCAGTTATTAGGAATGCAACAATTACATAATACGGGTTGTGAATCTGTTCCCGGTCTAAGTTGGTCTAAGGCCCGTCCCTGACTTCTTGAAAATAATCAAATAAATATCAAATGTATTCTGCTGGTTTGGTGGTACTGTTGGAAGTGTCAGTGGGATTGATTTGACTGCTAACAGACAGTGCCAAACTTGGCACTTTTTTAGATACCCCTTAGTTTTCCTTTAATCTCGGGGGAACTTGACCTATTTTTCACATTCGTGGTTTTGATGGGATATGATCTATGTTATTCACTATAGTAGGTTGCATAAGAGATAACTTTAAATAAATATTGATTTTTTCGCTAGTCATTCTTAAAATTACGCCGTTCTAGTTAGGAAGATAACCGCATGATAAAATAGATTATTGTTTTGACATTTGGCTTCATTAAAAACATGTGATAACGTTAATATAGAATTGCAATCATGTGATGAAATACATTTGAAATGTCATTCCTTATCAATGAAATTATGAGCAGATCTTAGTTAGACGTTGAAGTTCTAGGAATGGAATATTTTCTGATTGTTAGCAATTAATGTTTTTATTAATGTTTTTCGGTTGATTATTTACGAGTGGATATAGAAACGAACGCAAATACATACATGTTAAACAAATATCCTTCCTTTTGGGCTGTATCGCAGTCGGGAAAAAAGGGTAAAAGTTTAATACCTACTGCGGAAAGTACAAAATTATTTATTCTTTTTCCACATATTACTGGTAATTCCCCACAGTACTTTTTAAAATTAGCCCCCATTGGTTAATTACACAAAAAATTTAATGCCTGGTTGAATTGAGGTGGGTCCCACGAATGACAGTGTAATGTACTTAAATTGATAGCAATGGACTAAATAGGCCAGCGCTTCAATTAAACGTAACTGAATCGGATCAAATTTGGTAACTCCATTGTGTCATTCTGTCTCGGATGTAATAGAGCGTACACTGTGCTCAAAAACATGTGAACACGCTATTTAGGCAAACAGAAAGAAAGAAGGAAGAAAGAAAGAAAACATTTAAACATAAACTGATAGTTAAATTTCATCGATATATTTACTATCAAACGAACTGAATTGTGCCTGACAAGGAAGATCATTATGGCATTTAAGTACTGCGAGAACGTTCTACGGCGAGGTCTGAGACGGAGAGTGAGATATCAAAAAAATCGACGGTACCCAAATCAAAATTAAAAACTTAGAAGTTGCGTCTTTACCCTCCAACGATCTATTGTGTAACTCTGTAGAATAGTTGATTCTTTTAACAGATTTTTTTAACATTTCATCCATAATTTTAATACCAATAACCGACATGAAAAAGTGTGATTTGAAAAGTATTTTGCACAGTTATATTTGCAAAAACTAGTGCAATGTCAACTAACATAAAGTTGTAGTAATATTTTTCAAAGTATATAACGGAACCGAGTACTCGTAATAATAGCGGAATGCACACCCATGACTAATTTGACATAGAAATGGTTCACTATTGATAAGAGCAGAACATTTTGTTATCAATAAATAAGTCCACCTTATTTAAAGTGGATTGGTTTCTCGTACCTACATAGGTACGTTATACATTTTCTATAGTGAGTGAGTATAGTGAACGAACAAGTCCATGTCGATGAAGATGTAAAGATAAAAATATTTTTTAGAAGTTACCTACATAAGTCTATCAACAAACAATCTGTCCACATCCAGTTCTTAGTCTCCATAATTAAATCCAAGCTGCTCAGTACAAAACGCGCATTACCGCGCTAGTCAAAAAAGTAGTTTCTGTATATCTTGAGTACCTTCACCTTTGATATATCTAATGTCAACTTGACATAACGATTACGGCTTTTCCGCAACTATTTTGGTGCAGGAGTACTTTCGAATTCATACGTATGTCACTTTGTGTGATCATTTATTCGCATTTGCAAATCAAATACGCAAAAAGCTCTTGAACGTTCATGTAGGTATAGTAAGTGGTAAGATTGTACCTAGTCCCAAGAAACGACAGCATGTCTACCGTATATCACGACACAGAGCTGATGGCCAATATGAATATCAACTAGCCTTTTGAATTCATTCAATTACAGTCCTTTGTGCCTCAATGGGCGGGTCGAGTTTATCTACACTGACGTTATTTCATAATGTTATCATTCAAATATGGGTAGTTGACTATTATAGTCTGATATTCAATGTGACCCGACGAATAATGGGCCAACGGCTCGGAAATAAACGGAATAGGTAAGTAGTTCATGTAGCTAGTCGCATCACTGCATTATATGATAACAACGATAATAATGGAGTTACCACATCAAAAACATTTTTTTAAACGAAAAGAAATCAATTGCTACTGGTTTCTGTCTTCATGGCATGCTTAATAGGCCTCTTATTAATGGTACTCTTACGAGAAGTTTATCGCATTTTTAAAACCACCAAAATACTTTGTTTTACCAAATTGTTAGAACCTAAGCCGTCTTGCTGGAACAAGTTCAATCTCGGTTGAGTGTTAACTCGATGAAATAGTGTCAATATGTATGGAATTTCATGATTTATCCTAAATGATTAAACGACACTGAAAATTAGAACACGGAAAAATCTGAAAAGTAAAGTAGGTTTAGCAATTTTATTTCGGGTAAAACCGTAAAAGAAAACATAAAACATCACGAAGTAAAATCTTGATTCATTTGATTTTTCTTTTCCATCAATTGACCAAGAGTGTTTGACTGAAGTTAAAACTTGATCTAAGATTTAGCTTGCAATATAAACAACTTTTATTATGCAGACTTCTTTTAAACAATTGACTCGCAAGTTCTAAAACCGGTCTTTTGAGAAATGTTTGTAAATATTTGATAACCGTGCCGGAGGTTAACTTTTGAACTGTGCTTTCGTAAAATCTTGTTTTCTTGACTTTTATTACGGCATCTATTTTCGTCGGTTACTTACTTGAATAATAGACATGATTTTGTGCCTATTTGATAACGTATTTCTGAGCTAATAAAATTTCAAAATATTTTTTTTTACCACGCTGCTGGTCTGGTGTTAGAGCTATTGTGTAGAGCGGCGTAGGCACCATTTTTAGCGTACGCAAAATAGTCTCTAAAGAGCTTTAGAAATATAGCTACTTTATTTTCTCACAATTATTAAACTTTTAGACCAGCCCCATACTGTAATAATATCACAAAAAGCATTAATCAATATTTACCAGCACTCCTGAAAAATTTCGTGGTGGCGGGTAAAATGTGTTGTCTAATATTCGTAAGAGATGCGAATGAATATTACGTTTAGGCGTATGAAATGAATATCTACGAGTATGCATTTAGCTTAATATTACAATTGCCTCAGAACATCACCGGTTGGCTGATGCAAAAGACTAACTGGTGTAGAAGTTGGAGATTCATCTCCACATTCATAAAGTAGTTGCTTATATTAACTCAACACTAACTTTGAAATATGACTTTGCTAGACAAATACTACTTACCTCAACGAACTTCATTGCTAAAACATTGTATTCTTAATAAACCACCAATTTACGATTATAATCCCAAACGTGCGAATCGGTTACAACACGTCGCTAATTCCGTGGAGTTTTCGATTTACGATCTTGGACTACTTCCAAAGAACTCTGTCAACGCGCGTGGACTTTTACGACCATTTTGTATAGTAAAGGCACGGGCGGCGCCTGAGTGTTTCCTATTTTAAACTGAATTGCCCTACTAAGACTTTATAGTGTTCGAAAATGTCTCAGAATAAAACAAGTTTCTATTAGGATAGGCAAATAACGCGCGAAATAAAATCAACGATATACGAATACTGCGCGACCAAAGTTGCGCTATTCTTATTGCATTTTCCAAATTATTATTAAATTGAAATTAAATTACGCAGTTACAGTTCATCTATTTTACAAAATGTCCTAGCTGTTGCCGTAATCAACGCAAACCCTTATCGCTGAACGCGTGCACAATCGCAATTGTAATCACTTATTCCTTCGGTAAAAAGAGGGGCGATTGTGATTGGGATTGCGAGCGAGTTAACCGACATGGCCAATTTTTTGCCGTTTGGAATGTTTATGATTTGAAATGACATTTTAATAATCTATACATATAATAAAGCCGAAGAGGGTCGAAAGTCTGTAAATGGAAGATATATAAAAAAAATTGGCTGGGGATACTTAGAATCGACAGCAAAACACGTTTCAACCGTTTTTAGAATTTTGGTCTGTTCATCTGTTTGTCTCTGTATATTTGCGAGCGCACCACGTGAAAACGGCTGAACGGATTTTGATGCAAACTTTATTAATCTGTTGAGAAAATCACCGGCCAGGTTATAGGCTACTTGATATCCCGGAAAATTGCATAGTTTCCGCGGGATAGCGATGAACATGTAAAAGAGTCGCACTGTAAATAAATATTGCTTCAGTATCATAGATGTGCACTAGGTACATACGGACGGATATTTCAAAATTCCCACGGGATAGGGAATAAATGGGGTTTATAAGTCCACGGAAAAGGGAGCCTATCTCCATAACTATAATTACTACAGACTTGAGTTTTGGACACACGTAGGGAATCATAACTGCTGAAAATATATTTCAAGACTTTTCGGAATTCCCACGGGATAGAGAGAAAAAATGTCCTTATCTCCGTAAATATTATTACTAGAATCTCTAGATTTGGAATAACAGTAGATAATTATGATATCTGAAAACTGACTTCAAGATTTTGCTAAATTCCCGTGGAATAAGAAAAAAGAGTAACTGTCTTACTAAATAGTTTCTTTGTATTTGACAGACATATTCCTTGACGATCAAAGAAAAGAAAGAAAGAAAGAAATAAAGAAGACATTTATTCCTTTTTGGAAGACACACAAATATAAGATAATATACACAGTTTTATAGAAAATAAACAAGGAATAACAAAAAAAAACATAGACATGAAAAATATATCATCAGCATTGTGTGTCTTCAAAGAGGTGCATTACAAAGGGATTTTCCAATTTTCATACGGGATAAAAGAACGGTATAGAAAATATAGACTAAATTTAGTATACAATATGTTCTTTGTAGATCACCTAGGTGTCATACGATTATATTTTTCGAATTTCCCACAGAACACCACCCACTAGTTCCCACTAGTTCGTTTGTCTGGCCTCTTTAACACAAAAAAAAGAGAACAAGGATGGGATAAAAATAATGAAAGTGGGTGTCCATGCAAGAAATTGGTTTATTTCGTTGAGATAGATGGGTAGTACGAAATCCGTCGTGCTAAAGTACGACTCCCATTTGGCTGGTTTTAGTACACTTTTGATGGGAGAGAGGAAGAAGTTTTAGCGCAAATTTTGATTCTGCGCGAACGATGCCGCGGGCAAAAGCTAGTCTTTAATATATTATGTGAGTGACCTAAGTACCCGCTCCAAATGCCATTAGCAAACACTAGGTACCTATGACTACCGAGTAACGTCTTATGCAAATTCGCTAAAGATCCAAGCTGGTCTGGGTAAGAAAAAACATAGAATGTACCAGTTGCTTCTCTTCCCGCGCAGATGGTAAAAGCCCATCGAGGGATTGGGCGAAAATCTTAGGCATCGTGTTATATAGGCGATGTGGCTAGCAACCCATCACTGTTTTGATTTCCCTTCCCATCCATACGCCCACAATGATGCTAAACGTGGTCTTTAGGTCTTGTTACCGTAGGCTCTGACTACCCCGTAAGGGATAAAGACGTGATTTATGTATGTATGTAGTTATGCTAAAGATAACCGTGACATAAACTAAACTATCAGTTTACCTCATTCTCAATTTGTTTTTGCAGGCCACAAAGTAACAATACAAAACCAACTGAATTACTGTAGCAAGAATTTGAACTTTATTACGAGAATGCAACAGTGATTTCCTTATATAGTAGGAAAAACAAATAGTTTTAAGTTAAATTGACAACAACACTATTTTTAATGAAATAATACTCGTTGCTAATTATGTATAGGCATTTTGCGGTTTGAATAGCGATAACGCTTTGCCGCCAACGGGCTATTACGGTTTTCTACAATTTACTAGCTTACTGCACGTGAGTCAAGTGTTAAAGCAAACACATTTATCGGACCTAAGTATTTATTGTCGAGACTAAAGTTACTCAAACCTCGTATCCTTAAACAAATTTTATCCTTAAATCAATATTTTTAATAAATTGACTGACTTTGCTCTATCACTACAATGCCCGTATCAAAATAAAACAAAACAATAAACAGAACAGTTTAAAACTGATCAGGAAAAAAATAAAGAGTTCGATAAAGAATTTAAATAACTAGCTGTTGCCCGGGGCTTCGCCCCCGGTGCAATTTTTTTTTTCAAAATTTTATTTTATCCAAACTGTCCGAACAGGAACAAACACAACTAAAAAAGAATTATCCAATCGGTGCAGTCGGTTGGAAGTTATGCGCGTACATACATTTCGGCGATTCATTTTTATTTATATAGAAGATTTAATTAATGTGACTTTAACTTCATTCCAAATATTTAAAAGTGAAGTAATCAGGTTGTCAAACGTTAGTTGCGAAATAAACGGATTCCTAGAAATCGAGACATTTGTCAATTCCACTTTTTTTTCTCATCCGTGACTAAGATACCTAACTGCTGTTGCCAAAACTCATGCCATTTCCATTTCGTTTTCGATCCATGTCCCTAAGTCCATGTTATTATTAGAACCTCCTGTATTTGTATATCTAGCTTTGAAGCATTAAATACTTTTTTGAAATAAACAAACATGGCAAATCAATTTTGACATAATAGAGCCCAATAAAAAAGAAATTAAAAGTTGACGCAAGTCATTCATTGTAAACAAAGAAATCGTAAAATATTTTTTGTATTTTGTATAATTATCTTAATACGTAAGTGATGCGGATAAAATCTGGTCGACTCAAAACAGATATTTTCTCATGCTGAACAACTTACAACATGTTTCAGTCCAATACATGTTATTTTTATTGTGTCATCTCACGTCAAAACACATGACACGGGTCACATTATACTGGCTGGTCGGGTAGCGCACAGTAGTTCATTAAAATTCATTTTTTAGTGGTTTTTCGTAAAAAAATCTAAAAACGAAGAGCAGTTTGCAACTCTTTAGCATGAGACGAATCTAATGCCATATAATTTATCAAAATCGGACCATAACTGTAGATCTGATGGCTTGTACAAAAATCGGCCTCGCGTATTATATATATAGATATTAGAGTCCTACTCTTCACAACTGTCACGTTGCTCAAGTAAAGTGATTAAACATGGCAACCCACTGAATAAGTTTGGATACCTGATGAAAAAAGTTCTTTCGCCAAATTGCGAAGTATGCGGTACCCTAGAAGATGTCCAACACTTACTAGTGGAATGTGTTCGGAATCGTGTTGCGAGGGAGGCGTTGGTTGCAGCAGCCAATCTGAATATGTATGACACGGGGATGTTTCTAGATATCTTAGCCCAACCGACCTCAGATGTCGCGTTGATGCTGTTCAGGTTGGCTGATGTGACCAACAATATGAGCTAGTGTAATATATTGTTCCACTTGTTTAATTCGCTGTTGCCTTATGGGCTAATGTGACAAAATGTACGAAGCCCGTTTTAAAATAAAAAAAAATAAAATAAAAAAAAAACATGGCAACAATTTTGTGTGTAAAATTTACCAACCAAGTCGATTATTGTTTTTGTACATTGGTCTTAGATATGTACATAGTTAATTAAGTATCTTGTTTTTTTATGTAGTGAATATCGTATTTGCTGCATTTATTTCCATTAACGTCTCAAAATAAATTATTAAAAGCTACGATATACGACTTCTAATTTAACTACATCTACATTATTCCACCTCGCATTTCATTTCATGTTAATACATACACACCCACATACACACACACACACACACACACACACACACACACACAGATCACGTCTTTATCCCTTACGGGGTAGACAGAGCCTAAGGTAACTAGATGTTAATACTTCAGAATTATAAATGAATCACTCAGTATTTATTAACAAAATGCCATTTGTACGTAAGCCGGTGTCGAGTAGGGCTCTCTTAATGTAGTACGGATTATATTCATGTGCCACTCCGGTACGGCGCAATGTTATAAATATGATAATTTAATTATTTCGAACTCGCACACACAAGAAAATTGCCGCGCTAATGGAAAACAGGACGACTTTTAAATATTTCGTTAGCATTCTATACAACGCGGCAATAGCTGCTACATTCCATTTAGGTTATTTGTCGCGATAAGATTTTCTTATTGATATAACGCTTGGACGAATCCATATGAAAACAATACTATGTTAGTAGCTTTTGTTTACGTTTTAGTACCCACAAGGTCAAGTTCACCGATCATTTCGAGTAAAAACTGTGTCACTGTTTCGTTAATCTTTAAGCAGTAATGAAATACATCGGCTGTACTTTTGGATCGCTTTGTGAACGTTAATATACCAACTTACAATTTTTGCCACAGAACCAGTACTTGTTTTGGCGCCTTTTTCAACGACAGCGATTGTAATTTTTGGCGCGCGTCAAGGGACCAAGGCGCGCGCGATTCAGCCTACGTTTCGAAAGAGACTGAACACAGCTGTTCACTACGGCCGCCCGCCCACCGTACTATCGCCTTACCACTTATAAACGAATACATAAGTCAGATGATAACGTCTAGACGCAATTTAAGATCCCGAAATTGAATCCCACGTGTTCTCGGTGCAATTTGTATCCAAATTACGTGTATTATGTTGGCTGCAGAATGAATATAATCAGAAACGTTGAAGTTTAATGTTTATTTTTTTTATTTTTCTTTGTGTTAATCGTATCAATCAAAAAGAAGTAGAACGTTAGTTTACAGATAAGTTAACTACTGAGTGCGGATAGCTGGACGAAAGGGCTTGCTAACACATTTCAGCTCAACACAGTTCAGTTAAAAAAACTTAGTTTACAAATGCGTGCAAAATAATGACTTTACAAGTTATGCACGTAGGTTTATACGATTTTCATTCTTTTATAGTGAGCTGATACTAATTTTTTTGATACGATATTTTATACTTTGACGTTTTCACCTTTGAAAAGTTACTTAGTATGGAGATTGATCAAAACACGAAAAAAAAATGGTCTATTTCTCGGAATACCAATTCTTAGCGGACGAAGTTGCGGGCATCAGCCAGTTATTAAATATTTATAATTGTGATGCATTCACAATATGTAAGTAGGTACTATAACAATTGTTATCTATCTCAAATAGATATACCACGTAATATGAAATCGCTATTACTTGTTGTTTCAGGTTTTACAATTTTTGTTGATCATTTTATCTGTAACTAAATGACAACAGAAACAGATTAAAATTCTGCTTGTAATACTGTCCTACGTGACCGGAGTCGATAAAGCATTATGGATAAATAATTTATTGTTTCAAATTTTATAGGCAGAATTTTAATCTGTTTCTATTGTGTACTCACATGATTCTAACAATACAATGGGGACCCCACTGGAATAAGAACTAGGTTAATATGAGTAAGGTTAATCCAAGATTCATTGATTATCCTCAGCCAGCTGTCAGTTTCAGTTTGATGTCTATGGTAGTAATACGGAGTAATGAAAATAAAAGTTTTTTTTTCTTTTTATTTATTTTAAAAGTTTTATTTGTTGAAGATGCGTATTTCTAATACGTTTTCATAAAGCTCCTTTTAAAGTACTCTACCAAAGTCTAGTAAGTTACTACCAAAATGCGAAATGCAAAAGGAGATAAATGTTTTCTAGAATAACTTCATCAAAAACTCTAAAAGAGATTCAGCTGTAAGATTTAGGCAAACAATATACGGTTACGAAATTAAATGAAGTGTTCCAAATACATTTTGAGGTTCCATGTAGCTATAATACGTACTGTCTGCTCACTGTTATATGTATTTATCTAGAAACTCAAAATTATTACCGAGTTTAATGTTTTTAACTGCAGTTATCTATGGAGGGCTATTTTCGAAATAATGACCTTAAAAAAATTAGAAACCTACCTGAATTGCTGCAAAATTATCGCTCAAAGAAAATTTTTGGTTACTTACCTATAGTTTTCTGTTCCTGTTTCTACCACTCTCGAGTGACATTGTCACAGATGTGATTCGTAAAAACGGGCTCTTTGTAGGTCAAATATATTTCTTCAACTTGAAAGGTAAAAACTGAAGAATGCTGCGGGCAAAGGTTTATTACGAGTAACCTTCAAATTACGTCCTGAACAAACATACCTACTCGTACATTCCGGGACCCGCATCATTTGTTCACTCGAAAATAAGATTGCTCACAGATTTGCTCCCCATAGAAATTTCCGCAGTTGTTTGTAATTTAAATATTTGCAGCCACTTTGGAAATTACCATGGCCGTGGGGACAGAACATTCATGGGTGACAAACGTTCATTTTCATTCCACGAATATCGTGTTCGAATCTAAAACCTAAGGTAATTTTTTTTGATCGGCATATTTTGATCTGTGCCTAGAAGCCAGGTGCAAGAGATACTTGAGTACTACAATGTCTACAATACAAGACAGTACAGTCAACAGCAAAAGAAACTGATGATTTAGGGTCCCAAAATAATATAAACATTAAATTATGTCAAATCTACTGACTATTGTAGTTTGTTAGAAGTAAATTAACACAAAATGTGTCATAAGTACTTACTTCACTTGATCCCATTTATTTTGATCCTTGAAAACGAAGTGACATGTCATTAAAACAATTAAAGTCTTTGTTGAGTGTTTCAAATTAAAGTGATTGTGAATAAAATACGGGTTTATGGGACACCTCGGAGTACAAGTCATATGTTCAGTTTATATCGGTTATATTCGTGAGACAAACATACGATGCGACTATAACACCTCTCATGTCCGCCAAAGTTTGAAATAAGGTCTTATTCCATCAGCTGGATTCTTGGTTTTATTGAAAATAAATCCTTTTTTATCGAGCTTTCATTCAGACATTTCCGACAATTCGAAATGTGTTTTTTTGTGTTGTACTTGACACATTCATAATTATGACATCGTTTATTATTTTATATTGAAACATTGGTTTGTCATCAATTCTGTCTCGGTGTTGTTATTTATGATCACTTTCTTTTGACTAATTAAAACTTCAATTAAAACTGACACTTTGGTATGACTTGTTATATCTGGCACGTCATGCTAGAAGTTGTTATGAAACGTTGATTTTGATCACTTACTTTTGACGTTGACTGTATAATACAGGTTACTCAGGGTTTGTGCTGCCATCGCCGTTTTGCTATTGCAAGCTGTGATGTCACTTGTCAACTTAAATGACTAATAGTAGATTGTACACCGAGTTGATAAAGCACTGTATTATGTCACGGGCGCGATTTTGAATCCTGAGCGCAGCACAGGACTAGATTTAACTCCCGAGCGTAGCGAGGGCGTCTTGAGTTAATTCCTGAGCGTAGCGAGGGAATTAAGATTGAGTCCTGAGTGGAGCGAAGCATTTAAGCGCACCCAAGACATATACAGTTTTATCTCCGAGGAGTATACTCTACTTTTCTCACCTGTTGCGAGACAGTAAAAACCAAGGTAAAATGAAAGCAACAGTAAAACCAAATTAAAAGTAAAAAATGTAGTTTGAGAAATTAGTCCAGTTGTGTAATGATACAGCAATATTTTTATTTGGAATCTTAGCAGTTAGTTCTATGCGTGTAATATTACAGCGCCAGCACACACTGGCAGCTTTTGTTTTATTTGAAACTGGTTTCATTCGTTTGAAAATCGAACGTCGCTTGCCGTGGCGTGGCCATCTCGATTTTCGGAGCCGTGCGATTTTTACGAAATTGGAGTTTAAGTATATAGAAATAAGAACTATGAAAAGTGTGAATCATATTACTAACCTACGGGTTATAATGAATTTCAGTACAATATTACTACTTTGAGTAAGGTTTACATGATATATAATTAGCCATTGTCGAGCAGGTGGTGTGAAAATAATTATTAGCTTTCCATGAAAAAAAATTACTGAATATTTATTGGTTTCCATGGTATAAATATAAGCGATGACGAAATGAATTACGCATTACAAAATTGTATTTTCGTTGAGATAGTAAAATACTGGCACCTAAAAAGATCGGCTTCCCACAAATACCGCGACATTGAATCACTCAAGGAAAGGAACAAAGCTCTGGATTCTCTCTATTCGCTTGCTTTTACGGCGCTAAATAACAGTAGTTAGAATAACAATTAGTATAATACAACCATAGGTCCATTTCATTAAAAGTGCTTGCCTCAATCGCTTCGCCATCTCTCTCTCCCGCCATCTATCAGTAGATAACCTTTGACAGAGAAAGAAAACGGTGATTGCGATTGTGACCGTCTCGCGCGTGTTAGACAATAAGTCGAACTAGTTTTTGACAGGCGCGCACAATTTTATCAACTGTTTTGACAAAGATAGGAACACTGATGCTCCTTAAACTTTTGCGTGTAGATGCCATTTTCAAGGCCTACTATTAATTAATACCGGCGTTTACCATGACGTCTTAATGCGTTCAATTCCGACTCAGTTCAGGTTTTAGCTGTCATTTTTTGAATGGATCTGACAGCGAGCGAACTTAATATGAATCGGAATTGAATCGCATTAAAACGTCATGGTAACCCCTCAGGTTTCCTTTATTGAACCTATTGGCAGAATCATCAAAAATTTCATGGAGCCATATATTCCCAAACATTGAATTGAATTGAAGACGTCATGGTAAGGCCCAAGGTCTCTCAGAACTATTCAGGACCATTTCAGTAGGTATGTATTTGGGTTACTTTCACTGAATACCCCTTTTTTTTCAGGGTTTTTCAATTGTGCCTGACAAATGTTTCCATACATCTGTCGATGTTTAAAGTGTACGGCGTCAAAGGGGTCACTTAATTTGGAATCCAAAACTACTATAAAATAACCTACATCAGTGTTTAATCAAACTAACCCACCACCTTATGAAATCGCTTGTTCCTCGAACATAACAATTTTACATAACCAGGACATTCGAAGGTAAAATAAAGACTATTTCTAAATTTAAAAAAACATGTTCGCGGCTTACGGGTGGCCCAACGGCCACCCCCGCCGTACCTAAACCTAGATTAATCCAAATTAATCATCCTACATTGATTTTACTAGTGCCGGTTAAGTAATTTGGTTATGTACAGGGAACAAGGTGATGAAATATTCCGGACTAATTCAGAAACACCTCGTGTACTTGTATAAATACTCTTTGACTTTTTCTTAGGTACTTCCAAAACGCAGTATTAACAATTCTCAAGCTTCTAAATAAATCGTCGGTCGTGTAATCGTGATTTATTAATAAGTGGTTCCATACAGGCCGCAAACAATGGGCGATTAAAATACCATAACAATTTAACTTATTTACGCGTGTATTTAGCGGTTGCCATAGTTGGACACCATTGCCATGTTCCAGTACAATTCAGTTTTATTAGGTTATGATATCAATGGTCATCTAGTTTTGAACAATGACTTGCCCTAATGACGACTATTGAACATTTACACACGTGTGTGCGTGTGTGTGTGTGTGCGTATCCGGAAAGTATGATTAACAAGTACCAACCATCCACCATCCATTAGATACTCGCTAATTCTGTTGGGCTGACCTATATTATGTCCGAATACGCTTAGGACCAGTCCGCGGTTAAAATGTGCCTTTATCTGACGGCAATTTTATACCGGTGTCTGACTGTACCTCCCATGAAGTCGTCTCTGCTGAGTGTACTGAGTTAGCATTCACAGAGAGTGCGCGCGGCGATCATGCGCGCGAGGAATACTAATCCTAGCAAGCCTCGTGCCCAACTGTGCTTAACTAAGCACCTGCTTACCTATACTAAGTATATTGATGCATACTGATACAATATTAATAGAAAATATTAATTAATTCCTATTTGGTTCACGACCGGAATTATAAATGACAGGTGTTTCATTTCATTGGAATAGGTAGAGCACGTAAGTACTTAAGATGGATGCTTTACGTTGAAATGAAAATAAGCAAGCACGCGGTTGTAAGTATGAACGCCAGCAGCACCAGAAGATTGAAGATGCACTGCCAATACAGGGCCTCGTTTAATGCTCCTCTCATCTACTCAAAGGTTCACTGGTAGAGATCCCTTAAAGGGATAAGTTCGCTGCATATATTTAATGTTTTTGTCTATGCGATTTGTGTCTGTTTCTTTACATTTGTTTTTTTTATTACTACTATATTTATTAAGTAAAACAAAAGTTACAAGTCAATAAAATAAAAAAACATAGGCACAAGAACTGCCACGGCCATAACGAAAGGAACCAGAGCGGACCACTGTGATAACTTAATCTTCTCTCCTCCGAAGACATGCAAGATGTACCCGAATGACATGCCGACGAAGAAGGGCGGTGACCGCACCAAAGTGTTAATGTTATAATATAGCATGTACTCTTCAACGTTCCTCGTAGCTGCCCAGCGTATTCATTACAGAATCCCTTCTCCGTCCTCGGAGCCGAGGGCTTTAATGTGCATGTGAGATCTGTACTTTTACTTTTAGCCAATAAATTACTCGAGAATATGCCTTTCCCCATTTTTCATTTATATTTGTTCAATAAAACATTTACTTACTGGAAACCGTAAAACTGAAAATTTTATTATTAATAGGATACAAAATGGAATTAAAACAAATTAAACTATTAAATTAAAGACGAATTAAAAACTAAACTAAGGAAAAAAGGAGGGGCCCCCGTGGCATAGTTCCACAGACGCTGGCAGCATTCCCCCTTTGGACAGCGATACTAATACGCTGTCCAAGGAAACTGCCAGCTCTACGGTCACCCGTAGCGTCTATTAGCCTCTTCGAAATTATCTTTGTAGAGTCCACGGACCAAGGGTCTCAACAACGAAAGGGACAAAGTTATATTCGGTAAACTTACTTACTTACTAAGATAGAATTAAACATAAACAGGGTGCTGGTGATTTATTCTGGAATATTTTAGTAAGGTTGGGTTAGCGTGATTGAACCTTTCTGTAAAGGTTTATCATCGTGATTTTGGATTCAAAATTAAGCCGCCCCTTTGACGCCGTAAATTTTAACATTGGCCCCTACACACGAATACTTACAAATTACGTCTACATCCCTTCCGGGGCAGACAGAGCCCAGGTAAGACCTAAAGGGGACGTTTAGAATGGCTGTGTAGGCATATAGGTATTTTGCGGGTGGTAGGGCCTTGTGCAAGGTCCGTCCGGATCGCTACCACCATCTTACTCGCTAATCCTGCCGCTAAGTAGCAGTGTTTGCACTGCTGTGTTCCGGTGTGGAGAGTAAGACAGCCGGGGAAATTACGGGCACAAGAGGCATTTCATCTTAGTCCTCTAGGTTGGCAACGCATCTGCAATCCCTCCGGGTTGCGGGTGTCTATGGGCAGTGGTGGTCACTTACCATCAGGTGACCCACTTGCTCGTTTGCCTTCCTATTCATATAAAAAAAAAAGGTGGAAAGGGTAATCGGAAGTGATGGGTTGCTAGTCGCATAGCTTATATAACACGATTCCTAAGTTTCGCCGATTTTCAGCGGTGTTCTAAATAACCCCACCTGTAGTCTAACTCCACCGTCGGCTAAGTTTCCTGATTAATTTTAAGTCACGTTGTAAACTAAACTAAGATAAAGTAGGCACACTTTAAATTTTACTTCCATGCTAGCCTGGGAACAAAGGAAAAACATAGAATGTACCAATTGCTTCTAGTCCCGTGCAGGCTCTTATTAATTCTTAGGAATCATGTTATAGGCGACGCGACTAGCAACCCGTCATTATTTTTGATTCCTCTTTCCACCTATAAGCCTAAAATCACCTATATCATACAATCTGGTTGTGGAGTTCTGGTGACCCAGCCAGGATCGTATCCGCAGGATGGAACTCTTCAACGGTTGGTCCGCCTTATTTTAAATTTGGTACACATAATGTAGGACGGATGACGACGTAAAAAAGCTCGTATTAATAATGTTTTTTTGACAGACACTTATTTTGCAAAGGAGTTTATTAAACATCTAAGACTCAAGTGCAAATATTATAATGTTTCATAGGTACATATTGTAATTATTGCCCTGACTGGGAATCGCACCTGGGATCTCAACCTTAGAGTACTTAGGTAGTCTATACACTAGGCTATGCGGTAGTCCAGATTAAAATAAGACTAGTAATGCGAACATTACGCAGCGTTCATGTGTTTTTTAATGATTTTCCTCTTCAGATAAAGATCGATGTATAATCATTGATTTATAACATGATTAAAAGATTGTTGAGGTATTTTTCCAATTCGAAGTACAAAATCATGACAAAATATTTTATTGAATCAGGCGTTACTTTGCGGAGGTCCATTTCAACGAACAAAAAATGTACCTTGCTACTCCGCTACCCAAAAATTTAACGTTTATTGAGTTGCGGAGTAGCAAGGTAAATTTTTATGTTCGATGATGACAAAAATCTGTTTGTTTGCTTATTACTTTTTCACCCTAAAACGGCTAGACGGATTTTGATAAAATTTGGCAAACAGATAATTTATATCCCGCATTAAAAGTTACGGTACTTTATCCTGATATCTGAAGTGATTCCTACGGGACAGTCTACGAATAATTATTATTCGTAAGGGACAGTCCAAAAAGATCGTCATTCCATCATCATCATTTTTTTCAGTAATTTTATTACACGTTACATTTTATTCGTCGTTTAAATAGGTAATAATTGAATTTCTGCAAAATTTGTCGTTGCATGCTGGCTTGCATACTTGATCGCATGCTGGCATACTGACTTTACTACACTGACATGTCATCGTATAGAAAAACAAACACAATTGGTTAAAAGAAACTAAGAACAATTAAAAAATATCTACAGATAAATAATTTGTCACAAAATGGTCCCAACTCAGCATTTGCTGGCCTTATAGCCAGCGTTGGTCTTCCGTATAGGTAGTAGATAGGATACTTATTTTTTTGTAATTTTTTACGTGTTCACGTTCACGTGACCGAAGTCAAAACAAATAAAAGCAGTGGTACGTGTATAACATTTTGGAAATAAGCTTTCTTGCTGAACGTATTTTTTGTTTATTGTACCGCCTACATGCCAAATTTGAATGTCAATCCGACCATACGGAAGTATACTTGCAAGATCTGACCCACAGAGACTAACAAACCATGCAAGCAATAAAACTTAAAAAAAGGAAAGGATGTTATATATATGATGTTAGATTAAGTAATTTGAATTTCACTTAGGTATAAATTTTATTATTCCACTATTACAAAATAATTATGTACAATCGTAAGTATGGCTTAAAACGACTCACAACAGAACAGAATTTTACACATAGTTCTAAGTTTTCTTCCATGCTGGTCTGGGAGTAAAGAAAAAACATAGAATTTACCAGTTGCTTCTCTTCCCGCGCAGATGGTAAAAGCCCATCGAAAGAATGGACGAAAGTCTTAGGAATCATATTGTTATAGGCGATGCGGCGAGCAACCCATCACTATTTTGATTTCCCTTTCCACCTATACGCCCTTAATCATGCTAAACGTGGCCTTTGGTTTTGTTATCTTAGGCTCCGTCTACCCCGTAAGGGATAAAGACGTGATATGTAGGTATAAGTTATGATAATAATTTAGGGAAGAAAGCGAGAGCTTCTTTTAAAAATCGTTATTAGCTACACAATTCCTTTCCTTTTTGCTTTATCTACGACTCGGTCTCCCGCAATTTTACTTGTTAAAAATACTGTTTAACTTAGTCTAGCAAAAATATGCTTATAAATAAATCCTACAAAGCTGCCCCACGCTTTTATCTGGCCTTCATTTAATTTGAGATCGTTCCGCAGAATCCCCACAAAGACGTCTTTAGTCTCCTGTAACAAAAAAAAACATAATTTAGCCTAACAATACCTGACACGTAACTAAGTTTTTTCTTAAACGTAACAATTTTGATGTTAATTGGATGAGAACTATTTTGATTTAAAGAAAACACATCCGAATTACGGAGTCAGTATCCGACTCAACCCAGTGACTATTTGTACATCAGAAAAAATCAATAAGAATTGTGTGAAAATAGTCTTTGACGAAGGAAAGCCACTATGTGAATGCCTTGGTCAACTATATATAAAGTAGAAGTAGGTATATATCGAGTTAAATAGTTATCGAGTTTATTAACACAGCTTGGAAAAGCGCAAATGCAGCGAAAACTTTGCACATACATTCGCAAATGTCGTCCTTCACATGTGGGTTCGCGTTATGTGCACAGTGAGTGCCCGGCTTAATAGAAGATAACTTGACAGTTCCCATATGTAGCAAAACTAGCAAAGCTGTACGCCGAGGAAATATTGCCATTAAACTGACGATCAATATGCATTTATAAAGAGTACCTATGTATGTATGTAGTGTGCCTTATGCCATTATTTCTGTTTACAGTTTATTACCTACGATATTTGAATAAATAAACTATTATCACTTGAAAACACACACCCGTTTGAATAGAATTAACATATTCTCAGAATTAGTTCCTTCATAAATACCCGTTAACAAAAGACAAAATCTCTACTCTTCGTCTTTGCTCCGGCGTGTGCGCGGCAGCTCTGACAGCCTTTTGACCACTGATGCGGAGAGGATCGAAGGCCCATTTTTACAGTCTTGGGGTGCTATGCAGCTGTCAGCGAGAGCTGGTTAGGGTAGGACTTATTGTGTTTTCACTAATTTAGACTTAAGGTTACAATTGGGATTGTCTATTTTTTTACAATGTATAGTCAATCGAAAACCATTTCGAGATAAATGCTTTTTAAATCGTTTTCTGTATTTACTTTATTTTATTTTACTATAATGAATTTATTACATGAAAAATAAGCAATGACCTTCATTTGACATTCCCAGACATGACGTAGACGGTCCAAAATGTACTTTATTTGCAAATGTTACAAATTCTATGCTATTTACGCGTGGATTATACTACGGAGTTCAATTTGGACCCGCAATCTGACATTTCATTCATCTTATGACAGCTGACAAGCAAAATGATAATGTTGTTACTGTCATTCTTGTTTTTTCCACTGATTACTTTCATATTGTTGTATTATAGTTTAGATTTAAAAGCACTTTCGGTAGATAATTAGGCAAGAGTGTATCCGCACAGCGATGTGCTTCGCTCACATGAAAGATTTTCCGCTAAATATTTTAATGGATAGCGAAATATTACGTTTTTCGGTTTACTTTCGTCTACTGAGTTTACTGTCTTATTTCCGGGTCCTGTTTTGTCTCGATCATACCTGGTATGTGTTTATGGACCTTTCTGCTTCGCGCAGAATGTTATGTTATGTGTAACGGCTGTGAAAATATAAAATTTATAGGAGAAGATCGCATGAATCTTCCTGTGTTATTGTTGAATCATGTTGACATTGATACTAATGACAGTTTGCCAACTTCACCACAGATAGAAAAGACGTTAATGGCGGTGCTTCACATACGTTTTATGGTCAATTTATCGAATAAGCAGATGTGTGACACCGGCAGTGGAAACTCTGACGTCATCAACCAAAATACTTTCAATAATTAATAGTGAAAAAAATACCGCGTTATATGAGAAAATATTGAAATTGGTTTCTTATAATTGACTATTCTACACAAAAAAAATATAAAAAGGATAGGTATTTTTTTTTAGACAATCCCAATTGTCGCTAACAAATTATGGATGTTTTGTTTCCGAAATAAATGACCGTTATTATTATTATTTCAATATAAAAATTCTAAGTATCTGATGCTATTAAGGATAGTTAGCACGGAAGGCTTCTTCATGCCTTCTTATTCAGTGCGGATCTTTCTTACTTATCTTGTAGGAGATATATGAATTCAAAGACAAGCTAATGTAGATATAGAGTAGCTGTCTCTACCCATAAATAGTTTTGTTTTCAAGCCATCGACAAGTAGTTTGACAGATGTATGAAATTAATGGGCTACTCACTTGGCTTTAGGTGGCGTATACCTACCTACACGGTTTTATGAAACTAATCGTATATATTTCAACAAAATACTATGGGCAAGAGCGAGTCAATACCCCTGTAAAACTTATAAATATGCGATATCTGGAGTAGTTATTTATTATTATTTAAATTCAACTTGTTAGTTTCTAAATAGCTACAAGAAACTAAATAATTATCATGCGTGACCCCTTCAGGGTTGTACCAATTTAAAAATAAGTTTGTTTGTACTGTATTGTGCAATTTATTTAAGTAACTATTAAACTTGCAATAGTACCTACTTAAAACCTTTAAAGTGGTCTTCAGTTGGACTTATCTAATCAGTTACTGAAATACATACGGAATTAATTTAATTACATTTTGATTCTACATACTTATCATACATACATACATAAATCACGTCTGTATCCCTCACGGAGCAGACGGAACCTAAGGTAACAAGGCCACGTTTAGCATGATTCCATCCGGAACATGATTTCTACGATTTTCCCTGATTCCCCCGATGGACGTTTTTTTCTTTACTCCCAGACCAGCATAAATTTCAAGTATACTTCCATAAACTCACATTAAAATGGTGAGGAGTCACCTTCCTCTTCTCATGCGACTCTCCAAGTTTATCCATCATCGCGATGACAACCTCAGGTTGCTTTAGATTGACCACAGCCAGGTTGATGGCCGACATGAGGTTGATGGCATGAGCTTTGAACTGGTAGCTCTTGGTTATTTGCTCCTCGCTCAGATTGCGGATGGCTTTGAAGAACGTCTTGGTTTCTGGGTCCATGCGGAATAATCTAGAAAAAATGTGAAACAATCTCAGCTATAACTAGTAGGTATTCATGAGGATTTATCTAGTAAATGATCGTAAAATGTCATTCAATCTGAGATTAACAAAAAGTGGCACATAGTAGTTACTCTGATCTGGATTGTATTGTGAACAAATCATAACCGATAATTCGTTTCTGAGACTGAACGACGTGTGAGGCCAAAATTTCATAATTATATGACACTCATATTTTACACAAATTTGGGGATACTTGGACATGTTTCAAAATTCAAAACTTTGTTTTGCAAATAGGCCGCCAAGGGCTCCTTTTCACATGTCTTTTTTTAAACCACCATCGCGTTCGGAAAGACCATCATTACCAGAAGAATGAAAAAGCCTCCAAATTTCTCATCGGATTCGGATTTAAACTTAAAACTCCAGAAATATATTAATTATCTGAATAGCTTTGCTTAAAGCCAGGGATACACTAGGGACTGACAACATTGCGCGACACGTGTCGCCAGTAACGTCAGGTGAAGTGGCGCGACATTGCCGGACTTCACCCGACATGTCGCCATATATGTCTTTGCTTGCCGCCGCTATTTACATAAGTCACGTGATATCACCAGATGTGTCAGGCGAAATTGGCTGGCTTCGCTTGACATGTCGCCGACATATGTCATGGAACATTTGTCCCAGTGTATCCCTGGCTTTAAAGATACCGCAAATTCATATGGCTCGGTGACTTTCAATAGATGACAGTCATAAAGCGAATAGAGACGGCATACAATTCGTTTCGAGTGCCGTATAACAAGCGCGGAACACGAAAGACGTTTCCGCTTCAAATATCTCATAGAGGGCCTCATTGGCTATTCAGTGGCATGACATCGAACCTTTGTCCCGCTTCGCCAAAGGTTATACCAATTTAGGTACGAAAAGCTTTTGTGTTGGGGCAAGCTTAGAATGTGACTCTTGACAGCGCTATGACACTATTGTGGCCATCTAACTCTTTGTATATTTTATTCTTGACCAGTAAATAGGGTGAAATTAATCAGGAGTCACTGGCAGAAACGTATTGCTTCAGCTAGGTATTTTTCTGATACAGTTTCTGTTTCTACTGTGTTCTTATATGTAGGTTCCTTTCACAGATTTTGTCCAACCTGAAGAATACAACTTGTTACCATAACTTAACTGATTTTCCTGTGCCTGTAAGCCTTCTATTAGACAAGTATCTATTATGTAACAAACGCTTTTCGCAGCAATCTACCTAAGTCGCCGGCCAATGCCCAAGAACCAGCACCTACCCTAGATTTATTCTTAAATTACCTAACTTAAGCTATTCTGTAATTACCTCACAAAAAGTTCCATGCCATATTTCCCTGCGTCACCATACACGGCGGGCCAGGTGATCTGAACAGCGTACACCTCTCTCAGCGTCAGCCCCGATACTGGATTCACCTCGTCAGGGTCGCCGCCCCACCACCACCGGCTTAGTAGACCGCCCATGACCCTGGAAACGTGTGTTTGACGTTACGAAGAGTGTTTAAGCGGCATGAGAACTTGGCCAAGTTTCGATATGGGATGAATATCCGAGCGCTTCGATTCAGCATCGGTATCGATACTGTCTTACGTTTTCGTAAAAAGTCAACTATGAAGCATCATTTCAATAAATGATATTTGCTGCGAGGATAATGACAATTGAAAAATGTTGAATTGACCAAGAGGTTTCAAAATCTATTGTAAAACTGTATGCAATATTGGACATAGGGATAAACATAGTTCCATGAAATCAAACTACAAACGAAATATACATTGAGGTTATTTTTCAAAGACCTCGATAATAATGTTTCATGGGAATTGAATTACTAATGGTTATTATAAAATACATCAAAGAACGAAGTTTAAAAACTTTTTTAAATAAGATTTAACCATATCCGAATTGAAATGCGAATAAAATTACAGTTCTTGATTAATGGTTTTAGGCATGCTTGAGATATCCCAACAAAAAACAATTATCTAAATCCACTCATAAACAAGGTCATGCTTCTTTTTTAATACATCTAAATTACCCCTATTGAGAACCTCCTCCTGTTTTGAAGTCAGTTCAAAGTTGAAGACGTACGTGTCATAATAATATTGTATCAGTATCACTTGAAGAATGAGATTCATAATTAGGTACGTTGTGACTAAAATTTTCGCTGATACATCAATGACATTTCTGTAGTGTTTTCGACAGGATTACAAAATGGACCGATATGAGTCAAGCTCCATGAGAGAGGATCCGAATCTTGCGCAACCTTACTACCAGCGCTTACTGACATTTTGCAACACAGTTTATATGTTATTATTTTAATAGTTATCCATTTTAAACGATTTTCAGAATTATTAAAACTCGCAGCAAAGCGTATAATATCCATGTTATTATTGTACACGCATGGAACTTATTATATTAGGTGTGTGTAGCGTAGCGGCTTTTGCAAAATAAATTTGATGTTGCTTTTATAGATTACTATCACAAGAGGAACGTGTGTTTAATTGGTGTTAAATTTAAACTATTTAATAATGATTTTAAATTACTTGCATACTAATATTGTAAGTAGGTGAACTTTTGTTTTCGTGCGTACAGTGCTGCAACAAATCGTAAAATTCTTACATTAGCAGACAGCTACACGCAAGATTAACTTTGGTTAATAAAGGCTACATTTATCACGGGAAAGCACTAAATTCCTATGGGATTCTGACGAACTTCCGAACAACAGCTAACCATTATAAATTAAACGCGGCGTACCCATCGACTACGTCATACATCACACAGATACCACAGAAATAAATGCGGTCACCTAACCGGTTATAAAACGCACGAACATTTCGCATAATACAGAAGAAACTACACAGACGATGTTGTAGACGGATAATGAATGGGTGAGGAAAACGGACACGTGTGTGGCGAATACCTCGTTTCACTTTTAATTTAAAATGAGGTGGCCGCTACTCTTGACTCATTTTACTCAGAACATCGAAGTGGGGGCTCGGCGGAAGTTTTGTTTTGGATGACAGCGCAAATTCTTACTTGCATAACTTTTATGACGACTTACCTAATGCCTCGGGAATTTTGTTATTTACACAAACTCGGCTGGAGCTGGCAACTTATGATTTCTGAGCGCTCGAACGTTACTAAGTTAATGTTGCTCGAACAATTAAGAAAAATGAATCGCGTAAGGACTGAGGAAGAATGAAGTTTCTAGATAAGAAAGAAGGTGTCCTACTCGGAGGCCTAGTCATGTTTCGGTCTTGGGAAAGATATCTAACGGTAAATAATATTGCCAAATACTTTTAATATCTTTCAAAGCATGTGCGATTGTTAATAAAATAATCTTCTCAGTTTATATAAATTGTTAGACTAAACACAGACGATATAATATTATATCCGTGAGATATAATACTAGAAACTCACCAAGGAGTTAAGCAGACTTTAAACATCGTAATTCTACATTGGCCATTAAATAGACGCGTTTGATGAACTACCTTTTTCCTAATGTTAAGTATCTACTTAACATCAATGTTATTAATAAAAATTCTTAATGTATTGATAAAAAAGGTCATAAAAACGCAGTATAGCATAACACGTCTGCAAGGTCATTGGTAATTAACATGCTCCGAGTGTGGTCTCTGGTCACTTTATTTGATGATATTGCTATCATACGTCTTAATAGAATGGACGTTCATACAAAAAATACATACGCAATGAATTTACACGGTTGCTTTTTAATTTGAATGAGACTTATTCGAATGGATAATTTTTTTAGCGTGGCTAATGCAGGTTGTTTTTTCAATTAATTAATTTAAATTTGTTACAAAAACTGGCACAGTGGATCAAGCTTTTTTGGTATGGTACCTACCTACAAAACAGTACCTAATGCGACTGACTGATTGGCTGACAGAAAACTCACAGTATAAACCATTGAAGCTAAATTGAGACAAAATTTGGCATATTTTATAGGATGCACTAAGATGGGAATTGGCCTATATTTTGTTCTTTAAGATAGTAATAAAATATGCCTGTATCCACGGGAATAGATCTTACGCGGCCTTGTCAATCAAGACGCAACGTAAACAGCACGTTGACTTTTACACTATACTACACTATACTTAGTTAAGAAGACATATTATATTTGCAAATACAGTGCATAGATACAATATACGTATTATAGACAATGTCATATAATTATTCAGGAATATTTTAGCTGGTGGTTGGGTTAGCTTGAATGAACACGCCAGTAATTAATGTTTCAATCAGCCCTTCGAAGCCGACACTTCGAACAATCAAAAAATTCAAGTAAAAGTTTACAAGGGTGTTCAGTCTGAAACACTTCGGATTAATTTAAAGACAGTGTATTTTTTTACAGCTATTTTCAAACATTTTCAGCGCTGATCAAAATATGAAATCCCGAAAACAGTTTTACAATGAACACTAATTTGGATGATTAAAAAACAGATAGGTATAACAATAAATACAAATAGTAGGTGTCACAATAAGTACCTACTAAAAGGTTAAAATAATCGACCCTTTAACGCAAACTACAACGTGGGAAGTCCCATTGAAAAACACAAGCGTCAACAAGATGATCAATTTATCAATCAGCGCTTAAAGATCTGTCTTCCTTCATCTCCAATAGGCACCGGGAAAATTAATGTAGGTATCTACGTAATTTTTTAATGAATGGAATATCTGTGACGCATCATTTATGAGAACTACGTTTGTTTACTACCATAATCTGTAAACAAGTTTTTTCATAACACCAACTCGAACACCAATTAAATAGTTCTTGAATGTTTATTGTGTGTGCAACTTACGTTTGACGTTTCGTTTCGCGCGATTTTTCCGAGAAACTTGTCTATGGTTTTTGTTTTTGAGGTTATGTCGCAGAAACGCGCGCGCTGCGCTCGCTGCGAGTGAAATACTACTGGCGGTTTAGCGTTCACAGCTGATTGTCTACTCCCCCTTTTTATAGCCTTTACCAGTACTGTTAGTACTTATCTAAATATGTAATGTTATTTTCAAAAAAATATGCTTGGTCATGTCCAACAGGTTGTCTGCCAATACCTAAATCACGTTGAGTAGATGACACCATGATAAAGCAAGCATATTTTTGTTATTCTAAGGGCCTGTTTCACCTCTCTCTGTTAAGTTCCAGTTATCTAAAGTGTCAGTTATCTATGATGGCGTCTCTGCCTGTTTCCAAGTAATAAATAGAGGCGGAATCATAGATAACTGACACTTAAGATAACTGAAACTTAACGGAGAGTGGTGAAATAATCCCTAAACGTATCAGGTAGGCGATTATTTATTTATATCATACTTAAGGGTGTCTATGGGCGGCCGACATCACTTTCTGTCGGGTAATCTGCATGCTCGTTCGCCCCTATCATGGAAAAGAAAAAATAATGTAGGTAAATTATCTTCTGAAAATACGGAAAACTAGATAACCAGATAGCCTAGTTGTTAAAGAACTTAACTACAAAGTTTGAGGTTCCTCATGTGATCCCGGTCAGGGCAGATTTTATAGGTATGAAAAATATGAATATTTTCCCTCGAGTAGGTACATTTGAAGAATTAATTAATCTACACATATATACCGCGTTGGAGCCCATTTATATATAGATTTACTATAGTTTAAGTTCATTAATTTTCCTTAATTAACTTAATTTAAATCTGTAGTTGATTTTTGTAGTTAGGTACATAATTGAAATAGACTTAGGCACTTCCTTATATCGATTATAAAAATAATAACATGCTAATATACGAAAGATATCGATTCCATTTTGTCAAAATACGAAAAACCCTTCTCGTCTTAAACCTTTTTGTATTTTTTCAGTCTCAGGGATGTTATTTTAGTACCATACATTGCTAATGACTTTTCAGAATAGTGTTTTTCGCCGACGTCTATAAATTGCTTCCATGCTGGTCTGGGAGCAAAGAAAAAACATAGAATGTACCAGTTGCTTCTCTACCCGCGCAGATGGTAAAAGCCCATCGAGGGAATGGGCGATTATAATAGGAATCATGTTATAGGCGATGAGGCTAGCAACCCATCACTATTTTGATTCCTTTTTCCACCTTTACACCCGCAATCTTGCTAAATGTGGCCTACAACAGGTACCTACAACCTGTTACCTTAGGCTCTGTCTACCCCGTAAGGGATGAAGACGTGATTTGTGTGTGTGTGTGTGTGTGTGTGTGTCTATAAATAGCCATCCAGGTCCTGCACAATTCGCATCTACGAACATAGAAGCGAGACGTTTTGTTTAACAGGCAAACAAAAAACTATCTGAATGATTATAATAATGTTTGAACAATTTCGTGAATATAATTAACACATTGACGCCCGTTCCCATCATTCGCGCAAGTCACTTTATTTGAGTGCTTAATCAAAGTAAGTACATAGTACTTACTTATTTGACTAAAAATTAGTTTGGTTGCCACGCCGTTTTTGATAGAACGCTTGACATTGTCGAGATATTATTTAAAGGCTATTTATTCATAAATCATGAATTATGTCGTACACTTAGAAACGTTATTAACATTTAAAATAGCGAGCTACATGCACATTATACATACATTATTACACATCTACTATTAAGTATTTGTATTTTTCGTAGCATTTTTGAGGGTCCTGTAAGTCTCTAGAACTGTTCGTTTTGTTCCATTGTTAATACATAGTTTAATCGATCAACAAAAAATAAAATAGTAAACCATTGAAATAAGTTTTTTTTTATATGAATAGGAAGGCAAACGAGCAAGTGGGTCACCTGATGGTAAGTGATCACCATTGCCCATAGACACCCGCAACCCCGGAGGGATTGCAGATGCGTTGCCAACCTAGAGGACTAAGATGAAATGCCTCTTGTGCCCGTAATTCCCCGGCTGTCTTACTCTCCACACCGGAACACAGCAGTGCAAGCACTGCTACTTAGCGGCAGGATTAGCGAGTAAGATGGTGGTAGCGATCCGGACGGACCTTGCACAAGGCCTTACCACCCGCTACCACCCGTTCTACTAGCAAGTGAGAAAGATAGCGACATGGTTAGTACGGATAGACTGAAGACATTATGAAATGGTTCTACAGCGGCTCACGATTCAGTTAAAGCCGCTGCATCTAAGTAGGTACCACTCTGCTGTACAGAACATAAAATGCAACCCAGGAAAGCGAAATGCCAAATGCGTGAATTCGTGGTGAAAAAATGCCAGATCTATAATATGTCAGAGACCAAACCAAGATCACAAAAAGCCAAAATCGTGATGACGCTATTATATTTTATATATTACTACTTTTATCGCGTTATTAACTTATTCCAGAGGGTAATCGAAAGTTCCGTTTTTTTTTCCATAATATGTACATGTATAGTCAATTCGGGAATCCTGCTACCATCTTAAGGTTCTATCTCAGTTACCTATGTACAATTTTTTTTTATCAGATGCAACAACTGTCATAAAAATGGCAAAACACAACATACTTGGCCTTACTTTCCCTTACAAGAAGTTACTAAAACTCAAAGTCAATTTGACCTCGTATCACATTCTTTTATTTACGAAAGAGGTTTTCTGTAAAATTGTTTTTGTTGTTCGTACACGGATTTTTATTTGGATTTTATTAAGTTACCTTTTCATTTATTTTAGTTACATCTCAGGCCCATGACGATTATTATCAATATTTTAGCTATTTGGTGTTGATGATAAATCGGGTATATGTCGCACAGAAGCAGCTGTCATACACATGATGTAATCAAGGAGTATCATGATAATTGATTCTAGTTCAGCTATATTTCTTGATCTAGCGACCATAAAGAAATGAGTCCTTAAAATATACAATGATCCACATAAACTTGAACTAAGCTTTGAGACTGTTTCGCGTAGTTCAGGAATAAAAGAGCATACCTATCAGCAGTTCATCAGCTACCCATTACTTTTACTGATAAACTGATTTGTCAGGTAGTTGAAAACACTTTCACTCCGTTCGCACTTAGAGTTGAAGTCCAAATTTAGGATTCCTCAAGTTTGCGTGGTTTTTTATCTACATTGTATAGATATCAAAGTCAATTCACCTATTCACAGGATTTTAGATTGAAAATGTAAGGAATCGGAAAATTTGTAACCATAATAATAGAGTATTTGTTCCTGATCTAGTTCAATCAAAATCAAAAGTTCTTTTTGCAAATATTTTTGACGCTGCCAGCGCTATCAAACAAACCACCATTGCCAAGAAATACGTTGCAAGAAACTTGACAGAAAGAATAACTTTAAAAATAAAATATGCATATTACATGATAATGTCTCTTTATCTTTTGCTGCTCATAACTTACCCCATTAGTCGACATGCTTAGAGTTTAGTTTCACACAAGTATTTCTTCCGTCGTCCTCCAAAGCCCCCGGGTCAAACACTTGTAGGTCTTAAACTTTTTGTTTTATATTATCTGAATGTAACGATGAACGTGCGCATTACTTGTTTGTAACATAATTGATTTTAAATTTGCGTAACCATTCAATATGTATACTTGACAGAATAATCTTTTAGTGTTTATTTGTTTGGACACCAGTATTGGTTCATGAATTTAAGTAAGCACGTTTTTGGAGTTCTTTTCTGCATCAAAGAAGTTTTAGCTGTCATTTTTAATATGGATCTGACAGCGAGCGAACCTAAACTGAATCGAAATTGAATCGCTTTAAGATGTCATGGTAAGTCCCCTGATCTAGTGAGTGTCCATAGGCGATGATGATTGCTTACTACAATAAAATTCACTTGCTCGTTTTCCCAATGATGTAGCTTTTCTTGCAAAATATTTCATAATTTGCCACTTTTTAATAATAGAGTTGAAAAGTAGTTTAAAGTTTTTTTCAAGCTTTAAGTACTATGCAGTAAACAATGTGGTTATTGAGTGAGTTATCATTGAAAACTTTTGCAGCATCATTGCGTTTTTCTAAACATTGAGTTTCAATGACCTGTGGCGCCACCATTGCTAATACGCGTTGCAAATGTAAAAAGTTTACTTGTTATTTTGTTTACGGTCAACAAGGAAAAAGGATTAAAATGAAAAAGGTTGGAACATATTTACAATACTACGTGTTTATTTCATGTAAATATTTTATATAATTTTATTTTTTAGTCAATAGCCTATTTTATAAAAATAGTTCTATGCACTGATTAACAATTAATTTGGTAAAATTAAGATTGACTTATTGCTACAATAATAATAAAGTTAAGAGACCCAACGACATGATTCTTGTGCCGTGGAAATTAGAGCGGCCTATATTATAGGACGCGACATGCGTCGATACTTTATCACCATCCTAGGCTTCGAAGGCAACAGGCCTGTTCTGAAGTTCGTTTCGAGCCGTTCGATACATTGGTATTGCCATACATAGAGGCCTGCCGGACTAATGGGCACCTTGCCTCAAGGTAGCATTCTCGGAGACGTTAGTTCTTAATTTTATTTATTCGATTAAATGTAACGTCAAATACATCGCTAGTTTTTTTCTGTACACAGAACAACTAAATAGTTAAAATAACTTAAGTTGCTAAAATACCCAAGGTAACGTCACAGCACTGCACTACAAAGTCTATGTGTCTATCTACATTATTGTTACTTTAGATTTGGGAATATGTGCTGATACCAAAAGTCGACAGTTTTCGCCCAAGCGCCGAGAGTTGCATCGTCTAACTTAAGTACTTCTATGAACATCTTCACTATTACGTCTTTCAGATCCTGTAATAGAAAAATTAATTGTAATTGAAACAATCAGAACGACACGATGACATCATGACTGTAAAGTTCGACCTCGATTTTTACAATTCACATATCATTTGTAAAATGTAAAAAATATAAAAGTAGAAACGATGGGGTAGATATATGAAAGAAAACACGCTGCAGTGAAATGAAAAGGATATTTTTTTGTTAGAATGAAAAAATATTTTTTTTATAAGTTTAAAATGGATCCTACTTTGAAGTTATTTAAGAAAGTAGGTGATCTCCCCTTGTCTACGAAAATTATATTAATGACGCGTGAAATATATAACTCACAAGAAACTGTTTCTCTGTAATGTGCCTCTTCTTGTGGGACTCTCCGATCTTCTGCATCATGGCGGCGACGATCTCAGGCTGGTTCATATTCGTGACGGCCAGGCTGATGGCGTTCATCAGGTTGATCACGTGGGCTTTGAACTGGATGTTGTTAGCATATTCCTCTTCTGGCAGCTTTCGGACCATTTTGAAGAATTCTTTCGAGTCAGGGTAGGCGCGAAATAACCTGACGACATTTACGTAAATAAATAATCAAATAAATACGAATATCATGGGATAATTTACACCATTTGAGCTAGCTAGAGCTTCATACACATTAGGCGGTCTGGTTGTCTAATATGGTTAGTTCTTTTAAAATTTATACTTGAGAACAGGGCATGAGCGACATACTTCAGTTTCGTTACCTAAATAATCCAGTCCGAATTAAGTAAGCACGATTGTGTAGTTTGAATTTTTGAGTCAATATGTCAATCTTACAGCCCTTTTTTTCATTACCATCGAGCCATATTAGCAACAATGTAAGCGTGCGACACAGACCAGACCATGGTATACAGACTATTACAAATAGACCAAGAATTGACCCACTCCTCCTAAATATTCGCCCAGAGGGATCTTATCTTATAAATATTAGTGTTTAATTTTAAAACTCCCGACTACTTTTTTTATTTTTTTTGATGATGTTCCATGTTAATGTTCCATATCTAATTCGTATTTCACACGTCCTCTGAGCAGCGTCCATAAAACAGACAGCTAACAGTTGTAAATTTAAGTGCGCCGTTAACTCCATAGTTTCAATTAATTAATACGTTATTGACGCCATGTTGAATTAGCGACTCTTGTTTAAAGTTGAAAAGTTTATAGGTACTTATATCCTTCATAAAAAAATACAGCTAAAATTACATTATAGGGGATCATTAAATTATATTTTATCTACGAGTATGTCCGACAAAGGCAAAGGGTGTTACACAAAAACACTACGATTTTAAGTCATTTAAAAATCAACAACCATTTTGATTTATTTTAAGATTTTTCGTAGAAGACATCTGCAGTATTTAGCATCGCTAAACTATTTATTTTTCATGCTGTACAATACGTACAATACATAATAAGATTGCGATTACGAAGTGGTACTTAGCTTTAATAAAAACAATAGCAAATTCCTTTATCATTCGCAAGACACTCTCTATGGTAATACGAATGTTTAATATAAGATCAGGTTTACGCTAGTATAACAATGCCTAAAAATAATGTTAGGTAAGTACTTTTTGTCTCCTTACAACGCATGTTTTATGTTAAAAAAAAACCACCCAATGCAATACCTTCAGTGAGGGGTCACAAGGAAATTGAATCTCAGAATCTCATTGCACGTAGTCTTCAATTGAGCACGAATGGATTTATATTTATACCAATTAGAAGATGTGACACTTTGTCGGCTCAAGGATTCTTTCTATTATGGACCGAATTGTACCCGGATGCTTGTATTACGAGTGTTTTGTACTGTAACAGGTTTTTGTATTCTTGTTCTCTATGGCTTCAGGTATTGTTACGCCGCGTTCAAATAATGTAATATTTATATTGTGTTATATTTTTAGACTAGCGACCCGCCCCGGCTTCGCACGGTATATTATGCATGTATTATACACATAAACCTTCCTATTGAATCACTCTATCTATTAAAAAAACCGCATCAAAATCCGTTGCGTACTTTTAAAGATTTAAGCATACATAGGGATATAGGGACAGAGAAAGCGACTAACCGAGGCCGCCGCTCTTCAAGATGCATTAGTATTTCCAAAACGTATGGAACAAACCTCAACGCTTGGTCGGGGTTCGGACACGCGAGAAAATGCATTTGTGCAATCTACGCGTAAACCTAGCGGTAAGTCTGGTTCTAAGACCTCCTTTGTTCAACTGGTCGTCTTTCAACTAAAGCTGATATAGGTATACTGATAGCTCATCTAACTGCCTACCTTTTTAGTAGCTCGGTTCCGTTGCCAACCGAGTCTGCAGCGACGGGAGCCCAGGATTGCTGCACAGAGTACACCTCGCGCCGCGACAGCTTTGTCAGAGGGTTGACTGCGTCAGGATCACCGCCCCACCAGAGGTAGCTCAGCCAACCACCCATGGTCGCAGTGACACGAATCTGTGGGAAAACCTGCGTAACTGATTATTTCATAATGAGTGTAAGGTTTTATATTTAAGAGGCCTTAATGTGGGCTATCGCGTGTGAATTTGCCACTAGAGGCGCTTGTGTCGCGGGAGGTCCAATAACTTTCACTTTTCACTGGTTTTGGCGGGCTTCGTGGCATAAATAATAATTTCTTCCATTTACCTGTTGAAAAGTGATATCCTTCGTGAAATTATCGCAAATATGGATTTTTTGGCTACGAAAGTGAACGCTTTGAAAGCGGATTATTTTTCCGAACAAAACGGAACTGCACAACATTGCGGCATAGATACTCGATATGTTGATAGTTGTTGATAGTTATTTATAATGAATAAACTTAATGAGATAAAAGATTTAAAACTCTTTTTCGGAGGCGGGTTTTTCAATTTTAACGGGCTTGCGCGGATTAGGCAGGATTATATAACTCCGTGTTAATTCCTAACGCAAGGCTAAGAAGTGTCTAACGTATATGCAAAACTGTCATTTGTTACCCAATTTTAATATAGATTAATAAATCATGGTTAATCATTATCATCATCATCATCATCCCCAGCCTACGTCCCACTGCTGGGCACAGGCCTCCTCTCAGAATGAGAGGGCTTGGGCTGTAGTTCCCACGCGGGCCCATGTTTAATAATTGTTAGAAATTGTATGCATGCAACACTGGACATACTGTCATTATGATTGTCAGTTCTCTTCTGTTTCCTATGACCACGGTTGATATGTTTACCCTCTTGCGTTTTCTTAGAATAATCGATGTCAAGTATTGTAATCATAAAGCAGATTGCTACTAATATTCATTCATATACAGTGGTTGTCACAAACGTTGTTTTGTATTTATAAAGTGTTCAAATCCAAACCACCTCTGCGCTGTGAACATTGCTTACGTGGTCATCATCATCAACCTGTCTCAATAATAAAAGTAACATAATTAAGACATATTATCAGCAGGACATAGACCGCGATTACTTTTAACTAGTTCCCGATGGTTCGACGCAGTTGCATGTATTATTAAGTAATTGTGATCTAATTATTTCATGTTGATTTATGTCTTAGCGATTTAATTTTCAAATCCAATTCGTGCAAGCGGTCCTTTTTATTTTACACAAAACAAGTTTAGGCTCATTTAAGGTTAACTGACGTCTCTAAGCGTGACGGATAGTTGAGTGGAATGTATAGGTATGTACCTATATTGAAAGACAGTTTAATTCCAAGAGGATCCCTCTACTCAGGTGGATTTACGTTATTTGTCGGCGCTTAGTGGTCTATGTAACAAAATACGCCATATCGGTATAATTTACCCGAGACGTCTTCAGACATGCTATTTTTTTTAAACAAGTGCCATCAATGTCATTTCAATTCACTTTTCATTGGTGAAAAATTTATTAATTGGTGCCGCCAATTGCTCATAATTCTGATGATGATGATTGACGTGCTATATATATTACTTTTGCAACTTTGTGAGGATAAAATATTTCGGACCTTGACCGTTACTAGTAGACTTACATAATAGTCTGCAGATTTATATAAATAACACTAATATTTCGTACAAAAAACTACGACTAGCTCGATTCTTCGATCAATGTTTACATGACATGGCTCTACATGGACATAAACCTCGACATAAACGGATAATAATTACTGTTGGAATGAGTTTTGTCGTTCAAAATGCTCATAAAATTTATAGTTCCATTGTTTCAGGTCGTTATATACTTAACCGCAGAAATCTAGCGATATTAGCGCTTCTGAATGATAACATTGCATTCACTCGTAAACGAAACAATCCGACGACGTTTATAAAGTTACACAAAACACTCGAATTAAACTGAACGCGACCGCAATTAAACTTAAACTGAATGTAGCGATAATCATTTTCAAAATACTCACGTAAATTTGAAATTTGGAACTCCGTAAAGTTTGAGCGTGCGGTTCGCGCGCTGCGGTCAACGGCTGTGCGTGGACTGGTCTCAGCTGTTTACTACGGTGTACTATACATAGAGCTTTATACTTGCCCTGTCATTGTCACCACAACTCATTAATGGGAATTGAGTCAATACGCAACGTGCTCGCCGTTTATTTGCAGAAATGCATACAGTCGTCGGGCAGAAACTAAGCTAGAAAACTTAATCGAGTCGCGTATTTTATTTTTATACTATAAACTATAGTGTCCCGGAAGCTTTACAGAGTGTTATCGGACTATTTTATTTATTGCTGCATACCAAATTAAAATCCATTGCGTAGTTTAAAATATCCAAGCGAATACATACATTCATACAGATGACGTAGAGCTACTTTGTAAAGTAGATTGACCTGGGTCATACGTAGCTTCCCCTATTTGACTAGAGAAGACAATGTCAAGGGCAGGTCATTGAGCATAGCATTGAGGCCTTCCGACGACTCCACCATAATTACAAGTTCTATATCATAGATAGCTACGTACCTACTCGTCGTTGATATTGATGTCAAAAAAGTTCTCCAACGCATTCAAGTTTCAGAGAAATAACGTTCGTCTGTCTCATACCTCGCTGCAGTTGGATTGGTTTCTATGCTAGTCATTCAAGATCAGAATGGTGGCGTTAGTGTAAAAGCACTTCAACATCTCGATATAGGTAGTCACTTATAGTCAGTATAAAATGGCGTCGCTGAACGGTTTCAAGGGCCTTACCATGACGTCTTAATGCGATTCTTTAGCTATCATTTTTGTCACTTCTAGTATGGATCTGACAGCGATCGATACACTTTTGGTTTGGAATTGAATCGTATTAAGACATCATAGTAAACAAAAGTTTGTTCGTCCTCCATACACGTTACACATAACGGCCGATTATAATATTCCTTGGTCTTCTGCATAATATGGCGGAGCGTTATGTGGTATACGGAATCCAGGTTTTTTGGGAGGCTAGAAATCATCTGCTTTTGAGATGACTCTTGAAAACCAATTGCACGCTTGTATCAGAAGTGAAATAAGCCTGTAGTATGACAGAGCAAATAACGGGTTTTGTGTCCGTTCTGAGAAATTCTGTCGTGATTCCGTCATCACCCGGCGCACTAGGTACTGCCCATATGTAATCGCAGATAGGCTTATTTTACCGCCCTAGTGGAATGAATTAATACATTTTACTTATCTAATATTTATCTATCTACGGGCTAAAAATCTAACCAGTCACTGATCCTTTGAATTTTGCCCGGCAACACCTACTTGATAAGAGTTTCAAATTGTTGCATCACTTTTGTCCGCTGTATTGACGCATAAATCGGTAAGACGATACGTGGAATGAATCAATAAAAAAAAATTAAGTTATGGAAGTAGGTATTTTTTTTCATGACGTAAGATTTTTTCTAATCTTCACATGTACTTCTCCGTGAAGTTTAAAATTTTTACTGAGGTGATGCGAGATATTTTTAATTCATCTACATTAGATCTATGCTCACTTTAGGATATTTAGCGACGCATCTCTTGCTAATAAAAGCTATTAAACTTACCTATAGCTCGCTGTGAAAATTAAAACAATACACTTGCCCAAAACTTCAAGAAGTATTAAACTATTATAAACCTTAAATTCGCGGAGATCATTTTTATTCCCAAACCACATCACAAGCTGCTATCCGTAACGTTAGTGGTTTCTCTTTGATATCGTTCTAAAGTGACGTGTCTATGATCATTTATTATTCACGCAACCAAATTTAGCTACTTTCTTCATACATTCAAAGAACCGCTTTATTCTCTTTAGTTTGGTAAGGTTCACCTCGTAGTAAAACAGAGGGATAAAGTTGAAAGATATTCAATCCCCTATGGGCCTGCTCTATTACGAACTTGACCTAGTTTGACCTTATCGGATAGTTCAACGTGCTATCGTGTTAATACAGACGGAAATTAAATGTTTGAGATAGTAGACACATTTTATATACTTTCTCGCATTAACAATGTTTTGGAATCACTTGATATCACATTAGTCAGCTTTAAAGCGGTATGGTACGCTATTTTTGCGGTTGACTCTACAGTATTATGTGCGAACAGGTGTTTAATACAGGCTGATGTGATTTTTAATTTTTAGTTCATACTTTCAGAAAGTTTAGTTCACATGTATCTTGCATAGGTACACGTCGAAATCCACCCATTTTCTATGGTCAGAGCGCTGTGTCTATAGTTAACAAAAAACCAGCTAGTTAAAAAAATTACAACAGAAACCTGTTTTTAAATAACAAATTTGATTCTTCTATAATTAGAATTCACGGTTAAAGCCAACAAAAGCTCGGGATAAGAGAAAAAGCGTAATGGGCGAATAATGAAAGGACACAAATAAGTATTTATATTTTTTATTTCAGAGATCATTATGTTTCGTCAGCCTGTAATCATGCTCCTTAGGATTATCCCTAATAATAATACTTTATTGCGAAATGCGAATGATTCACTCCTATTATTTCAAGATTAGCTTCCCCATGATATATCTAGTAGGAACTTGGAGCACGGAAATCCCCATATGACAGTTAGCTCCAGGCCAAAAGGGTAGGGTTAATTGAGTTCAGTGAAATTGGGTGCCCGAGTATTCTCTTCACCGCAACGGCTCTTTTGACCTCAGTGGCTAGTACACGCACCGTTCTCGCTTTGATACTGAGTAGGTCTTTGAACCAACTTCGAAAATGGAGTGTAAAAAACCGGGTCACGTTTCATACAAGTTTCTACGGGAAGTGACCAGGTTTCTTGCTCCCGAGTGCTCACCTGTATTCGTATGTGGATGTTCAATGACAACTAATAATTTGTGGTGTAATTTGGAAAATACCTACTATTTTTGTTTTTAAACCGGATGCGCCATTGTATGTAGTTCCATTCGAACTTGAAGTTGTTTTTATTTTTAGTGACTTAGGATGAGAAAAAGTTTCCGATGAAGTGTCATTGAAGAAGGGATTCTATGGGCATTTGAAACTATATTTTTGACGATTCCTAACTTTTCATCTACTTACAGGAACGTTAACTTAAGTTTTTTATTCTGCGTGTTAGCCGCCTTTAACGCAGTTTGATACCTTATTGGAGCCAGATCAGCCCAGCGCCAGCGTTTATCACAAGCATAAAGCAGAGCATCCATCTCTTTTAGGCACTAACTGGGTAGAAAGGTTAAAGGTGCTTGACCCAAAGTGCGTATGATGGAATTTCGTCTAGTGCAGTCATACATAATGAGTGTTGCCTTAAAATATTTTGAGTTTCGCAAAAATATGTTCAAATAGGAAGTCCAGACATTTATCCCATGAATTGATGACGTCATCATTGAGTTTCAGGTCCTGCAGCATACCTACTAAGACTACTTTTGTTACCTGTAACAAAAAAAACAAATTAGATTAGAATCCTAACGGCAAGCACAACTACCTTACGTGTACTTTTTTTCATTGCGAGTGTTGCCATGTAACCTCTGTGCAGCGAGCGTCTTAGCTTTGCAATGAACAGAAAAGAAAATAAATACTGCGAATGTATGCTTTACTTTCGATCCAATCTGGAAATGAAAGGTACTGTATAGAGTCAAATGCATGGTAACGGTTAAGAACACTACATCGGTCTAAAATCACAGTTAGGTTTATTCTTAAAAAAAAGAGCGGGAATTAAAATGCGAGCGCGAATATCTACGTGACTTTTTTTAACGTAAATTGCTAGAATATGGCTACAATTTTGACGTAAATATTTTTTAGTATCTCATTCATTTTTAATTTTTTCTTAACGACTGTTAATATGATGTAACGGTTAAATAAATAATACTTCTATGTGGGAGTCTAAAACAATCTAATAAGAATCCTTGATCACCAAACATAGGTAGGGCTAAATCCCTCTTGGCGCTCCAAAAATAGAAATGAACAGCGTTTGTACTACTCAATCAGTATCTACTATTTATTTTTTATTAACGATAACCGATCCAAGTTTATGCAAGTCAGTTTATTTAGTTATTACGTACTTGATGGAAAAACTTCTACTACAGAATAAACAGTTGATTGAGCAATGTTTTAAAATTATAAAATTAACATTTTCTGTACGAAATTTCCTCATTTTTAACTAAGCTTTAAAGCAAAGCTAATTGTTGACTCTAGGATGCTGATATAAATACAATTATAGTACCTACCTAATTGATTGTACCTGAAAAGCGCACTCAAATTGGTAATATTCCAATCACTAACAGCATAATGAAAAGCTGAGCTTAGACTTCCTAATTATAGGAGGGCTACTCCATAAATCAGTAGGTACAGAGTATCTAAAATTCTAGAGGAAAATTACAAATCCAATAAATTCTGTCGAAAATTAAATTTTAATCTAGCAATGATTTTATTCAAAAATATTTTTACCATACATACATACATAAATCACGTCTTTACTCGTATCCTTTACGTAGTAGACAGACCCTAAGGTAACAAGACCAAAAGACAACGTTTAGCATGATTGTGGCCGAATAGGTGTAAAGGGGAATCAAAATAGTGATGGGTTCGGGTCATCGCCAATAACATGAGTCCTAAGATTTTCGCCCATTCCCTCGATGGGCTTTTACCATCTGCGAGAGAAGAGAAGCAACTGGTACATTCTATGTATTTTCTTTACTCCCTGACCAGAATGGAAGATATTTTTACCACTGCCGAATTTTATACTCACAGGTGTGATTTTAAAAATATATAGGGTTTCGATGTTTTACTCCTTGGTTTTTAATACTCACATTAAAATGATGCCTCTCCACTTGCCTCCTGCCATGTGATTCTCCTAGCTTATTCATCATAACGATCACCAACTCCGGCTGCTTCAGATGCGTCACTGCCTGGTTAACGGAAGCCATCAGATTGATGGCGTGTGCCCTAAATAAATAACTGGCTGCAAATTCCTCCTCTGTCATATTTCTGAAACTTTTGAAGAATGTCTTCGTTTCGGGATCGGCTCGGAATAATCTGGAAAGATAAAATTAACGTCATCAAGATTTGTGATAAGGTGGCCAACGAGCATGTGGGCCACCTGTTGGTAAGTAAGTGCTACAACCAATAGACATACAACACCAGAGAATTGGCATTGTTAATTTTTTTTAAGCTGTGCTTTTAACACCTTTATTTGATAAAATGGACTATTTCAATCAACTAATTTGAATATTATGCTTTTACGTAGCTTTGTTAATTAATAATAAATATTTTTTCGCTGTTTGATAATTCGTGAATTTAGACAGAATCCCAATCGCCTTCGTTCGGCTGGCTATAAAAAAACGGCTTTGTCTATGGTTTTGTAGATTTGACAGTGACACGTGACAGTTGCCGTAGCCAAACTTTTTTTTTTCATTTTTGTGGCAAACATTCGATGCTGGATTCTGTCTAAAAACCCGGTCGTTCGGTGAAACAAAGGTTCAAAGTACTTTTACAAAAATATCTGCAATCATAAAGTATTTTTGAAATCGGACAAGATAAATCGGATAATTGATGGTTTTCCTCGAAATGGTTTTCGAATTGGAGCATACTAAAAAAAATGAACAATGCCAATTGCTGATGCGTGGACAGCCTAGAGGGCTAAGGATACCTCGTGGGACAGTAATTTCACCGACCGTCTTACTCTGCACTGCAGTTTAGCGGTACGATTGGGTTTATATCATTAAAACATTGCCAAAGCAAGCACAGCGCCGGGAATTCTTGGATATCCTTGTTCGTTTCATGGAATTGCACGAGTTTTAAGTGAATGATTGCCGTCACAGTTTCACAGACCAAATGGGAATCCCGCCTTTGCGTGACCATACGAGTCTCGTGGGGGTGAAAAAGGTGTGTTAGTATGACGACACGACTCGTGTGCATTTGCACGGAATTCTTTTTTGCCAATTGCACTAAGCGAGAGGCGCACCTAACCAACTATTTGATGAAGTAATTAGTAGTAAGTAAGTATTAGTTTTCTGTATTCCTTGACGAGTTTGATGTTGTTAAGGGAAGTCTACCTACAAGTAGGTTTGGAATTATTTGTCATCACGCAGGTAGGTAATTGTAATACGTTAGAATGAAAAAGAAATATAATAATCGGCACAGTTTATTTAAAGATTTTCATAATGTCGCTAACTTCATTTATTAGAAACGTTTAGTACATACTTTTCACGATAGTTAAATAATAATACCTACCTAAAGCTGAACGCAGTGACTAAATTCAATAATATTTATTGGCTACGTGCCCAGGCGCATGATTTGATGACGGTGCAGAATTAACGCGTCCCGTGACAAACCTTTCCTTAGTTTTAGACTTTGCACGGGTTATTAAATTATTGCATAAGTTTGAGGAAGTTCTGTTATGAATGTGGGTGTGGGAATGTTTGAATGGGGAAGTGAATGAATACCTGTTTTATCCTTCCCCACCAGAGCTGAGGAATTACCGAAGCGAGTAAATTCTGGGCAAACGTCAGTAGCACAAAGTCAGTAAGAAACCTAATAGCATTTAAAATGATTGAACTCTGATGAAAATAGTTTGAAGATAATCTCAAAATAAATCTTGTTATCCACATGATTCCTTTTAAAGAAATACGAGACGCCACACTTGATCGTTACGAAATTCTGGAGGGCAGCCAACTCTAGTTTTGTTGGTGTTTTTTAATGCTGGAATTAAAACAGGAGCAAAAGGTAGGCAAAAACCGTGGACTTCCTGTGAAGTTGAACTGAAGCCAGCAAGTCATTTTACCAAAACTGAAAATTTGTTCACTTTCGGCTGAGTATAGGTACCTACTCAAATCGTTTCTACCACGAGTTTTTAACTATAAACTCGAGAATACGCAAAGCATGGCTTTATTCGAAGAAGTAGGTGGCTACAAGTTATTGAAGGAATATTAAAATTAAAATGCAGTAAGCAAGTCGCAATTCTCAATTACCTATGGGAAAATTGGCAGTGATGCTAACTGAACGTAACATAAACAATGTTTTCACAGTAGTTGACAGTTTGATGAGAACACGATCTAGACGATTTTGCGAGCCTATGTTCCGAAGTAAGAAATTCCAAGTTCGTATCGTGCCTTTTCGTTGACAATGTCACATGAGAGGGACGACGTGATACGAACTTCGGGTTTCGAATTTCGAGCTCTACGCAACGGACTGAATACGACTGATTCTGTTTTACAAACATACATACATATATTACGTCTTTATCCCTTACGGGGTAGACAGAGCCTAAGGTAACAAAAACTTAAGGGCACGTTTAGTATGATTGTGGGCGTATAGATGGAAAGCATCGCCTATAACATGATTCCTAAAATTTTCGCCCATTCCCTCGATGGGCTTTTACCATCTGCGCGGGAAGAGAAGCAACTGGTACATTCTATGTTTTTTTGTTTACTTTCAGACCAGCATGGAACATCTGTTTTAACATCGTCAATTAAGTCTTAAAGTACAATATCTATGCTGTCATCACAAAGATTTCAGAATATAATATTACATTGAATTAAAATAAAATAAAAACCCCACGCATTAATTGAGGACCTAATCATACGTAGGTAAATAAAAAATATTCAATTATATGCCAAGAATGGCTCATCATTTTGGAAAACAACTAACAATTCAAACTGCTGGACCGATTTTTATCAAACATGGCTAAGAACCAATGCAAGGAAACCGGCTTTCGAATGAAAAAAACCGCATCGATATCGGTCCATCCGCTTGAGAGCTACGATGCCACAGCCAGAGACACATAGGGGAGACTGGGGTCAATAGAAACACGGGTCAATAGAAACAAGTGCAATAACTACGAAACAAAAAGCGATAGCGGGGCGGTCCCTGAGGGGGGATGGATCTGCGTTCGTGTCAGAACCTGTGGAACAGTGCTAGCCGCGGCTCTGTGACCGTCGGAAATTATTACGTGAGTGTATTGCTTTTCCGGCACCAAAAGTAAGTATTTTTGATGTTTTTGTTTTGTATATTAGTCAAGATCCATTGGTAGTACTGTAATACTACTTAAATTTCTGTTTGTATGGTTATTGTTGTTGAATTTGTAGTGGTTTATGTATACCTACCGTCTACCGTTATTTTTCTACGATTTTAAATATTCACCATGACGTTGCTGGGTCAATTGAAACAAAATTTACCGGGTCAATTGAAACATTTTTTTTTGCAGTAACACTTCTTTTTTGTTTTTAAAAGGTAGTAGAAAGAGGAAGTCGACCATCTACACGGACACTCCCGAAAAAGAAGAAATTAGGAAAGAATCAGAACAGAAAAAACAGGCAAAGAACGTGAAAAAGATCTTGAGTAAAAAATAAAAGAAAGGTTAAAAAATCTAAGCAAACTAAAGAATTGACTTCTTCTGAAGATCTTTTTTTTTTTTCGTTAAATTAATGGTAAAAATAGTGTTCTATGTGTGGTGGGCACATTTGGGATTTTACAAATAGTTAATTACGTCAATCACCTTAACCCTAGTTAAGATGTATAACAATGGTTGCTCTTCCTATATTAAATGTTGATTACATTTCTAGATTAGTAATAGTTGATCTTATTACTTATGAATATTTAAATATTCTAAATGATTAAGCAAGAAGTACCATATGAAAATTTTGTTAAGTTAATAGCAATAAATGTTAGCTTTTTTCGTTAAGTTGATAGTAGAAACTACCTTTTACTGTGTTCTAATCAAAGACTGAGATTATGTGATTTAATTGTGACTAAAAAAATAAATTTAAATGATTATTACATTAAATACATATTTTATTTCTAGGTGTTTCAATAGACCCCATTCATTGTTTCAATTGACCCGCAACCAGGGTCAAATGAAACAATTTTCGAGGATTTCTAAAACACTTGTGATTCCGTATCTGATACCCATGGATAAAAATCAACGTAGCAACTTTAAAGCCAGATAACCTAGCTATAGTCGAAATCTTTCACAACCCAGTATTGATAGAAAATGTAGGCACTATGACCGTTTTTTCGGAAAACGTTTCAATTGACCCCGGTCTCCCCTACACACACACACACACGCACATTCACACACACATAGAAGTAATTTTTCTAACCTTTTGAATAATTCCAATCCATGTTTCAAAGCGTCCGCGTGTACTACAGCCCATGAAGTTTGAACTGCGTATACATCACGAAGGGTCAGTCCAGATATTTCGTTGACCTTATCAGGATCGCCCCCCCACCATAGATTACGAATAAAACCAACCACCATTTTAAAACACGTGTCTATTGTTAATACAAACACATTTAAAATCTGTTTACCGACCGAGACTTCTGCATATTGCCACTGTCTGTTCAATATTGAATATTATCTTATCTTATCCGGATAAGATTAATAACTGCCGTTATTGACATATGATTAAGTAAATACACAGCTTTTTGCGTTTCTAATTTAAATTTGTTTGAAGTGTTATCCGTTACTTTATCTACGTACTTAGTTAATTTATTTATGAGCGATATTAGCTATTCGTGTAACGTTAGGGAAGGTATAGATGAATTTAAGCATGTTCACGGTAAAATTAATATTTATACTACCTATGTATCTTTAAAAGCGGGAAATCCTGTATGTATGCAATGAATGTCATCAATCATCATTCATGGCATACCTTTTCAATGATTGTAATACTATTGTAGGTACTTACCTATTGTCTATTTTGTTAATGGGTTTGTTGATAATACTTTCATAATAATTTCGTAATACTTATGCTATGTTATAAATGTGTCTTCTTATGTTTTGTTTTCTGTGGTGCTCTCGATCAAGCATAGAATGGTTGTATTTTATAAACTATTCTAGTCCATATTTCATTCTATCTGCATGCACCACGATCCAAGAAGTTTGCACGGCAAATATATCTTGAACAGACAAGATAAATCTCATATTTTATTCGCTTTGTCAGGACCCCCCCCCCCCCCCCATTAATTAGGTACAAAAGAAAGTAATCGCAATTTAACATTTAGTAGGTACGTTACGTGTCTATTGTCAACGTACTAATACTACCTAGTTAATGTAGGCACGTAATAGTTTATGTATATTATGTATAATATAACATGGCCACTGTCTACTAAAAATAACTTATTCATTCCTGTTAAAATTACTAACAGCCATTTATTATGTTAAACATTATTCTAAGCTGCAAAGCAACTGTGTGGTTCACTGAAACGAACTTCGTCCGTGGAATAATCGGTATTCCCTGTAAAGAATCATAACCCGTTCGCTAGTATATGTATATCATACGGAATCCATGGTCTTGGTATGGTATGGTCTTGACTGGGGGTCATCACATATTGGTCGAGCGCTGACGTTGATATTTACCAACGTAAAGACATGCCAATCCAATAATAATGTCGCTTGCCGCCAGCCGACAGAAGGCCACTGCCACTAAAATTTGCCCATAGATAAGTCAACTCATTTTGCGTCGCCGTGTTAACGAATATTTTGGAAATTATGCGACAGAAATTACGCTAATCTGGCTTCAACCTAATGCTCCATTTTTTTTATCTAATGTACCTATGTAGATCATGAAATAAATTTATCTAAACATGGAGTCATGAGATGACTGATAATGCTTTTCCTCTGAACTGGTTTCTAATTCGATTATGTACGCAACGCAACTATTAAACTGTTATTTCGCGCCATTAAATTAAAACAGTTAAGTTGCCATGACACAAAAAAGTTGAAATTGAGTTTTTTGGAGACTTGCAAGTTTATGTAGACTTCACATTTTAAGCGTTTAACAATGTAACTGAAACAGCACACTGACAGTTTGACAGCTAAGATGCCAGCCAGTACTGACAGTACTGACACTGACATTTCGTTTTAAAAAACATTTTCCTGATTGCGACCACGTTTCTTTTGTTTTCTGTATAATTTTGTACGTGATGGTGAATATTAGTGAGTCTGCGGTGGAGAATATAGGCAAGGTCCTTAACAATGCTTCAAGACCGATGAAGGAGCGCTTCAGGGCGTTGTTTACTCTTAAAAACATAGGCGGCGAGGCTGCCATAAAGTGTATAAACCAATGCTTCGGAGACGAATCAGTGCTTTTAAAGCATGAGTTAGCATACTGTTTAGGGCAAATGCAGGATAAGAGGGCTATTCCGATACTACGAAGTGTATTGGAAGATAAGAATCAGGACCCTATTGTACGCCATGAGGCCGGTAAGTTTTGATAGTGTTATCATCTTCTTCACATTTTTGCACGTAGATGATAAGTTGTGATAAGTCAGCTTCATTCATAACTTGACAAGACACACCTTAAAACATTTTATTAATTAAAACCTAATTTTCTAAATGTCAGTGAATATTAGAACACATAGAAAAATCCGAAAAGTAAAGCTATGGCCGGGAATCGAACCCGGATCCTCGTCATTCCGTGACGCCTGCTATACCCCTACCACCCATAGCAGGTGGGTAGTCTCCGAATTTTTCTACCCGTTACTAACTGTCACGTGACCTATTGTTACTATGCGAATTTTTGTCGCTAAGTGTCATCTGTTTGAATGATGTGTCTGTACGACACAATTACAAACTCCCATGGAACATCTACTGCTCACCAGGGACGAGAGAACGCTGTTTTTTAAATAATAGGTACTATCAAACGAATCAAGAAATTTATTTCTTGATTTTCATGTTTTACTTTTTCGGTTTTACCGTTAGAAATTAAATTTCTAAAACTAAATTAAAATTAAATTTAATTTTTAGAAATATAATTTCTAATGGTAAAACCGAAAAAGTAAAACATAAAAATCCTACAATTTAAATGTAATATCTTGAATTAAGGTTCCTCATTCCAAAATGTGATGAATAGTTAAAAAGATTCTATTATTACAAATTCTAGGTGAAGCTCTGGGTGCAATCGGGGACCCGAATCTTCGTGAGCTGCTTGAAAAGTACCAACATGATCCTGCCATTGAAGTGGCAGAGACCTGTCAAATAGCTTTGCAAAGACTGGCCTGGGTGGCAGAAGACAAGCCTGAAGGTCTGTCTAAGAGCCGATATGCCTCTGTGGACCCTGCTCCACCAAGCTCTGAAGGTGACATTGCCAAGTTAAGTGAGATATTGATGGACGAGAATAAGCCCCTCTTCGAGAGGTACCGGGCAATGTTTAGTTTAAGGAATATTGGCACCACGGAAAGCATTAATGCATTGGGCGAAGGTAAGCAATATGTCATTTAGTTTTAATAGCACAATTTGTTTAACACAAATTAGGTAACAAGCGAAAACAAATTTTGTTTCAGGGCTTGTTGCACCACTTTCTGTTAAGTTCCAGTTATCTTAAGTGTCAGTTATCTATGATTCTGTCTCTATTTATTACTATGAAATTGTTTCTGTCTGCAGAGATATCATCATAGATAAGTTACACTTAAGTTAACTGGAACTTAACAGAGAGTGGTGAAACAGGTCCTTAGACTCCCACATAAAAGTGTAGCCATTGGCAATGATTTTTATGTCAACAATAAGTCACAGATAGTAGCACCCTCTTTCATTTCTTTTCTTTAATGTTAATGTCTAGTTTGAGTTTAAATTGCATCACGTTGAAGGCAGTACTTGGCCAATTTATGTTATGAAACACACATGCACACATCCATAATATCTTAAATTTTTACACTAAGCTCTTCATTTCAAATAGTCAGCTTAATTATAAGGTTAATTCTACTCTATTCATTGCCTATACTCATAGGGTGACGGCACCAGTGTTGGACACTTGAAGCTGACAAGCACCAGTAATGGATACTTCATTCTTAATTTAAAGATAATATGGTTTAAAATTTACTGTTATAAAAGAAATGACTTAGTGTATTTTAAATAAGAGTTATTGTGCATTATTGGGTTCATGTCCATTACTGGTGCCTTCACCCTAACTTGGGTTAAAAAGCATAAAAAATTGGAGTTAATTGAATTGCAGCCGGTACAAGTAACAATAACAATAATTGTGTTGACAGTATTTTTCTTTCTGCGTTACAGGGTTCAAAGCCAGCAGTGCGTTATTCCGCCATGAAGTTGCATTCGTCTTTGGCCAGATGCAGGATGAGCGCAGTGTGCCGTTCCTCGTCAAGACTCTGGAGGACACTAGTGAGCATGAGATGGTTCGTCACGAAGCAGCTGAAGCCATGGGCTCCATAGCTAGTGACGAATGCACTGAGGTTCTGAAAAGGTAGAATGCCATGTCTGTTGAAACATACATTAAATTGTAGCATTACCTGCAGTAATATAGCTTTTGAATTAGGTGGAAGCAGTTATGATGGTCAAACAAGCAAATGGGTCATCTGATAGTAAATGCCACCCATACACAGACATCTCTAGGTATAAAACAATTGCAAATATATATTTTTTTAGTTAACAAACCACTAAAGTAAACCTCCAAAGTAATCTATACTAATATTATAAAGAGGAAAAATTTGATTGTTTGTTTGCATTGAATAGGCTCCGAAACTACTGGACAGATTTCAAAAAATCTTTTGCCGTTAGAAAGCTACATTATCACTGAGTGACAGGCTACTCTTTACCGCGGGAAAATACCTTTTCCTACGGGAAAATTAATTTACCGCGGGCAAAGCTGCGGACGGAAGGCTAGTTGTTTATAAATTTCTTTGTTACTTTAATGGCCTGTTTCACCCCTCTCAGTTAAGACCCTGATAGTTTTAAGTGTCAGTTATCTATGATGTCGTCTGTCTCTTTCATAGAAAGAAATAGAGAGGGAGTCATAGATAAGTGACACTTGAGATATCAGGAACTTTACAGAGAGTGTTGAGACAGGCCCTAAATCCACGATAGTAATTGATAATACATGAAAAGCAACAAATTTAAACTATGAGTATAAAGACTGGTAGTCATTAGTAATACTAGTGGTAGCTTGTCGTCTACAATGGCGCCTTGTAGCGAAAACACCTAGTGGTTTCGTTTGATGATGTTCTTTAAAATGAGCAACAGTGTTGTTAAGTCAGTAGTATTCTTTGCTGCCTTACCTTATGTTGGCTCACAATAGAGTTCACCATAATGGCAGGGGTTAGTGTCTAAGGTGGGGTCATCCAAATGATCATTTTCAGTGTGCTTTAGAAAAGACACCGGGTTATTCAATCAAATAAACCATTCTAAAGACAATTCGAATTGTAATTCTATTTCTTGTGTAATGTATAGATAAAAGCTAACAGTATTTACGAAACAATGTGTATGTTCAGATATTTCAATAGTTTGGATATTTTTCTTCATACAATTATTAATGGTATTTCAATACTGACACTTATATTGTTTGTAATCTGTTCCTTTTCATTGTAAAAGCTGTGTTTTATTCTATGTTTCAGTGTTATCTGCTTCTGAAAATGTTGTCGTGTAGAAGTTGTAATCCAGTATATTATTGCAGGTACCTAAACGATCCGCGACCTGTCGTCCGTGAAAGCTGCGAAGTGGCTCTAGACATGTCCGAGTACGAAAACAGTCCAGAGTTCCAGTACGCTAATACATTACATGCAGTGGAAGCATGAACAATCAATTTAAAATCAATAGCTGGATACTGACTGAGTAGCCATAGCAACCTCACGAGACAGCCTCTTTCAGTACGATTAGGAACCCTGTGGTATAACATTATTAAGTTTGAACAGTGAGTACACTTATTTGTCCTGGTGCTAACAGCCTATAGTATTCCCCTTGTGTACTGTGTGTTGTTGTTGGGCGGACAGAGGCCTGCGTCGAGTTATCTCTCTAATTTTATTGTTACGCTATGTTTATAGTAAAAAAATATGCTTCTAGCATCTGTTTTGCGAGGCGGTCCGCTCAGTTAGTATCTGGCTATTTATGTATACTAGTATAGTGTATGGATTGACAAACTTGTTGCAATCATGCAATGTAATGCAAAACACACTTGCAGCATTTGTTGAAAACATGTATTTTGTAGGTAGATTTTTGCTTTGGCTAGTTTGCTCCCTTAATTTGGTTTCATTGAAAATATATTGTAACAACATATTTCCATCACAAAATATACTCGGAAGCAAAAAATTCGGGTCACTTTTCATACGACTTTCTAGGAGAAGTGACCCGGTTTTTTTTTCCCGAGTACCTATATAGCTGTAACATAACTCTCATTTAAAGGAAAGCGGCGAGGAAAGCCGTGCTACAAGTATATTTATTGTAATGTAATTTATTTAAATGTGAAGCATATTTTCTTCTACCGACGAAAAACAAGTATTTTTATAAATAAATTATAAAGTATTATTTATTTCGCAAGTTTTATTTCCCACTCAATGCAGTCATAAACATTAAATTTTATATTGATTTGTATATAGCCATAGAAGTACCGAATTTCATAGCAACTGCTGCGTTTGCTAAAAATATGAAAATCAGTGTGAAAATAAAACGCAATTTTTAATTCAAATAATGTAGCTTATGAAATTACATATTACGATGTTCTCAATGAAGAATTGTTTAATAGTAATTATTAGTTTATTGTTTACGTGTGCGGTAAGTATCTGTTTAAAACTAAATCGTTTCGAGGCGAGAATCCATTTAAAATGAAATTGGACAATTTTTTACAATGTCAATTAGTTACATGAGAGTTATCTCAATACGCAGTTTATGAATTACCTAAGTTTTCTTACTATTTACCCAACAGTGTATATGGGGACCGATTCTTGAAATTATATCACTCGAAATACCATTTTAAAGTGGTAAAATTACGTGTAATGCTTAAAATAATAATAATCGCATCGAATTTTAGAATTATTGACGAGGTTGTTGTCTCTTATTTCAAATTCAACACAATTTTTACCACTTTAAAAAGGACTAAAATAAAAAGTATCTAAACTGCGTATACTGTGACGTGGTAACATGAGGCTAGTTTAAAGTACGCCTTGCCGTGTGCGTACAGTCGCAAGCAAACTGATTGAGACAAGCACACGTATACGCGGCGAGGCGTAGTTTGAAGTGGCCTCACTGCGGTTCGCAACAGGTAAGTACCTACTCTGTCTTGACTTATTTAGTTTGAGTTTTCGAATGGTATTATCAAGTGATCCGCTTTCTAAAATCAGTTAAGAACAAAAATATTGTTTAAATTTTTGCAGTCATCCGACGTGTTAGAAGAGGAGCGCTCCTCCTACTTCGGTTTTACCCACGAAGTCCTTATATCTGGAAGCACAAAGGAAGTTGGGCAGCAGCTGGAGTTAGCGGTGTGGCAGCACGCGCGTGGAGACCGGCGCGTACGCAGATACTTTGACAGTTACGACTCGCCCTTCGTCGGGACACGGAGGAGTATGGATGATGACGAGGATATAATGCTTGAAGCAGGGCCGGATTTAAGGGAGGACAACCGGGGCTACAGCCCCGGGGCCTCCACAAATGACGGGCCCCCACAATAGACTTCGGAAAAAAAATCAAATTTAGACTAGTGTAAACATTAGTGAACGACTTGGGAAGTAAAGTAATTTGGTGCCAGAGGGCCTCCACTCCTTTGTTGCCCAGATGCCTCCAGACCTCTAAATCCGGCATTGGCTTGAAGGAGACGTCAAAGAGTGAACTCTAGCATATCTGTGATCTTCTAACCTTGGCGCACACTTTCATTGATGTTAATGATCTTAATGTTTAAGCTAATGTCCCTCGTAGCCAAAGCTCATTAAAAAAAAACTTGACTTGCAAGATGGACTCTGTAGGTTTTATTTTATTACATTGCAAGGCCGAGATGCGAATGGGTTAGTACCTAGTCATCGACGGAATGAGACCCACAAGATTTTTCTGGAAAGTTTAAACTGGGCTTAAAATTAGGTGATCTTGTTTAAGTACGCAGTTATTTCATGCAATAGGTACTCTGAAATTGGATGTCGTGTGATGTTTCAAATTAAAAAAAAGACAATCAAGTTTCTTCTTTTTGGTAACCTCCATCATAAATTGCATAACTGGTAGCTGTTTTCGAGGAATTTTCATTGTGTCAGCACTTTTACTTATTATACAGAGAAATTGAAAGTTCTCACGGAAAGCTGCTAAGTTGAGGGGCAGAGCATCTTCCAAAGAACAAAAAAAGATTTTGACGACTCGACTACAATAACTTTTGAACGAAGTATGCAAAGGTAAAATTGAGACATTTACCTAACACACAATAGGGAAATCACGATTCTATATTAAGTATATAAAAGCTGTGACGAATAAAACGTTATTTTCGTCAGGTACCATTTCATCGCGGCGTTATCAACTTATCACAGCGGAAGCCGTTCGACACGCGCAAATAGACGAAGGTGTCATTAGGAGCTAAACACATCGCATATCGTGGGTTTCGTAATAGCCCCGCTTTACATCCCTATGTTGAACGTTCGAGAATTATCTATACGTTGCGATGCTTGTTAGGTAGGCGGCGGTTGCGAGCGTTTAATATTTCAGTTCGTAATAAAACGAATTTTGTATGCGGCATTACACGTGCTTGCTTTTGAATTCGCTGAAGCGGCGGCCTGCTTTCGAGGGAAAAGCGGCGCGTCTAGTACTTTATTTAGTTAGAAGACAGTCCTTCCGTTCGGGTAACTTTCTGTTCATCAAAATATCAGATTCCCAGTATACCATACTTTCTTTATATTGTGTTCGTTTTTGTATCAGTTTTATATAATACCATGTTTTCAAGACACCATGTTCCCTATAAAATCCAAAATATATAATTTCGAAATCATAAGTCTCTAAAGGAAGTAGGTGTTTCAAGTACCTACTCGTACATTTTTTTTTGCGAGCCTAGTGTTTTCATTATTTGGTATTCTGGGAATTCGGTTTAAAATGGAACATTCTGTATTGAGAACGAGTTGCTTTCGCAATCCGATATATAAAGACACAAAATAACAAGAAAGTGTGCTACATATATTGGGAATTTGATATTTTAGAAATCGGGTAAATCGGCAATCTAGTATTTTTCAGTTATGATATTTAGGGAATGAGCGGTTTAAACTTTCATATTACGCAGCAAGTAAGTGCCTAAGTACATACATAAATCACGTCTTTATCGCTTACGTGGTAGACGGAGATTAAGGCGTTAATTACTAAATGCTTAAACAGTAATTAGGTACGTAAATCTAAAAGCAATCGTATTCGTCTTTTACTCTCAAACGGTATAGGATGACGTTAGATAGAGATTGCGAACGCAATGAGGGTTACCGTATTTGTGTTCACCAATTGGCGTCACTGTCCAGTAAGATATATCACTTTAGCTGTTTTAAAAGTACCTATTGCTATTCAGGGTTTGTTTCAATTAATCTTTCATAGCAAAATATTTATTATCATCGGTCTTGCGCAGACTCTTTTAAAAATTTGCAAAAATTAAACATCCACAGACAAACACTAAAAACCGTGATATAAAACCAGAAAATGCAACTTTTACTACTAATTTGACGTTTCTGTATACCTCACGCTACACTAGCGCCTCTAGCGGCGAATTTATACGCGGCAGCCCTCATTGGGAGCTCCCGCACGTAATACATACCACACATTATGACATACGAGTAACGTTTGATTCGCGTACACACCTAGTTAGCACCTTTTGTTTAAAACTTGTCTAGTTATGCCGGTTATCAAACTAAATCTCTATTCATCAGCGCCTAACGCCGCAGCAGCGACTGGTACGGACTTCAGCAGAAATGTACGATTTAACCATTGTCAATGTTCCCATTACAAAGGTAGGTACTTATTACGTTACCAACTAAGCACCTATCTTGTTTAAAATCTATAAAATGTATCTAACTTCATACGGATTCGGGGCGACATGATACTTTTCGGTCCTAATATTAAGTATACAGGGTAACATCGCTTTCTTCCGCCACTAAAACGACTTCCTTATCTAGAAGCAATCCAAATTCAAGTTAATTCGGGTAAAGTGTCGTTCAAAAGATGTAATATGTAGTAAGCGCGGTGGCAGCTTATTAACAAGGCAGGTGATATAAATTACGAGGCCTTTGTAAAGGTTAATATCAAAGTGCCAAGTCGGGTAACGCTTTTTGTACAGCCAGTGTGGGCTAAATTGATGATGCGAAACCCAGTTAAAAATAAAAATGTGACACAAAATGGCGGATGCGTGATGCCGTGATTATGAGAAATAGTTACCCAATGGCGATGGTGCTGCTATTATTCTTTCGTTAAAAAAATCGAATAAAAGCTTTCTGTTTACTATAGGTACTTTTTGTTGGCTGTAATTAATTGCATTGTCATCTATCTCTCATAATTATGTATAGTATACCTACCTACCTAAGTACCTATCAAATTTCAAGTCAATAGGTACAACAGCTAGAAATGGGTCTGATTTTAATCGCAAGATTCGATCTGTACCTATGTTACGTACTAATATCTGTATGTATGTAGTTCCTTTTGTTCAAATACAACTATGAAATAATCAGTAAAATCATAAACGAGTTATACATAGAACCTTTTAGTAATTATTAGGACTTAACTTCACATACCAATAACAGAAAAAAGCATTGGTTAATATTAACTGAATATTTCAAGTCCAGTAAATACAATTTTGTGGAAAGTTAGGAACAAACAGAAGCAAGTGTCACCACAAGTTCACCATGCGTGGAGACGCATTCCTTTGACTTTGTACTGTCATCCGGTTTTGAAGAAACAAGATGTAGTTTAAAAATAAATCGCTAGTTTCTGTTTCTAGTTGCTCTACCTAGAAAAGCCGTGTAAAAACAGCGGTTCCTCACATGGGGAAGTTTGTAGACTAACTGAAACTAAGTTGTTATGAAGTGGCAAAGTTAGCTTGTACCTCATATTTGGGCGAGGCAGGAAAGACCCGGAGTAACATACTGGCTACTGCAGCTCCCAAACTTGTGCGGTATAAAGTTGTTGCTTTGGATTTTATTAACACTTCCTTTTAGATATGGACAGCGGGGAATGAAACTATGTAGGTAAAATACACGGAGGACACACTATAGAGCCGAGCGGTGCAGGTAAAGGCAACACACACACAAATGGACATACGTACACACACGCACACCTTTTAAACCGTTATTTAGTTACTAGTTAAAGTTAAGCAATTTAGAAATGTGACATTAATACAATTACAGCAGGCTTAGTTTCTACTCAAACTTATTTATTACGCCACCTAATTAGTATCAAATTCTCGAATGAATTTTAAGCTTGGATTAATTTGGTCGTTTGAATATGAACGAATTCCATTCCTCTAGTGGGTTCTTAATTAAATTTTATTCGAGTTGACTTTGAATAAATAAAACCTTTGTCAATAAAGTGGAGATCGTATTAAAAACGTTTTTTGGCATTCTATTGAATGTCTAAAATTATTATTTGGTAAATCACAACATAAACGCTTTTGCAAAATTATTAAGTAACTACCTAGGTGGGTGACTGCGATTCCGTCTGCGTAGAATTAGCTTGTCGATATCCCGCGGGATCTACGCAAACCCGGGAAGCAAACTATCCTATGTCCTTCTCCGGGACTGAAACTATCTCTTTACCCAATTTTATTAAGATCGAGTCATTGGTTTAGGCGTGAAACCGTAACAGCCAGACAGATATACAGAGTTACTTTTACTGTCATTGATTAAAATGTGTTACATTAAATAGTAAAAGTATTGGCGTAACTTGTCGAAGCAGGAAGCATTCCAATGTTCGAGGATTCGAGCCCGGGCTCGCACCTCAGAGTATTTCGAAATATATGCGCGATTCAAATTTACTCTGAGCTTTTCGGTGAAGAAAAAGTAAGTAAGTAAGTAAGTAAGTTATTTATTTATGATACACAGGTAAATTACATAGGATATACAATAAATACAATTAGGTTGCTCTGTGATCTACCATAAAGGTGTACAAATATTAAACTTCTGCGAAGCAATTCAATGGTGTGTGTGAAGTTCCTAATCCGCCCTGGGCACTGGCACTGGTAATTCTGAGAGGAGGCCCGTGATTAGCAGTGGGACGAATATAGGCTGGAGATGACGGTAATGACGATATGTTATAATTAAATCCATATTCACAAAATTGGGACTCAGTGTCTCGTTCTTATACACTACAATAAAACTATTATAAAGAGCTGGGTCTTATGAGAATAGAATCTGAATTTGGATCGGCATCGGTCAAAGTTATTCTTCTGAAGCACTCCGTGTCAAGTGTCTTATTCACGCAAAGGAATGCCAAGCACCAAATGCACACAAATTTACTTAAATATTTTGGGGTTCTTCATTTATAACGCATCCATTCTAGGCATACCCAAATAGTTCATATAGCTAGGGCATATAGCTAGCTCAAACTGGCTGTCACTGTCCGTAAATTCTCTACTTACAGGAGAATTTTCATATGAGTAGAAACTATATGGAGAGAGGGGAAGACACAGTAACACCCTCTCTACTACTAGGGTAAGGGGTTATCTCATGCAAGTTTATTTTGGTTTGCGTCACATTTGCATTTAATCTACGCGAGATTACAGTCAAAGTTGAAACTTAGAGCCGAATTAATATATGAACTAAACTCGAGAACAGTAGCGTACCTACCTACTGACGTTAGTTATGACGTCATTCGAACGTAACGTCCAGTAGAATATAGTACTTACGTATTGTACATAGAGTATTTTCGCAAGCCGGGCGTTTTAAAAATCCTCAAGCGCAAGAAATCGGATTAAACTTACGTAATCTTCATTTTTAACGTCCCAAGTGCCCGTAAAGTTTTCGTTTACGGGAACGACCATTTTATAGAGCATTTCCTAATACGGGCTGTTTTTGGAGCGCTACGAGAGTAATCCTATCTTTTATTTATAATGTACTCGCCTCTGAACTGAAACTTCTCAGTGCTACGAATTGGACAAAAGGTTTAAGGATGCCTTGCACACTGGGAGACTATGGAGCACGGTTACTTTAAGCTTTGAGAGTCGAGCCCATGTCGAGCCTGATTTTAAACGAATAAAATTTTAGCATTTCAATTTCTTTTTTGATATGACATTTGACTTCCAAAGAAAGACCCACCAGTGGGTCGCGACCCATAGTTTGGGAAACCCTGTTGTACACTGTAATTTTTTGACATGAACAGCATGTCGAACCCGTTCAGGTAAACGCCTCAAATACAATGAAAAATTGGGAGATCTATTAGCTGCACGTCACTTCAATGCGAACATTACATTACATTAAGTACTCGGTATGCTTTGTGTAAGTTTTCTGTCACAAAATACGTCTCGAACGCGTTTGCGTTAAAATGTCAAGTACCTACTATGAGAACGTTTGCTGCCGTTTCGATCCGCAAGTGGCGCTGCCAATGATTGCATAGAAATTGAGACGTTTACGTGTACGCGTTCAAGACGTTTTTATATGCGAAAAAGTACACTAGAGGCTTTGATCAATGTGCATAATATGTAAAAAATAAATTTGGAAACCTTTCGAGCTGAGCGACACCAACGCCGCGTCACGTCAGCGTCGTACATTATCTGCCGCTGTAACGCCGCGTCATTGGGGGCAGTGTCGTTTTGCTCAGAACTTCATCTTTAATCTCTAGTCTAGTAACGGAGCGCAGACATAGCTAATCTCGGTATAATCTATAACAATTTCTTCCATGCTGGTCCGGGAGAAAGAAAAAACAATGTACCAGTTGATTCTCTTCCCGCGCAGATGGTGAAAGCCCATCGAGGGAATGGGCAAAATTCTTAGGAATCATGTCATGGGCTCTGTCTACTCCGTAAGGGATAAAGGCGTGATTTATGTACGTATGTATCTATAACTATAGTCGTCGAGCATACAAGTGATGACACAGCACGACGTTAGCGAGATTCTGCCCCATTAAGTTGTTACACAACCGTAAGAGTTAGAAACAATTTTGCTCGCGTCATGCATGATTTCGATGTACGTGTGTTGGTTGCGGATAGGCAGGTACATGAGCGACCTAATGTCACTAGTACGGGCTTATAATTTTATTCATTTGAGGGCGATGATCTGACGTTCAAAACACGTTCAATGATCAATACTTTCATACTGAAAAGAGCTGTTATTCGTGAAAATTACTTTTTCCGAGACTTTCAATAGCTCCATGTTGGTCTGGGAGCAAAGGAAAAACATAGAATGTACCAGTTGCTTCTCTTCCCGCGTAGATGGTAAAAGGCCATCGAGGGAATGGATAAAAATAGGAATCATGTTATAGGCGATGTGGCTACCCATCACTATTTTGATTCCTCTTTCCACCTATACCCCCACAATCATGCTAAACGTGGCCTTTAGGTCTTATTACCTTAGGCTCTGTCTACCCCGTAAGGGATAAATACGTGATTTATATATGTATGTATGTATGTCCAATAATTATCGTTACATTTCAGCCAATTTACGCAAAACCTTAACTAGTTATTAACTAGTCAAGGTAACGGCTTTTCATGCGGTTTTATCAATAGATAGAGATTTATTGATAAAAGCCTATGAGTTTATTGCGAACGAACGCAGACGCAGCGGAGGATTTTGTTTTATAATATTACTAGCTTCTGCCCGCGACTTCGTATGCGTAGAATTATACATAAAAACCTTCCTCTTGAATCACTATCTATTAAAAAAAACCGCATGAAAATCCGCTGTGTAGTTTTAAAGATATAAAAATTTGGGGGATAAAGCTGTTCGCGTCCGTGGGCTTTAGCTCTAGTTACCCACACGTGTCCCCTGGGTAGCGCCAAATGAACAGCCTCTTTCTGGTGGTAGGCTTCGGCCGCGGCTTGTCACCACCCTCCTAACCGAGCCATGCCGCCAAGCGGTCTCGACCGTGTTCCGGCATGTGGTTAGGTGTAGCCATTATGGGAGGACGGGTCTGAGCATTAACTTGCTTGCAAACCGGTTTCCAGTGCCGACGGTTAGCTGCACCGGACGCCTGTTCGTGGAGGGTAGCGGGATCCGAAGCACGGTGCTCCGCTGGCCGACCGCAGTTAGTAGGGGGCCCAAGTAGGGGTTTCGCCAACCTTGAAAGGCTGCCCCGCCAACTCGCGAAAAATCCCGGAGATGCGCTGTAGTGCCGGTTGGCGACCGGAGAGAGGACCTGACAGCCGTCTTTGGGGGGGTTCGGGCGTCCCCGCAGTCTCCAGACCAGGCTCTCCGTGTTGTGGCTCGCTTTCGCGTGCTGCTGGGTGAGCAGCATAGTTGCTGTTCAACTGCCGTTTTCCCTAGCCTATTCACCCTTCCTACATTATTCTTCTAAAAATTAATTCATGGTTAAAGCTAAGAAAAAGAGCAAGTGCCTACAGCGGATGCACATCCTCTCACTCAAAGTGCACCTCTCAAATATCCGAGGCTTGCACTCCAATCTCACTGCAGTCCACCACCACCTAGAGACCGCAAAGCCACACTTGCTCTGCCTCACCGAGACGCAGATAGGATGTCCTTTAGACGCGGCGTACATGCACTACCCTGGGTATACTCTGGAGCACTCTTTTAAACCACGCGCTGGTGTCTGCGTGTACGTTCGTGATGACATCTGTAGTCGGCGTCTCCGCAACCTTGAGGATCCTAGCTTTTCCACGCTCTGGCTGCTGATGGACACCGGCGTCGAACAAACCGTTTACGCCCTGGTCTACCGGTCGCACAGCGGTGACCAGGAGACTACCAGGCTTTTTGAATATCTCAGTGATGCGGCAGGTGTAGTTCAGCAACGGTACCCGCGCGCGCAGTTGGTTTTCTTGGGAGACTTTAATGCTCACCACGAAGACTGGTTGTTCCCCTACAAGGTCACGGACCATGCAGGGAGGGAAGCTCGCAAGTTTGCGCTTTCCCTTGATCTTACCCAGCTGGTTCAGGAGCCAACTCGCGTGCCGGATGTTGCCACACACACGCCTAATTGCTTGGACCTTCTGCTGACGACTGATCCGGACAGATACAATGTGTCAGTGTCTTCTCCTTTGGGTACTTCTGACCACTGCCTGGTGAAATTTGTGTCACAGTACTCTCCCCCTGATAGCCGGATCGGCACTCGGCGGGTATGGCGATACAAGTCAGCGGATTGGGATGAGATGCGACATTTCTATGCGTCTTACCCTTGGCGGAAAGCCTGTTTCTTTAGTGACGATCCGTCGAGCTGCGCGAAAGCCGTTACCGATGTGTTGCGTCTGGGTATGGAATATTTTATTCCCTTCTCAGATGTAACAGCTGGTGGCAAAGCTCGCCCATGGTTTAACGCTGAGTGTGCTCAAGCTGAGGCTCTTAAGCACTCAGCTTACTTAGCATGGGCTGACGCTCGTAGTCGCAAAGCTCCGGATGTACACGTTAAGAAACAGATTTTTAACAAAGCTGCCAAATCCTGCAAAAAGGCTATTCAGAAAGCACGATTCCTCCATGTTGGTCGTATTGGTGCCAAACTGGCTTCTTACCCATCAGGGAGTAAAGCGTTCTGGTCCTTGGCCAAATCGGTGGAGTCCAATTTCTGTCGCCCATCTTTACCACCGTTGCTGAAGCCAGATAAGTCACTAGCTCACACCGCAGTGGAGAAGGCTAACCTGTTTGTCTCTCTTTTTGCGGAAAATTCGCGTCTAGACGCTGGTGGTGCAGTTCCTCCCTCTATACCTCATCGCGGAACGTTTATGCCGGAGGTAAGGATTCACCAGAGAGAGGTATTAAAAGTGCTACGTTCTCTGGACGTGAATAAAGCTAGTGGCCCCGACGGAATTGGCTAAGTAAAGTTTTTGGAAGAGGTGCAAATTATATTTTTTTTCGATAGTCGACGTCTTAATAATCCAGGAACTGCAGCTCTTTTATTTTTATTCCCTATTATTAATGAGATATAATTTTTTAAATGCTCGATATGACATTTGTGAGATTTAACGGCCGAAAAGCTCTGTTGCCTAGAACTAGCTTGTAATAAAAAAAAACTACGTCAACTGTCACGTTTGACGTTGTCAAAAAATAATACCGCGGTTCTGTTTATTTGCGTTTGCGTGTAATCAGTGTTAGCAGTGTGTTTTTTAATGATATTTCAACGACCTCAGCACAACCCCTGGACTTTCGATATTGCCGCACTTCTCTTCGACCTTTGCACGATATTTGGACTACGATTTCAGCTACTTTCGACGACTTAGGCACTGCTTCTTGGACTTTTGGACTTCTACACGAGTATAATGGATTTGGTCGATCCCCAAAGCACTGCAGAGGAAATGAAGTATTACAGGGATGTACTCCAATGCTTTGTACCGTCGTGTAAGAAGTATAGACGGGATTTTCCAAATTCCGTGTATTTGAGCTTACCAAAGGCTTTACAAGCGACTTGGTGCCGAACTCTAGATATCAACTGTCCGAAACGGAACTTGTATGTCTGTGAGGAACATATCAATGTGAGTATATTGCAGTTAATGTCGCTGTAAGAAATTAAGAGTATTGAATGTAGTAAAATGCTTTTCTTATATTTACAGATTGAGGAAGATTGCTACAAAAGTAAATCTGGCAAGTTACGCCTAAAAAATACTGCAAACTTGATATTAACCAAAACATACAATGAGATTGTAAGTATCAGCTAGGTGTCTTATTTTATAATTTGTAATTTTTCTCCACTATATTAATTAACAAGTTTATATAAATGTTCAATGTGTTATTATGAACGTAAACACAGGATATTTATCCCTTGCCTATTGTACAGTTACCTACTAAAAATAAATCAATTTTTACACCTTAGTTCATTGCTACACCTATTGTTTTATTTGGTGAATCTTCTCCTGTCTTCTTAAGGCAAAAAATTAAGTGTTAAATGGATGCTCATATGTACTTAATTATGTGCTTATTTTTAGGAAATGTCGAATGATGAAAGCAGCCTAACGGAACAGCCACTGGAAAACACAAAAGATCTGGCTACTATGTCAAAGCAGTTACTGCAACATGGGACCAATCCATATTCAAAGGTAAAATTATGTACCTGTATAAAAAGAAAAATCAAGTGACCGATTGAGCGATAACAATTTTTCTATGGTAGGAACCATAAAACCCTACATAGTAAAAAGTTGTCAAAATTGTGAAAGTGTAAAACAATATAAAAGCTAGTTGTTATTATAAAGGGCTAGTTTGTAAAATTAATTTGATTCTTTTTTTCCAGTGTGATTCTTCAACTCAGACCCAAATCATATACTCAAACAAAGCCGTTATGGTGAAACCATCAGTAAAATGTGTAGCCTGTTCAGCTAATATAAATGTCTCACTTATTGCTGAAAAAATCATGCCAAGCAAGCCATCATCTTCAACTGCAAGTCGTTCATCAACACCAACATTATATGAACCCTCTAGCCCCTCATCGTCAAGCTCAACCAAGGAGACAGTAAAGGAAGGGAATGATATGTCAGGACGTACACATATCTTAAGAATTATTAAGGAAAACCCCAAAATGTATCTTGGTCTTCCTAAGTCATATTTTTGGTTGATAATTTTTTTAGCCAAACAATGCAAATTACGCCCCCTGCATGTCATTATCACCTTATTTAAATTAAAGCAAAATGACACAATACAAAGAATAAGTCATCACTTTCATTTAAGTCAAGTGACATTGCAAGAGCTGTTAAGAATTTGTATACCGCATCTGGCAACTTATTTACAAATGTTTATATACCTGCCAGAATCCATCATGATTAAAAAAACATTGCCCCCTGTTTTTAAAGTGAGGTTTGCTAACGTACAATGCATACTTGACTGTTTCGAGATCCAGATTGAAAAAGCCTCAAATCCTGTTATGCAATCAAGGACATGGTCACAGTATAAATCATGCAACACATTAAAATACTTGATTGCATGTTGCCCAAATGGCTTCATATGTTATATTTCGAAGGGTTATGGAGGAAGGATTTCTGACAAAGCTATTACTGAATGTAGTGGCTTTGTCGATATTCTTCCTCCGGGGGCTGTGGTTTTAGCCGATCGAGGCTTCAAAGGCATAGAAACTCTCCTATCGCAGAGACACGTGAAACTACTTCGGCCCCCAAGTGTTTCCTCACAGGAAACGCCAACCAAAAAGGAGGTGATCCAAACCAAAATTATTGCCAGCTTGAGGATACATGTGGAACGTGTGATAAGGAGATTGAGGGAATTTGCCTTTTTAAAGCCTCATTCGGTTATAAACCATAACCATGTCAGATATGTGGACGAAGCAGTTATTATAGCATGTGCTTTAGTCAATTTGCAAGGCGACATAATAAAAATACAATAATTTTTGCTTTGTTTTATTTTAAAATGTACAAATTAGTTATAAATATAGACTTTTTAACAAAAATCTTTTTGAAAGACCTATCCAACGAAACCTGATGTGGTATATAAGAAAAAAATCACCATACTGTACACACATACACAACACATAAATCACGTCTTTATCCCTTGCGGGGTAGACAGAGCCTAATACTGTACAGTTGAACAAACAGAATTGCATACCTCTGTGGAACATTTTTATCATAAATTACACAATGATTTCTTTGGACGTATGAGTAAGGTTTCGACTGTACCTCTTCTACATAAAGTCATATTTTAGCTGGGGTTCATGATAACACACATCAGAAGTCAGAATGGGGTCCTCATATTATGAAAATGAAACATCCTTCGGAACTTAGTCTATCTTAGTACAGATTTAGCCCATGGTAGTCAGACCTTTGTTATCCTTACTAATATTATAAATGCGAAAGTAACTCTGTCTGTCTGTCTGTTACCTTTTCACGCTTAAACCGCTGGGCCGATTTGGTTGAAATTTGGTATACAGATAGTTTGAGTCCCGGGAAAGAACATAGGATAGTTTTTATCCCGGAAAATTGCATAGTTCCCGCAGGATAGCACAGCCCAAACCACTGGAATTTTTCAAATTTAACGCGGAACAGATTCACCGGGTCAGCTAGTATAGTATAACGGCTAAAGGCATCCATAGAGAAACTCCTTTATACTATGACGAAGGTCTGGCTATCATGGGATTTTTCTCCAATATATTTAGGACAAAGCGTTAAGTAAAATTTTGGGATAAATCGCATTTTTCCAAAACTTTTCTGATCTTTCTAACAAATTGTTGGCATAAGCCACGTCAAACTTAACCCATTTTATTTCGATTTTTTTGTTGTGTTCGAAATCTGGGTCAGCAACACAAAAAGCACACTTTTTATATCCTGTGGCCAGCATTTGGAACTGGCATTGAGCCAAAAATTTTTCTTTTATTTTATTTTTATCTAGATAGTTTTTCACGGTTTTAGCAGTGCTAGGGCATTTTACTTCAACAATGAAGTCATTGGCTACACCATCAGGCGAAGCTCCACTAAAAAAATTAATTAAGTGAAATCCACATTCTTCAATGTGGACCCCCAATAGCCGTTCAACTTCTTTTATTATTGGTTTTTCTAATATTTTTCCTCTCTTCATTGCTTTGGTATCATAAATCTTGTAACCACCAAGAATTTGTTCCACAAGAGAGCCATCAGGTGTGTCACAATGACAAGCTTCATGTACTTTTGATGCTGTTATTCGGCCCTGTCTTATGCTATGCCATAACTTTGACTCTGCCTGCTTTTTAGTGCTTTTTGCTATTTGATTTTGCACAGATTGAGGCTACGATAGATACGTTACTTTTAAAATATTCAAAACTGTGATTATTAGTTTTAGTTGCAAAATCAAGTATCATGTCAAATATACACCATTTTGTCAAACCATTATCATGATCTGGTAAAAATGACAAAATCAGAGAGTCCCCAATTTTTCTTTTCTTACATTCTTCATAAAATGCATTGAGTTTCTCCGGATCTCTTGGTCCTAGTTCTATTCCTCTTTTCTTGGATGGAAAAATATCCTTGGAGGATATTGGCTGTGTTCCCTCACTGGCTAATCGTGGTTTAGCCCAATAACATTCTATGGATGTAGATGATGGTTCTGTAGATTTTTTTTGTAACCAATATAACACCACCAATGTGTGTTTACATCCACCTGAAAGTAAAACAAATCAATGAAAATATTTATAATCCTCATTAACCATAAATATTTACTCTATAGTGTAAGTATTTACCAGCTGATGCAGGACAACCATCACATGTTGCATCAATTATATTACTATTCGCCTCTTCTAAATGAATAGTCACAAGATAATATTTCATCCTTATTTTGTGCTCCGGAACAACTTTGGCCCTGACAACGCATTCAGTGCTCCCTCTTTTAATTTCAACATAACCTACTGCATTATCAACATAACCACCTCTGGATGACCTAAAATGCAATGGAAAACATTATAACACAAGATCTTTCATCATTATCATCTGCCTATTTATGTCCCACTGCCTGTGCCCGGCTTATTTATAACCAAATAAATGATTTTGATTTAATTTGATGCACAACAATACACTATGTATATACATGTTAAATATTTGTAATCATAATTAATTATTATATGCATCAGAATGTATGTGAAATTCGCCAGTACGTACATGAGTGTCTTCACACCTCTTATTTCAGCAACATTGTGCTTATCGTTTGTGTGGAAATATTCCATTATCATGAACATATCCATGTGTGGCAAGTTTCTTGAATCCGCTCGTACAAATTCGCTCATTTTGTGATCAATAGCGAAGCCTCAGTATTATAAAAATCAGTCCAAAAGTCAAGGCGGGGGTCGTCGCAAAGCAGAAAAACGTTGTCCAAGAAGCAGTGCCTAAGTCGTCGAAAGTAGCTGAAATCGTAGTCCAAATATCGTGCAAAGGTCGAAGAGAAGTGCGGCAATATCGAAAGTCCAGGGGTTGTGCTGAGGTCGTTGAAATATCATTAAAAAACACACTGCTAACACTGATTACACGCAAACGCAAATAAACAGAACCGCGGTATTATTTTTTGACAACGTCAAACGTGACAGTTGACGTAGTTTTTTTTTATTACAAGCTAGTTCTAGGCAACAGAGCTTTTCGGCCGTTAAATCTCACAAATGTCATATCGAGCATTTAAAAAATTATATCTCATTAATAATAGGGAATAAAAATAAAAGAGCTGCAGTTCCTGGATTATTAAGACGTCGACTATCGAAAAAAAATATAATTTGCACCTCTTCCAAAAACTTTACTTAGCCAATTCCAGCAATTGTCTTGAAGACATGTGCCCCTGAGCTGTCTCCTGTTTTAACACGCCTGTTCAGGCTCTCCCTGGAGATGGGCCAAGTTCCGGATTCGTGGAAGGTTGCTAATGTGCAGCCAGTGCCAAAAAAGGGAAGTCGTGCCGACCCTTCGAATTATCGACCTATCGCAATCACCTCCATACTGTGTAAGGTTATGGAGCGTGTATTGAACACAAAGCTCCTGGCGTACCTTGAAGGTAACGATCTCCTCAGTGATCGACAATACGGGTTCCGTCGAAATCGGTCTACTGGGGACCTTCTGGTGTATGCCACTCACCTTTGGGGCGAAGCTGTTGAGAAGCATGGCGAGGCTCTTGCTGTGTCTCTTGACATTTCCAAGGCATTCGACAGGGTCTGGCACGCGGGCCTTCTTGGTAAGCTCTCCGCGTATGGGATTCCTGCCGGCCTGTGCGGCTGGATCGCAGACTTCCTGGGGCACCGATCTATTCGAGTCGTCATTGACGGGTGCTCGTCTGATCTCATGGCAATTAATGCCGGGGTGCCTCAGGGATCGGTCCTCTCTGCAACTCTTTTTCTGCTGCATATCAATGATCTGCTCATACCAGGTATCTTTGGGTATGCCGATGACAGCACAGTTGCGGAGAGGTACCTAGCCGTGCCGGTAGTGACGAGATCAGGTCTCTCAGGGAGGCTATGGTTCAGCGAACGAATATGACCTTGGAAGCCGTGTCCGACTGGGGCACTGCCAACTTGGTCCAGTTCAATGCATCCAAAACACAGGCGTGTCTGTTCACCGCAAAGAGGAGTCCATTCACCCTGGCTCCTTCTTTCCAGAATGTTCCCTTGCCCCCGACAGACCGCCTTGAGCTTCTCGGATTGGATCTTCAATCCAATCTGAACTTCGGCGCGGCTATCGAGTCCAGGGCGAAAACTGCTGCTAAAAAGCTTGGTGTCCTATATAAGGTGAAGCGGTACTTCACACCGGAACAGCTTCTTACTCTATACAAAGCACAGGTTCGATCGTGTATGGAGTACTGCTGCCACCTTTGGGACGGGTCTGCCAAGTATCAGTTGGCCGCGCTGGACTCGGTAGAGCGGCGAGCCCGTAGGCTCATTGGTGATGCCTCGTTAATCGAGAACAGGCTGCAGAGTCTCGGACACCGTCGAAGAGTTGCATGTCTGTCTGTTTTTTATAGGATACATTTTGGTGAGTGTGCGCGGGAATTGCACGACCTTATAGTGCCATCTCCGTTTCGCCAACGGACTTCCAGGCGGGGGGAGCGTTTTCACCCATTTATTGTCAACATACCATTGGCCCGCACGAGGCGGTTTGCTTCATCCTTCCTAATGCGAACTGCTAGGGAATGGAATTCGCTCCCATCGTCTGTATTTCCGGACAGATACAACCTAGGGCTCTTCAAGGCTAGAGTGAATAGGCTATTACTGAACCAGTGAGTTACACCTTTGGCCTCATCTGCACCTTCCACCAAGTGTGATAGAGGTCAATCACTGGTCAGTTTATAGTAAAAAAAAAAAAAATATATATATAAGCATACATAGGGAATAGGGACATAAGGACACGGGGACAGAGAAAGCGACTTTGTTTTGTACTATGTAGTGATGTAGCAACAAAACGCTTAATTTTTATAATACACAAAAATTGCAGTCTCATAGCAGTGTAACAGGTTGCCTTTGCTATATCTGATACATAGCAGTTTCAATTGGCACCCTGATGTAAAATGTAAGACCAATACATAGAATTGGGGCGAATCTTCGTGAATACAGTCTTGTGAAGCACCTATTCGGGGTGTAGCTCCAGGCATTCCGAAATAATTTTATGGCCGTCGAAACCATTTATTCAATAATACAAGTACTTCAGTACATTTTACGATGTTACTTAGTAATATCATGTTGAAACACTTTTGAAATTGCTACAAACTGGAGACTACGGAAAGGAAAAAATATGGTTTTAGGTACTTCTTATATTGTGAGTAGAGTTACAAGTCTTGGGAGTTTGTAGTAAGTCATTATGAGTGGAAATCGTAAAAGTTTAAAACATTGTACAATACAATATTATACTTTACTAACCAGTAGGCTTATTACCTAACTCGCTCGCAATCGCCATCATGCCATTTTGACAGTTCTTGTATGAATGTGACAGCTGGCTCATTCCGACGCCAATTTTCAGCCCATACATGAACTGTCAAAATGAACACGATGGCGATTGCGAGCGAGTTAGGGAATAAGCCTGCAGGACATAATGATCAATAGAGAAAAAAGTTTCGAAATTGGTTAAACTAACCATGGGGAATTATGTCACCAACGAATTATTGCGAAATTTGAAAGTTCCATATGCAATAAAAAATACTGTTTTTGTAAAGGTAGTGTGATGATTGTCATTATAATTAGATCGTAAAACAAAATTACCAAAATTTCTAAATGTCACTGAAAATTAGAACACAGAAAAATCCGAAACGTAAAGCTATGGTCGGGAATCGAACCCTGATCCTCGAGTACTTTTCGGATTTTTCTGTTCTAATTTTCAGTGACATTTTGAAATTTAATTTCTAACGGTAAAAGTAAATATAAAAATCAAGAAATAAAAAATCTAGTTTCATTTGAAAATTAATAAAGTAATCACAACGCGCAATGAGTTGATGTCGTTTTGTTTTTTCTGCAAAGATTTTTGAGAAGATCTTCAAAAGCGGCTAATCTTTTCGTTACAGCAATATTTGGTGCTCTCGTAGATACTTTAGGAACCTGGGTGACTTAAAATTGGTCCGGTATCTTTCAGCAGTTGGTATTAGTTTGATTGAACACTCCAACGACGTACACTTGGAACTTCGACCAATATAATGGTAACATTCTGTCAACCACAGTCAAAAATCCTGAAAAACATTTAGGGCCTGGTTCACCACTCTCAGTTAAGACCCTGATATATTAAGTGTCCGTTATCTATAGTCGGTAGTAAGAAATAGAAAGGGAATCATAGATAACGGAAACTTAACACATCAGGAACTTTACAGAGAGTGGTGACACAGACGCTTAGTCGTATTCAGTAAAACTAATCAAACCAAGTATGTACATCAGTATTCCGAATTCATTTTATGATACAACGAGGATCCGGGTTCGATTCCCGGCCATAGCTTTACTTTTCGGATTTTTCTATGTGTTCTGATTTTCACAGACATTTAGAAATTACATTTATTTATACTTTATTTTACAAATAGTTTTATTTATAGTTTTGTTTATAGTTTCTTTATTCAAAAAAGCTAAGTACAGTTTTAATTACATCACTATTAATTTCGCCAAACTATGACGCTTATTGGCGAATACTGCGCTCACTTATTACTTAACGATATTTGTACCCTGATTAATTTAAAAAATTAAATCTATTCTAACCAAATAATACATAAATGTTTACCTGTTTTTACCTTACGACTAACAATTCATTTACTAATCCGTTTTAATTAATATTTTGCGACTACATTTTTTCTAGCAGAAGCTTTTTTAATTTATTTTCTTGGTTTAAGTAGGTACGTAATTACAGATTATTAACACTTATTATCATTCTACAAATTAATTACCTACAGGGGCCTTGCCATAGTTGCCATGATGTCTTAATGCGATTCAGTTTAGGTTCGCTCGCTGTCAGATTCATACTAAAAGCACCAACTTTTCACAATAAAATTCTGACATGTTCGTAGCGCAGGCGTAAACGCGCCCTTTGATTTTGCTTTTTATAGGCAAAGGTACCAAGAACATACAGCCAAGCGTTTCACGCCGCCCTCATATTAATATCAGGCTATCAAATAAGAGTGCGTTCAAAAACCGAACGCGTTGTGAATAATTGCGCAATAAATAAAAACAAAAGTAACGGTATTGCATATTGAACTTTAGGTGTTAGGCAAAGAACACAATTTAGGACGCCAATTTAGGTTGATTTAGGTTTGACAAAAATCTCTTCGTTGAAAAAATGCCTGCACAGCATGTAATTATTATATTAATGTTTTTCACAATTGACACGCTTTTCCGGCTATATGTCTTATGTACATTTGTATCTATCTATTTTCTTCGTAGTATTATTATGTTTGTAACTATTACCAACTACTTATACCGAGGAAAGCTGATTTTCTTGAGTTCCGCTATTTTGTGCGTAATCACCTCAAAAATCAAATTTCAAGAAAACTGAGAAATTATATTTACCTGTATTAAATTGGAAGTATTATGTAGTAACTTTAAAAGGTTACACTTCATTGGCTTTTATTGTATAGGTGTATGAAGTTAATTAATTTTAAACACAAAACCCTCTTTTTTGCATCTCTCGATGAGATTTAAAAAAAATGCTAAAACAGGTATTTCTTTATTTTTATTACTTAGCATTTATTCTGAGTTTCATGATTCTAGAACAATCTAATTTTCTTTTTTCATACAAACTTTAACCCCCCTTTTCACCCCCTTTTTCCAAAATTTTCCAAAATTTCTGTAGCCTATATCCTATTCTGAATTAATTGGAATCGATTTGTGAACATTTCATTAATATCCGTTCAGTAGTTTTTACGTGATGCTCAGTCAAACAAACAAACAAACAAACAAACAAAAATTTTAAAAATGGTTTTAATATGTTCAGTTACCGATTTTAAGTCACCCTGGTCGGTTTTTTTTTTTAAATCTTCAATGTACAGATTTTTTGGTCTCAACGATTTTATTATATGTATAGATGTATTGTTCGAAACAGAACACTCGTCGCACGAATTCGACTTTCACTTAATGTTCTATCTCCGCTGGAAATATTAGCTTTTGCTTCCACCACGGCCGTTAAAAGGCAACGGAATCCGTTGTCTTCATACACTTAGGATTTAACGTATAACTTTTTTATTCCTCCATTTATGACGCTACCCACTAAAACTAAATTGTCAATTACATAAAACGTTACGGTGCAGGTTCGCGGAGTTTATACCGGCTGTATAAAGTTCGGCCGCTCCATACATTGTTCGTAGCGGAAAGGATCGCAATAATTTGTTTAATTAAGTGCTTAACTGCAGTAATCCTGTTACGACACGGTTACACTTATGTTTAGAAGCGTGTAAATTTGGGGATGGTGGGTAGTTTTAATTTAAGGTATAGTTGTAGCTGAAACATGGTAACGTGATAAAAAATTGTAATAATTGAGCGTTTATTGAAACGTTCCATTAGTTCTGAAAAAATAAGATGTCAAATACGTCCCCTATAGGTGTTTGTCCAAGATTTAATTTAGGACAATTTAGCCATATCCATACTAACAGTCTAAGATAAATACAAGCTTGTAAACCGAATTGAAAACCTCCTTCTTATGTAAGTTAAAAAAGCAAAAAATTCAAGCATAGTGCGTGTCAATATTAAATACATACATTAATCATGCTTTTATCCCTTACGAGCGAGATAGAGCCTAGGGTAACAAGCCCTAATGACCACGTTTAGCGTGATTGTGAGCACACACGGACAGGGGAATCAAAATAGTGATGGGTCGTTAGCAGCACCGCCTATAACATGATTCTTAAGACTTTCGCCCATTTTGACCATAGGTTTTTACGATCTACGCGGGAAGAGTATTCAATTCAATTCAATTTTTGGGATAATAATGGCCCCATCGCGGGAAGAGTAGCAACTGGTACATTTTTGAGGCACGTTTTTTCTTTGCTCCCAGACCAGCATGGAAGAGTATGAATTTTATATGAAAAAACAAGTATGGTCACAATCTAGAACGGAACCCATTTTGAACTTTTGTATGGGAAATCCGCCTGAACTTTCATAAAAAATCCTACAGATAAACCTGGAACTTCGTCTTGCGTTGTTGATGTATGTTAAAAATACAGGTAACTAGGTATTTCAGACACTAGCTGCAAGATAAACAGCGTGTGAGCGAGACACATTATCATGCAAATTGCACTAGAGGAAACTGGGTAAAAGGTAATGTTTATTTTTATAGGTGCGTACTAGCAGAGACGGGTGGTAAACGAAATACATAAACATACTGTCACTAAAGTCTGCACAGATATAGAAATGAAATCTTGAAAGTATGGATAGGTAGGTACGCCAAAAACTTTTGATTAGAAATCAAGTTTTAAGCTGTATTTTGTTGTATAATGTGGCTAAGGACAACAAATGATTAATGGGGGCGGTAGAAGAGGATGGTAGCACAAATCTCATAGTTTATGACCTGGATTAACAAGTAGCACACTTTTATCTTGGAAAATTGCAAAGTTGTCTCGACATAGCGACCAAAGCTCCTCGAAGACGAATTCACGAGCAACAGCTAATTGTTTAGCATTTAATTATTTTATATCTTTTGTCTTCCGGACCGATTGGATCCGGGTCGAGGGCAGCATTTATTTGAAAAGTTTGTGTGATCTTTTGACAGCCTTTATCGGTTTATTAAGATAATGAAAACTTATTCGGAAATTGGAGAATTGGACAAAGTTCAATTTTAACCCAGTTATGTTTATGTTGAAACAAATATTTATTGACAAATGTCCTTCGAGTTTCTGAAATGAGAGGTTTGTGTAGAAGAGAAGTTTAAGCTCCAATATTGTTTGAAAACAACATTATATAGTCGTATTCAGTGTATAATTGTCATCAGCAAAATATGAATTAACTTTTTAAAACTCCCATGAATTTCAAAAGAACAGACGCTCGATATCAGTATACCACTCAGCATTTTAATTTGAAAACAGTTGAAAATTATAATCATAGTTGAGAACAACGAAGAACAAAAGCTACTTGCAGTATTTAACATTTTTTTGTATTGAAATTTCTGGTTACGTTCCACAGACTGCAAAAAAGCAAGTACGAACTACGAGTAACATAAAATAGTAAGAAAACTACCTCTAATAAGCATAATTCACGTTTACATGAGAAATATTCGAGAGGTACCTAATGAGGCTTGTGACCTTGGTACATTTGCTTGGATGTAGCAGCCGAACATTTTCTAAAGGGTAAACTAATTAGATGTTTCCAGAATAGACTTCGGCCAGGATTGTAAGGGACTCAGAATTTATTAATTTAGTTTAGGCAGTTAATTTATTGTATAGAACTCTTAGAAATAGCAATTTTGGGTGTTGTTGTTCGAGGGTAAGAGATATTTTAATTTATCGTGTTATCTTTAAGGTTTCACTTCAGTTAAGATTTTACAGCAAAAGTTATTGAGCCTGATCAGGTTTTGAAGACATAAAGTACCTACTCACTGATGTGTTTGTGAAATAGGTAATTTGAGAAAATAACTAGGATTAATAAGTATTTTCTAGAGTTCCGTGCTAGCGCTCAAATTCTCCGCTTAATAAAAGGGTCCGTCTGTCCATATTAAGGAGCGACCACACCACGGCGTATACGCAGTGACGTGTCGTAACGTCACGTTTTCTCACCGTTTTTTCATACATTTTATTGCGGAAACGCGCCGTCAACGTCTTTTACGAACCGGTGTGGTCGCACCTTTATTTTATAGGGTTTTTTGAATACATACATACACAAATGCTTTATTTGTTTAGGTAAAGTTAAGAGTCTTTGCCCTTTTAGCTTTTTAGTATGTCTATTCACTATACTCTGGTTTCTGTTGTCCTGTCAATCGTTCGAAGGTTAGCTGGAAGAGATCCCTTTAAGGGATAAGTTGGCCTTTGTACACCTGTTTTACTCATTACCTGTAAAATTAATGTGTTTTATGTACGATAAAGAGTTATACATATATACAAATCACGTCTTTAATTATGTGTAATTATGTTATAGGCGATGAGGCTAGCAACCCATCACTGTTTTGATTCCATTTCCCATCTATATGCCCGCAATCTTGCTAAATGTGGCCTGTAGGTACCTGTTACCTTAGGCTCTGTCTACCCCGTAAGGGATAAAGACGTGATTTGTGTATGTGTGTATGTATGTATTGTTATGGACAGCACTATTAAAATATATATGTTATTGTCTGTGGGTTGCTTGATGGACAGATCGATGACGGATGGCGGCTGTTTGAACATATTATACTTATGTAAATCTCTTTATAATTAAAGTCAGTTATACCCATAAATAGAAGGCGTCTTATTACTACATGGTGTCAGAAGCGTGAACCGGATCAATGCCTGATGAAGGAAAAGTAAAACCCGCTGAAGGACACAAGAAAATTGTAAATATGTCGGGGTGTGCTCCTTTAGCTGGAACGGGAAACATGGCGGACAATTGGAGAAAATGGTTCCAGTCTTTTAAATTATATCTCCGAGCATCGACATTAAACGAGGAAACCGATGCACGCAAGGTCGCGCTATTTTTACATCTCATCGGTGAGAAGGGCTTAGAGGTGTTCAACTCTTTTCAGGAGGATGAGGAAAAAATTACGTACGTGAATATAGTGAAATTGTTTACCGATTATTTCGAGCCGAAAACAAATATTACGTTTGAATGTCACAATTTCTTTACGTACAAGCAAACAGACGAAACGCTAGAGGAATTTGTCACAAATTTAAAGACCAAAAGCCAAACTTGCAAATTCGGTGATCACCAGGAAAAGTTGATAAAGGTTATGTTCATTTGCAACATGCATGCGAAATACAACTTTATTCGTGAGAGATTACTGCAACAAGATGAATTGTCTCTAGACAAAGCAATAGAGTTAGCCAAAACCATGCTAGTTTCAAGAAGTCAATGTATGTCGCTTCAAAATGATAGTCAAGATCAAGTCATGTATGTTCGTTCGTCAAGTCAAAATCAACAGCCGTCGAGGTCGCAGTCAAAGTCGTGTCCAAGTCAAAATTCAAGTCAAAACAGGTCTCATTCCAAACCAAGATATGGGTCGAAGTCACAGCAGATATGTGGAAAATGTGGACAACTTCACAGGGTCAAGTGTCCTGCTGCTAATGCTAAATGCAACAACTGTAGCAGAATAGGTCATTACGCCAAGATGTGTCGGCAGCAAAGAAGAGTTCATTATTTGGAAGCATCGGAGGAACCTGAAGTCGATACCAGTGAATTTTTCATAGGACATCTCAAGTCGAGTCTATCATCGCAGTCAGATTGGTCAGTAAACATCAATATTAATAACATAGACGTCAAATGTATTATTGATACGGGCGCAGATGCCAATGTCATGTCAGCACATGTTTACAATAGCTTACAAATCAAAGATAAATTGTCTAATTGTCAGGCTAAAATCACATCCTATAGTGGTAATAGCATTGATGTCATTGGTGTACAAAAGTTGCAATGTAATTTGAAAGTGAATGATACCTGTGACAAGGACACTATCATTCATTATAGCAAATGTGTCAGCACCAACTGTCTTGGGAAAAGATACATGCACAGAGTTGGGTTTAGTCAAGCGGGTGTTCAGCATTGAACAACCTAGTCAGTCAAGTCACGATAAAAAACAGTCACAGTCAGTCAGTCAAACTCAAGCGGTATCTTTGCCTAACAAACAGTCTGAATCTAAATTGTCTATGTCGTGTACTAAAAAGTCAGTGTCTCTAACAAATGAAATGTCTACGTCAAATGAGTCACAGTCACCTATAAAGTCAATGTCTTAGTACTTCCACAGAATCATGACGGAAACATTTGGTGACATACCAGGAGTTATGGCCTATAGTGACGATTTGTTAGTCTCTGGTTCAACTTTAGAAGAACACAATGAACGCTTAAAATTGGTTTTTGAAAAAGCTGCACAAGTTAATGTGAAATTCAATAGATCCAAGTGCTTATTCGCAAAGACTCAGATTAAGTACCTAGGTCATATTTTTTCAGGTGCGGGAGTTACACCTGATTCTGAAAAAGTTAGGGCAATTAACGATATGCCATCTCCGACATGTACTAAAGATTTACAGAGATTTTTAGGCATGTTAAATTATTTAGGGCCTTTTATCAATAATTTAGCTTCTGAGGTTGGTCCCCTTAGAGATTTATTGAAAAAAGAGTCAGTGTTCACATGGAATGAAAATTATGAAAATATTTACTGTCGCCTTAAAAGTCTTATATGTCGTGCTCCAGTTTTAGCACATTTTAATGTCAAAGCTCCCATTGTAATGTCAGTTGATGCGAGCAATACAGCGGTCGGTGCTGTGTTACTGCAAAACAATCGCCCAGTGTACTACATTTCCAAGTCCCTTACAGTGTCACAGCAAAGAATGGCACAAATAGAAAAAGAGCTTTATGCAATAGTCTTTGCATGTGTTAGATTGCATCAATTCATATATGGACAGACAGTCACAGTGGAAACTGACCACTGTCCACTTATAACTTTATTTAAAAAACCGCTTGCAGAGGTCCCTACTCGTCTCCAGAGGATGATGCTGAAAATTCAAGCTTACAGTCTAAATGTCATTTACAAAAAAGGAACACAAATGTTTATAGCAGACACCTTGTCAAGAGCTGCTTTGCCGGAGACTAGTATGGATGATCTGGATGAAGATGTCAGGGTACATGTAAATTTATTGACAAAATCATTACCTGTATCACCTGAGCGTCTTCAGTGGCTTAAGAAAGCTACTGATACCGATGAAAGTATGCAAATACTAAAGAAGTACTACCATGAGGGATGGCCACTGAATAAAAAGAATGTTGAGTCATTAGTTAATGAGTACTGGCCATTTAGACATGACATACATACTGAAAATGGCCTAATGTTTAGAAGTAGCAGTATTATTATTCCGAAGTCTATTAGGTCAGATATTCTTAAAATAATACATAGTGGACATTTAGGCGTTGAACGTTCTAAGTCATTTGCTCGTGGTTATGTATTTTGGCCATTTATGTCAAGTGATATAAAGAACATGGTTGAATCATGCCATACATGTCTAACTCACAGAAATAGTAATTCAGTACAACCGTTGATGTCACATGACTTGCCTAGTTTTCCGTGGGAGAAATTAGGAATAGACTTTATGTCTTTCAAAAATAAAACATATGTGGTAATTGAAGACTATTACTCCAATTATATTGAAGTTTGTCACATAAGTACGGTTAGTGCTAAGGTACTGATCAATACTTTGAAACCTATATTCAGCCGACATGGTATTCCAGTGGAAATTATTTCTGATAATGGTCCACCATTCAATTCTGCTGAATTTAATCAGTTTATGGCAGAGTGGGGAATCAAACATACTACTTCTAGCCCTTACTTGCCTAGGTCCAACGGATTGGTCGAGTCAGGGGTAAAAGTTTGTAAAAGAATATTCACAAAATGTGACGAGTCTGATACAGATCCTCACCTGGCTTTGCTTCAGTATAGGAACACGCCTAGAGGTAATTTAGCATCTCCAGCTCAATTGCTGATGTCACGTAATTTACGAACTCAATTACCTGCCGTTGTAGAGAAGTTTAAACCTAAAGTGGTTAAGTTTGAAGAACATTTAAAGTGTAAAAAAAATAGTCAGTTTCAGTCTGGAAAATATTATAATAAAAAGGCAAAACAATTACAGGATATAAAAGTAGGAGAAAAAATATACTATAAAAAAAATCCAGATAGTAATTGGATGCCAGGTGAAATAAAAAATGTTTGTTCAGAGCCTAGGTCATATATTTTGGTAGGTTCTGATGGCTTTGTAGGGAGACGAAACAGGCAGCACATCATGGTTCCAAGGTCAGTTCAAACACCAGCATACTCGAGTCCAGTTCAAACAACAACAATTATTCCTGATGCAGAACTGCCTAGCACATCATTGCCTGCAGTACCAGGTAAATCCCCTACGCGATCTCAGGTTATACAAACGAAATCGGGTAGAATAGTTAAGTCACCTGTTAGATTAAATTTGTAATTAAGTTCAGACTGAGACATTTATTTGATAGATATTGTGACTAATGTTTTTGGTGAAGTTATGATGTTTGTTATTGTTTAATGCATACCTATTAATTAAAGTGTAGGTATATTATTGGTTAATCAGTTTAATGCCTAATAATGCTGTAGAATGCCTGTTATTGTTTAAAGATAAGATTGAAGTCTGTTTAATTTAATAAGGGGGATGTTATGGACAGCACTATTAAAATATATATGTTATTGTCTGTGGGTTGCTTGATGGACAGATCGATGACGGATGGCGGCTGTTTGAACATATTATACTTATGTAAATCTCTTTATAATTAAAGTCAGTTATACCCATAAATAGAAGGCGTCTTATTACTACAATTAATAGCGACACGAAATCATTCGTGTAAGTCGGGATCGCACATTCTCCCATTTTCTACATAAACGTATATTTACTTTGCCTAAATCTCTCTGAATTATCGAACTGTATTTTGGGATAGCTACAACTTGCGAAATGACAGTGAAAATCTCTTTTGTATAAAATAGAAATGTTTATTGAAATTTCTGTGACTTTTTCCCTTATCCTCTATCCTTGAGATTATAGCGAAATCATTGTTTGTCTCTCTGATTCACTCGGACAAAGGCATCCGGTTTGGATTGGACCATCGACCATCGGCAATCGATTTTATACAGTTTGACCCAGTTAAATGAATTAGATATAAATAATCCTTCGTTCTGTGGTTTGGGAATGACACGTTTTGACAAGTCTTTATTCAACTTGCAGCATTCGTATGCAAGTTGTCCACTTCAAAATTTGCACACCATTTTTAGTACAACCACATCGGTCGCCGTCAGATGGAATTATACGAGGTGCCTTGGATTATTCCAGAATATGTTAGCATGGCCGAGTTAGTATGATTGCACTCCTGTGAAAGTTTCATTGTAATTTTTGATTAAAAATAAAGTCACCACTTTGGATATCGACCAATGTAAGGAAACATTTTTTGTCACAATCACAATAAAACTAGGTACTATCAAATGAACCCAAAATTTTTACTACTTGATTTTTTATGTTTACTTTTACGGTTTTACCGTTAGAAATTACATTTCTAAACGACACTGAAAATTAGAACACATAGAAAAATCCGAAAAGTAAAACTATGGCCGGGAATCGAAACCGGATCCTCGTCATTCCGTGACGCGTGCTATACCTCTACACCACCCATAGCAGGTGGGTAAGCCTTCGAATTTTTCTATCTGTTACTAGCTGTCATGTGACCTTGTTACTATGCGAATTTTTGTCGCCAAGCGAACAAAAACCCACCAGCTGTGGGTGGTGCAGGGGTATATAGCACGCGTCACGAAATGACGAGGATCCGGGTTCGATTCCCCGCCATATCTTTACTTTTCGGATTTTATGTGTTCTAATTTTCAGTTTCGTTTAGAAATTTACAATAAAACTATCCTGAAAAACATTTACAGTGGCGTTCATTTAAACCAACCCAACCACCTGCTGAAGTATTCCTGATTGATTGATTGAGTATGATTATATATCAATGCCAAATACAGTCAACAAAAAGTACAGTCAGCGAAAAACGTTTTGGTTCAAATTTTGAAAGTTAAATTCCATTTGTAATTTACCATGCGTTTTCTAGCAAAGGATGAGATAATCGCGCGGTAAATCAGGTCTTCGAGTCACGAGCGAATTTACCAGGCAAGTATACTCGTACTCTGTCTTATACCACATTTTTGCTAACCATCAGGCGTAATTGTGTTCAAGTTAAATATTATGCTCAATGTGAAATTGCCGTCCGCACTGAACACGCGTGGGAACTTGAGCCCAAGCCCTCTCATTTTGAGAGGAGGCTTGTTCCCAGCTATGGGACGCAAATAGGCTGGAGATGATAATAAAACACATAACAAAGAAAGTAACAAAGTGGCAACACAACGAAAACAAAAACGCGCGAAATCGCCGTGAAAATACTCAGCCTTATTATGTGTGTGCCATAGAGTTTCGTTTATCAGTGCTCCGCAGAAAACGAATTTACCGACGTCTTTATGACAGGATTACAGCGTAATTACGCCCAACCCTAGATACGATGGGGCATTACCAGGGTTGCTAGTTGCGAAAATATTTTATCATTGAAACAAATTAAAAACCCCACTGAAATGTTTCTTTCAACCAGCTATTCAATTTAAGAGAAATAAGCTTGAATAGTGAAAGTAGTTTATTTCTGTAGTCCTTTAGAAACGCGTTGACTTCAAAATAAGTTAGGTAACATTTGTAATTAAATTAGGAGACCGTTTCATAATGACTTATGAGATATAGAAACCGTAGTTTTATGTACTTTACAACGACAGATTAGAGTTCAAAATACTGTGTTGCGTTGTGTTCATACTACATTAAGATCATAATATCATATAGCTAACACGAATCATTTTTAGGCGACATCAATAAAACAATGTTTTTGAAATACATTTTTGAACAGTCTTTTATAATTTGCCTTTTTTCCAATAGAACTATGAACGAGTATGTAAATTATTAATTAATTACTATTCAGTAACTATTAACTAAAATTTACCGAGTATCCCAAAAATGTCGTCTTCATAAACCCTTAAATTTCGAAAAATAATTTGTGTCTGGTAACCCCAGCCGTTGCTGGGAACATTTCTTTTTATTCCTCGACATGGGACAGCGGGAAAAAATAAGTTGCCATCTCATAACGTTCCTTTAATCAAAGGGTCGGGGGCTAACAGGGCGTTATGTGCATCGTTTAGATTCAAGTGGTGCTAATTTGTCACTCGAACCGGGCGGGCTGGGAATTGCACCCCGTTAGAAGTGGTTTGTTACGTTAGAAGGGTACAAGTTAGTTAGGTAGTTCTGTTCAATTCTACCGAAGTTTAAGTATGACGTTTTCAAAAATGTTTTTTACGACAGTTTGATTAGCAAAATATCAAAAACTACATGGATGAAGTTGCTTAATAGAACTTACTTAATACGCACTTGTGTCAGAGAGAGAGGTTAGCAGTAATTAAGTTGTATAATGTCAAGATAGGTTACTTAATAATAATTTGGTCGATATGTATTTGGTACTTAGAAATTTGAAGTTAATAAAAAAACAGAAAAATGGAGAACCTTTTCGCCTTTTGAAGTTTATGAAAAACTATTACTTAAATAACCTATTGAATCAGGCGTTACTTAGCTGAGGTCAAATATCAATAAACAAGCAATAGCTTTGATAGCGGAGTAGCTAGCTAAATGTTTTTTGTTCATTTCTAAATTCAAATCACAAATCGGATAAAACTCGGAATGATTAAATCCTAAACAAACGAATTGAGATAACGGCAACAAAAAAAAATGGTTTTGGCTAGAATTTTCCGATCATTAAAACGCTTCGCAGTTTGTGTCAAACCACGGTAAAGTGTGTCAATCGTTGCAACCAAGCTGCAAAGCAATGTGAATGGTTTTTCAAGTTTCGCGCGTAAAGGGAAGCGTCTATTCATTCCACATAATCCATCCAGCTGTCACACTGTCTATTCAGGTTGCATCGAGTGATTTTATCGATAGATTCACGACTGGGATGTACGAGTAGGCATGTTGAATCACCATTCACCAGAGGTTTTACCATTAACCGAAGTTTTGGTTGTTAAATACTTAACATAAGCTTTTTTTGCTGATCGACTGTATTATTATTATTATTTTTTCTTAATTGTAAAGCTTATGGATAGCATATATGAATGGTAAAATAGTTAATTTCTAATTCTCATAATATTATTGTAAACTGTCATTTGAAATATTCTATCGAATATTGGATATCTGATTTAACAGACCCTTTTTTGTTTTAAATTCAAGATCTTAAGCGAGAATTAATAATCTTCGTCTAAACTGGGTAAATTGCTTTTGCATACCTTGTGGCCAACTCGCCTTTCCTTTTTGATCCTTCCACAAGATGGATTCCCTTAATTAAGTTTAAATAAATAAACTGTGCTTAAATGATAAAAAAATAACTCAATGCTGGAAAATTAAGTGGTCTATCATTTCGGCGCAAATCGATAATTATTGGAGAGTTTTAGAGTGATTCGAATTAGCTAACGAACGGAAGAAAATAAAATGGATAGTCCTACATAAAACTCAGCAGCACATAAAATACCTGTGGACCGGGTCTATATACTTATCAGGTAGTCGAAAATTTGTTTCTCCTGAGATTTGACCCTAAAAAATATGTGGGTAGTTAGTCAAAAGCTTGTAGCTAATTACGACTCTTTACTACATAGTTTAAAACAAAGTCGCTTTCCGTTATCTGTCTGTTTGTCCCTATGTATGCTTAGATCTTTAAAACTATGCAACAGATTTTGATACGGTTTTTTTTAATAGATAGAGTGATTCACGAGGAAGGTTTATATGTATGATTCTACGCAGACGAAGCCGCGGGCAGAAGCTAGTTTAAGATATTTCGAACAGGCTAATGGATGCCACGAGTGACCGCAGAGATGGCAGCTTTCTTGAACAGCGCATTAGTATCGCTGTCCAAAGGGAAAATGTTGCCAGGATCTGCAATATTATGCCGCGGAGGCCTCTACCTTTTTTATTATCAGTTCAATCTTAGTTTAGTACATACATACATACAGTCACGCATCTTTCTTATAGGGGTAGGCAGATACTACTTTGTTCCACTTGCTACGATTCTGACATACCTTTTTCGCTTCATCCACATTCATCAATCTCTCCATACATGTTCGTCGGTTTCGGATAATCCTGACTTGGCCTTTTTCAAAACTTCTCCTATTTGATCCAGGAACGTTCGTCTAGGTCAAGGCCTTTCCCTCCCAACGCAACCATTCACGCTCCCCATATACATCTGTTTAGTTAGTTTACTTTCATCCATCCTCTCTAAGTGGCCAAACCAACTAAGCATACTTCTTTCTATCCTAGTCACTGTATCTTCTTTCACACCAGCACGTTCCCTAATCACACTATTCGTTATTCTGTCTTTCAGTGTCACCCGTTCCATACTTCTTAAAGCTCTCATTTTTACTGCATTTATTCTACTTTCATGCTTCTTTTGCCATACCCAACTATCGCTGCCGTACATTAGTGTGGGAACGAGCACCCCTCTGTGGACGCCAGACGCGCCTGTTATGACGTCTTCTCACTGCTCACAAAAGTGCACAGCGCTCCATTGATCATGTTTCCTGCATACACTTTTCTTTCAATATCACTAGTACTTAGTTTAGTTTATAAAGTTTGTTTTATTTGTAGTTTAAGTTAAGCTAGGTTTAGGTTAATTTTGTACATAGTATTTAGTTAATTTTAATTTTTTTAGTGTAATTTTTGTTTACTACATTAAACTTATTATGTGTACAAAAGCTTGTAAACTTAATTAGTTTTATTAATTTACTTATAGTTAAAGTTTTCTTTGCTATTTTTATATTGTATTATCTAAATAAAATGAAGTGTCTATTACAACAAAAGTATTATTTAGAAAATAGTAGGTACTTAATATAACTTTTATAATAAAGCGAAAAACTTATTAGGTAGGTCAAACTTTTAGTTGTAAGGATTACAAAAGTATTTTTATTTTATGGAAATTCATGATTCCATGCCCTAAGAATTACATTTTAAGAGTTTCTAAAGCAATTCTTTTTCAAAAATTTAGATCTAAAAGCATGCAAGTATATAAAGGAAATAGTAATTACTTGGGTTCCCATTTCCGACAGTTCTGTTGCCACGTGTATATTGATTTCAGATTTATTGTCAACCAATTGAATAGAGTAGCTACATTGAGAGGTTATTTGGGGCGATTCCTTCCGATCCCTGAATAAAATCCCCGTAATATGTTAACAGGAGGGATCCGCTTTGTGCTACTCAGCTAAGGGTTTTTTATTTCCTTGCGATAATCAATGAATAAGTAATTGTATGAGCTCATGATTTTGATACATATAAATATAAGACTACCCACCTGCTATGGGTGGTGTAGGGGTATAGCACGCGTCACGGAATGACGAAGATCCGGGCTCAATTCCCGGTCATAGCTTTACTTTTCGGATTTTTCTATGTGTTTCAATTGTCACTAACATTTAGAAATTTACATATAAATATAAATCACGTCTTTATCCCTTAAGGGGTAGGCAGAGCCTAAAGTAACAAGACTTAAAGGCCACGTTTAGCATGATTGTGGGCGTATAGGTGGAAAGGGGAATCGAAATAGTGATGGGTTGCTCGCTGCATCGCCTATAACATTATTCCTATGATTTTCGCCCATTCCCTCGATGGGCTTTTACCATCTGCGCGGGAAGAGAAGCAACTGGCACATACATACTATGTTTTTTCATTACTTCCAGACCAGCATGGAAGTTTTGATACAATTGTGCATTGGCCTGAGATTAATTATATTAACACTTATTTTGTAATGTCAAAACTACCGGGGATTATGATTTTAGTATATTTGAATCTTAACTTTGATGTCACTCCTATATAGGTATCTACATTCTTTTCCAACCTTATAAAATCTCAATAATAAGATGAATAAAGGAAGTTTTGGAGGTGTATTTTCACACAAAACCCAGGGAATCTAACAACTGTACTTCTGGTTACATAAAATTATGTTTGGCAATAGGTTAGACTTAACAACTCAAGTAAAGGACAAATTCAAAAATCACAGGTTCGCAAAAAAAGCAATTTTTCATAGAAATACGTAAATGCGAAGTAATGACATACAAACGCTACGGAACCTTTATTTCTCTGCTCACCAGTTGGCGCCACTGTTGACTAAGGTCAGAGGTATAGCTGTAAAAGGCGACTTTATAAGATCGCCGCCGAAACAAAGTTTTAAATATTGAATCTCATTAAGTTCATTAATTATAAATAACTATCTGTAATGTTAACTTTGAGGCCGCTTATTTTTGCGTTACTTTTTCTTAATTCTGCTTTCAAATCGTTCACATTCATCGCCAAATAATCCATATTTGCGATAATTTCACGAAGGAGATCACTTTTCAAGAGATAAATGTAAGAAATTATTATTTATGTCACGAAGCCCGCCAAAACCAGTGAAAAGTGAATGACTGTTCAATAACAGCGTGTTGCGTGAGGTCCAATGACGTCACGCGACACTAGCGCCTCTAGTGGCACATTCAAAATGCGATAGCCTATTACGTGAGTTATCAGTATAATGTTAACAATAAATAGTATTGCTATTCTATTTGATACGTAAATCACGGATCCACGGCCTTTTTGCGTAGGTAGGTACCTAAATGTTGAAGTTTTATGTTTTGGCTTAATGTTGTATCTTATATAGCCTTTTTTGTGTGGGTTAACAGTACTAAATAAACGTTTTATGTATCTTTCTACTATAGATACTGTAGAGCTGCCTTGAGGACGCACTTACTAAAAACGGGACGGTGTAGCTTGTACGGAGCTCATTGTAAGTTTCCTAACCAAACTGTTGGCAGAGGGCCTGTTATTAAAAAGGCATATTTAAACTTGATACTTTGTCTTATTTGATACATACATACACAACTCACGTCTTTATCCCTTACGGGGTAGACAGAGCCTAAGGTAACAAGACCTACAGGCCACGTTTAGCAAGACACTGAGGGCGTAGAGGTGGAAAGTGGAATCAAAATAGTGATGGGTTGCTAGCCGCATCGCCTATAACATGATTCCTATGATTTTCGCCCATTCCCTCAATGGGTTTTTACCATTTGCGCGGGAAGAAAAGCAATTGGTACATTCTATGTTTTTTCTTTGCTCCCAGACCAGCATGGAAGCAAAGAAAAAACGTCTTATTTGATTATTAGAAATATTACAATTATTTAACGCGGGATGCTATATCAAGCCAGGTCCAAGTTGATCTGAGGCCAGTCTCCGAGTACTTGAAGAACAACCGAAACATCAAATCGAACGAACGTTCGATTTATGAAGTTCGAACGTAGCCTCTTATCCGCCAGTCCTACGTTACATAGTTGCCTTGAAATAAAGCTTCGCACAGCTCGCTTATTACGAAACGAAGCAATCCCATATTTGGCCGTCCTCGTCGGTTGACGTTTATTTTAATGTCCTTTAAATATAGCTGGACGAATTAAACTGGTGACGAAGCATCGTTAAACGGATTGCGGGGTTATTGGGTCATTAATTTCGAGTTGTTATTGGCTTATTGGCTTATCGAGTGACCCGGGATAGATGACATAATTAAACAGCTGGTAACGCGATATGTTTTGAGGATCTTTGTAACTCAAGGCCGGAAAGGAAATTTGATGTTGCTTATTGGTGCTCTTTACAACAACTTTTCTATAATTTAATGAATCAGGCGTTACTTTGCGAAGGTCCATTAGCGGAGTAGCAAGGTGTTTGTAGTTCGTTTTCTTCTGAAATATTGTCGATAACTCTTATAAAAGAACCGGTCTGGTGTGACTTACTCGCGTACAGAAGGTTCCGTACAAAACTAATCTCCCAACGAATAAGTATTGCGATTCAACGAGGGAATGCTGTCAGCCTTTTGGGCACTATGCCACGGGAGCCTTTATAGATATAAGTTAGCTTTACGAAAGTAGTTTTATTATAGATTTAAATATAAATTTGTTTGTTAATTTTTTTTATAAAAAATTCTTTTATAAAAATAAATTAAGTTCATCTATCAAATCGATTCGGTTGTTACAAATTGGATTGTTACAAACTTACATTTCTGTGACACAATAAATTGTTTTCCAAGTATTATTGATAGGTATATCGGTTCTATTCATGTATCAATGTGTAAAAACTTACTTCCATGCTGGTCTGGGAGCAAAAGAAAAACATAGAATGTACCAGTTGCTTCTCGTCCCGCGCAGATGGTGAAAGCCCATCGAGGGAGTGGGCGTAATTCTTAGGAATTATGTTATAAGCGATGCGGTTAGCAACCCATCACTATTTTGATTCCTTTTTCCACCTATTCGCCCACAATCTTGCTAAACGTGGCCTGTAGGTCTTGTTACCTTATGCTCTGTCTACCCCGTAAGGGATAAAGACGTGATTTGTGTATGTTTGTGTGTGTAATGAGTAAAAAATATCGATATTACGCTGCTTCAAGCACTTCGACAGCCCTCTTGCAAAATATAACCAGTATGGAAAGTGTGACGAAGCAGAAATGGCCACTGGAGTAGGCAACCCGATGCAGATCACAATCCAACTAATGCGTCCTATGTTATGTAGTCGTATCTACTGGAACAAACTTTCAGCCCCCGAAGTGAGGCTAGCATAGCGTACATTATTTATTCAGTTTTTTAAAATTATATTGTTTAACTTCGGCACCATGTAAGTTTAGAAAATAAGCTCGATCCATATTCCGTAACCGATAGCAATTATATCCCAGAAAATTTCTTCTGTAATCTTCAGGGAATTTATTATTTGCGAATTTCAAGAATTTTGTTCCAACGGTTTAAACTACACTGTGCATTATTTGTTAGTCATTGAGCCAGTCAGTCAGTCTTTTTTATAGGTTTGGATTATTGCGATGTGGTGTTCGTTAAGTAATTTTCGCTCTTAAAATTAATTTAACAATCAGCGCTTACTTACTTACATAGCTGGATATTAAATGAATAAAGTTAAAATGCTTTCATGGTAAACTTCAGTCGCGGCAAATTGTGCTAGCCTTGTCAAGCCTTAACTTTTTCTTAAGAGACAGCGCAAAGAGTTGCAAATAAAGTTCCATTTAAATAAATGCTAGCGGATACAAAGTTGGTGCATTCGTTTTAACTACTGAAAGAAGAAGTCTTAGATTAAGCTCATGCTATTTATCATTTGCGCCAATGGATGAAGCGCTATTCAGAATGGAGAAAACGGTTGTTAAAACTACGGGAACTAAAGTTAGGATGGATGGAGGTGGAGTTCTAAAATCTAGATATTTAACACCGATTTTTAAAAGTAGCCCAAAAGAATATGTTGTGTTTTTGAGTCAATCATTGAGTTTCCTTTCTCCTCTCTTTTTGCAATACTTTTGACATGTACTCGTAGGTCGTGATAGTCGTGAAGAACAAAGCCTTACAACGACTTCCTCCAGAAAGTATTGGTAGTCCGTTGCTTTCCACACCGCACTACTGTAAGTTAGAGTTCGTAGTAGGCAACAGAGAGCGCTGCTGCCTGCTCTCAGATCAGATCCCCTAAACGCCTTTTACGACACGCAAGGGAAGAATTTAGGTCCGTCCTATTTTAAAACCGGGCACGGCATGTTGATACCGATTAATAACGACTTTCTTTTTGAACTCCATTCATTCATCGCTCTACAAAAATTTTCATTGATTGAATAATACTGCAGAGCAGGGTGCACACTCATTCCAAATAGCGTACTCAAAGAATACAGAGACCTAAATTATCTTCTTTAAACAGATCTAACCGAACAACTTTGTTTTAAAATGATATAGCCACCGGGCGGCGGCTATTCGGCGGGATAACGAAATCTTGGACGTCAGCCTTAGATCAGGGTTGCCACGTTAAAGTATTTGTTTAATTAAATTTTATCAGACAAATGGATAAACTTCATATTGGTAACCTTAAGGGTAAGTAAAGGCAGCTTATGAGAATAAAGAACTTTGTAAAAATTTATCGTAAAGTTTATCAAAACGGGACAATTCACAAAATGGTCGGGACACCACGCGTAAAACTATGACACGGTGTACAGCAACAAATGGCAATCTTACTTTAATTTGTTATCTAGACCGTATCGCAACCCACGACGAAAGAAACAAATATACCGTCCTCCTACGATTTTTGGAGCTGATGCCAAATTTCCTGGAGAACACTCTAGTTAACGACCATGTATAAAGACTTAGTATACAGATTGACAGGCGAGGCGTAGTAGGTACTTCGTTTTATTATAGTGATAACTGATGTGTCCAATATTAGGAACTATCTAAGTCAAAGTGGAATGTGAAAATTAAGATAAAATTTAATATCAATGGACATAAACGTCAATCATTCTGACAGTTAATTGATGCTTTCGTAGTTAGTTAAATAAATTATCTCTTATCTCTTATCTCTTATCTTATCTCTTACCGAATTGATCCGATGGCAAATCTTTACTCGCTACATCTGTACCGTAAGTACACGTGAGACTACTCTAAATAAAATACAGTTCCCTGTCGCGTTTAAATTTATGGGCTCTTTTCTCGTGAGCTCGCGGTGAAATCGTCAACGTAAAACGCGCCAGTACATCAACTTGACACGAAGTAAATGAGCTCCAACCTCGCCGGGACCACTGAATGGTTTCTTTTATCCCGTTAATTCCGTGTGATGACAATGGCTAAACACTCCCCATTGTCCGCCGTGTTACGGCTTCCGCATAATTATCTACAACGTTTTTATCTGGAGAGATTTTTATTTTTTTAGCACCTTACGGAATAAGCCGTCGCTTGATATATTTCTTTGAGGAGACCGTCGGCAAAATTAAGTTTGGCTCGCTAATGCGTTTACGGTGAAGTTATTCCAATCTAGCCGAGTTTAGATGAAGTAATGAAAAATTAATTGTGTACCTAAAGTCTATTTTTATGCTTATTATGTTCGTCTCACCCCGGGCCCAGACACGTGTAAAGAGCCTTACAAAGCACAAATAATATATGCTTCCTACACCTTTTTTTTCACTTCTCATGCTCTTAAAATGTTACTTTAGCCTCTGCATATCGGGCCTAAAGCTCCTTATAAAACACTATGTTTTTTTTTTAATTTACTTTGAAATCTCTAAACGGCCAGTAATGATGTTTGGGATTGTGTAAGTATAGACAAATTTTTGGGCCTGGAAATAACCTCAAAATGACAGCAACTGTGCAAAAATATTAAAAAATAACGATTTCATTTCGTGAACGATTCATGGTTACGAATATGCTCATATTTAATTATATTAAGGATGAATTCATTTTATTACGCATGGTCTAATTAGTTTTACAAAAAGTTTTCAACTTTGAATCTGCTGGCTTAATATGCAAGAATTCAAAGCTTCGCTTTAGAAAAAAAACAGCAGATCGTTTTTGCCATTTGAATATTGTGCAAATATTTTGAAAAGTAATATTTTTTTTAAGTTTCAATCTTTTTGGCTGTTGGCGGCTGACTGGCGCTAGTCAATTGCCGCGCGCCGCGGCGCTGAATAAAAATAAAGGACTGTCAGTTGTTCTTCAAAATTTTTGGTGCACAGCTATTTAGGTTTTTATTCGTAACTTGTTTATGTATTGTGAAATGAATTGATGTAAATAGTGTTTGGTGTAAACCAATAAGTGTAAATAACAACAGCGTTGGTCGAAGCAGGGTTCCTCAAGGTTTGTGCCTCTGAAATTGATTGCAGACTACTCGTCCATCGAAGGTTTTATCATAAAAATATTATGTCCATTACTGGTATTGAGCGTACGTCGTAACAAATAATATTTTACCAAATAATTGTGCAACTTTATAAATTACGGACCAAAAATGTCATCATCATCATCCAGTGAAGAATAATAATTAGGAATTACATAATTGTACGAACGATTCTAATTACATACATATAATTGTAAGAAAAATTTAATTGAATTGTGATTGTAAGAAACTTTTTAAATAAATATTGTAATATTATAGAGAACGTCGTTTTTTTCTCGCATTCAAAGTGAAAAGTAGTGTTTAACGCGAAATTAAACAACCACAATGACGCTCTAACTATAGCTACCCTCGCTCCATGAGCTCGGGTGGCTAAACATCTCGTGTCATTATGGCTTATCTTAGTCCCTCGTTGAACAGTCTAATATTTTTGCAATATGTATGCAACTGTGGAAGCCTTTCGTATTTTCCATCACGTTGTCAGTTTTTGGCGCCAATCAACAAGGCCTTAATGATTGTCAACGATGTCTCCTTTTTGTAGAAATAGGGAGGTTACACCTTGCTTTCTTACCAAGTTAAAGATACTAAAAATAGCGGCGATTATAGCTCCCGTTCACAGCGACCGTCGCATTAACAACCCGGCGCCCTAAACCACGGGACAGAGTGCAGGTGCTCCCGCTTAGTGGCAATCCAATTCCACTCAAACTTTCCCGCAGATAAAACCCAAGCTTCTCCCTTATTATATTAAATTGTAAATATTCTTAACAACTGAACGGTGCCCGGTTTGAAAATTGAAACGAGTCTAGTTTTCAATTTTAAACGACTTTGCAGAATCCTGGCGGGGAAAGTTTTAACGGAGTTAGCATATCGCTTTGCCAGCTCTGAAATAACTGGCTCTATAATCACTAACAGGAATTTAGAGAATTGGAATAAATGTTAAAACGGGAGCTTGGATACTTTATTTGTATTTGTATCCCATCACTCACCACCTATGATTGCACACAGCAATGGAAAAGTCAGGTTCTTTACAACTTAGCCATAAGTGTCTTATTTTCATTAGTCTTGGCTATCTTGACCGATCTCAGAACGTTTTCACGTTAAAATGATCGATACGAAAGTACCAGGGACTACCCAGGTAGTCCCCAGGTAGAACCCAGGTTCATTTCGAACCTATCTGAATGTGATGCTGAGTAATTCGGTGGAATTCTTGGCATAAGATCACACAATACACGCGTAAGGCATTAATTTGAGACTCGTCTCAAAATCTCGAGACCTAATCGACTAATGAGTCGCCTTTGACGCTATATCGGGATCAAAGCTCAATATGCTAATCCTACCCCCGATCTTCGTTTGTCGTTTTGCCGATGAACGAGAAATACTTCTTTTGTTTTCTCAAAAACAAAAGAATTTTTGAATACGATTGAATATTGTTATGACGTGCTTAATTAAAAAGTATCAGAAGTGGCTTCTGAAATTCGCCGCATTCCGTTCAAAAATGACACGGTTAATTGAATAGAGAAAGAAACATTTCTTGAACCATTTGCAGCAAGCTTTTGGCTATCCATGGAATGGCCTAACCTACTGGGAGACCATGGCCTATACAAATTTCATGTTACGAATTTAGTCGTCGTATCGTATTGGGTAACTCTAAAATAGATGTATCTGATTATAAAATAAATAAAATGTTAGTGCTGAGTTCCGCTAACTCACGGTCCGTTCCTGACTCCGCTCCGCTACAGTGGACGCGCATCCTAACCCAATGTGCTTGATAACTACAGCTTACGACTCGAATTACAACCCCTATAATTCGTACGACCGACGAAAACCCAGCACGTACATAATAAAACTTGTCTAGGTCAAATCGGGGAACTATGGAGCGAGCGATTATCTGAAAACGTTGGGGATGATCTGCTCAATCCTAGCGCATGGCTCCCAGGCGAGCTTTCATCCCCCACCTGAGCCCACTTCCATTTATTTTATACGTTCCCTTAATAAAATACACGCAAAGATCAACTGAGAATGTTCCCTCCCCAATCCCCGGAGCAGCGGAACAAAGACCCTGAAAAATGCTACGCAATTTTGATCTGGAATTAGTTTTTGCAATCGCCAGATGAAACGGAGATTTCTTTTCTTCATCTGAAGTATTTGAAGGCGATTACAATGTAAAAATAGGTTGGGTATCAACGGAACCTCGTCACGTCGGATAGCGGAGATCTTTCTGTTTAAACCAAGACTAGTTCGACTATCTCAGTATTCTCGCACGAGTTCCTGTGAAATTTAATTTGTGTCACCTGGCTCTTCTTATTACCGTATAATTACTAGGGCAAGGTTATTTGGTAGCACGCCGCGGTTCTAGAAGATATGAAGTTCCTATTTGTTAAGAATATTGTAAGGTATCCGTGTCCAACAAGACCCTATAACTAAGCAGTTTTTTTTGGTAAGATAAACCTCGTGTAAGTACATCGCAGGTACATGTTAATACTTTTTTGTGTGCATAACACTACCGCGTCTTATTCGGCCGTCGGTGACGTCACTCACACACTCAGACTTTTTGTAAGCATGAACTTTAGGTACTGAACTATCGGACATCGACAATTTATTGCAAAGGAAAGGCTCGTTTCGGGCGTCAACAGATTTGAACGCTGTCGCTGTCAACAGTGCTAGTTGGTGTTCTATTCTTGTATTTTTTGTATCATTTACACTTACTCAATGACTTTTTGAAGTCTTCAAGTAACAGTATAATAATTGTTTGGACCAAGAGCTGGTATGCGAACTACGGCCCGCGGAAATTGTGTCAGTTTATAGGTGACGAACGAAGTAAGCCTCGGTTCAGCTGGTCGTAAAATATCGTTTTACTGTTTTATAGAAACGCAGCTACATAAATAATAACGACATAGTAAAATGTTTACTGCGTAGCGGTGATCTGCATCACTATATGCTTGGGAGCATGGCGAAAATAATAATTACCTGATAATCGCTGACTTTAAAATTTGCGGTACGATGCATACCTATACTGAAAATTCGGCTATTTAGTAAATGCCAAATTAGCTTAATAAATGCAAAAGTAACTGTTAGCGCAGCCTGCTTTTTTTCGACGAGCTAGTCAAATATAGAATTAGCACCAAAAACCATGGAACTCACACTCTTTGACTCTTTGTTGCCTTGGTGATTGGTTTTTAATCAAAAAGCTACTAACCGATCAACAGGCCCAGTTGTAAAGTCAAACCCTGACTCAATTTATTCTAGGCTTCCGAAACTTTTACGAGTACATTATTAAACAGACATTATTCATGTCTCACACAAGTCTATGAATATAAATGAGATTTTAAAAGTTTTCGTATTACGTCAATCCTAACCTAAACGCACGTTGGTTCTGACTTTTGTATAATGGATACTGTTAGGGCACAATTTTATAACCGTGCGGTTATTAGATATTACAGAAAGTTTTAAAATAACCAGCTCCTACCACACTAAGTAGTCTGTGTAGGGTGAAAGCCGCTGAACAACCACACTGGTATTGTTTTCTCATTACAAATTAACACTAACACGGATTCGGAGTAAATTCCCTGCGTCAAACGAACAGACACGGAAAGACCAGACACGTGTGATCCTGTAAGGGTTTGGTTTTCCATTTGAGTTCCGTAACCTGAAAAACAATACAGGAGTTAATATTGAAATGTTTTTCCTCGTATTGGTTAGTAGTAAAGTAAACAACTCCCATAGTTCTCTCTCAGCATCTATAATTCCCACGCAGACATAACTCACTTTAGCCACGATTGTACGCGGTATAAAACTGTCAACTGTGAACGGCTCATATTTCATGAAACTATGAAATCATGTCAAATAAATTATACGTTAGACGCTATTGATTTATATTGTCTAGCGGCCATACTGCATGTCCTAAAACAGTAAATTAATGTTAGCAATAATGCATTATTCACGCTGCAGAATAGGGAATATAAAGAATATAAAAAATATTTTTCAAATAACTACAAAACAACCGATATATAAACTATCAAAGATTTATCTCTATCTCTTTCTAGAAAAGCTGAATTTTAATATGGAGTTCATATATGGGGGTCATGACAAATGACGTCACATGTCATATCGTATCTCTTTCAAATCGGTGACTAATTAGGAGTTTAAAACTCTTTATGTCTTTCGTATTTCTTGACCGATATTAATTTTAATTTCACTTTTTGTCATCTCTTTTACGATATTTTCATATTTTATTTAGAAACTAGCTTCTGCCCGCGACTTCGTCTGCGTAGAATTATACATAAAAACCTTCCTCTTGAATCACTATCTATTAAAAAAAACCGCATCAAAATCCGTTGTGTAGTTTTGAAGATATAAGCATACATAGGGACATAGGGACATAAGGATATAGGGACATAGGGACAGAGAAAGCGACTTTGTTTTATACTATGTAGTGATGTGATATTTTTTTAATGCTTATTCCTTATTTCAATGATATTGCCTATTTTAAATTAGACGTGGGTCAGATTTGACTTCCAAGTTGACCCAAATAACAATAAACAGGTCATGTTAAAAACTAGACCTACGATTTTTTTAAATTATCAGTGAACGTTTTATGTATCAAAAAAGACATACATACTTTATTGCTACAACCTAGTTTATGAAACAAATCTAGTAACTATGAAATGGTGTCGAAAAATAACAGACTCTTCGTTAACTCGGGCACGTCTCACTACATAATGTTTCCCTACATGGGTAGCTCTTCTTAAGAACGCCACGAAGACGCAGAGAAGCCGTGTGCAAATGCGGTACTAACATAGCTAAAGTCCGGTCTACAAGACTGCGTCTAGTATTTTTTTAATTATTGTTTTGAAACACTAACATTGCGAAACAAATCAGGTTTGAAACAACGGGTCTTCAAAACAGGCTGACCATCCTTGCCTTTCCTTAATTTTTATAGTGGAATTCAAAATAGGCACTAAAGTACTTAATCCTTATTTTCTGGGGCAGTAAATAATGAGTATGTCAGCTGATTTTTTTTGTTGGTACTTAGTTCATAGTTATCAGTTTTTTCGAAATCTGTTTGGATGTTAACAAAAGTGAAAGGAGTGAATTTTATGTCTAACTGGCTGTTGCCCGCGGCTTCACTGGTTTTTTTTCTAAATTTCAATATTTTTTAAAGTTTAAACCTTGCCTGGACTTCCACAAATACTTCAATACCAAAATTGGCCAATTTTGTCCAGCTATTCTCGAGTTTTAGCGAGACAAACGATCATCAATTCATTTTTATAAATAAGAGAGGAAGAAGACGATAAATACGTTCTATATGTGGATATAAACATTCAAATACGAACCAGCACTTACCTTCAACAGCGAGATTATAAACATAGCAACCTCCATAACACTCTTGAAAAAATCTATTAAGTACTAAATAAAAAATGTATTTGTAAATTTAAAAAATCAGGTAAACTTCTGTAACTACCCTTACCCGGAGTCCGTTGGTAGAAATGTCACGCCATCTCCCGACAGCTTCCCAAAACAATTCTAATCTATACTGAAACCGTTGCTATTGTGCACATAGCCGCATGCTTTTGTTGCGTCAATGCAAACACTGTTCTAAATTTAAATTGTTTCGTTTTTCTGTCTGCTTTCACTGTTGTGGCCAGCTTAAAAAAAAGTGGTAGTATTCATTTGTTCGTTTGATAATTGTACAATTAGATAAGTATTCTTTTTTGTACCGGTTCACTGCCAGTGTTAAGGGTACGTCAATTTATTGAAGTAGATGGTTATTGGTGTATTAACTACTTTGATTTTACTTAAAAGGCATTTAAAACCTAATACTTCACTTCGAGTCAGAAAAGAGGAAAGTTATCTACGTAAATCTTGACGTAAAATTTCTTCTAGTACTATCTATTTTTCGCTATTCAACTCAGTTGTAGGATAAAACTTACCTCTTTAGCACACAATAAAAAAGCAAGAGCGTGTTGTAAATGGCCCGCTCCCGACAAGAAGATAAGCTTAGAGCACTAAGTCAAACGGAGGCGTCTTGTCTTGTTTATAAAAAAAACTGTCACTGTAGTCGGGGACAAACAGCGTTCGAAACTACTAGATCACTACTATAATATATTTAGGGCCTGTTCCACCACTCTCTGTTAAGTTCCATTTATCTTAAGTGTCATTTATCTATGATTCCACGGCTCTATATATTGTTACGAAACAGACAGAGACGTCGTCATAAATAACTGACACTTAAGATAAATGGAAGTTAACAGAGAGTGGTGAAACAGCCCCTTACTAGTACGAGTGCCTGGGACCCGATTTTCACAAATCACATCACAAGTCAAAGTACAACTCGAAATGAGAAGAGCTACAAAACTATATAGCTTTACATATTTTCGAGTAGTTGTCAAAATTAATTGGAGATTATTCTGACCTACTCGTGTTTTAATGTAAGTACTAATTTCACCATCTTATGGTCGTACACTCCAAGTGGAAGGGCTACTCCAAAATTTGAAATTCGAATACGAGTCATAACGTGCCCGTCACTCTCCTATCAATGACTGGCGTGAAAAAAAAGTTCGATGTTTTGACTTTGGAATAAGCCTGGGGGCTTATTCCAAAGTTCATTTCGATTCGCACATTGACTGCATCCTCCAGTTGGTTTAATATTCTAAGGCTCCCACAAGTAGATATCACGTAGGCATTATTATTCACATCGGCTGGGGAAGTTATTTCCATTCAGCTTCGCTTTACCAAATTACTGAGACGTTCCCGCCCGTTCGCGATTCCCTGTTTTTTCTGTCTATCCCAAAAAGTTTTAAGTCATTAGCTTGGAATAGATGTGGCTTAGAAACTGAGTTGCCCAAGAATGGGGGCCCGGGGTTTAGGGACGTGAATGAGTATCGATAACTTTCAGCGCTAGCAAATTTCTTAGCGTTTCTCTTTGACACAGCAAAATTGAATAAATGAGAACCGATTATTTTGGGTGTTAATGTCAAATTGTTATCTTTTTGACTGACTAAAAAGTAGCAGGTTCTGTTTCATACTTTTCGTTTTCACACACACACATACTTTGTAAATTATTTCATTTTTAAATTAAAAAAATATGCGTTTTTTAATTGTTAAAATTAATTACATTCATAAAGTTGAAAAAAACGGATCTTAGAAAAATACAGGTGCAGGTACGAATTTAAAAACATACTTTCTACGACCGTACTTACTACGCCATCGCTTATTTCGTAATCAATTTTGATGTCCAGAAAAATTGTTGATTATTTATTAGTTTATCGATGTTTCAACTGCAATGGCACACCCCTACCAGGAACGAGCACTGTCATCGTTGGGAGCGATACTTATACGCATTTGGGTCGAGCTCTTTTATCAATCAAATCATTATCGTTCAATATATCACACACTAGTTTCTGTCCTCGACTTCGTCCGCGCAGAATTAAGAAATGTGACGAAGCTTTTTTCCCATAGCATACACTAAAAACTAGCCAAGTGCGAATCGGACTTATATTCGCAGTGTTTCGTACGACCGCGTAACAAAAAGAAAAGCAAATTTCTTCTATGATGACGTTAGGTCGTTTTTCCTTAAAGATAATTGTTCTTTCTTATTTTCTCGAAAATTTTGAATTTACTGGAACCGGTTTTAGCTGTTACAATTACAATTGCGAAATCCCTTATAATTATAGTTACAAAGATAAAAAATTTGGGCCTGTATAAGACTTGCGAGGCAGTGAGATTGACTGAACCCGAGACCGAATACCGAGTTCGCTGCGTAAAGCACGTCTATGCGCGCCATCTGGTGTTCCAGTTTGAATGTCTTAACACACTTAGCGATTCTTGAAAAAGTGCATGTGCAGTTGGACCCTACTTGTAAGGCTCCAAGGTCTGTAGCCAGGTCTACAGCAAACTAATTGGATACTCCTGGATTTACGTGAGAAGTACGGGATCTTGGCACTCTGAGCCAAACCTTCATTATTATGAATGAAATATCATAAAGATTTAAACCGTATTTTATTTCAAACTCTAAATGAGGAAATAAATAAATAGGGAATGGGCGATTATAATAGGAACCATGTTATAGGCAATGATGCTAGCGACCCATCACTATTTTGATTCCATTTTCCACCTATACGCCCACGATCTTGCTAAATGTGGCCTGTCTACCCCGAAAGGGATGAAGACGTGATTTGTGTGTGAGTGTGTGTGTGTGTGTGTCTAAATCTTTTCATATTCTACGTTACAGCAGTCATGCCTTCGGAGGCAGCTGTCCAGGTAATGACATAAAGAAACACTAGTTTCTTCACCAGGATACAAACTTGTCGTCAAGGTACCCTGCGAGTAGCTGCCTTATGATAAACAGGGAAGTATAGGGAGCGGATCAGAATACATAAAGTTTAAAATGTATAATGGGTTAAAATACATAATGGTTCAAAATATATAACGCAATTTTCTATAAAACTATTAGCTAAATGAACTTTTTTGATATCGTAATCTATAGATTGGTTTAGGTTAGGTTAGGTTTGTTTTATAACAATCCTGTTAATTTGTAACTTTCTGAGAAAATCGCATTATATGTTATAAACCATTATGTATTTTAACCCATTATACATTTTAAACTTTATGTATTTTAATACGTACCCGGAAGTATATTTTGTATCTTACAGTTCCCGGAAAATCAGTTTTTTTGTTACAAAAAAGTAGCCTCCATTATTTATGTTTCCCTAATGCAGTAAAAGTCGAATAGTAGCATTCTCCATCTCTTTCCACCTTCATCCACACTGTTTAAGAACGAGATAATAAATACGACAGCTCTTCCCAGCGCGAGCACAATATGACCTCAGGTTTTCTCTACCCCACATCCGAGTTCAGCGTTAGTTAGGTTACATTGAATTTAGTTTAATAGAGTTTCCTAAGTTAATCCAACTTACAAAGGCCTACGAGGAGTTTCAGCTCACTGTTAATTAGCTATGACTGGATTAGACTTAGTTTTAACTAACACACAAACGGGTTTCCGAATTTAGTGAGAATTTCATTTAAGTAGCTTTATTCAGAACTGTTTCAGGAAATTCATGCTCTTCCATGCTGGTCTGGGAGTATGTATATGCTCTTCCCGCGCAGATGGTAAACGCCCACCGAGGGAATGGGCGAAAATCATAGGGATCTTGTTATAGGCGATGCGGCTAGCAACCCATCACTATTTTGATTCCATTTTTTGCTATCTATATGCCCACAATCTTGCTAATCGTGGCCTAGGTCTTGCCACCTTAGGCTCTATCTACCCCGTAAGGGATAAAGATGTGATTTGTGTGTGTGTTTCAGGAAATGAAGCAATCACGGGTGGAACTAAATAATGAGGTTGAAAAGACCTAGCCGGCATGGGAAATGAGAACTAATCAATCATAGTATAAAATAAAGTCGCTTTTTCTGTCCCCGTGTCCCTATGTATGCTTATATCTTCAAAACCACCCAACGGATTTGGATGCGGTTTTTTTAATAGATAGAGTGATTCAAGATGAAGGTTTATATGTATAATACATGCATAATACACCGTGCGAAGCCGGGGTGGGTCGCTAGTATTCTTATATAAGTCAATGGTCATCGTAAAAACATGAAAAGAGAACATTATGAGAAAGTACGTGTGTTTGTTACCCCTTCACGCTAAAACGGCTGATCGGATTTAGATGAAATTTGGTAAGTACGGTCAAGTGCAAAAATAAGTATCGACACGAACTTCTCAAAAACATGTCCCACGACCTTATTACGCTGGTGTAAGAGCGTATGGTACTTATTTTTGAAACTTTGACTAAATACATATTATTACACTTGACTGTACATGACTGTTTGTCTGGAATAACACAGGTTTTTTATTCCGATTTTTCCACGGGATTAAATACTCATTATTCACGTAAGCGAAGCCGCAGGTAAAAGCTAGTACTTAACATTTGAAACAAAGATACGGGCTCGGCGGTTACTCATAAGTATTGGGTTTGGTGCACAAACTGTATTATAGAATATCTCGCGGGAATTTCTAATATCTATGTACACCATAAAATAAATCTCTATGCAAAATTTTAGCTTTCAAGGTCCAAGAGCTTAGGCTGAGCGTTGATGAGTTAGTCAGTCAGTCGGGTAATTTTTTGTAATTTTTTTTTAAAAATATTAAAACCGACAAACGGGCATGCGGTGCACGTGATGGCAAGTGATCACCATTGCGTTATGAGACTGTTTTGGTTGTTATGAGTTGAAGGCAATGCTAAGGACAATTTTGGGAAGCAATTATTTCGAATCCAGTGGCTTATTAACCGTCGGAATACCCGGCATACCTTTATTGAGTTCTTCGTAGCACATCTACGGCGTAGCAATACAGCTACGAGAATTCGTAGCGCTACGGAACGGCATCCCAGGCGTTAAGGCAATGATTTATTTCTATTCGTATTTATTCAAGTAATTAACTTTCCACTACTTAACTTCGTGCAATGTTCTTTGATATAGTAGCTTTAGTTTGTTATTTATGGTCGCTTCACAGAACCAGCGCAGAGTGCATTAAGACAATTTCGGAGTGATTTCAGGTTGAAAAACAAAGAATATAGAGAAACCAAAACTGCAAAAATATTGGTCTGGAAGCAAAGAAAAAACATAGAATGTACCAGTTGCTTCTCTTCCCGCGCAGATGGTAAAAGCCCATCGAGGGATTGGGCGAAAATCTTTGGGATCTGTTATGTAGGCGATGTGGCTAGCAACCCATCACTGTTTTGATTCCCCTTTCCATCCATGCGCCCACAATCATGCTAAACGTGGTCTTTAGGTCTTTTTACCTTAGGCTCTGTCTACCCAGTAAGGGATAAAGACGTGATTTATGTATGCATGTATGAAAAACGGGATATTATACTATATATATACTACATACTATATATATATATACTATATTTAAACTATATTATATTATACTAGGCTACCACGGCTTTTTTATATTATGTAACAAATAAAATAAGTACTCGATAATAAATAAGTGTGAAATAAAATTTCGCTTTTGTACAGTAACTCCAATGTACACGTACCTATGTATGTGTACATTAGAGTTATACACATACACAAATCACGTCTTTATTCCTTACGGGGTAGACAGAGCTTAAGATAAAAAGACCTACCACTTATACAATTACTAATAAATACTTAATCACTGAACAGATTTTGATATGATTCCTTTATAATAAACTAGCGACCCGCCCCGGCTTCACAGTGCAATCAGTGTTTTCTACTATATTATATATGCATGTATTATACATATAAACCTTTTCATGAATCACTTTATCTATTTAAAAACCGCATCAAAATCCGTTGCGTAGTTTTTTTTAGAGATCTAAGCATAATGAGGGACGGACAGCAGCGGAAAGCGACTTTGTTTTATACTATGTAGTGACGATACATTATCGATATAACACTTTTGGCAAACCGTATAGCAATTTAAAGTTACAATACAATACGCAATTCTTTATTAACTGAAACTCAAACTCAAACTATTTATGGCATAAAAATGTTGTGACAAAGATGTTAGTATGTAGTTTCAAACATTTACCCTGTAACACAGCAATTTATTATGAAATAATCTTAAAACTAAAACTTATTATTATAATAACAGTAATAATACTATCCCAAACGTCCCATACCACAGTCATGAGCGGCAATAGTGCCAACATAAGGAGTACTTAACATAGGTCTGAAAAACTTGTGCTTCAATTCGTTGCCTTGTATTCAACGGATGCGGCGCCAGGAGTTACGGATATAAAAACAAATAAAACAGTCGTAATACATGTTATTTATTACCGGCAAGTTTTCGCTCAGTAGCCTCTATGTGTTGAGTAATGTTGTTACTCGTAGTTTCCAAAGACTCTGTTTTCGTTCTGCGGCATAGGTAGAGGTATTAATAAGTAGTTTGTCGATGCGAAATGGGGCGCTGTATTTTAACCCCCTTATTCTAAATGCTCTATAGGCTTCTGCTAACTTAACAATCGTTTGTCCTTATCTGTGGAAGTTAAATATCAAAGTGACGGATAAGGATAAATGATTGCTAAGTTAGCAGAAGGGGTGCAATCCGCGTGTGGTCAAGAGCTGCGGTTCGTTTTTGGATCCGTCTGAGGGGAAGATCAGTGTTTGGTCCGGTGCACCCTGGGCATCGGTGAATGATTTTCTGGCAGATTCTGAGGGATATCATTATCCGTTGGCTAATAGCCCGACAGGGTCTTTTGACCGCGTTCTACCGTACAATGTTGCCGACATTTTTGTTACAAGATTTTTGAATACTGTATTTATTACTTTGACATTGGCGAAATCATCGCATCGATCGATGGGGGCGATGAAAAAAAGAAGTTAGCAGAAGCCTACAGAGCGTTTATGAATAAGGGGGTAAGTGGGTAAATGTGGATGTTCGAAATGAAATGAAATCTCTAGATAGTATAAGGCCCGCCTATCGGTTACCTTTTTTAGGGTTCCATACCCCAAGGGTAAAAATCCGTCTGTCTGTCTATCTGTTTGTCTGTCTGTCCGTCTGTCCGTCTGTCATCAGGCTGAGATGATGCATTTTTATTGCCGCTATAACAAAAAATCTGTCTATGCAAGTAACCAATATAAAACTGACCAAGCGAAGCCCAAATGTGTGTATAATCACGTATACTTCCGAACGATTTCATTAATTAATTCATTCAAATTGTAACCATGACCAACTTTAAAAACGTTTTGAAATTTCCTGCACCTATTGACAGTGTAAGGTTTTGACCGCGTTTAACATTGTCATAACTCGACTCCACAGTACAAGCCGCTTATAATAAAGAACCCGTAACTCTACCATGTTTTGATGTACTTAAAAACATGTTTATCCGAACATAACCGTGTCAACATCAGCGGATTTCCACATCCCGTTTTCCCATCCCGTATCCCTTATTCATAATGCCCCTCCTTTATAAATCTGTATTAATATTAAGTGTGGACTCTCTTTTTAACATAAATATACATTTTGTGGGGAGGATTATAAGAAAATAGGCCTGTATTATGGAAATGTATTATGTCGCGCGTAGTTACAAAATAATCGTGTAAATTATCAGGATACTTACGCACCGTACTGTTTTATTATGCAATCGCTGTCATCTGATTCGATACACTCCGATACTTTAGATACTTTAGAATTCCTAACGTGGGGGTAATTACCCTTTCGGGGGTAAAATTGGTTTTACCTGGGATCATGAGCTGTTTGGCTGGATTTATTTGCCTTAAAAGCGAATAACCTAATCCGTGTGGGGTAAAATCCGTGACCCTAGTTAGGTTATAAGGGCAACGGAACTGAAAAGGTCAGAAACAACTGCTCCAGTGCAATGGTTTCTAACTAGTGGTCCGTGGAAGCTAAAAATATGGTCCACGAATGATTTCCTATTGAGTTTTTAATTGAAGTTTCAGTTTGATTATTAGTTTATTTTTATTATACCTTCATAGTGGCCCCTGCTAACAAGAATAATATAAAAGTGGTCCCCGTCCAAGAAAAGGTTAGGAACTCCTGGTCTAGTGTACGTTTTCTCACAAAAACGAGCTGAACACGTTCACAATAAACGTCTCAATCACATCATCATCATCTCCAATATATATACGAAATGAGATTATGTGGAAATGAGCAGCCAGATTTAACAGTAAATAATGTATATTAATGCAAAAACCTAAAAATAGCCCCCGACGTGTTTACGCACGTCAGTCTCTAAATACACAAACATTCATATTGATGTCATGTCTAAGCACAACGCTCTGTGCTGCTTAGACAACCGTTTAATCACTGACATGCATGTAAATAGATTACATTATCAACTATTATATTATCAGGCGCTATACAGCCTCTAATAATACGTCCCACAGCTGGGCTGCTAGCTTGCGAGCAGCGTACAGTAACCAGAAACCATAGTCGCGAGCCTGCCGTGAGCCATGTCCACACTAGAGTTTTTGATACTGCTACATACATCACTAAATCACGTCTCCCTTACAGGGTAGACACAGCCTAAGGTAACAAGACCTAAAGGCCACATTTAGCAAGTGGGCGTATAGGTGAAAAGGGGAATCATAATAGTGATAGGTTGCCAGCCGCATCGCATAGAACATGATTCCTAAGATTTTTGCCCATTCCCTCGATGGGTTTTTCCATTTGCGCTGGAAGAGAAGCAACTGTTAAATTTCATCTTTTTTCTTAACTCCCAGACCAGCATGGCCTTTTTGCCTTCTAAAATATATTTAGTTCGCGTGCTTACTAATTTATTACTCAATTTCTTCAAGTTTTTTTGCTAATATACCTACTCTAAGGAATAGTTCCCAGCATAACCTGCTTTACGATTTGTTTACGAATTATTTCCACTTAATTTCAAATTTCTACCCCGTAAGGGATAAAGACGTGATTTGTGTATGTGTACAAATACAAATACAAATACAAATACGTTTATTTTGCAAAAAATGTGGTACAAAGGTTGGTTATGTTTAGTAAAGATTCACACATTTCACCAGCAGCTGGCATGCAAAAAAATACATTATTATTATTATTATTTTCCAAATTATATACTCTATTAATAAATATTACTCAAATGTCAAAACTAATACAAAACAATAATAAATAACTAAATCAAATATCAAATAATCAAATGTCACAGTCATCAGTATCTATAATAATCAAAAAATTCCTCGACAGAGTAAAAACATTCTTGTATCAACCATTTCTTAAGTCTAATTTTAAATAAACTAATTGGCAAATCTTTGATGTCATCATGTAAGCGATTGTAAATGCTAATTGACATGCAATAGGCGTTCTTACCATACAGTTTTGTCCTTTTAGCAGGAACAACTAGTCGATTAGGATACCTCGTGTTAAAGTTAGAAATGTCATTATATGTCTTGAATAATTCTGGATGCAGTTTCACAAATAGACAAATTTCGTATATATAAATGCTTGGTACAGTCAAAAGTTTTAAGTCCCTGAATAGAGGTCTGCAAGATGTTAGGGTGTCTACATTACAAATTGCCCTGATGCACTGTTTTTGTGCTAATAAAGCCATTTTAGCATGACTAGAATTCCCCCAAAGAAGAACGCCGTATCTTAGCAGGGAGCAAACGTATCCATGGTAAGCTTTTAATGCAGTGTCTTTAGTGCTGATCTTTGCAAGTCGCCATAAGGCATATGCAAACGAGTTTACCTTGCCAGATAACTTACCAATATGGTCGCTCCAAGAAAATTTATCGTCCAGGACTATGCCTAAAAATTTTACCTCGCATGATTCTGTTAAAATATAATCAGCAAAGTTTACAGTTAGAGGGTACTTCCTCCCGTTTCTATTCATAAACTGAATGAATGTTGTCTTACTTATATTAATATTTAGATTATTTTTGCGTAACCAAGATACAACTTTACTAATTGTGTCATTTACATCATTATTGTACGTGTTCGCATCATGACACGGAATAACAACAGACAGGTCATCTGCAAAGAGTGTGCAGTCAAAGTTTATTGCATTTGGCAAGTCATTTATGTACAATAAAAATAATAGGGGACCTAAAATGCTTCCCTGTGGTACACCGACCTCGTTTACTTTAGTAAGAGACTTATGCACAGTAACAGTATTGGCAGAGTCAATTTGAGTTACTTCAACAAACTGTGTCCTCGCATTCAGGTAATCCCTAAGCCATTCTTTGACTACGCCTCTCATACCGTAACGCTCACACTTGGCCAAGAGTGTTTTGTGGCAAACAAAATCAAAAGCTCGGCACATATCGAAAAATATTGCAGTTACTGATAAGCTCTTGTTCATGTGGTTTAAGATTTTGCTACTCAAGGTAAAAGCAGCTAATGTCGTCGACTTTCCTTTTTGGAATCCAAACTGTTCGGTTTTAATTATTTTAAATTTATTTAAAAATGACATTATACGTTTATGGAAAGCTTTCTCAAATATCTTTGAGATAACGGGAGTGAGAGATATTTGTCGATAGTTCTCTACACATTCTCTGCTACCTTTCTTATAGAGTGGCTTGATTAAAGAGAGTTTTAATGGCTTCGGAAAGACACCGCTCGTAAATGATAAATTCACTAAGTAGCTAAGGACTGAGGCAATGTCATGCTTGCACCACTTTAAAATTTTTGTTTGAATTTCATCGTGACCTGCAGCATTGGTAGAGTTTAGGGTATTAATGATTTTGACTATCTCACTGTCATCGGTGGGGAACAAGAATAAATTATCTTTATTTTCAGTAACTAGCGAGATATCAGGACGGTATGTATTGGGAGTCTTTGAATTTGTCAAATCTATATAATAGTTATTGAAGGCATTCGCAATGTGTGTGGGATTTAATATTACGTTTTCGTTATTAACTAATTTATCTATGCTTGCATCAATAAAATTTTCTTTCGTCGCATTTTTAATGACGTTCCATGTCGCCTTGCATACATTTTTAGAACGGGCTACGTAATTATCGTTTGCTAGTTTCTGAGCATGGTTCATACATCGTCTAAGAACTTTAGAGTAGTCATTATACCTGATTTTACTTTGCGAATAACTAATGTGATGCTTACGCTTTTTGTAGTAACAAAACCGTAAACGTCGCTTTGTTACTATAGATTTTTTAATGCCCTTTGTAAACCAAGGAATAGAACGAGGTCTGACTGTCATTTTAATTCTATACTCAGGGAAACATAGCCTATAGAAAAGTACGAAAGTGTCAAAGAAAAAATCAAATGCCACCGATGCGTCACTCTCACCATAAACATCCGACCACGATAAACTTCTGAGACAGTCCTGGAATTTTGTGATATTTTCTGTACTATAGTCTCTTTTAAAGCGATACAGACAAAATCGCGGTTTTTCAATATTGTTGACAGTAAAAGTTAAACTTTGAGCAGTTTCGTGGTCAGACAAGCCCAGGCAAAGAATTTCACTTTTGGCATCAGGAACATTTGACAATATCTGATCCAAACACGATTCTCTACGTGTAGGGCCTAGAATGTGTACCTTTAAATTATTGTTAGTGGCAATTCTCTTCAGTTCATTTGAGTTTTCTGAGGTTCTAAGTAAATCGATGTTAAAGTCCCCAGTTATAACTATTTTATGTTTCACCTTGTGTCTCAGTTTGCTCGCGAGTTGCTCTAATTTCCTTAGAAAAGATGTTGAATTAGCTATTGGTATTCTATATATACAAATCACGATGCATTTTATTGACGGTATTTCTATACCGCAACACTCAAATATGTAGTCCTCAGAAAACTCATTTAAAAATGATAATACCCTTGTTTGAATATGATCAGCACAGAATATACAAACGCCACCCCTCTTTTGATGCGATCTCGAGTACGATGCCACCAGCCGGTAACCAGACATGTGCAAATTACTTTCGTTACCATTTTTTATAAAAGTTTCCGAAAAACACAACACGTCAAATCGTTTACTGCTTTCTGCCAATTCGTCTAAAGTGGTTTCTAGTATATCCTTTTTACTTACGAAACCTGCTATATTTTGGTGAAATATGGCAAAAAAGCTACTACTCTTTGGGACGAAAAAAATCTTCCTCTTTTTGATCCATTTTTGGTGAGCTACTTTGTTTCGGGAAGTATTCAAGGATAGATTTCTGCCCCAAAGTTTTGTTTTTTTCCGTACTTATAATATCACGCCGAGATTTTTTGAAGTAGTAAGGAATAGTGCCTCTGCGATAATCTGTTACTGTATGAGCAATGTTAAGTGGTTCACTTAGACTTTTAATATTGTCATTTGTTTTTGGTTTTGAGCTGTTGTAGCTCAAGTATTTATTGGCATAATCACGAGAATCAACGAGAAAATTTATTTTGGAGCATAGTTTTTTCGTGAAATATTTATCATAATAGTTCAAGTCCCTAAGTTCCAGAAAAGCACAATTGTCAAAATTTCTACATAGCAATTTTACAACACTATTGAGTTTTTTCTCATTCAGATGAATACTTTTTTTTACCTCAGTTACAATAACAAAAACCTCCGAGCGCATTTTGATAAAAATACTGAGCTGTGCTAGCAATTTTATCGGATTGCAATCATTTTCCCCTATATTAATAATAATAACATCATTAGAGCTAGCTTTTAATGTTTCTGATGATTCCAATATCTCCTCACAAGGCGCATCGGGTTTGATGGTAGATGTCACTATGTACTCTTCATATGGTGTCATCTGTCTTGATTTTTGTAGCGCTTTAGCCAGTCCACTGCTTTGGTTTCCTCCTAGGATGTACATATTTTTTTGGAAGTTATTGTTTGTTTCCATCTCAGGTAATTTTAAGTCATTGTCGCTCTGTTCAACGCTGGATTTAGGAGTACTCATGGTACCAATCTCTGGATTTTGTAGATTTTCGGTGGATGTCCTATTTCGATCTTTATTTTTACCATTTCCGCTTGTTTGTGTCGATTGATGTTTTTTAATGTTGGATGGTTTCATTGTTACAGAAGTAGATGTGCATATTTCCTTTAGATGTTGAATTTGTCTCATGCATTCTGTGACTTGTTTCTTAAGGTCATCGTTCTCCAATAAAAGTTGCGTACTATATCTGTCGGAAAAGTCAAGTTTTTCTCGCAGGTGTGTAATCTTATCCCTTAATCCTATTATTTCATCCTTATAATTCACTGACAGATCGGGACAACTTCTATTCAACGTGTCGTTGCGGAGTACGGAAATATCAAATTCTTTATCAGATAATGATTCAAACGAGTTACGTACAGGTACATTGTACTTTCTCACAGTGACGTTGTCCACTGAGCAGTTAAATTGTTGTTGCTGTGTCTGAGGATTCTGCGGTGCAGGTGAATGAGACGCCTCAATGGATTTTTGGTTTTGAATTTCTGTAGCTTGTTTCGACGTTGAGGCAAAAGCTATATCCTTGTCCTTGTTATTACTAGAGTTCGGTGTGCTCGTTATTCTAGGTCGGGCGACGTTAGGGCGACACTTAATACAAGTCCACGATTCCTTTCGTTTCTTGTCCATAAGGTCATACAATTTCTCTGAATGTGTGCAAGTAAGATCATACGATCGTTTACATGCTGAACAAGTTAAATAATGTTTCTCCAGAATTTTCTTCCTACAATGAGCGCAAGTTGGCTTTGGTGCCATTTTAATTATTTCTTCCTTCCTCTCTTAAAAGTTCAAAAATTAAAAAGAAAAAACAAAAAGACAAATCTTGCCTTGGATTCGAACGCACGACGCCAGCGCTAATCGGTTTGATGTTTACCTCCAAACCCCTAAGCCATCTGACACTCAGGAGAGACTGTAAAATGATGGAGTATATTCTTAACGACGAACATTCGTTATTATTTTAAACGAAGTTTTAACTTCACCTTCAATTATTTAAAATTTCACGAGAATCAATTACCAAGTGTTTTAAATAGTCCAGATTCACTTTTCTATATGTTTATTGCACAGTTAAGTATTTTTGTATTGTTTTTGTTGATTTCTTTTCATTTCACTAGCAATTTGTCACAATTTTTTTTTGCACTATTTTAACACTTTTTTATAGTTTTGATTAGTTTCTTACTTTGCCAACGCTCACACACGATAATTTAACTATTGTCCATGGAACTGATCACCGTCCTTCACTTAATATGCAGTTTTATAATTATTTTTGAATAAATAATACGGAGCTTAATGTGTACACGATGACAGCTGTCAAAGAAAAAGTATGTATGTATATGTATGTATGTAAAGTATGTATGTATATGTATGTAATTTCAAATGCTGTAATTCACACTGATTACCGAATTAAGCTCGACTAGTAACTAAAGCTTAACAACCCAGAATGGCGTCACTTAAAATATGAAATTCATTTAACAGCAGCAACCTCGTGCCTGGGGTGACCATTTCGAGGAGTCCTTACAAAAATCAGGACATTACACGGAAATTCCGGATATTGCAGTTACATCAAGCAAAGGTTGGTTGCGGCGTGTTATGAACTTTACATGAAATTCCTGTTTTGAATTTTGGTAAGTACAGCTACGATGTGAAAAAAATGGCTATTTAGAAATTCGATTTTCGAAATTCGCATCATACTGTCTCTCTCACTCTCAAATTAATGGCTGTCAGTGTGAGCAGAACGGTATGGTTAGATTACGCTCGTAAGTTGACCATTTACGCTCGTAGCCATCTTTTTTACGGGTAAACTGCCTCGAAATAGCAAGTCTATATCCCTAAAATATGTCCTATATATGAATAATAATCGCTACACATTACAGGACAAAGTCCTTCACCGTATCTGTATGTCTGTTTATTCACTAAAAACTCAAAAACTCGTAAACAATTTTCATGCAGTTTTCGCTAATAGATAGAGTGATTAACTGAAAACTTTAGGCATATAGCTGATTAAAGTTTTCTGTAAATTATTTTCAAATATAACGATACTAAAATTGTTGGAAGCGTCGGAAATAGTCAAGCTGCCTGAGATACAAATTTTAATTCAGCGCCGACGTAGTTGCAAGCAATAGCTAGCTATTTCTCTTTAATTATCAAACCGTACTCTTGTTGAAAAAGTTTAAATTCCTCTAAGTAAGACTATTATTTCTTTTTCGTTGGCGACCCGCCAGTCCAACTCCGGATGGACATCAGAAAAGTTTGTTCATGTCCGGAAAAATCTAGAAGGATGGACACCTACTCGTAACTAAGTTGGTACTTGGTGCTAACTTGTCGGACAACTTGCACTGTCATGTCCGGTTAGCCACTTTTCACTTGTCAAGTTTCACAATTATAACGCTGTCAAGACAGGTGAATGTAAATCTTAACAATTGGCATTGTTCATTTTTTTAGTATGCTCCAATTCGAAAACCATTTCGAGGAAAACCATCAATTATCCGATTTATCTTGTCCGATTTCAAAAATACTTTATGATTGCAGATATTTTTGTAAAAGTACTTTGAACCTTTGTTTGACCGAACGACCGGGTTTTTAGACAGAATCCAGCATTGAATGTTTGCCACAAAAATGAAAAAAAAAGTTTGGCTACGGCAACTGTCACGTGTCACTGTCAAATGTACAAAACCATAGACAAAGCCGTTTTTTTATAGCCAGCCGAACGAAGGCGATTGGGATTCTGTCTAAATTCACGAATTATCAAACAGCGAAAAAATATTTATTATTAATTAACAAAGCTACGTAAAAGCATAATATTCAAATTAGTTGCTTGAAATAGGCCATTTTATCAAATAAAGGTGTAAAAACCCCACCTTAAAAAAAATTAACAAAGCCAATTATAACGCTGTCAAGACAGGTCAATGTAAATCTTAACAATTGAAGAGAAAAATCTAACTGACCTGTCATCGGCAAGCAAAAAATCATGGACCAGTATGGCTAGACAAAGCCACTTTTGATTATCGATAACGCTAAGAGAATTGTATGGGATCGAGAATAAGCACACGTGAACTAGCGGAACAAAAACTACCAGCACGCGTATGCCAACGATACGCTCCGGAGCGTTTGTCACTTGTCTAGCTAAACTGCGAAGTTGAAATTTGTCGTTGATGTTTCCTTTATGATGTTGGTGGAGAAAAAGTGGAAACTTTGCGAAGATCTCGGAAGATAAACGGGGTTATGGGACCCGAAGGTACTAGCTAGTATCTACTGCTTAATATAATGGAAAAATAAGAAAAAAGACTAACTTTGTAGGGGAAAGTAGACACCATAAAATACCTCAACAGTACTGGTTGTAAGCATTCCGCTAACTTCAACTCACCACTCTCAGTTAAGACCCTGATATTGTAAGTGTCGGTTATCTATGACGTCATCTCTGTCTATTTCATAGTAAGAAATAGAGAGGGAATCATAGATAACTGAAACTTAAAGTATAGGAAAACAGAAGTGACTAGGGAGGTAAAGGTTGTATGGCGTTTGTCACAGCCGTTGGAGTATTTTCTTCTCCTCTTCAGCCGATTTTAATAAGAGCAAAATTACCCTGACGCCACCAGATTGCACGAATTATTTCTTACCCTGTCACTCCGCTTGACTAAATAATCTATACTGTATCAATTTCAGATCGATATGGTGTTTACCTGACGATCGCGATAACATTTCCCCGTTTTACGACTTTCGCTAGAGGCAGTAAACTCCGATGTAAAGCTACTATGTACTATATAAATCCTATATGAATTCAGTAAAATGGATTGTTTTGGCGAATGAAACAGGTTTTTTCCTTTATATCTAAAACTGCGGCATGCATTTGCATTTTATGCATTTGCGGGTGGTAGGGCCTTGTGCAAGGTCCGTCCGGATCGCTACCACCATCTTACTCGCTAATCCTGCCGCTAAGTAGCAGTGCTTGCACTGCTGTGTTCCGGTGTGGAGAGTAAGACAGCCGGAGAAATTATGGGCACAAGAGGCATTTCATCTTAGTCCTCTAAGTTGGCAACGCATCTGCAATCCCTCCGGGGTTGCGGGTGTCTATGGGCAGTGGTGATCACTTACCATCAGGTGACCCACTTGCTCGTTTGCCTTCCTATTCATATAAAAAAAAAAAAAAACTAGTGGTCGCTTCGTCGACGCAGAATTTAATATAGCCTATGAAACTCACAGATAATGTAGAATTTCATTGGTAATTTTTTTTTAATCGGTTCAGCAGATCCAGATATTACCTCCTACTATCTCACAAACTCACAAACATTACCTCTTTATAATATTAGTATAGATTATGTCTATGTAAGCATTTTCTATAGTATTGGATGAAATAGGGGTGTTGCCTGATTTATACGGGTATTATGTCCGGCTATAACTTTATTGAGTTACGAATTCTTTTGATGTAATATGGAGTGTAAGGTATTGGATATCGTGTTAACGATTTGAGGATTAGTTTTGTAGACAGACGTTTTGGGTTTCGTACTTCGGAAGGAAAAAGTTTTGTGAGTTTTCATTGTAAATACAATTTTGTTGTTGACGGCACTATATTATTGCGCTGTCATTGAAGCAAAATAATTTGGTTTTCAAATAAACATCATCATTCTAAAGAAAAAAAAATTGTAAGTGATAAAACTTGCATTATAATATTAAAATGCTTCACGTTTCGAAACGATTCACTTAAAGCGTCCAATTCCCACTAGATTCACTTAATTCATACACATACACAAATCACGTCTTTATCCCTTACGGAGTAGACGGAGCCTAAGGTAACAAGACCAACAGGCCACCTTTAGCAAGACACTGATAGCGGGGGAAAGGGGAATCAAAATAGTGATGGGTTGTTAGCTGCACCGCCTATAACATGATTCCTATGATTTTCGCCCATTCCCTGGATGCTTTTTACCATCTGCGCGGGAAGAGAAGCAACTGGTACATTGTATGTTTTTTCTTTGCTCTCAACCAGCATGGAAGTAAGACTTAATTCAAATAAAAAAAACAAGAATGTTACAAAATAAAAACTGATCAATGTTTTATGTCATTTACGTTGTAAAACATTGTGTCATCACTACTACTACTACGCTCATTTGAGAAAGTATCTATATTCCGTAGTTCAACATACGCCTTGCACGTACCATCTGTGATCAGCCTGTTGTATTGATAGCACTATAAATAGCCTTTGCTGAGTCTTCACACACGTATAACTTTAGAGACAGCTGCCTTTATGACGTGCTCCTTGCGTACGTAATCAATCTGATACTGCTAGGGTTGCCAACACTACATGGTGAAAAATTAAAATGAAAATGAAAAAGTGTTTATTCCAAGCAAATTCTACAGGAGGATAGCTACAACTAAGGGCCCTGTGCTAGGACACCCTGTGTTACAGGACCCTTCCATACAGATACAATGTTAAATGCTACAAGTCGTACAGAGAATAATAAAAATAACAGCACGCGTACAAAGCGAGTAAAGAAGTACCTAGTTACCTACTCATTAAATTAGGCATAGGCACCATTGCTGCGGAATAATGTGCGCGCGTGCATGCTTACGTAAGTGATGTGTATGTGTGAGTGTGTGTGGGTATGTGGAAGTGTGCAAAATATAATTTGAATAGATATTATAATCTGTATACTGTATGGTATAAAACAAAGTCGCTCCACGACGTCTGTATGTAAGTATGTGTCTGTATGTGTTATTAAAAACCTGTGCGATGCCTGGGCGTGTCAAGAGTCGCTAGTTCATAATAATATACTTTTATTATATTTTTTTCCAGAATTTAATTATTTTGGGTTTTTCTTACTGAGAATCGTTTACCCTATCGATCCTAATACGAGAAAAAAATTGTCCCGGATTTTACTATGGATTTTTTCCTCTTCGTCACGTTCCGTACATACCTATATTCAAAAAAGTGATGAACTGGAATGGATATTTTGGGACACATTTTTTCTTGTATGGAGATCGTAAGGGTAAGAGATTCTGAGTAAGAAAAACCCAATAACCCAAAATTAAATTTTTAATTTTTAAATATTTTTGTACAATAAAATGACTTATTTCCTAGGCAAAATTACTAACAATATTTAAATTGTAAAACTACGTCTTTGCGCCAACCCTAATCCCCATACGCTAGGCACGTGACATCGATTACCTTCCGAATAGCCATTGAAGCAGGGTTGCCAGCATTCAATATTAACGGTCCTAAATCCTCCCACCAATTAGCCGTGACGTCAAACAAGCCAGATCATTTGCTTCCCTTGAAAATTTATGCGCAGACGGTGCGTGTGCGCGGCTAAATAAATCGGTTGTAAAACTAGGCCGACAAAATAAAGGGAAAAGCGAATTACGCCTTAACTTTGCTAACGTCGTCATGAGGCGTTTTTCATTCATAAAAGGTGTGAATTAAATATTATGCGTGTAAATAGTTTAATGTAAATACTGACTCAGGCACCGACTTCAAACATAATAATTAAAGTAGGTAGGTAGCACTCACCCGAAAATAATTTTAATTTGACATTTCTAAAGTAGCGTAATTGTAACAATTTATTATGAAATCTATAGGCGGATTTAGGCTACATTTGAGGCGGTTCTATTTTTTATTTAGAATTTTTGACATTTTGTTCCCAGACCAGCATTGAAGTATAATTTAAACTCTACGTATAAAATCCTGCTTCCAAATACCTAAACGCCTACTTAACTGTGTTAAACAGATACCAAAAGCGCGGGCCTCGCTCACGTGAATTATCAAAATAGAATCATAAAACAGCTTTTAAAAAGATAAAGTGTGGTAATATGTATTTGTTTCCTTATTCCGCCGGTAAAGAGATACAAGAGATATTATTTATCACGCGGTTCGGCTTTTGACCCTTGCAATGTACGCATCATTTGTGGGGCAAGGTACGAGCAAAAGCGACGGTGGAGTGGATCCACACACGCCAGGAATAAGGATTAAATTTTAAAAGTTTACTACTCAACGTAGTCTTTAGAAAATAAATAATTATTATCTTAGAAATTGTAACTTGTAGAAAAATGAATACCGGACATTTACTTCTAGTAAATTTAATGAGTAATACTTCTGGATCATTTTGTGTAGACTTGTATTTAAAATAGCGTATTTATATCACTGCGGGAGGGATGAAATATTGGTGCGCCGGGGTAGCGTGAAAGTTTAATTTACTCACTCATGAGTATAACACACCAGAAGTTTCAAAAAGCCATTGTGTTTTACCGAGAAAATAAATTAAGTAAATGAATATAATTAACGGGCTTACTAGTAGTTTTCCTTATTTTGTATTTTCATTATTTGATTGAATTTAAGTTTGCTGCAGAAAAGGGTGTCGTTATCGTCGTGGATTCACTCAAAAAATATTCCACTAAACGCTTGTTTTGGCCATGTCTGCGCCAATGGGTATCTCGTAGTAGCTGGTTTCCTTTCGCTATCCGCTTGTCCCGCATCCCACATCTTTAGATCCTGATAGGGGATGTACTAAATCACATTACACGGTTCCTTTATTTGTTCCGACGCCATTCTTTACTGGAGGAGCACCGCAATTGAATACAAAGACGCACCTAACGTTTGCAAGACGTGAACCTCACTTTGTATGAGATCACTTAGGTTTGAGATGTTCTTGAATTCAGCGTAGACAAGATTTTTATTTCTCTGAACTCACTTTGAAAGAAATATCGGCCTGATTATTCAAAAAGGAACTTTGAGGCAATATCACAAAAAAAATACGTTCTTAATTCTAGGTAGTGGCAATAACATTTTACTCAATTATTATATTAAATTTGCAACCTCCTGTAGTAGGTACTATCGAGCAAATCAATTCCGAACCATTGTGAAACTCTTTCACAGTAAACGACATAGTGACGTAACACTGAATTGACAAAGAAAATCACTGTCATATTTGCTGTCAGAACGTACTACGTTGAGTCAGGAATCAATTTGTTCTATAGTATTCTTCACTGGACTATCATCTTCATTCACAGTTAAAAGAAAAAAATATACTATAATAAATTTATGTTATAGCTAGAATGGTTAGGTACTTCTATTTGTTAATAGGTACTGTAGGACTAGGTTCTGCTAGTTTTATACTGGCAGGTTTCTGTTGCTGGCTGCTATGAGACTTAGTTCAAGTTCCATATATCGAACACTCGTTCGATATTTTAAACTTTTGTTTGGAACTTCTGACGGGTCTCAGATCAGCTTGGACCGGGAATTCAAATGGTCGATTTTAATATTGCTTGTTATTTAGGATCAATTAAAATTTGCATTTTAACTCATAGTAGCTTAGGCCTTACGCAATATCAGTTTGAATAGGAACACTTTAACTTGATCACCCGTACAAATCTAAGTGCCTCATCTAGGCAGCTCTACAGTACAAAGAACAATTACAATACACTTTAAAACTGAAAGATATTGAGAAACAACTGAAATAACGCCAAGTATTACTATCACCAGGCTGCGGCTGGCCAAGTTGCCATGCGATTGCCTTTCTCTCCGCTTATCGTGTAGCGTGCAGGGTGCCATCCTTTTCACACTGATAGTGTTCAGTAGGAGAGTGAGGGGGACGGTAAGACACGAAATTAGAATTTCTAATTTGGGACTACACACCCTCTTGTACATTGGCGATAAAGCGACTAACAGTTATTCTTCCTAACGGTAGTTGGCAGCTCTCATACACTCGGAGTACTTAACTGAATCACATACCTCTGTGGAACCTTTCCTCATAAAATTGCTCAATAATTTCTTTGGCAGGTGTACGGTAAGTCATTATGGCATTTTCAATGAAAAAGTTTCACAGTGGTACGCGATTCAGTTTATTCCACTGATATAGAGAAAAAAAATTACACTGCTTTGAAAAAAGAACGTATCTTCAATCAATATTTAATCTTCATTGAATATTGATCGATAAGTTCTCTTGGTAAATTTATCAATGTTAAGATAAGAGCTTTTTGTAAAGTAGTAACTTAATATATCAATAATGTATATGACATTATAAACGCTATGTTAGAATCCAACTTGTGTATTACCATTACCTGATGAAATACCACATGAGCATCCCACTACGTCACTTTAAACCTTGCTTAACTTTAGACGGTTCATGAAAGGGCCTGTTTTATCGATACTCTACAGAGTTTAAAAGGCAATAACATCGTGATCCTTTTCACGCACTCAATGCAGTATTAGAGGAAAAGGGATGGTAAATATTGGCATTTGGAGCCCCATTTTTGGAAGTACATTGTCCGAAAATAACATTCCGAACTGACGAAATATTATGCTGAATTTGAACTCTGAGAAGAATAGAATAAAACCGTAGCACTAATTTGAAAGTTGTAAAATAGTCCAAAATGTAATTGGAGTCCTAGTTTTGTACTAATTCGCCGATTATTATCATTTTCGAATGCTAATTTCGAGTGATATGCTTTCAAAAATTGGCCTCCCGAGGGCTATTACGAAATACAAAATTCGTAGTTTCTATCGTGCTGCGCCTCTCACTCTTTATTAATGATTGTTAATGTGAGCGGGACGAAACGAACTTCGAATTTCTAACTTCGGGCAAGCTGATTACGGGCGATGTACGGCTTCACGGTTATCAGCAATAATTTTATACAGCCCAGTTGTATAATAAAATATAAGTAGGAAAATGGTATCAGCGATTTAGTATTGAAATTATCCAGTACTATTTGTTTCGAATATGAACTCTAGGGCTCTCTATTGGCTGATTGTTGTTCATTGAGTTAACCGCATAAACGCAATAGTAATTACAAGTTTTTGCTTATATTTTCACTCGACTGCCGCGTTTGCCGCGTATGTACGTACCTATGCTCCTAATGTATTATAATCCTACTTCCTACTTCCTACTAATATTATAAATGTGAAAGTTTGTGAGAATGTTTGGATGTTTGTTACTCTTTCACGTCGGAACGGCTGGACAGATCTGGATGAAATTTGGAACATAGATAGATTATAGTCTGGAATAACACATAGGCTACTTTTTATCCCGGAAAATTGCGCAATTCTCGCGGGATAGCGATAAACGAATTCTATGCAGACGAAGTTGCGGGCAACAGCTAGTCATAAATATTAGGCCATTTTATTCGTTTTGATGACCCGAATTAAATCACACATAAAAAACCGAGAGGCTGCACTCCGGGAGTGCCGGCAGAAGCCAAAACTACACATACGCAAAAGAAAAAAGAAAAAGAAAAAAACGACACATACGGAAAAGAAAAAAAAACTTTTTCTACACGAGATTTGAACCGCGGTCACCGGAGCGAACGCACTGCTATCTAGGCAAAACTAGTTTACGTGTGGGAAACGAAATCAAAGCTTACGTGTGGGAAACGAAATCAACGTACACTCCCTCCGTCTTACGGTCACGTGACGCGTAAGATCTGACTGACGCGAGTTTAACATTTTTTAACCGTACAAAAAAGTGCACAGTTTTCACTACAAAAAATCAAATCTATGTTAATGCAAACAGAGTTTCAGAGATTTTTTCTCTTTTTCTGAATTAAATTATTTTGCAGTCGGATTTAGATTTGTTATAATATTCTCATTCTATTGTCATGTAAAGGTTTCACTTCCTTATACGAAACGAATAATGTCTCGAAGGAATACCTTCCTATTACAAAACTTCCTTATACTCGTATGTTTATCGTTGAGTTAACTTATCGTACAAATAAGGTAAACATCTTTTATCCTGTTATTCGCTCAAAGGCATCGATGATAATGTTTTGATGCGCTTGGGAAGGCAGAGTTTGACGAAACGTATTCTTATTAAGTATGTTGTGACGAGTTTTGCTACCGAAAGCGTGTCCCAGAGTTTTCGAATATAATTATGACAACAATATAAAGCTGTAAAGCTATTTTAGACTACATTCGTATATATTGTGAGCATTTCTGTTCGATGACTGATATGAAAGGCAACGGGTCACAGAGATTTCTAAGTAAAAAAATAAAATTGACTGCAAATAAACACCAAACTATACTCAGGAGCAACAAAACCGGGCCACTTTCCGTAGAAAATTGTATGAAAAGTGACCCGGTTTCTTTACCCCCGAGTATATTTTGTCATGAAACATGGGAAAAATATAACCTTAGTCACAAATAATCACAGAACAGTAAATAAATAAATATCTTGGGACAAATTACACCAATTGACCCAGCCCCAAACTAAGCAAAGCTTGTGCTATGGGTACCAGGTAACGGATAAACATACTTATATAATGTAGATAAATACATACTTAAATACATACAACATCCATGACTCGGGCACAAACATTCGTATTCACCATACAACTGTCTGCCCCTACCGGGATTCGAACCCAGGACCTCCTAGCTAGTTTAGTAAGGAAGCTATAAACTACAACTGTCACTAATACGAGAATTAATCGAAATAAGACCTCGCTCCGTGAGTGAGGCGTTATTTTCCAAGTCGACTTTTAAGCATCAACCAGTGTATCATAGGTCTGGATCAAAGCCATTAAAAAAGGCGACGCGGTCTTACATTTGGTCAATTTGGTCGCGTCAGATACCTTTGTGATATCTTAAAACTTATACATGTGTTTAAAGTCTTGATTTTGTTTGAGGAATTTTATTTAAAAGTAACAAAGTGGTAGAAAGAAAACTTTAAACTTGTCTCCGTACAGTCTAACTTTACTGCTTTTAAAGATAGATAGATGTGTTAAGAACTTGCCGATCGGCCGAAAGATAAAAGACCCAATGCGAAACTGAAGATATAATCAAACGTACTTTTCATGTAAATTCATGTAAAGTTTATTAAGTTTATTAAGTAAGATTTTGTTTATTGATCAGATACTTCGAATGCTTTTGGGTTTTCAGGCAGTTTACTTATTACTTGAAACCCGGAACTAAAAATACCGTTCAAAAGTGATAATAGTCTGTTTATTATACTTCTTGTGCTCGGATTGACTTAAAACTTACTATATGTACATACATGCATACATACATATTTATATATCACGTGGATTGATAACTTCACACACACAATTGAATTGCTTCACATATGAGTGCAGGTTTCCTCACGATGTTTTCCTTCACCGAAAAGCTCGTGGTCAATTTCAAATGTAATTTCGCACATACATTCCGAAAACTCAGAGGTACGAACCCGGGATGCGAACCCACGACCCTCTGCTTGAGAGGCCGCAGGTTCAACCACTAGGCTACCACGGCTTTTAGTTCTACATTATTCTCAGCCAAAAATATCGAGCGAATTCTTCAATCATTTGAACTTAACATTATACACATCTGTTGCTCAAAAACGGGCTAGTAACACCGCTACAATAATCACACTAAGGCTAGTTTTTCTGCTGTTATGCGTTGACCACCGAAGGGAAAAGATGTCTTAAAAAATGTGAAGTTCATAGAATTATGAGCAGTGTAGTTTCTACTCTACAGTATAAATCTTATTTATATATGCTCGTTAGTCGTATTTATTTCCGCATAAATATAGATCACGTTTCATTTACCTCCCTATTTTCGTTCGTTATTTCAATGTTACGAGTCCCCGTCTTGTTTATGAACAGAAGTAACAAGCCAATTAAAGTTCAATAATAACAACGCAACCTTCAACATTTGTAGGTTACACTGCCGCCGCTGGCCTGGGGCCTTACCAGGGGCGCCGACTCCGTGGGTGCTCGGGGGCTCGAGCACCCATGACAAAATAAACAGTGAGACTGTGAGTGAAACACCCATGAGAAATGAACACTGAGAATAAACTTTTAGGGATAGAATTTTAGGGATAGGGGTTTTTTCATTACCTGACGACCCGTTTAGCGTACATTGAAATAAGCATGAGTACTCACGAGGTTTTCTAAAAGTCGGCGCCCCTGGGCCTTACCGCGTGACATCTTGATGCGACTCAATTCCGATTTAGTTTAGGTTCGATCTTTGTCAGATCCATACTAAAAAGGACAGCTAAAACTCTAGTATACCCAAACTAAAAACTCTCCGGTGTTCCCTCAATCCGGTGTGATGTGGACGCAGTGGGATGTCACTAGGGTTTCACCACAACCGCCCCCCCGGTGGCCCCGGCTTCCGCCAGGAACGCGCCAAGAAGACCACCACACCACAAATCAGTACAATAGCATTACAGAAATAAAAATAATTAGGTCGTAAAATAGGTAGTTTTAAATGATTTTGTCATTATCGATAGCTCGTAATGTAAGGTTGTCGCGGTTTATATCCCGTAGAGAACTTGTTGACATCTTTATCAAAGTGTGTTAGAATTATTCTGTAATATTTTAGGAGCTGTTTGATTTATTTTTCAATTAAAACTCTGTGAAATCGTCCTACCTTCAAGACACCTTTAATGCCGTACACATTTGCCAACTACGATAAAAAAAGCTAAAAAGTATTTACAGGGGCGTTTAGTGTACCTATTTAATTTTGAGACTGTGTCTATAGTTCGGAGACTGTATTTATAAAGGCAACATCGCTAATTCGCATCTAGTTTCATAACAACGCCGTTACCGGATCTGTGGGTGCCGTAATCAATCTTTAGCGGCAGGAAACGCGGGATCTATCGAATAATGTCAAGGAGTAGATAGCAACAAACTCGGAAACTCTAACTGGGTCAAAGACCCTTAGCAACATTCTGTGCGGTTTCTTACTTAACTTTGCCGAAAATAAATTAAACAGAGTTTTAGTACCACGCAATACTTTGATTCGGCTCATTATGACCATTTTAGAGAAAGAATCAGGCTATTTGTTATAATACAATCAAAGTATTTTTGTTAAACAAGGTGCTCTTACGAACTGTTTAGTTGTTTTTTTTATACAACAAGGAAGGCAAACGAGCAAGTGGGTCACCTGATGATAAGATAGAATACGTCTTGTGTCAGTAAGTCATCGGGTGTCTTACTCTCCACGCCGAAACACAGCAGTGCAAGCACCGCTGCTTGGCGGTAGGATTAGCGAGTAAGACGGTGGTAGCGATCTGGACGGACCTTGCACGAGGTCCTAGCATCTGCAAAATGTTTGAAATGCATCCAGATTTTTATCAAAAACTAGCTTTTTTGTCAACGTCTGCTGTAAAATTTTACAAAATTTGATTGAATGTGGATTTACTACGCAATTATGCTCCACGTGCTTCATCTTCGCTTGCCATCAGATCTGACTATGATCAACCGCGAGCCTAAAACGCTGAAAATAAAATTCATAACTATTTGGCTTCTGTTTATAGCTTCCTCAGACCGAACATAGATAGCAGTATTTTCTAATTTGGCAAACCGCGGTTTCAAGCCGAACATCGACCGGTCAAATTTGGGCTAAGTGAGAGAAACAGTCTCGGCGGCCAACGAATAAATTCAACGCTCTTCGGTCATTATAGTAATGGTCCGCGTTAGGCGCCGGTGCATTTTTTATTTACTCCAACATCCTGCTTTTCGGCGATTCCATTTCGGCTGCTGAGTAGTTTGATGGATAGTGAAACTTTTATATTTCATTTAGCCAAAAGGCATATGGAGTTATTTCGTAACTTCTTATCGTTGATTGCATTCTTTATTGACGTTTAGATTTCAACAGCTCAACAGCGAGGTCTCAGGTTCGATCGTCGGTCAGCGTGACATTTTGTAAGAAAAAATACGAATATTTACATACATACATACACAAATCACGTCTTTATCCCTTACGGAGTAGACAGAGCCTAAGGTAACAAGACCTACAGGCCACGTTTAGCAAGACACTGAGGGGGTACGAATATTTGCTCTCGAATATTGGATGTTTAATATTTATTAGCATGTATGTTTAGCCGTTTCCTAGTATCTAACGCAATACACAAGTTTTGCTTAGTTTCAGACTAGGTCGCTTGGTGACTAGTGGTGAAGGTTGTCCTAATATATTTTATTTACGCATATAACAAAATTAAATGGGATTAATTACCTGTAGTAAACCTAAGTTCAGAATGAACCTACACCTACTTGATTGAACGTTTTTCTAAAGGAAAAAGGCAATTAAAAGAGAAAGGTGGCGGTGATCGCTTACCATCTGGTGGCTCGCTGCCCGTTTGCCTCCATCTTTCCATAAAAAACGTGAAACTTACTTAGGTACTTCAGCCGTCGAGATTTTCATAAAGCGACCAAAACCTTCGAATTATTGACTCTTTAACCCGTCAAGCGTCCAAGCGACTAACAGTAGTCCCTAACTTTTTCGGGACTTTTTTTAGGGACTGCATAATGCAGTCCCTAGGACATTTCCCGCCCAAAAAAGTTAGGGACTACTGTAGTCGCTTGGACGCTTGACGGGTTAAAATCCCTGACACCTAATGCAACGTTTGATTGTTTACATTTAAAAATCTAAACACGGGTTAATTTCGTAATTTTGCATAAACATGATCGTACAATTTTATTGACATCGGCGCACTCCATTATTTGTGGACAAACCTCGTACAAGATGTAAAGAGGTCGTGTTACTGGCAACTAGTTGCTTCCAGTTGTATAGTAGTCGTGCGGATGTAGTCGGAGGGAGGCTCATTTTTCACGGACGCAATTTGTCGCCGCCGCACTAAATTGTCATCGTGTTTCGGGAGTAAAACATTAGTAGGACGTGCCAGAACTACGTTAAACAGCTACATTACAGACTTTTAGAGAATAACCATGAAGTTTACGCATCATTACTTATTTAAGTCGTTACCGTGTGCCTTTCCAAGCATTTCAGACCTGTCCTGTCTGGCATTTGTTTTGGATTTAGAGACGCGGCAGCGTGTCCAGCTAAGCTCAAATTAAAAGGAACTGGCGACGTACATTTACACGAACCATTTCGAGCTACTCTTGATCCCTTCACAACTCGTAACCTGTTTAACCTACATACATGAAATTTGGCATAATTGTTTAACACTTCACAATTAAATTTATAATGAATTAATTTTTTGGCATGAAAAGTACGATCTTTGAATGACCTGCATGCTTGTTCGCCGTCCTATGACTACTTCCTTAGAAATTTTATAGAGGGAAATAAGGTGGAAGGAGAGGGAGAGGAAGACCAAGGAGAAGTTATAAACAGCCAATTGAGCAGAATTTTGTGAGAGGTGTACTGCCAGAAAATGAAGCGGTTGTCACCGGACAGGAATCTGGCGATAACTCCACTGAGAAGAGCGAGGCTATTGAGTACAGAGAGAGAGAAAAAAAGGTTGATTATTTCAAGTTACTCAACTGTTTCGCCACAGCTGTGCTACCATAAAACTCTACGAATAACTAGCGTTTTCCCGCGGTTGCGCTCGGTGGGTTCCGGAGCTTGTACTATGTAATGAAATTCTCGACATGTGTTCGTTTAAGACAAGTTACTTTCGAGAGACGGATGTAGGACGCTTTCAGGGGCGCTCCGACGTTAGATGTTGCCGTCGTTAAAAAGCGGTCAAGTGCGAGTCAGATTCCGTACCAAAAAAGAAACTATTATATACATTAGGATCTTTTTTACTTAGTACTAGGTGTGTATTATTATTTATTAATGTAACAGGGCAAAGTTAAATTATTATTTGTACTGTTGTTTATACCCTAATTAACACAAGGAAATAGTACCTACTGGCTGATATACAGGCTGTTAGAAAATTAGATGCGGATATTTTGAGGATCGATTACTCGTATTTGCATCGTTGTTAATTGTTTAAAGCATACATAATTACTGTATTTAATACAAGGATGATTATCTTTCGACGGTAACAGTCATTATTATTTTTGTATGAAAAAAAAATTACAACACAATACTCAAAAAATTTTGATTTTTAATTGATTCTTAGGTTATTAATTACATACCCTAAAAATATCCGTATACAGTATACCTATACTATATAGGTAGTAATACTACATATTAAACATAAAAAAACATATATCTTTATCCCTTAAGGGTGTATTGCACATAACCAAATAAAAATAAATACAATAACGACAGAGAATAGTACAAATGCGAACGTATCCCTAGAACCCCACTTAGCCTATTGTTGCGGGAAGCCATAACTGTGTTTTTCAGTAGGACCCATTAAGTTGGCAATTTGACGGTTTATCATGAAACTAGTGACGGAACGATGAATACGCTTGATTAAGTCATTATACAAACTTCGCGTAACTTCGTAGTCGTAAGTGTTAGTGCTGCCGTAGTATCCGCAGAAATGTTCACAGAAACCCTATTACCCATAAAATAATGAATCAATAAGAAATGCCGCACACTTTGTATCGGAAATAAAGTATAGCTTAATCCCTGCGGTGACTGTCGGGGCCTTACTATGACGTCTTAATGCGATTCAATTCCGAATCAAACTTGGATCAATCGCAGTCAGAGCCACACTAGAAGTGTCAAATGACAGCTAAAGAATCGGTATGTCTCCTGGACTCTCATTGGCCAACCCAAGAAGAAGCAGCAGGACATAGGCCCGGCAAGCAGAAAGTCTCACCGCTTTCGAGATGTTTCGATATTTATTTATTTTTCTCTTCTATTTGAATTTGATCAAGCATCGTCTTTTGGGGATTAAGTTGGTACATTTTACTAAGGTCGTTTTTTGTACTTGGTAGATAACCTGTCTATTTATCTCCCCCTTAAGTTTGTTGTAATTATTTACGGGACATCCTGTATTTTTATGAATAAAGCTTTTCAATAGAACTGTACCTATACGCTTGGTTAGTCACTCCACTAAATTAGGTGCCGTGTAACGGGCTAGGTACACTTTCAGTTTATGTACGTACTTCATTATCATCAATCCTGCTATGTACATTATATACAGAGTGTTTGAAACTTGAGAAATCAATTAAGATTTAAAAGAAAAAAGTAAGTGATTGTGAAAAACAATGTTTTCAATATGTCCTTTTGTTGGCGGTATGACTATTTGACCTGGCCCCTATTCCACAAACGCGACAATTGTCGGTGACAAGTGACAATTCGAAATGAAACGCGCAGTCAATACGAAGCCAACTGGCATCGAGTTTGTAACAATTTGTTTATTGACAATTCTGTTAACATTATAAGCTTGACAAGAATCTACGCCGAATGGCTTCTTTGTCTTTGTTGCATTTCGATTGTCACTTGTCACCGAAAATTGTCGAGTTGATGAATATAGGAGTTTGATGGCAAGTGAGCACCACTACTTATAGAAGATACCCGCAATACAAGAGGAATGCAGACGCCTCGCCAGTTTGGAAGACTAAGATAGACTACTAACGTAATTGCTTTTAGTTCATGTAATTTTTTTGTTGTTATATTCACGAGCCACAAAACTACACTGCAGCTGTCCATTATCTTAAGCAGGTATCAAATGTTGGTCGTAAAGCCCCAGACCGTCCGTCTTGTCATACATAACGCAACATGACACAATAACACTGTAATAACGCATTATAGTACAAATAAAGTTTATTGACACTAACTGTTCCATCCCGAAGATTGACCGTTGACGTTGCTTTTGTGGCCCATCAGATATTTATGGGAATGAAAAATTTGTCGTCTCTGTGTCCCTTGTCAAATATAAAATGCTGCTGGCAGATTGCGGCTGAATATTTTACCGGTGCCATCTTAATTTTGCTTTGATGGTGTCATTTGCACGTAGACATTGATTTTATAATGCTGACACTTTTGGGTTTAAGGACTTTTGCTTTAATAAATAATGTGGGTTGCGAAAATCTATTACACTAATATTATTTGAGTAGGGAGGGCTATTGATTTTGTTATGAAGAATTATTTTAAATTGCTGTTGTTGTTTGTGTAAGACGGATATTTTAAGAGCTATCATTAGATACGCAAAGGCAAATTATAAGAAAAGAACGAAACACGATAAATGATGAGGAAAGGAAAATAATGATCAGGTTTTGAGTAATGTTCTACATAATTAAAATGTTTGAAAATTGAAAATTTTAAAATACCTCATAACCTGCGTTTCAGCATCATAAAATATTGTAAAATTCAAAGTTGTTTGACAAGTACAAATATTTTTTTTTATGCAATATTCTTCTTAAATAATATCTTATCCTATTATAAAACAATAGCCAGTAATGCAAAACTAGAAGGAAGAAAAATATACTATTCTTAAGAAATTCTTAAGAAATTTTGCACTGGGATCATGTGACTTTTAATTTGATTGTACTCAGTGGGTGTGCCTCGTTTGTTGGGATCGTTAAGGGCATCGTTAAAACTTTGCAGCGACTTCTTTTGCACAAGACACGTACATCGCTTCAAAGGGGTCTATTTTTAAGTTAAGCTAGATTATAAACTTAACAATTTCTTGACAGTTAAAAAACGGGAATTTCTGTACCTATCACCACTTTTGGGAAACACACAATTGGGAAAATAGGACTTATGCGGTAGGTTTATAATTAAAACTAACTTATACAATACCTAACTTGTTAGTTCCGATAGTTATTGTGAATTCAGAGAGGAGTAAAAATATCTTATTTTCATATTAGTAATAGAAACCTACGCTATCAAATATTTTTGCAAGTTTATAAATTTATATCATTAACAAAGCTTAGAAAACGCATAAGTCATAATTTTTTGCAAAATTAACATAATAATCTGAAAAAAAAGAAACTGTATTCATCACGATTGGACACGCAGTTCTGGTTTTTTAATTAGGTACAAAAATCAAACTAGCTTTTTCCCCACGACTTCGCCCGGGCAGATAATGCAACTTATTCCCTACCTCATATTTTCGGAAAATCCCTTCTTAATGCATCTCTGTTATACTCTTTACTTTTAATTTCCAATCTATAGGTAGCTTTAGTGGTTTAGGCTATGCGTCGTCTGTCTGTCAGTCACGTTACTCCCTTATAGATTTGCCACTTTCAACATATGAAACTACCGTGAGACTCAATTATAATTACACATAAACGGATAACTCACGTATAAAAAGTCGAGTGATCGTTCAGTTCAGTGGCAGTGTTCGTTTCGCTGCCGCCGGGGCGAGCGCTCCAGGAAGAAGGACTACGAAATAGTCCGAAACATGTCGAGCATCACTCGACTTTTTATACGTGAGTTATCCGTTTATGTGTAATTACTCCTTTATAGGTTTAGATAACCTATCATTTGAATCAGGCGTTACACTTCGCAGTGATCTACACCCCATATCCAGACCCATTCAAAAGCTTTCAAATGTGAACGCATATCGACCCCTTATCAGTTTCAAAACTTTCTAATTTTGATATTTGTGAAAAATATAAAAGAAAAGTCTGCGACGCCGATTCGCACTTGATATTATTTCTTTTCTTATGCCAAAGACATGGAAATAAAACCGTTGTTCCCGCTTTGACTAATGTTAGAAGACGTCGTTAAAACGTTGTTAGTTTGTCTTATTTCTATCATCGCACTTTCATGGCACTCCTAATTGAATTTTCGATGGCATAAAAACGGGGTCATATTGCGTTCGAATACGCGTGACCTCTTTACAGACTGTCATCCCCATGGCATCATGCAAACGGTAACTGTTATGATTATTATATTGCAGTTATTTATATGGTTTCGTATAATGTTCACCGGTTCAAGAGCTCTGACCTGGTTCAGAGAAGTACTTTAAACATATCTCCGCTGTTCATTTAATATGTTCACTTGAGTAAATACAATTTATTTATTTAATTTTTTAACGAACTATTATCCTAGTAGATAGCAGTGGCGTAGCGTCAAGTATATCAGAAGGCAAGCCTAAGGGAATTTAACTATCTTTTTCCTCTAATTCTGCACAATAAAGTGCGGAACTGCCTTAAAATAGGCAAGACGGTGGGAATCGAGTTCTATGGACGCCATGCCACTGATAGATAGTAGAATCTTGAAGACCTTAATTAATACTAATGTGTATGAAAGGTTAGCAGCAGCATTCGAAGTCATGTTTAAGGATTAGCGTGTTCCAGATTTTGAATGAAAAGTTCTGTTTATTTCCAATCTGCTACCTATGTATTTCAATTAATTTTGGCATGACATAAAGCAACATTGCTACAAACTAGCACAGTCATCATGATGCGGTATATCTTCATCTAAACGTGTGATTCTCCTATTCAGACTAGGTAATAACCTTTCATACACCTTAGTATTTAAATTATTATTATTTTCTCTTTTTATGTACCCATGACGATCTTTTTGTGAATTTACATTGACATTTCATTAAGCTTTATTTTTGTTTGTTGTTATTTTGTTTTTTATTTAATTTCAGTTATTATAATTATTATTACTATTTTATTACAATTGACGATCCTTTTGTGAATTACGTATGTTTGACATTTAATTGTAGTTTTAAAAGGGTGATAAATAAATCTAATCTAATCCAATTTAATCATTACTAACCGAAAACTAAAAGAATTCAGGAATTGTCGTTAACTCCAGTTGAAAATCGGAACCATAATTCCAGGCAATCGGGCTCGGGCCTAACTTTCCTGGAATCATGAAAGTTGATGACCGCCATAATCGCGCCGGCGATATAAATGGATTATTCCAAAGGGATTAAAACATTAAGCACCTTAAACAGGAAACTTTGATTTTAAGCGCTCTTACGAAGTAACACTCGTCAGCGTAACGCGTCGATAAAATTATACTGGTTATAAATTAAATTCCGGCTACTTGATTGTTTCATTTTGATGATTTTATTATGATTACTCGCACGAGTCACGTAGTTAAAATAAAATGATTTATACGAGCGCACCCGTTACTTGGTATCGGTAAAATACTCGTAATCCCTACGATTCGATATGGTCCCGAGTAGGTAATTATTTTAAGAATGAAAATTGAGAAAGTATGCTTTCTCAGTAATTAAAAAAACCCCTCTCTTTTAAATTGTGTAATAAGCAACCACGTTTTTGTATATTTATTCAATTATTCAATAGGATGATAGTAATTTGTGGAGCAGAGAATTGAATAGATATCTCCACTATGCCTCGAGGCCGAAATCCGAAAAAAGAGAGATATTTATTGTGTATACGAATGAACCTTAAAATTGGGATACGAGTAGAGAGGTAGAATATAAATCACCAAGGCATTGTGAAAATCGGTCGAGCAGTAGTTAAGTAACTATGATTTTTACGTTTTTCTAGTGTCATTATCACAGATGCGATTTCAAAAATCGGTCCCTTGATTTCCTTAGTTTAACTATAATCTGTTTCATACAATTGTAAAATGCAAAAAATAATTTAAAGTATTTACTAGGCATTTGCCAGAAAACTGGTTCAGAATCGGGAATAATAAATAGTAGAGTTCTATTAAGGAAATTTATGACTCGTAATACTCGTATGTGGAAAAACCTAAGTAGGCAAAGAAGTTCGAGCGGGCTGAGCGCGATTTGGGGCCATTTTCACGTCACTGATAATAGAATTTTGGTTTAATAATGTCCGCTCATAATTTTCGGACATTTACGACCCCTGTGATAAAAGCTTTGTCAGAATTTCGTCCGTAAACCTAGGTATAGAGCATACGTGTAAAGGGAAATCAAAGGAAAGAAAAGAAAAAAAAAGAAAGGAAGAAAAAGGAAGGAAGGGTGGAAAGGAAGGTATGGTAGGCTACTGTTAATACTAAGAGATGACATAACATACACGCACATTAACACATTTATACACAGTTGTATGCACAAACACAGATACAATAAATATCATCGAGTTACAATGAAGTTGTCGCATTTATCGCTCTTGTTGTTTATTTCATGTTTGTTCGTGTATGAGAAAAATGATTTTTAGTTTAGGAAATTGTGTAATTTACGAGTATAGGTGAAAAACCTAAGTAAATGACCTGTAGGCTTATTACCTAGCTTGCTCGTAATCGCCATCGTGTTCATTTTGACAGTTCATGTATGGGCTGACAATTGGCATCGGAATCAGCTAGCTGTCACATTCATACAAAAACTGTCAAAACGAACATGATGGCGATTGCGAGCGAGTTAGGTAATAAGCCTACTGTTGTATGTAGTAGTGTACAGAACTGATGTAAGATTTAGGTAATTTTTCCAATTTGGAACATCAATTTGTCTATTAACTCTATTACTCGCACATACAACAGGTCATTTACTCAAGTTTTTCACCTAAACACAAATAATGTCTTTGGATTGAATACTGGAATTGAATTTCGAATTGCGAACCTCCTCTCTTTCGTTGAAGTCGGAAACAAATTACTATTCCGTGACCTCGCTGCTAGTGACTGGGGAAAGCGTGTGTTCACTTTATAAATAGTAAAAGCACATTTACTAATTACATGAGTAGTAGGTATTAATTAGTATTACTAGTAATTTTAACTAAGGCAAAGCAATCATAATTGTAAGCAATGAATCACAAACAATGTAATCAAATCTTGAAACTCGATTTTTACCTTTTTGTAGTAGTCCCATTCATTTTTTATTTAGTACAATTAATTAATTACAGCTCTGTCATCAAGTCACTACTTCACACAAGAAAAAATGTGTTCCAAAATTTCCGTTCCAGTTCGTCACTTTTTTTGAATAGGTATAGGAATTTACGGAACGTGACGAAAAGGAAAAAAAATCCATAGTAAAATCGATGACACATTTTTTCTTGTATGACAATCGATAAGGTAAACGATTCTGAGTACCTAAGAAAAACCAAAAATATTTAAATTCAGGAAAAATTGCTCATGTGCACTTTGTTTTGGAAAACTCTCAAAAGCCACGTTTAGCATGATTGTGGGCTAACAGGTGGAAAGGCCAATCATAGTGATGGGTTACTTTAAAATTACGATTCCTAGGCTTTTACCATCTGCGCAGGAAGAGAAGCAACAGGTACATTCTATGTTTTTTCTTTACTCCCAAACGAGCATAGAAGTCTATTTTACATACCTTTTTTTATAAGAAGACTTGAACTATTGACTTAAATGAAGTAGCAAATATTCCCGCCAAGCGCTTCGCGAAGCTAATGAAATTCCATCAAGTCGAAATCCATTGGTGCTCTAAAAGAGCTTAAGTCTAAATCAACTGTGAAGACATGCACTTTTTTTAATTCGACAGAGAGAGACAGAAATATTAAATTTGCCAGTTACTTAATTCTATTATACTCATGTTGCACATTTCAATAGCAAATTCGGTGTTCACCGAACACAACTCTAAAAGTTGCAAAGTTAAGATGCTTGCGTGTAAGTTATTGCTAAAAAAACATCTATAAAGAAAGCTTTTTATTGCTGATTGCACTTTTTGTTATCTCTTTCACCTTCGCGGAACCACTAGTAGAGCAGGCGCGGCTGCAGAAGCGGCCGAATCAGCCAAGGTAAATAAATATTGGGGTCTCAGCACCGAATACAACTTTGTCCCTTTCGGTGTTGAGACCCTTGGTCCGTGGGGTCCCAGCGCTATTAGCCTCTTCAAAGATATTTCGAAGAGGCTAATAGACGCTACGGGTGACCGCAGAGCTGGCAGCTTCCTTGGACAGCGTATTAGTATCGCTGTCCAAAGGGGGAATGCTGCCAGCGTCTGTGGAACTATGCCACGGGGGCCCCTCCTTTTTTAATTATTTTACTTTAAGATTAGTTTTAGTTTAGTTTTTAATTCGTTTTTAATTTAATAGTTTAATTTGTATCAATTTATCTATAATTGCATTGTTATCCGTTCTACATAGTTTATGTGCTAACAAATTTCAAAGGTATCCGATCACTGAAAGTCGGTTAAAGTAAAACAAAGTTCTAAAAACGAATTCGTGATGGTGATTTTTCGCTTGTTCCCCGTACATAACTATTTTACATAACCAGGACATTGTAAGGTAAAATAAAGACTATTTCTAAATTAAAACAAACATGTTCGCGGCTTAGCACCTAAATCTAAATTAATCCAAATTAATCATCCTAAATTGGTTTTATCAGTGCCGGTTATGTAACTTGGTTATGTACGGGGAACAAGCTTGGTTTTCGTTGTAACTATAAATACTTTTAACGAGCACCTACTTTTTCATGAGGATTTTCTACAAATTCTAAAAGAGTACTAGTGGTACTCATATTATTACTTTGAAAAAAAAACCGATTGTCTGCGAAGTCGATTACCAACGATAGTTTTACGTGATAACGTCATAAAGCAACATATTCGAACTGCTAGCTCTGACGTCACGCGAGATCGTGCCTCTCTATCGCTTGTTCTGCGCTCTCGCTTCTACACTCTGACGCAATGAGTCATGCTTTTTCGTGAGTGCAGCCGGCGTTCATCAATTTATAAGACGTTATCACATAAAAACCTCCTTTGTAAGGTTAAAATCAAAAAATATAAGTCACTTGTACCCAACACACAACACAGATAATGTTGTTATCTAACAATGAATAAGTATACATTTATTTTAATGCAGTACAGACAAAAGCATGTACACATGTGAGTATCTCATTGTCTACAGAATGTTGTTTCAACTTTAGATCCTTTGAGCATTCCGTTGTTTGTTGCAAGTTTAACTAAGAGTTTAATGCCTTTGATACAAAATTGGGTTACGAGTACGTCCCATCGCCCGCATTTTGACTGAGAATGATAACATTTGAACTTGTGACTAGATTAATGAGTAAAATTTTTAATGCAGTTACCAAAAGGACGGTGTCAGAGAATAAATTCAATAAATGTATTGATCGTTATCATCGTCACTACATTATCACAAAACGTAGCCTCTCCCGCGGATATCTGTATGGCAAAACCACTGGACGGATTTTCATGCAGTTTCCACTAATACATAGTGATTCAAATGGAAGGCTAAAATATATAATTTTTCAAGGTTTGTTTGTTTGTTTTGTGCCTCTTTCCCACAGGGGTAGGCAGAGACTACTTTATTCCACTTACTACGATCCTGACATATTTCTTTCGCTTCATCCACAGTCATCAATCTCTGCATACATGCTCGTCGGTTTGTGTAAATTGGGTTAAATTATAACGATAATTATTGGAAGTATCGGGAATAGTCAAGCTGCCTTGGTATACAACTTTTAATCTGGGCAGACGAAGTCGCGGGAAACAGTGAATAAATATTTATTAATAAACATACAGATTGAATTCAAAAATCCACCCAAAAACCGTTTGTTTTCTCCTCACAAGAGTGGTTCTACTGAAATCATTTCATTACTTACATTACAGGTTAGGCACTGAAGTCCGAAACTAGGTAGACACTTGTAAATGCAGATCTCCGGGTAAAAAATTAATAAAGATGTCTAGGACTATTTAAACTTTTTTTTAAAATATAATATGAATGGGGAAAAGGAGCAAGGGGACCTGATGAAAAGTAATCACAGCAGCTGTCCACAGACACTCAAGTACCCACAGCCTAACCACACTAATAAACAATCCAAAAAGCCAATAGTCTTATGACTAGAAATGACACTGGAGTATTTTCTCAATTAATTCACTCAAGTACACCACTGTACTCCAGATCTTACTTGTCATTGTTCGTTCTACTTGTTGAACCAATTCAATTCCAGTCTTTGACAAAGTATAGGCGTGGCACAACGTTGGCTTGACAAGATGACCTTGTATTCCGGTCAAAATGAATAAGAGGTGCCATGTTTGATGTTAAGCCAGTTACAGTCCTTCTATGTTCTAATGTATCTCGGAAATCTTCGTGTATCGTAAGTCGTCGGATTTCCATCAGTTGTCCTTTAGACTTGGTGCAGACCGGACGCTCTCAGCGACTTGGAAATAATATAGAGTTGATTACCTACCTCCGTTAAGGTACTATAATGTGGTACATAAATAAATGTTATTTACATAGGAAAGCAGTTTTACAGCTCTATACAGTTCACGCGAGAATCAAAACAAAAGAACAATAAAGTACTTAGTTCAAAATTCGAAATCTGATAAAAGATAAATCTAATAATTAATGGGACATGGAAGCGATCATTCGTTTGTATTCGGTAATGCGAAGATTGCCGAACTATTTATTAAGAAAATAGAAGCACTTTGCGTGTTAATAAACACCACGTGCGTTTATTATTTATTTTTTCTATGACCTGATGGGCGATTTTTTTGCCAGTGTCAAGGTTGAAAGTTTTAAGACGGTAACGAGTCGACGACGAAGAACCAAAATCTCCTATTTTACAAATTTTAGTTATTGTAGTTTGAATTCTATTGAAAGAACCAACAGCTTCTATCTTACATTAATTCGAAATTACAAGATAGGAGATCTTGGTTCTTCCCCGTCGAAGTAATTGCTGTCAAAATTGTGTTCATATTCATCACAGCTGTCAGGCACAGCTATCAGTTTTTATGTATCGCTGCAATTAAGGAATAATAATTATAAGTATGATGATCGGACAGTCAAGGCCATAAATATAAGTACGTTACCAAGATGCCAAAAACATCTATACACCTTCATGCTACAAACAATAAGGTCGGGTGACACATATGTTTGACATGCTGGCTGTATACATCTGTACAATTATGACTTACATTGTTCGTTTCAAATGTGATTGTAGAATTTGTAGGTAGTGTTTTGTATTGATTACTTTACTTTAACCTCGTTAATATTATCGACGAAATAATACTACTACAGTGAAGTTCATTAGTGAAATAATTATTTCATAAATACTATAGAGTTATAACAAGGCTCAAACGGCTCGTTGATATTAAACACTAAGCAGTAATACCTTCTAATACCATGTAATTAAGGAATAGCTCGAGAGACTTGTAGAAGTACACAAAGAGGCTTTGGATACGTAGTAGGTAAAGAGCCAAGGTATCATTTATAAATTATTCAGCAGTCGCGTTTGAGTCAATGTAGGAAGTTTATCATGAATTCTAGTAAGTAGATTTTAATGATTTCAATCTCTCACTCGGAACAGAAGACGATAAATGGACCTGGCATAGATAAATATACGGAACATCAGAAAGACGGCAAGTCAAGATACTTAAAGACCAGTTTTGATTTGAATTATTGTATGAATCTCTAAAAGGATTTATAAACGTGTTTTTTATTTTTAAATAGGTTATTTATTTTAAACTAGTAAGAATTGCAAGAACGAGGCTACTGTTGTAGGTTCTAGGCAATTCTGGCGCAGGGGCGGCTGTATTTTATAGATAAAAGTAATAATAGGATCAAACTGGACAATATTTTCTTTCTAACAAAAAAAAATCTAAATCGGTTCACATACGACGAAATGCTGAGGTAGCAAACAACATTGAAAATAATAATAATAAAATCAATACAACCCAGTTCAGAACCTCCTCCTTTTTCGAAGTCGGTTACAAAACATTTCTTCAGTTACTTTTATGTGAGTTCTTTTAAAATCAATTATACTTGGATACTGGTCTATTATGTATATTTTATTAAAATATAAAACATGGACTAGTAATAAACATCTAAATGTTATATGAAAAGATATGATAGACTTTATTTTAATGATGTAGTATATTAATGATCTACATGATAAATACTAGCAGATAAACCTTTCGCCTTGGTTATTTCACGGAAATATAAATCTATTCAACATTAATAATAAAAAAAGCCGGACTGACTTGTAAGTAATGAAATTTAATGTCAAATCTGAAAAATTGTGATCAAACAAAATTAAAAAGGCTTTTTAAAAGCTAAAAATTTCTCCGCTCGTAATGTCCCGCGAATTCTATTAAACCGGAGTGTTGAATGAAATTGCGAGACAGACGTACCGACGACACTTACAGCGGTAAATATTCTTTTTTAATTCTCCCTTCTGCTTTCGTAACTTTGCGGGGATTATTAAATTCTGTAACTGGAAAATAAGCGCTTGGCATCAAAATTAATCGCTTTTCAATGTTTTAAAAGTATCGAATACCAAAGACTGAAGTGCTGATAGAGGTTTATAGCGCTATTAAAGTGTAGGTACATGATACGTAGCGATTATTAGCCAAAAGGGGCGTAGCGCGAAACTACAGACTCGCGAGTCTAACACCAACGTATGTATCATCACTACATAGTATAAAACAAAGTCGCTTTCTCTGTCCCTATATCCCTATGTATGCTTAAATCTTTAAAAATACGCAACGGATTTTGATGCGGTTTTTTTAATAGATAGAGTGATTCAGGAGGAAGGTTTATATGTATAATACATGCATAATATACCGTGCGAAGCCGGGGCAGGTCGCTAGTAGTTTGATAAAGAGCGGAAAGCAATCAAACAGCAATCTAGATAACTTTGGATAAGTATTATTAATATAATATAATCAAGTGTCAATCTGGAAAACTGTAGTAATACGTATCTTGTCGTATTTTTCAGAAAATACATCTTAAAGAATATGTTTAGGTAGTAATTAGAGTCAGGGTTAATTTTACATTTAAATTAAATAACCATTATGACATGTCGTTTCATCAGACCAAATATTTACAGCCTTGCACTGACTTTAATGATAGGTAACTACAGACGTGGTCTGTAAATAACCCCGCTGCATATCAAATGTCATTTATGTGTATTTGATATGCATTGTAACATTCAGGGAAAAGATGCTGTTATTGCATAATAAGTAGTTGGATATGATAGTTCTTTCCTAGAATGTTGCGAATTTCCTGTGCCTAAACGAGTACCGTTTTTTGCCGCGGTCGGCTGTCACGTTGTCGTATCGTTTTTGAAGTCACAGAGTGGATATGCCATTTGTTAGGACGTTGAAGGGAGACAGGTCTTTGAACAAAGGAAATAATGGGTCACTGTATGTGTAATGGATATATCAAATGTAATGTTGGTCAAGTTATACCGATACCAATTATCTATTGGGGAAACTCATCTACTAGAGAACAGGTATGAAGCACAAAAGAGGTGCATTAGAGCAGTTTGTGGCCTGAAGTATCTGGCGTGTATCTACAAGTGCTTCCCATTTTGAAAAGTCCATCGAGAGAATGGGCAAAAATCTCAGGAATTATGTTATAGGCGATGCAGCTAGCAATCTATCACTATTTTGATTCCCCTTTCCACCTATACGCCCACAATCATGCTAAACGTAGCCTTAAGGTTTTGTTACGTTAGGCTCTGTCTAACCCGTAAGGGATAAATACGTGATAGATGTATGTATGTATGTACCTATTACTTTTTGATTGTTGCCATTACACGAACTTAAAAATAGACTTTCTAAACTATTTATTTCTAAATTTTGTCACTGATTAAATAGTTACAAAGTAATATTAATTGATTAATGTTAATTAATTTGACTACGTACCTTTATCAAGGTTGACATTTATGGAATTAAATATAAACATGTTATCTTAATTTTAAATATGTTAAATGTTATGTTGTTATTTCTGTATTCTATTTTTCTATGCCTATCGGCAAAACATAGTGTTGCTTGCTAGGCTTATCCACTACTGTATTCAGTTTCACTTTGACTTTGACTTTGACCAATTTCCAGATTATGAGGAAACTCGAAACTACTTGATCCAGTTTTAAAACACGTACTTATCTATTTCTAACCTAAGCGTATTCGTGATATAGGCAGTATAATCCGAACCAACGTTTGCCATTACGGCCAATGAGCACGTATTAGCCACAAATCTTGCAAGTTCGGTCATGTTCAAAGCGTTCTCGATACACTAACTAAAACAGGACAAACAGCATTCGTTCTGGTATATTTGTACATTTTACGTGCCATCAGTATTCAAACGGCGCTGCAGCAGCCGGATAAACTTTAACGGCTCTTACCATACTCAATTACTGCTTTAATTATCGTTTATCGCAGCTATAATGGCGGTTAACGAGCTGCAGCACAATCTAAAAATGCTTCAGCTTTACTATGCAACAATATTCATCGAGCATATAACCAATAGAGTGGAGGTGTCATGTGATTTACTAGCTGTTACCCGCGACTTAGTCAGCGCAGAGGTAAAATTTGTATCCTAGGCAGCTTGATTTTTCTCGATACATTCAACAATTTGAATATATTTTAACCAATTTTATGAAGCATGGTGAAGCATGATGCTGGAAGTTGATAAGCAGATATTGCTTTATCGGGCTGCGAGTTGAGTAAATCTTCGTATATTCGAGCGTATGGTTTCTCTGGCAGAAGAGTGACGTTTAGGTTGGTGCACCCCAGGCAACGAGAAAAACGTTCTTAGGTATCCTTTTGTGTCACCACAAATTTAATATTAAGTTTATTTTAATTGGTGGCGGTAAAATTAGTTAATTTAAAGATAGTGACAAATTATTTATCAATTTTGAAAATGGATGCTCCGTATAAAATTTTTACTTACGCTATTGGTTAACTCCTCTATGGCTCTCCAATTTAAGCGAGTAAAATTTTTATTGAAACTTTTACTGGTATTGACATCTCTTTTTAGAATTCGGCTTTTTGAAGTGGATATGAAATGAAACGTGCGTCACTATTTTTTGTTTTTTGCGACTTGACGACAAATAATTCGAAGCCAAGCAAACAAATGGTGTCTTAAAAAATCAGAGAATCAAAGCAAGAATACGGAAATTGAGCTTAACTGCATAACAACAGTAACTTTACAGTTAGTTAGAAATGTAGTTTATCGACGGTTCCTTACATTAGTTTTAAAATTACTAAATCATTATTACTGTAAGTACATTTTTTTTATATTGATAAATAAGAAACCCTGCTTACATTTTGACTTTTATAATGTTTGTATGCTTCGCCCCCGTTTGTCTTTTTTATTTTTATATAAACCTTGTCCTGATACAGAATAAAACAAAAAAGAGTTATTAAATTTTGTGCAATCGTTTTATTTAGCTTAGTGACCACAAAAACACAAAATCACTAACAAAACTACATATTTCTAGAATTTATTAGTGACAGGACTTAAGTAGGTATCGAAACATAGCAGAAAAATATTTCTGAGAAAAAATATTTTACATTTAATGCGTAATTTACTTTAACTTATCGAGAAACTTCTCAGAAATATTTGAAAACATTCCCACATCAGTTTAAAATCTTGCAACTCAACGGACGTGGTCCCGGATAAGTTCAATGTGTTTAGTGTAAGTTTTCAATGCAAAAATACGTCTTGATCACGTTTGCGTTAACCTTTTCGCCGCCAAGTAGTTCTAAAAGTCACTCACAACTCTCAAATTTATCTTGTCAAATGAAGGTACATTTTACACTGCCTGTACTGGCTTCATATCAAGTCAATGGTTAATGTCAATTCAACAAAGTCAATGGTGGCGAAAAGGTTAAACTGTTACAAACTATAAAAACTGTTTGTTACCGTTTCGTGCCGCTAGTGGCGCGGCTATTTACACATAGTAATGGAGACGTTTACGTGAATGTGTTCGAGGCATTTTTCGCAACTGAGCCTTTTGTTAAGTTTTCGTATATAAAAACGTCTCGAACGCGTTCACGTAAACGTCTCAATTACTATGGATTCATTAGCAGCGCCACTTGCGGATCGACACGGCAACAAACTGTTCTTATAGTATTTGACATTTTAACGCAAACGCATTTGAGACATATTTTGTGCCCGAATACTTAGACTAAGCATACTGAACTTACTAGAAGCTCTGAAAAGTAGCTCATATTTTTAAAGTTCCTGAATTAATAGTATCCGTCCCAACAGTAAAGTGCAGTGCAGTAAGTTAACGGTTAAATTCACATTTCATCGCCCAGTCGGCACTTCCTGAAATTCAAATGCTTTTTTATGGCCCGTTTTAATGGTACCTTACGTTTTAGCGAGGGTTGCCAGCTAATAAAATGGAATGTGTTAAACGTTAAGTAGGTACGCGGCTATTTAGAATTGATAAGGATGATAATCTGCTACTTTGAACATAAAACTACGGTGATATTCAAACATGATAAACCTGTGTGAGTTTGAACGAATAAGATTTACCTTGCTACTCCGCTACTCACGTGCAATATAGCCATTGTGCGAAATATGTTTTTACATACAATCCCTTCCTCCTCGACTGCCACATAAAGCGTATTAAAGGAATTTTAGTGGCTTTTATTTATTACTAGCTGTTGCCCGTGGTTCCGTCTGCGCAGAATTCGTTTACCCTGGAACTATGCGATTTTTCAGGATAAAAACTATCCTATGTCCTTCCCCGGGACAGAGACAATCCCTATACTAAATTTCATTAAAATCAATGCAGTGGTTTAGGCGTGAATGCGTAACAGACAGACAGACCGACAGAGAGATAGACAGACAGCGTTACTTTGACATTTTAATATTAGTAAGGATTGTTGAATGTCCCAGAGAACCTGCGAACACTGGATTACAAAGGATTCGTGATTTTTTTCAATGTAATGAATGAGCCCGTCTTTATTATAGGCTTTTATTACCGATAAACTGCATGACATATATAAAGTGCCATTATAGCAATAGACAATGAATACCTCACGACACCTCTTGGCAAAGAGTAGTAAGTAATTCGCGAGAGCATACAACAAAAAAATTTAAGACGCACACCAAAATTTCACCTATAATTTCCGTAGGAAATATAATGAACATCCAAGCGGAAGTACTTACATAGGATGCTGCATCCAATACATCTTCGGGACAAAAGTGAAGAAAGTGATTAAAGGTAGTGGAATCGGCAGCCCTGGGACTCAGGTTCGGTCCCGACCGGCCGCAAGCTATTATGAAATGTATAGGTTTTCCGCACATGAGGTTTTTAGCGTAATGAAACTGCGATAATATTTGTACTTGCTTGCTCGGCGCTTCCCCGGTTCAGAGGTCATTAAGTTTCATGTTTATTGGGTCAAACCACAAAGTAAACATGACTGGAGTTGCTTGCGGTTCATTGTTGCGGTATAATTTTTCTGTCACTAGTAGCTTGTGCTTCCATACTGGTCTGGGAGTATAGAAAAAACCTGTAGCGTCTGTAAAGTCTAAAATTTTACATGATAAAGAAAAATTGATGAAAACTGCTAGCTCTGACGTCACGCGGAACGGAACGTGACACTTTTTCGTGCGTGCAGCCGGTGTTCATCGATTTATAAGACGTTATCACGTCAAAAAAATAGAATGTACCAGTTGCTTCTCTTCACGCGCAGATGGTAAAAGCCCATTGAAGGAATGGGCATAGTAATCATGTTATAGGCGATGCGGCTAGCAACGCATCACTATGTTGATTCCCCTTTCCACCTATACGTCCACAATCATGCTAAACGTGGCCTTTACGTCTTGTTACCTTAGACTCTGTCTATCCCGTAAGGGATAAAGACGTGATTTATATGTGTGTGTGTATGTTATCCAAAGTAAACCAGACACCGTTGGTTATAAAAATAAATCATAGACAACGAAAAAGTTAAAGACAATTGGTTAAGAAAAACCAAAACGTAATATTTTTTAAGCCCTTTGTTGCGTTTAGAATTTACTATTAAGTTAAAAAAAAACAAAAGTTGCTTGAATTTAATTAGAAATATTACTTGAAGTTTTTACAATGACTTTCTGACCAAAATACCAGTTCACCGACTATTTATTCAGTATGTTTAGTAATAACATTGATTTTATTTTAATTTGTAGTGAAATCTTGTACCTGTATCTGATTAAGACTAACAATAAAAAAGTCGCAGTTGGAGGCAGTATGTTACACATACCTTAAATATTATGCCATATATATATTATTTATAGGCGATGCGGCTAGCAACCCATCACTATTTTGATTCCTCTTTCCACCTAGTCGCCTCCAATCATGCTAAATGTGGCCTTTAGGTCTTGCTACCTCAGGCTCTGTCTACCCCGTGAGGGATATAGACGTCATTTGTGTATGTATGTATGTAGTATGTATTCGCGAAATGTTAATTTTATTCTGAACATATATCAAAGAAGTTTAAAAAATTATACAAGCTTCTAAAGTTTACACAAGTTTCGATAAGACTTTTGGACTTTGAGTCAAAGCAGACGTATTTATTATACATAAGTTATTCGAAACTAGTTTCAGTACCTAGTTGCTCATTGCTGAGTAAGTAATGTAAGTCTACTGGTATGATTTAACAGCCCCGCTAGCACGAGAGCGCACGAAAGTCGCGTCGCGCGCGAGTTGGACTACCCGTCTCTTTCTTGTTGGTACAGTAAGAAAAGGACGGGCAATCTATCTCTTGTGCGCTCTCGTGCTAGACGTGCTGGGCTCTTCTGTGGGCTGCGCCTTAAATCTTACTGCACGTCTAGCAAGAGAGCGCACAAGAGTCGCGTCGCGCGCGAGATAGATTGCCCGTCCTTTTCTTACTGTACCAACAAGAAAGAGACGGGTAGTCCAACTCGCGCGCGACGCGACTGTCGTGCGCTCTCGTTATAGCGGGGCTGGGACGGGGTGCGTCGCAGTCGCGGCGCCTGCTTAATGAATTTCCATACAATATATTATAGACTTCCACTAAAAATTTATCAACTCTACTACTTATTTGTTATAAAAAACCCTCTTGCTCTTCCATGCTGATCCGGGAGTAAAGAAAAAACAGAATATACCAGTTGCTTCTCTTCCCGCGCAGATGGTAAAAGTCGAGGGAAAATCGAGTGAGCGAAAATCTAGGAATCATGTTATAGGCGATGCTGTTGGCAACCCATCACTATTTTGATTCCCCTTTCCACTTATACGCCCACAATCATGTTAAACGTGGCCTTTAGGTTTTGTTACCTTAGGCTCTGTCTACCACATAAGGTATAAAGACGTGATTTATATATGTATGTAAAACACTCTTAAATTACTTCCAAATTAATATGTAGTCGTATTCAATTCATTTTTTTCTTTGTGTCTTCTTTTCATCATCTTTGTGTCTTCTTTTTAACCTCCGACAGGGGGTGTCATAAGTTTGACTGCCATGTGTGTGTGTGTGTGTCTTCTGTGGCATAGTAGCTCTCAAACAGATGGACCGATTTCGATGCGGATTTTTAATTCGAATGCCATTTTCCTTGCGGTGGTTCTTAGCCATGTTTGGTAAAAATCGGTCCAGCAGTTTAAAGGGTATCAATCAGTTCTTTTCTAAAATCGAATTACGAAAGGTTTGTTTTTAAGCTTCAAGTCTTTCGCGTGGGAGTTTTCAAATATACATTAAACTTGTTTAAGAAGTAACGTGAACATTACCGAGAGCGTCAGAAAACGTTTTTGTTCTAGTGTTAACATTATCACAAACATCGTCGGAACTCCTACTCGCCCCGGTGTGAGGTAATGCGTACGTCTCTGGAAACCTCGCGGTGACTTATTGCCTTAATTATACACCTCCGCCGCTCGCGTATATTTCCGCAGCTTAGCACGACGCGCTCTACTTGTGCTGATATGTGTGGATAGATGGAGTTTTTCCCACTGAGGAATTGGGGTAACAGGTCTGGGAAATTCGGTTGTTTTGATATCAGTTGTAACCAGCTCGCCGGCCGGAGAGTCAAACAAGACGTGGTTATTTAAGATAAGTAAAATAAGCGATGGGAATTTTTCAGCTTGTTATACTGCTCTTGCTGACGGATAGATAAGAAGGCGCAATGAGACAGCCTTGAAGCATCCAGTTAGGGTATAGGTTTCGTCGTGGGGTTTGCTCCGAGGCATTAGAGAGATGTCAGACGTGGTAGGAAGTAAGGGCTTGAACAAAATACCCTAATTTACTACTTGCTTGAAATACTCATCGAAGCCTAGTTCTAAGGTTTGATTATCTAATATATTATGGTAAGAAATAGTACATTACTGTAGCGGTCGTGAAGTAGAGGATTGCCGGCCGAGAAGTTATAGATAGAAAGAGATACGAGGCCGACAATGCCTGTTCGTGGTTAAGGCTTGTATAGTGCTTTTCTCAAACATGCAATGAAATAAATTAAAAACTTCCAAGAGATTATACTTTTATTTCTAGAAAAAATAAAACTAAAAAACCTCGTTCATTGGTTTTTTTAGTAACGGTTGTGACAGATTGTCAAAAGCATAACGCCAGAAAGGAAAAATTGCTCATGGTTTTTTTAATGGCTAAATACCAAGATGCTGTGTCACAAAAATGGACGGAAATTAAAAAGAGGATTGAAAATGAAATTCCATTTTTTAAATATCTCTCGTCTAGTCGCACCTGAAACGTGACATCTCGCGGCCTATTTTTAGGAACACAACATAAATATTTCATTGCTTGTTTGAAAAAATAATTTTCTCAAACATGCTCGGAAATGTATGCGTTAATGTCCCGATATGAGGACATGAAGTTTCTCGTTTATGGCTCCCTACATTACTTCTTGGCTTAGGCCACAAAAGTTAGTATGAAAATCCATTTTTGTCCGCTGCTCTAATTTTTTAAATTTCTATACTAAAATTAAATTGGCAAAGGAAAAAATTACATACAGCCAACCACCACCACAATCTGTACCTAAGCATAATTGCGACATAAAAAAAAAATCTATGGTACTATATTTATGTGCGGTTAAACATGGTGCTCAAATAGCTGGATCAAATTAGTACATTTAAAAAATAAAAAAGGTGGCAAATCGAAAATCTTTTTTTCTGCTTATGCGTATTTCGTAGTGATTGTTATTATAATTTAACAGAAATAAAAATGACTTCTAGTGATGAAAGTGACGGGGAACTTATGAACTGTACTCCGCCTCATTTAAAAGAGGAGGCAAATTTAGCTATGCAAAATATGCTACCGGAAAAAAGTAAAGAGATTTTAATTTTAATATTTCCTCACATTGTTTGAGAAAAGCACTATACAAGCTTTGGCCGGAACAGGGATTGCAGGACTCGTTCTATCTGGCCTCGTCTTCGACTCGGCCACCTACCCCAAACTCGTCCAGCAATCCCTTACTTCACGGCCTCTGCAGTAATGTACTATTATATCACAAAAGCTGCTTTGCCTCTCTGAATAATAACAATACCAAGCAAAGTATGCAGTACTATAAAAGTTTTAGTTCGAATAACTCAGAATCAGAAGTTAGCATGCAAATTATTTCATGCAAGCAAAGTCGTGGGCATAATTGGTAATAAATGGGACAAACTTTTGAAACAGCAACAGGTTTGTTGCACGAGCCTCTTAAATCAGGGGTTCGGAGGAGTTGCAGTTTTGAACCAAAAAGAGAGTAGGTACGGTCAAGTGCAAAAATAAGTATCGATAGGAACTTCTCAAAAATTTGTCCCACGACCTTATTACAATGGCGTAAGAGCGTAGTATAGTACTTATTTTTGAATCTTTGTCTAAGTTCATATTATTACACTTGACTGTAAATAATGAAGAACAGGCAAAGTGCGACTCGGACTCACGCACTCCGGGGTCCGTACAAAATTTTTAGGTATATACCTATACCACTTTATAATTTGTACGTTTTATCAAGTAGTGTAGGGATAGGAATTGAAAATTTACATAGTGTTCTTTCTTTAATCAATAAACTATTTCGACTTATCGGATTTGGTCACGCAACCCTTGATTATGATGCGTAATTAATATAAGTACCCTATTTATTACTTACGGTTTTTCTATTATGTTATGCATCATTAGAACTTGCAAAATTTAATGATTCTATGGCTGTGAAACAAACAGACGACAAACGTTGTTGTTTTGTAAGGTTCCCATTGTTTTTTCTAAAGGGCTAAGGTGTATTACATATGTTATTTTATTGCCATCGGCTAACTTATTCTCCACGCTGGAACACAGCAGCGCAAGCACTGCTGCTTGGCAGCAGGATTAGCGTGTAAGATGGTTAGCAGAAGGTTCTACCGCTTGGTCCTACCGCTGACAAAAAACGTGAAAATTCTCAAGAATCTCATCTGTTTATCTGTCCACCTGGATATAACCATTACATTGGTTAATACGGAAACCACTCCTGTTTATTTCCAGTAAAATCTTGCCAGCCAATTTGATCCCATTTCCTGTTATCCCGCCTAACTTATATAACTCACGTGCCAATACGTATTTTGAGGGAATATCTCCAAATCCTTTATATCAGGGGTGGCCAACAGGTCGATCGCGACTGTTAGTCCAGTCGATCATGGCAAGGCAAAAAATATAAATACGTAGACCAGACTGCGCATCGTAATCACTAACTGCTGATTTAAGGTTTCATGAAGCATGTATTTGGTAGATCGCACAGGGTTTCGTTAGTAAACAGGAGATCTTGGGTCTGATCAAGTTGGCCACCCCTGCTTTATATGTTGTTAGATATTGGAGCCGATGAAAAATATTCTGTCACTGAGCTGTGAACGAGCTTAACCCTAAAGAAGGTATTTCAAAAAGGCTGAAACAGTCAAACTGTTGCCGGCTTATATAATCGTTAGTTAAGCCGCTTAATCGTTGTTAATAGACCTACATACATACATAAATCACGTCTTTATCCTTTACAGGGTAGACAGCCGAAGGTAACAAAACCTAAAGTCCACGTTTAGCATGATTGTAAGCGTTTAGGTGTAAAGGGGAATTAAGACGGTGATGGGTTGCTAGCCGCATCGCCTATAACATGATTCCTAAGATTTTCGTCCAGCCCGTGATGGGCTTTTACCATCTGCGCGGGAAGAGAAGCAACTGGTACATTCTATGTTAACAGACCTACTTAGTTTTATGCACTGTTGTATAATTTCATTAATCAGGAATATTTCAGGAGCAGGTTCTGTTAGTTTAACTAAACAGCCCTGCGAACAATTTTTATGATTTTTTTATATAAATATTACTTCTATCCCTTTTGCAAAATAACCTAAACAAAATTTGTATAACACCGACGCGTGTATCGTTTTTTTTTATCGAAAATGTAGTTTAAACACACCCGTACTTTTAAATGAATACTTTTTATACGTAAAAAATAAAAGCGCAATCCCATATTATCAGCCCTTTGTCCCTTTAGCACGCGTCTGACATTTTTGCTTTGTCTGTAGGAATAGCAGTTACGCGTATAATTTCTGTGAAAAGCTTTTGTGTAGTCAAATTTCGGAACGGTCAACGAACGATATTTCGAAGTATAAACATGTACCTACTAACAGATTTACATTTACTAGGGAACTATCTCTTCACAATGATCTAGATATTTTAAAAGTGAGAATGTTATTTTCAACATGAAACTACCGTGAGACTTAAACATTATTACACATAAACGGATAACTCACGTATAAAAAGTCGAGTGATGCTCGACATGTTTCGGACTATTTCGTAGTCCTTCTTCCTGGAGCTTTTTTTTTTGGAGCTGGAGCTTCTTCTTGGGCTTTTTTCTTTGTTTTTTTTTTATTTCTTCGATGAAAACGAGGGTAGTTGTGCGCCGCTGTCAGTTGCGTCGAGCAGCCGCGCGAACAGAGCGCTGGCGCGCAGTGTTCGTTTCGCTGCCGCCGGGGCGAGCGCTCCAGGAAGAAGGACTACGAAATAGTCCGAAACATGTCGAGCATCACTCGACTTTTTATACGTGAGTTATCCGTTTATGTGTAATAATGAGAATGTTATATTTGAATTTTGTTTACCGCGCCGAGCATGTTAAATTTAATTGCACCAAAGCATTTCATGTGTTTAATAATCTGGCTAAATGTAGTTGAAATGACTTTCTGCTAATAAAACATTTTAAACAGTAAATTGGCCACCAATTGACCCTATAATTAATACGTGGTCGAAAGTGCAAATGAGTCCAAAGGTGAACTCATTTCGCATAACATACGAGTATACATTGCAGAATATATTTGATTTGAATGATCATTTTGCATTATTAATCGTATAGAAAGAAAAGAAAGAAAGAAAACATTTATTCGTGACATAGATAATCAAATTGCAAAAACAAAAAAAAGAAGTAAACATCATAAGGACAGACATCACGAAAATGGTCCCATCTCAGCATAATGCTAGCCTTGCAGCCAGCGCTGGTCTTCCGATGGGACCATACAATTGGCATTGTTCATTTTTTTTAAGCTGTGCTTTTAACACCTTTATTTGATAAAATGGACTATTTCAAGCAACTAATTTGAATATTATGCTTTTACGTAGCTTTGTTAATTAATAATAAATATTTTTTCGCTGTTTGATAATTCGTGAATTTAGACAGAATCTCAATCGCCTTCGTTCGGCTGGCTATAAAAAAAACGGCTTTGTCTATGGTTTTGTTAGATTTGACAGTGACACGTGACAGTTGCCGTAGCCAAACTTTTTTTTTCATTTTTGTGGCAAACATTCGATGCTGGATTCTGTCTAAAAACCCGGTCGTTCGGTCAAACAAAGGTTCAAAGTACTTTTACAAAAATATCTGCAATCATAAAGTATTTTTGAAATTGGACAAGATAAATCGGGTAATTGATGGTTTTCCTCGAAATGGTTTTCGAATTGGAGCATACTAAAAAAAATGAACAATGCCAAATTGGCATAACTATCAGTTCGCATAATAAGTACTCTTTTGGCAGAAGTTTCAATAGGTAGCAGAATATGCTTGTTGCCTACTTTCATTTGGCAGATTTTTTAAACAGCTGAATATTACTTTCGCCGACTTTAATTTCCGTCTACAAGTCTGTTGTTCACGTCCATGGATACGCATCCTTAGAGCATGATAATAAGGATCGTAGAAATAATGTTGCGACATTTGATTTTTTTATGTCGTCTCTGGGAGTCCTAATAGTTTAGAAGTGGAAAAATTTGAAGCTATTAGGAGATTTGCCTTTGCTTTGATTAGTCCTGTAAGGGTATTTTAACTCGAGCTTAAAATTTCCCATAAATTCAAACTAAAACTATCCGTTAAACTCCCAATTCGTATATGTAACTTCAACAAAAGGATGAACGGGATTAACATTCTGCGGCTAACTTATACGAGGCCGAGATTCCGTTAGTAATACACGCAATAATATCATTATTAATTCGCTCTCCTTTGAAAAACCAATGTCCTAACAAACACATGACAGACCTAAGTCTTTAGTGCTAAACTAACTTTTAGGAAACTTGGCAACATTTGTGTCTGTTGATCTGTCTACACCTTTCTCGGCAAATTTTTACTCTTACTCTTTTTTGAAGTGAAAACTTCTTTAGCGGAGGTGTGCACTTTTTTTTGTATGGGTAAAAAATATTAAACTTGCGCCTGTCTGATCTTACGCGTCTCGTGATCGTAAGACGGAGGGAATGTTGGGCGTAATAGTACGTACGTTGATTTCGTCTCTCACAGGTATATAATGCATAAGGTGTGTAACAACAGCGCGTTCGCCCCGGAGACCGCGGTTCAAATCTCGTGTAGAAAAAGTTTTTTTCTTTTGCGTGTGTGTAGTTTTCACTTTTGCCGGCACTCCTGGAGTGCAACCCGTTCGTTTTTTTTTTAATACAATCACGACGATAACAAAATTTTCTATCCGACGTTGCACTGGTTCAAAGCTTACGCATCAAGTAACTTTAATGTATCAACTTTTTAAACTTCGTGTAAATTTGTGAGTCTAAAAAGCGAAACACCATTTCTAGTGACTGTATATTTTAATTGGGTTGACTTGGAGCGTTGATTTGTTTCACTGCTCCAAGCAGGCAGTTCTGTTTACAATACAAACTCGATGAGAATCTGCGCCGGTTGGCTTCATATTGACCACGCATTGCAATTCGAATTGTCACTTGAAATTTTAATTAATTTCGGCTTCCTGAGTCAAAGGGTCTTGACAGACGGGCGGACAGACGGACGGACAACAACGTGTTCTTATACACAAGGTTTTCGTTTTTATCGATTGAGCTATGGAATCCTCTCAACCCGATCTCTTACTAATGTCACCGGGAGGCGATAAATACCGTCCCGTATTTCGCGGCCTAGAATTAAAAATTCTTCAATCAATTCACATTTATTTATCAAGGTGCATGTTTACAGTAAATTTTTAAAGTAAAGCGAACTGCAGCAACACAACGGTGTAGGTGACGAGCAGTGCCAGCAGCCGTAGCGGCAGGGCCGCGTCAATCGCAAGCGCGCCGCGCGAGCGCAGCCCACGACCGCCGCGCGCGCATGCACTCAGTCGACACACGTTCTTACACAGCCGACGCACTTCCACTTGAAACAAAGTAACGTATGGATACCGACATGATTTGAATTTACCGAGATTAAGTCTCTTTTTTCTGTGATAAGGAGAAAATGAGCAAGCGGAACTGACGGAAAGCAATCACCGCCATCTATTGGACACCCATTACATAATTGGTTTAGTTTTATTTTTGGTATTCGTATTAACTGTGTTAATACTTTTTGTTATTATTTTACTTGTGGCATGGTTTGGAAAATAAATGACGACTTAAATATCATAATTTATTAAATTTGAAATGGGCATGGTAGGTAGGTACTAAAATTATAACGGTCCAATATTAATTTGCACGATAGAATGAAAATACGTTCTCATATTTGAATTTAAATAAACAAAATAGGTACAAAAAGCATTTTTTCTACTTCTGTACTATTTGTGATTTATGTAAACACGAGCACCACTATAAGAACACTGTTAATAAGAATTTGGATAAGTCTATTATTGTCTATTTCCTCTAAAAGCACTCGTTGACTTAGTCTTAAGGCTCTAAAAGTGGTCCATCGTTACGTAGGTAAAACTTTTACTGCCAATGAGTTTTTTTTTATTTGTCCATTCAGACAGGCTATGGTCAAAAACCATTCAGTCATTTAGGACCAAATACAGTGGTAGGTACTTATTTAGAAACAAACAAGATAAAATACTTCAAGTATTATTCAATATTTCGTATACCTATTTCAATTTGACAATTAATGCTTAGGATCCAAGATGGCGGACATAATTTGACACTCGAAACGAAAATGGTGACGGGTGGCGTTTTCGGGTAATTTGTTGGCTCTGAGCTCAAATTTGGCATAATTTATTGGATCTAAGATGGCGGATGACATTTTGACAAGTTTTCAAGCAAAATGTTGATGGGAGTAGTTTTAAATCAAAATTAAAAATAAATAAATGTTATTTTAGCAAATTGGCCGCCAAGGGTTTTTTTACGTCTTTTTTGAAACTACCAGCCAGTAATTAGGTGGCTCTGATCACGAATTTGGATTATTTTTTGGATCGAAGATGGCGGATGAAAACTTGACACTTTTTACATAAAAATGTTGATGGGTATCGTTTTTGATTTGAGTAATTTGGTGGCTTTGAGCACGAATTTGGCATAATTTTATGAATCCAAGATGGACATTTTGACACTTTATCAGAAAAATGGTGATTGGGTGTCATTTTCGGCTAATTTGGTGGCTCTGAACCCAAATTTATTTATGTTTTATTTGGTATTATTTATGTTTTATTTGCAGTACATAGGCCCCGGTCCAACGGTGAACACCTTTCAGCTGTTGATGATGACGATGATGATGATGATAATTTTAAAGATGCCGTAGAAAAAGTATTGTATGCAACGTTGTATAATTAAGTCAAAAAAAGCTCGTGACGTCTTATACAACTGTTGCATAAAATACTATTTCGATTTCGAATGATAAATTAAACAAGGTTACTTGATGATAAAAAAGTGCTTACTTGAGTAGCCTTCTTTGCCAAGAATGGCGGCGCTTGCAGCCTCCACATCCCCCACCGCCGCGTAGAGCTGCTGGTAGGCTGCGCACACGCTTGTTATTTGAATGAAGTATTTACTCATCCACACTACGAATACGCCCAGACGAATAAACCAAATTGTCTAAAAAAAGGAATTTCAATTATTGTACAAATTAATATTGTTAACAAAATAAAAAAAAAACAAGTACCGACATGTTCAGCAGTCAATTCATCTGTCTGTTTGGCGATCACTAGTAAAAACTGAACGTTTATAAGAGTCTGCATAAAAAATTCAACCAGCTGCAGCAAAATCTACAAAAAACAAAAGACACTAGTTTACTCTGGTTGCTTTATGAATTTTTAAACACGAAAGTCTTAGTAACACTCACTGGTATACGAAACACATTTTCGTAAATGTTAAAAGCCTTATGAATATCCAGATATGCTTGAAAGAGTTTCTTCGTCTGCGAGCGCGATTCAGCCAAATAAAAACTATTCATTTCCTTTCTCCACAACTTCAGTAAATGTACCAAAAACTTGATTATCCGTAGAGCAACAATTATATTTGCATCAGTATAGAAAAATAAAATGGCCGTTAACGCATGGATCTTAGCGACCCTTGTCGTAGCAACAGCAACAGTAACTAAAGTCAAGTGTACAAAAAACATAATTATCACGAAAATCCAATTCTGATTTTTAAAATTTTTCAAGTTTTTGTAGCCTATTATTTTAGAGGCTTCCTTCATTTTTATAATCAACTCAACATTGTCCATTCTCTTAGTAATATTGATCACTATCACTACTGAGACGTATATTACCATTACCACTAGGTCGAGAGCATTTCCGAAAAACGTAAATGCTTTGAAAATATTTGCAACAGGTGCATCTACTAATAGTTGACATAGATAAGCTGAAATGATAAGTAAACCACCAAATATGGACATGAATTGAACACGGACGCCATTAGGAGTAATAAAACCATGAAATATTCTGTATCTCTGTTGGAAAAAAACACATTGTATTAGATTCAAAGGAAACAACATCTCTCGGAAGTTTTTGTCCAGATAGTTGTTGATTAAGTATTCGTTTGAGTTCTTAATCATTTTGTTTCGTCTTTTATAGTATTTCTGATAGAGCTCCTTGCAAGAACTTCGAGGTTGGACTTAACAATTCCAACAATATACCCCCACCCGAAAGTTTCATTTGTTTCAGCAATCGACCGTCATGTCGTTAAATTAATTGTTCGGAATATTTAGTTTACGCTAAAACAAATAGGCACATAATAGTTACTGACATGTAAACATAAAGTTTGACAACTGTTGTTCAATGCATTAAATTACGTCCTATCAATATTTACTAACTTACTTAACTTCGATGAAAATTAAAGCATGCTCATGATAACCTGCCTGGTGTCTTTTTAAATTTACCATTACAAACGCTTTGTTACAATTTTTTTGTAACGTACCGAGTTATGACTCACTACTCACTACTTACTACCTGTTTGAGCTGATAATGTTTGTAAGGACCAATTTATTCGCCTTTCCACGGGTAAAATGTGGTCGGCAAGCAGGTACGTCGTACAGGACCGCTGTGTGCAGTTCCCCGTCGCATGGCGCTTTCCGTGAAGAATCCACGAGTTATTTTCACCACGCATTATGAGCGTCTTCCTACTGAACTGACCCAACCCTGAACTTATCGGACGAAGCATTTAGATCAAAACTGAGAAACCTTTTGCTGGATTAACCATTATACTCTGTTAGAAAATTTACAGATATTGACATGATGTGCACTTCTTTTTAATACTTTATTGTTATTTGACATTTTATTTTGACATTGAATTGTACTTTTTATTTGAATTGTTATTTTATTTGACATTCTTTTTCTTATTATTTTATGTATTTAATTGGACGACCGCTGTAACTATTTGTTGCTACTTTTTTATTTTATACAATTTCAACATTTTGTAAAATCCAATATTTTTTAATTTTATTTTGTTTGTATACTCTTCGACGATTTCAATATAAGTTCTCGTAACTTGACATTGTACAATTTATTATGTCATTTTATATTGAATGAATAAATAATCTATTCTAATCTAATCGGAACACACGAAAAAAGCATTTTTTCTTCGAGCTCTCCATTGCAGCTTTTCAATTTTCACCGAGGTACAGTATCCACTCCAGTGAAACCTTTATAGTTCACCTAAGAACTAAAAAGAACGCAAAGCACCTTTTTCTGAGTATCAGTTCATTTAACGAAGCTTACTTAGTGAACATTGCTTAGAGTGGCAGAGTGCATGCACAATGCAAAACTTGCATTACGCAATCTTGCTTATTCAGTCCGACTCAGAATACTGCACTCTTATGAAACAAGATCAATTTAGATAACATTATACCAAGTATACATACTTTCTTTACAAAGATGGCAAACATTGGAGAACGTACTGCAAAACGTTCTTGCATTGTCTTTATTGTGACTTTTACTTCCTATGGTAGATTTTGTTCGAGACTTGGTGTGGGTACAATATGGCTGCTCTATGTAAATTGGAACACATGCTTTTTACGACTGTTTCATTCCGATAACCGTAGACTTCGACGCGAGTGTACTCAGTACAGTACTCTTGTATTTCATACTTAAACAATAACAGTTCTGTACGTACGTATATCTAACTCTTAACGAAATAGGTAACTACGATGAGTTCATTAGTTGAAATCGATTCGATTATTAAAAGTCATTATGAAGGATGCATTCTTCCTGTCAATATTTCATTCCACGTGCCACTGGTCTTTAGCACATATTATACTGTCTTTAGCGACGGTTAAAATACAACGAAACAAATATAACTCAATCACGCTAGTAATGTCAAATTTGTTTGTTGTTATCTGGAATTGAGTAAACATACAATAAGTGTAGATACATCTATGTTGTATTCAATAAAAGAGTTAAACTAGGGACAAATCTAAAGATTCTATCACAATATTACAATTCGGAAAATAGCTTTAGTTGCAAGAGAACTAGGGAGTATAATGTATCCCAGTTGAACCAGACAACATGCCGGAAAATATTATATTTCCGACGGAAACCACGGTTGGTTAGGTATATCCTATTTGTATGTATATGTGTGTATACTCGCACTGTTATTGAAAACACACACATTTTTGAACATGATCTGAAGAAGGCTCCATATGTAGAACAGTAACTTCTTTCGTAATATTGTTATTACAACTGGAGCATAACGTCAGATGACGTCACGTTTCAGTTTTGATGGCATTCGTTGAAAGAGAGGAACGATTTTAGTGAAATAGAATGATACACGTAACGTACGGTATAGAATTTTGAACTTGATTATTTTATGAAATTTATTTGTTCTATTAGAAAAACTTTTTGGTAAAAAGAAATGATACCGTGTGGTACAGAATATGAGATTTTGAAAAAGATTATTTTGATTTCAACATGAAACTACCGTGAGACAGAGATAACTCAACAGCGAGAGATAACTCGCTTTGTTTCGTTGCGCTAACGCCGGGCGAGCGCTCCAAAACGAAGGACTATGCATGAACTAATCCGAAAGATGTCGAGCATCAGTCGACTTTGATACGTGAGTTATCCGTAAGCGCAATTTAGATTATTTTGTGAAATTTGCTTACTCTCTTAGAACGACTTTTTATGACATAAGGTGGCAAACCAGTCATTGGGTCACTTGATGGCAAGTGAACACCCGCAACACCAACGGATTGCAGATGCGTTGCCAGCTTAGACGCTATGATGGAATACCTCACGTGCCAGTAATTTCACTTTTAAGAAACTAAAGCGAGAAGCAAAAAATAACGAGTACGAAGCAACAGAATGATTTATAAAATTAAAGAAAAAATAAGGTAAATTGTATGTAAAATTTATCACCTAGCGCTTCTTAATACGTAATAATTTGAGAGAAAAAGAAGAGAGATACTCAAATTTAGACTTATTTTAATCAAAAGCTATTCTATAAATACTTATTATAGCAGCGGAAAACGGATACAAAAAAATTTCTAACGGCGTGTCGAAAGTTTAGTATCAATTTTTTCAACCCTTCTATTACAAAAGGCGCGGCTTAAAATGACTAACTTTATCGTTTCTAGAAGTTTCGAGCGCTTCCCGGGATTTTGTTTGGAAACTTTGCGTGGTTCGCCAAATTGTTTGATTTATGCCCGTGACGGAAACGAGTTTGAACGCACAAGTATGCTTTTCTGCTTAATTTATCTAATTTTTGACGCTCCACGTATCTGTTCGACGAACTGTGTGATTGCTGCTCGGTGTACGCCAAAAACAGATCTAATATAACTCGTTTTGATATAAATGCGATCATTTCGTGCCAATTAATATGTCATCACCACATTATCACTGTAAAACCGTATCTAGAGAAACACAAATGGGTAAAATTAAAGATGTAATGAGAAAACTACTACCGTAAATTGCGTAAAAGGTAAAAACTTTGATAGTATATATTTGAATGGTTCTTTAAGTTTTTGTCTATACTAATAGATATATCTTTTTCTGTGGTAGGTAAGGCGACATTTTCTTCATAAAGTCCGTATTTTTTGTCGTTAATTGGACATGTCAATTTATTCTAATAATTCGCAGAATCAGATATTGTTTACCTGTTTTTGAATGCAAATAAAAACAGTTTCCTTCTTGTTTTCTATTAAATTCAGGAGTGTCAAATACAATATGAGTGACAAACAACTAAAGTGTAATCCGTTAGAATCGGATTCTCTTTACTGTGTTGGAGTAGTACCCCATAGAGTTGGTAGTCTTGAGAAGTTAGAGTTTTAACGATGTTTTAAGGTAGCTCTGCACATGACGTTGTCTGGTTATCTCAGGAACTCTGTTCCATTTTGAGTTTGTCCAAAAATTAACCTTCTGCTTTTCAGTTTAAAGTGGTAATTCGTAAATATCATTAAGACCTCTTAAGACATTGCGGTTTACTGTTTGGCCATTTGACGTGTCGCTGCTTACCCGGCTTGGATGAATTTGCTTAATGCAGTTAATCTGTGGTTGTTATATTATTTTGAAGCTTGCTGTGGCTGGGTGGGAGTGATTGGGGCTTAGGGGCCAAACCAGGGTATTTGTGTGCTAAAGTTGTTGTTGTGATCGACCCGTTTCGTTTAAGTGGTTTTTTGGATGGAAGTTTATGAGACTGTTGTAGGATGTAGGCAGATAAACTGATGGCAAGTAAAACAAAGGGAAATATAAAAGCCTTATTGCGGTGGATAAATGTAATAGATAGAAAAATATGCATTATACCGAACATGTCAGATATAAGCAGTTCACTAAAGGAGAAGTTTGTGAATAATGTTTTGAGCGATACGAGGATACGTTTGATGTTATATAAATATTTGACCTTTTTTCTATTTGAGGAACGTGTGGGACAGCATTTAACTTCACAGGTGCGTGCAGGTTTTTTTGCTTAAAATATCATGGTAAATTTCAAATGCAATTGCGCAAGTGCAAGTGAGCCCGGCATTGAACTTATGTTCATCTGCTACAGAGGTCTTTGGGCTAGTACAGTTTTTTTTTAAGTCTGATAAAATATGACAATAAATTACAAGATTGTCATCAGTTTATCCCGTTCGGGTTAACAAAGCATTAAATAAATATCATTCACTTCAGCAAAAATGTTTTGTTATTTAAATTTGAATAGTAAAAATTCAAATGGGTGGGCATTCAGCCGTAAAACCTTCGCACCGCTTATGCAAATGGAGTTTTGGAATTTATAATAAAAACGTAGGTGGATTTGACGGTTTTGTCCAATACACTTTGGCCTTAGTTAAAAAGAAAAGGCATGTTACCTTTCAACACAAGCTTTGATCCTTTTTTATTATGCAATAGCCGGAAATCCGGAAAGATACTTGTTTAGCTGATGAAAATCTATCTCTTAAAAGAGAATAGGTTCGCTTTTCGAAGATCTTCAACTTTTGAAGAAAGTTACTAACTTTTTGAAGACAGTTCTTGAGTGTTTGTTTGCGAAGGCTAACGTGAAAATAACAGATAACGACACATCATTGTTAACTAAGTAACAGAGCTATTGACCTATATTTTAGCATGATCCACTAATTTTCTTATCTTGAGTCCAACGTGACTATGAATAAAAACAGTCACATAGGCTTTTCAAATATTGGCTACTCAAACATGCAGCAAAATCGGCAATGTTATTAAGTTCTTTTGCGCTGCGCAACCGTTAGTGGCTGTGGCAGAATATTCGCTTCGAAGTATATTTCGGATATAATTGTCATTGTCAGCTGTTGTCTATAACGTTTATGAAATAGGGTCCTATATGGGGGACTATACGTAGGCTTTAGTATAGATATTAAACATATAGAGGACTAAATAAAATCAAGCAGAAGAAAAAGTATAAGGTGAAGCTTTTACTGAATTGGTGAACATTTTCCTAAAATGGTTGACCTCGGCATATTGCTTTTCAATTTATGATTTTGACTCGCTTTGAGAATATTCTTGGTATAAATAGTTTTTTTTATTTTCTACTATGTTTTGACAAGCAGATATTGACCCTGATCCGGAAGGCTACGAAGGTGACATATGTCTCTCGCAAGATGAGGCTGAAATGGCGTTGGACAGGCCATGTGTTAAGATCTGCGAGAGCCAAATGGATAAAAGATGTCACGCTTTGGTACCCCAGACACGGCAAAAGATCCAAAGGAAGGCAACACAGGAGATGGGAGGATGATCTACCTACCTAAGAGTTTTTTAGGGACAGGGAGAAATGGCGGTAGCTGGAGGAGGCATATGCCCAGGACAAATATACACAAGATGCAATCTGATACGAATGAGGCTGGTGTCAATTAGGTTAAGTTTTATGTGAAATCATCAGAGAATAAAGGCTCTTTTAGTATGTTTTTAATACAATTGGAAATTAAAAAGTTGCACAAAAACCTACTGGCTTGAAATTAAAGGTTGCGTTTAAAAAAACTTTCTGGTAGCATTACTTATGTTGTTGTTGAAACATACTTTGAAGATTGCAATTGCATGAAAATATTTAGCACTGAATAACCATTAGTATTCGGTCGTAACAAACCGGGCTCGTTGTTTGGAACAATATCCCAGACACACGACAGGGTTTAAAGATAATGATTTTGACAATCAGTTACTACTACATTCTGAGATGAAAAAATTAACAGCGAGTTCATTCGTAAAAAGTATGCTATGAAGGGTTAACACATTACGCTCTTAACCGGTACCAGGATTTATCCGCTTTTATAAAAAGTGCCAACGTATTCGGAATGCAACTGTCGGGTTCTTGGCGCTGAATGTATGGGAAGGAAAACTGTTAACCGGTTATAGTGATTTCCTTGTGTGTGAGCAGTGATTGGAGAATATTTTGCTTGCAAAATTTGTATACGGCTTTGCTTCAATAAAATTGGATAGATCAGATGTTTCAAAAAACCTGTCAGAGAGCGGTTTGAAATAGTTTTACCACATAGATTTCTTTAAACAGACCCAAAATTGAAACCGGTTTAATCTTATTAAATACAGGTTATTTTGTAACTGGTTACAAACAATGGTCTCGTGTCGTCTAGTATCACACTCGAGCATAAAACGCGGCCAACTAACCCCTAGCAAAGCAGTAGCAACGCAGCCAAGACTATGTGTGACAGCTGTGTGATGTATACTCCTCTTACGCCCGCAGAGTAACGATTTATGTGCCTCTCTGTACACAGGGGGAACGAGCAACCACTTTACAATTCAAAAACAGGAACAATATGCACGCCCCAAGAGGAAAAGACGTAGATAAAGTGTAGGAACAGGCGGGCTGTTAAGGTAAATTTACACGTTGAGTGTCGCAGAGTGATTTTTAGCATGTGGCCACTTAACTGGCTACGGAGGGAAATGTTTTAACGTAGCTTTTTCATGAACTTTAACAATTTGTTCTTCTCTTTTTTATTTCAATGCCATGCATTTTGTTTAACATTTTAATTAACTCTTGAGAGAATGAGAACGGTTTTAAAGCATACATTTCGTGTTTGTGTAAATAATTATATAGGTTATAGTTCTAGTTTTAACAGACTTCAAAAAAGAAGGAGGTTCTCGATTCGGCTGTATTTATTGATATTTCTTTATAAATAACTAGTTGTTTTATAACTCCGGGTCATGTATTGTCTATCTATGAAAAAAAAATTGGCTGAATTTGTGCAGCCGTCCATGCAAGATTGTACCGTAAACTAACTTACCTACTAAGCCGTTGTTATTTTGCAAAAAATCTTCTTAGTTTCAGTCACAAAAGCAGCCTTCAATTCAAATTTCGGATTTCTAGATTTCCTCATGGTTTTGGTAGTGTTGATGATAGGACCAAATATTTTATGAAGAAGATGGGTAATATACCAGAAGGAAATTCTGGTATTTGGTACATTTCTGAAATTTGTATCATCGAAATTAGTAAGTTTATAGCGCAAGTCAAAAGTAATTATTCGTAATTATAATCCTAACTAATCCCTACTGATATCATAAATGCGAAAGTAACTCCGTCTGTCTGTTACGCTTTCACACCTAAACCACTGAACCGATTTTAATAAAGTTGGCGTCCCGGGAAAGGACAGGATAGTTTTTACCCCGGAAAATTGCATAGTTCCCGCGGGATACCGATAAGTGAATACTGCGCAGACGGACTCGCGGTCAACCGCTAGTACTATAAATGCCAATGTGAGTTTGTTTGTTACGCTTTTACGCGTAAACTACTCAACAAAGCGTGATAAAATTTTGTATGGAGATAATTTAAGACACTGAGAAAGACTGTGGTTTTCATCCCGGAAAATTGAATAGTTCCTGCGAATGCTCAAGAAACGAATTCTCCGCAGCTGAAGTAGCGGGCAGCAGCTATATTTATATCTAAAAACAATACCCCAAAAACTAAACAGTACATCAATAAACCAACTAGATTTCGTTGTTCTGTCACAGCTACACCAATTCTAACGTCTGCAATGCAATTACGACCTCACTTGACTCCCAAGGACTTAAGTATGACAAATGCCATTTCGGGGAATCAGCACTACGGCTGCAACTCGAGAACAATACGTAAGTCGCTTTGCGGAGTTTAATTAAATAACTTCGGCCTTACATCGACGACTTGCTGGTATACAGCGCGTAGGAATACGGGCCAATAGTTTCCACCAGACCTGTTAGTTGGGTCAATAACACAAAAGCCGTAGTAGACTAGTGGTTTGACATGTGGCGTCTCAAGTAGATAAGTTTTGCCCCTCTAAGGTTTCGGAATTTATGTGCAAAACTCCATTTCAAAATTTGTTTTTTTTTTTTATATTAGAGAGGCCAGACAAACGAACTAGTGGGTCATCTGATGGTAAATGATCACCACTGTCCATAGACACCCGCAGCGCTTTACGCGATGCCAGTGCGTTGTCGGCCCTGCAGAAAATTGTACACTATTACTTGTATTTATGATGAGCCTTTTGATCAAGGTATCGTGAGGATACCAAGATACCTGCGAAGTGGTTCAATTGTGTGTTAAGCTTTTAATCCGAATTTCGCCATCCTGCACGGCTGGCACAAGTGTGCGCAAGAGCTATGTCACGCGCGACATAGACTACCCGACTTTTTTTTACTGTTCGTTTTATAAAGAGTTGGGTAGGGGTGCGAGTCGGGTTAGCTCCACGTGTCCAGCTGCGGTTCGTTTTTGGATGTCCGGGGGGAAGAGCAGTGCTTGGTCCGGTGCACCCTGGGCAGCGGCTAATGATTTCCTGGCAGTTTCTGAGGGATATTATTGACCGTTGGCTAAGAGCCGGACAGGGGGGAGGGGGGTGTTTGACCATTACCGTACAACGTTGCCGACATTTTGTCACAAGATTTTTTATTTATATTTTTGTTACTTTGACATTGGCGAAGTTGTCGTCGCTATAACGACTTGATACGCCACAAATAAGAAGAAGAGTTGGGTATTTTATCTCGCGCGCTCTTGTGCTGGCTGTGCTGGAAACTACAGCCCAAGCTCTTTGATTATGAGAAAAGCCTGTTCCCAAATGTGGGAAAGGCTGGAGATGAAAATACAATTATACCAACATGACAAACCTTGTGGTACATACACATACATACACAAATCACGTCTTTATTCCATACGGGGTAGACAGAGCCTAAGGTAACAAGACCTATGGGCCACGTTTAGCAAGACACTGTGGGCGTATATAGGTGGAAAGTGGAATCTAAATAGTGATGGGTTGCTAGCCACATCGCCTATAACAGAATTCCTATGATTTTCGCCCATTCCTAGGTTTTTACCATCTGCGCGGGAAGAGAAGCAACTGGTACATTCTATTCCTTGTGGTACATGAGATGTATCACTAAAGTTATGATGCTCATTTTTTATCGGTTCATTTGGTCATCAACTATGTAGGTTCTACTGTTTTTCACAACTACGTCTCCACTCCGCGGGAACTTTGCTTTTTCCCGGAATAAAAAGGCCTTATTCAATCAGACAATTCAGAAGCCATTATTGTTTAACAAACGAGTTCTTGCAATCGCATTTCAGCATCTATCTTTTTATGCTCATACTATGCCGTTTGATAGAAAGATGTGGCAACGTGATTGTAACCCTGAGTACGTTGATTACACCAGCTTAAGGATAAACTAGTCTAGCTTTCTATTAGTGAAATAAAATAAATGTTAAAAATCGGTCAGTAGTCCAAGAGATTACAGTGAACGAGTCATAATACTTTCTTAACTATTTTAATAATTATTTTACTAACCATAGGTCGTTCCAATCCTATACGAATATTATGAAATATTCTCCTTTAGTATATTTACATGCTGTATATGAGACGCAATCAACAGAACTCTAATTTCCGGGAAAACGTCGCTGCTATCCATAGTAAAGTTGCTGGAGTCAAGAGCAAGTTTGTAAAACTCAAGACACTTGTGATACGATGCAAACGATCGTTTAAAGAGATATCGTCCGTTGAGGAGTATGTTTATAAGGGAGTAAGTAAATAGTATGGGGCAATTTATCTATAAGAAGTCCTACATACTTATTTATTTTTATAGCAATACGCGCGCTCAGCGAAAACTACAAGGTGCTAGAAAATCAGATGCGGATATTTTGAGGATCAATTATTTGCATCGTTGTTAATTGGTTGAAACTGTTTAAAGCATACTTAATTAATTACAGTATCTAATGCAAGTATGATTATCTTTGGACGGTCATGGTACGACACAAAAAAATTAGGTATACCTAACTACAAAAAAAAAAGTATAATTTATGTTTTTAATTGATTCTTGTTGTTAATTACATACCCTGAAAATATCTGCGCCTAATTTTCTCGCACCTTATATACAGCCATGAAACGCGGGATCTAATCCCGAAAAAAAATCGTTTATTCAAAAACTTAACTAGTCCTGAATTAGGGAAACTACTATTGAGTAGTACACAACGTACACACACGCTTATACGCACATACCATCACACCATCACCACCACCACCACCATCTTACTCGCTAATCCTGCCGCTAAGTAGCAGTGCTTGTACTGCTGTGTTCCGGTGCGGAGAGTAAGACAGCCGGGGAAATTACGGGCACAAGAGGCATTTCATCTTAATCCTCTAGGTTGGCAACGCATCTGCAATCCCTCCGGGGTTGCGGGTGTCTATGGGCAGTGGTGATCACTTACCATCAGGTGACCCACTTGCTCGTTTGCCTTCCTATTCACATAAAAAAAAAAAAAAAAAAAACATAACTAGATAAATAGACATCCAAGACTCAAAAAAAAAATAGGTATTCGTATTTTTGCCACAAAACATCTGTCCCGACCGAGGATTGAACGCGGGACCTCAAGATTCATGAAGGTGCATTTTAAACTGCACGTACTGACTTTATATCAAGTGAATGTCAGCAAAAAAAAACGGGTTGCACTCCGAAAGTGCCGGCAGAAGTTAAAACTAACACGCACGCACACTCGCGCAAGCACCCAGCGCCGCAGCCCAGCAGCAACATTCCTCCGTCTTACCACAGTATATAATTTATTTACTGTGGTCTTACGGTCACGCATTGTCACGTGACCCTGACGCGAGCTTAACATTTTTTACACATCCGAATAAAGTGTTCAACGCCACTAATGAAGTCTTCATTTCAAAAATCATTCAAAAAGAAAAAGGTTAAGCAGGTTAGCCGGTCGATTGCAAACTTAGCGTAACTTAGTGCAAAGGTAGTGCTGCGTGCCAAGTACATAAAAGCGGGCAGATATATCTACGACAACATTGTACATTTTATTTTATAAACTCGAACGCAGATACTGTGTTCAGTGTAATTTGCCGACATATCTGCTAGAGCGATCTCGTCTCGCTTAGCCACCGCACTCAGTTTTCATGAGGGCGGGTAATCCGGGCAACCGCAGACAATCCGCCTCGGACCGGTTCGAACTAGTATTAGTCTTTTGTAGGGTTTATCTGTTTGTTTTCTATTTTGTGTACATAATTGAAAAAATGATTAGAGTATGAGTTAGGTACTTATAGAGAAAATTAATGGCTTTAGTTGAGTGCGTGAAGATCCTAAGCCCTCTCTCATTCCGAGAAAAGGCCTGCGTTGTACAAAGGAAAGTGTTTTGGCTAGAAATGAAAAGGGCTATTAAATTACAAAATGTAAACAGGAAATAGTTTCAAAATAAAAACGGCTTAAGTACCTATTTATTCTTTAACATTACTATGTTTCAATAAACTGCCCCCCGTACTGTTGAATGGGTGTTAATGTTAATACCGACTTATATCAATGCACTGATTTCACAACTAAATTCATCACTCTCTATTTTGTTTTTACAGTAGCTACCTGTGATACCGTCTCTGTTCATCCCAACAAAACTAACAGAGATGGTATCATTGACATCCGACACATGATATATTAGTAACTTAACAGGAATTGATGCCACCTTAAAATAGTTGTAAAACAAAAGTAACTCGTTTCAGCTTAGTGAGATATTGTAGTATTTAGCACGCTAGCATATATCAGGCACAATAACATCGGTCGCTTTCTCTTAAATCAAACCAGAAAGGGACAGACTGATCGTGACAAAAGTTATGCTTTAGGTCTTTGGAACTGCGCCAGATCCAAGATAGCTGTAATATACGTCTCACCATTCTAATTTTCGTCTCGGTGTTAAGTATGATCTCTTTACTATGACCTCTATCCGTCTGTGGAATTCCCTTCCTGTAGACCTAAGACGAGATAAAACTCAACCTATTTTTAAACACCAACTCAAATCTCACTATTTGCTACTAATTGAACGCACACACAGTCTTTAGTCCCTTTTCTTTTCTTTTCTTTTTTTGCTTCTGATTAAATACCTCGCTGTTAGGGGTCGTCCATTAATCATGTGATGTTTTTTTAGCACTTTCAACCCCCCCACCCCTTGGTGATACGTGGTGAGGTTTAAAACTACCCCCCTATATTAATATTAGTATTGTTGTTTTTACTATCCCTGCGTTTCTCCTATCTATTTGTTTCCGCCACCTATTTATACTGTCCCAGATTTCTTTCTTTTATTGGTTGTCTGGTAGAGATCGCTATTAAGCTTCCGTATCTCAAAAGAAAAAATGGAACGGAAGAACGGGTGGACAGACAACAAAGTCATTCTTCTACAAAGATTCCGTTTTTTCATTTTGAGGTACGTAACCCTAAACATAATCGTATCAGATACTTGCAGAGTGCCATAAGTTTCATTTTAAGCCTATAAGATTAGGGCTATTGACCTTTCTCGTTACAAAATGCGAAATGATAGATTGAAATTGAAATGATGAATGAAACCCCTTTCAGAAAACAAACCGTAGCCCTCGTCAATCTGTAGAATACCATTATCCTGGGATGGAAGATAATTTATTAAGATTTCCTTTGATATCAGTTCAACAACATTTAATACCTACTTGAATTTTATAACTAATTTATATTGGCTCAACTGAACTAAGCAGGAGCTATCAATAGCAGCATTTTCCGGTAATTATTTCTACAAATTTAGTAACTCAACACACAACATGTACATTATAATAGACCTACCCATAGCTCATTGCATCGCGCGTGTGTGTGAAGTTCCCAATCCGCACTGGGCTCGCGTGGGAACTATAGCCAAGCCCTCACATTTTGAGAGGAGGCCTGTGCCCAGCAGAGGGACATATATAATGGGCTGGAGAAGAGACGATAGGTCATTACCTAAGGCCTTTTCATCTCTGACAGATGATTCAAGCATTGTTTCACTGACTGAATGATGAGTTTGTGAAATGATGATAGAGAGAGATATTCCTTAGGTATTTCGTAAGCGAATAAAGCTTATTTATATCATTTTAGAACAACGAATACTCATAATTACTCAAACGGATAACTAACGTATAAAAGTCGAGTGATCGACACTCGACATGTTTCGGCGTTGTGTGCTGCCCTACATTTAACAATAATAACATAACGATGAAAACGACGGTAGTTGTGCGCCGTTGTCAGTTGCGTCGAGAAGCCGTGCGAGCAGAGCGCTGGCGCGCAGTGCTCGTTTCGCTGCCACCGGTGCAAGCGCTCTAATAGGAAGGACTTTGAACTAGTCCGAAACATGTCGAGCGTCACTTGACTTTTATACGTGAGGTATCTGTTTGTATAATTATGATTGAGTTTCACGGTAGTTTCATGTTGAAAACAAATAGTCTTACGCAAATACGAATACATAATTATCTTGTACTCATATTAGTACGTCTTGCGACGTATAACTGGATTTATCGTCCATTCTCATGACTTCTAACGATACGATTGGTAGTATGCTTATCAAGAATCGAAAAGCGATTAAGGCAGTTTTAACAGAATGTGATAATGGGCACACAAATGGAACCATTTCGGTCGCACGGGACATTTCCTATTCATAAATTCATGACTAACATCGACTGTAATGGTGCAAGATTAAAAACGTACAGAAGCGAAACAGCTTTGAGTATTCTCAAGGCGATGTTGTGGCTTGACCTCGCTAAGACTGCCTCAGTGAGGCACTTTACCAACCGCGAGAGCCATAAACGTGCACGTTCGACTATAGTTTCTTTAGTTTTTTTCTAATTTTCGCAAGTTGGGGTTCTCGCTGATAATGCCTGGGGTTAAGTGATAAAAAATCTGAGTAAACAAAATGACGAATTATTTATTGTAACAAATGATTGTACGCAAGAGTCTTAAAATTAATAGGTGAAGAAATGGCTACCTATTTAACCTCTCTGTGTGTCTGTATCATTTAGACAACATATATCAAATGCAAATACGAGTATAAGGACATAGTTACATACGCCGAACCTAATGGATGGACTTGCCTTGCTTTGTTTCTCCATTGTACTAGGATCAGTTTATCTGATGTGCGGCATTTATACCGAAGATGGATCGAGAGTGGCTAGGTGACAATAGGACCGGCCAAAGTCAAAGGATATTCGATTCTATTTTTTTTATTCTTCTATGATTTTGTCAATTTTCTCCGATAGTCTCGTTTGGTCTTTAACGGTTGGAATTGAAATGCAAATGAGTGCGTTCCTTTTGCAATCCTACAGTTTATGTTGTACTTTGATACCTTAATAGCTTTTTATATAGTTGTTCGTCGCAGTAAAGTCGCCGTGGATGGACTTTGTACACAATGTAAACAAACTGTTATTTTAAAACAGCCTATGATTATTTGATAAATTTACTAGTGACGTAAAGAGTAATTGGGAAATTGAAAATGACACGCAATTAAAGTTTTCATACAATCTTTTTTTTCGACGATGACAAACTCGGACGAACTCGCACTCATTCTTCAATATTTTGATGAAAAAGGTGGAGTATTCGTGGTACTTACTTCTGTTATTCAATCTTATAAAAAATGATAGAATTTTTCAATGTTTCGTTTTACTTAAAACTTACAAAATACTCGAAACTTTTACAACAAATTATAGGTGCCTCGTCTAACGCTAATGGGTAGGAAGGTTGGGCTCTTTGTATCTTCGGTTCATTTAGCAAAGCTTTAGGGTTTTAAAATAGTTTGCAAAACGGTATATTTTTCACAGCCTTAATTTTATAGTATTATTTTTGTTTACGGAAATAGCTTTAATAGAATTGGAAAATTATACAATACAAGTGGTTTCCCGCAACTTCGTTTACATCCACATCTTTACACTTTTCTGGTTAAAATTAAAATTTACAATCGGTCCTAAAGTTTCAGTGATATATCCCTAGATGTAATAGTTCGAAAACCATTTACCTTTTCATTTTTATTAGTATTATTAAAAAAAATTACAAACTGTGGTCGCATTATTTGAAATAATCAGTAGGTACATATATCTACAATCAATAGTTTGCTATCTTTATCATTTTCGTTAATCACGGATTTGGTTGTTCCAGTTATTTGTCACGAATTGGCAAGATAACCCCTGTGGAATTAGATACAATCCAATATACAATCTTATCCGACTGAGATGCGGCCCGATTACCATATTTGAAAATGATTTCGCTTCAAGTCTGAGCGAGTGCTACCATGCGTCCCTTTCTTTCTAAATCAAAAGAATAAGGACGAACAAAGAACGTGTATCGATGTATGCTTGTTGCTTGTCTACGTAGCAGTTTAAAACTACAAAGTAGTTGTAGCTCAGTACAATATTTGGGTTGGATGTAAAAGGTATCTCTTGGACTTTAAAAGTTCATCATTACCAGAAAATTTAAAAGCGTGATATTAAAGGTGTTGGGAAAATGTCAAGGCTTCGGAATATCAGGGAGTGGACCAGCACGGTGTTGACTCTTGACTTAAATAACTTACTGTTCAGGCTAGCTCTGGACAAGAAACTAATTGCCGACCTTCAGTAATGGAGAAGCGCTTAGAGAAGAAAAAGGTATCCCAAATGATTGGAAATGACACACAGCGCTCTTTGAACGAAGAATTCATCATCTCCAAGCCTACATGTAAACTAGCCACCGCGGCTTCTCTAAGAATGCGATTGATTGGGCTGTAGTTTTGTCTCCGTCTAAAGTTTGCCGTATATAAATATTCAAAGAAACATTGAGAAACTCTTATGTCGTCGTTCAGTGAAGAAAGAACATGCGGAGAAAAATGCACACATTCATTAAGCGTTTCAGCGATGCGTGTGACGTCTTCGTGCGGCGTATCGTGTATTGCTCCATATATCAAAGGACAACCAGTGATCAGCGGAGCTTCTAAGACGCGAGATTTTCTCTCTGTCTCTTTTCTACGAGGTCAGTGTGATAAGGATGCACTGACCGTCAAGCAAGAAAACGGGACGAGCTGACTGTAGTACTCCAGAATTTATAAAATGACGGTGCAAGTGAAGGCTTCGTAATAGCCAGTTGCAGTGATAAATTGAACAACATGTGTTGTAACTTGGAAGCACTTTATGACGGGAGTTTCCTTTAGCTAATTTCTTTACATACTGCAATATTTTAGGGTCCCGTACCTCAAAAGAAAACCCTTATGGGATCACTTGTCGTTAGTCCGTCAAGACTGTTTTTTTCAGAAACGCGCAAAGGAATAAAGTTGAAATTAATATCAAACACTTACGCCTGCGGTTTCTTCTAAAATCAATCATCTAAGTCAACTCAATAAAAAAATACAGTTTTATGTGAATAGACTCTTATGCGAAGTTTGATTCCATGTAAGTATGAAAAAACAGATACTTAAAATGTAAATACAAAACTAAAACTACTATTAAATTAAAATAACTAAATAAACTTTAAAATTAATTGTAAAACAGAGGTGGACCTCCTGGCAGGGAGCCCATCACGCAGGCAGCATTCCCGCGCTGAACTGCGATTGCGATTTTTTGCGCGAGGGTCGCCTGTTGCCTCTCTCAATCTCTTGCTGAGCTCTTTGTGTAGCTCCAGCGCACCCTTACCCCAAGTAATTATTCTTATGCGAAGTAATTATTCTGCTAAAAAAGTTTATGCGATGTTGGTACCTATATTATGCTAAGTGAGTTTCGGGCAAAAAAGATTATGTCAAATGAGGGGCATCCGGTCCCCCCCACATTCAATAGCAAGCTATCTTAACTGTCACTCGCTCAACATTATCATTAGAAGTTCATAATTATCGATATCAATAATGGGACAATTACACTACTGCGTTCGCCTAAACATTTCATTAAATTTAACATACTTTTTAATACTTTAGAAGCGTAAAAATCAGTAGAGAGGTTTACACTAGGGATGATGTGGGTTATTCATTAATTTTGTATTACCAATTTGAAGTCACCTGTATATTCAAGGGGCCCAGATTAATTAAAACCATGCGTAACTTCACATCGAATGCGAATCCTCTGGAACCCTGCCATGTTGCATGGAAATGATAGGCCAAATTAATGTCCCAGACCATTATACTAAGAGGTTAGTTATAACCATAGAGGAAAAAATCAAATAGAGTAGCAATAAGGGCTATCCAAACTATGGCTAATTTATTTCCACTAACATCATACACTAATTTTTCGCGACTGTTTTCCTAAGCCTCTTGTATAGAACGAAACCATTCAAGTAATAAGAATTTTGATTTCGAGTACCTATATTGGTTTGTATAAAAATAATCGAATTTCATTAAGTAAGCCTTTATGTCAAACATCAAGTATCTATATCGATCATAATAGCTGATTGATCAAATCTAGCTACTTATTTGAGCTTCGGCTGGCCAATCAACGTGCAAAAATCACACGTTTCGTCTTGGCTTGATTTTATTTCATATGAATTGTACATTTCTCCTCTATTACGTTGTTTGCTCTATGGATATAACCGGTCAAGTATCTAATGTTATTAAGTGACTTATGTGGTATCATTTTTGTGGAAAATTTTAAAATTAAATTTTTCTTTTAACTTCTCGCGTGGAAGTCGGGGATTGCTATACAGCGGAATCTGTGTGATGTTGCGTGGTACAAATTATTAGTTTTAGGACCTGTTTCAATACTCTATGTTAAGTTCCAGTTATCTTAAGTGTTAGTTATCTATGATGACGTTTCTGTCTGTTTGGTTAAGATTTTTATAGATCTCGTTAAGATTTTTCCACAGTATCCGGACCCCACCTCTTCTTACCTGGCGTGAAACAATAAATTTGCTTTTAGGTTACAAAAATTTTTTACGAAATAGTGTGGTCACCTGATGGTGGCAATCACCATACGTATAGAAAACCGCTACATTGAAGCGTTTACGCATTGCCAGCCTAGAGGCCTCGGTCTTTGACCCTTAACTGCCTATGTTGTATTTAAGCAAACTCGATTTATTATAACGCAGAAAATTTCACCATCCTTTTCTTAATACGTAGAGAAAAGCCTACTCTCACAAAATTACGTATTACTCCTTTTATGTTGGGAAAATAAAAGTAATGACTTGTTAGCTCATATATAGCGTTTGTAGCGCCCTTTTAGAATACGAACGTAACTGAATTTAAGAGTAAATTTTCCTTTTTTTTGTACATTGTGACTGTATGTAGTATTTTGACGACGTTAATCACTAAATAGACATTTGGTATGTATACAAAGAGACTTCAATTTTTTTTAGAAATTTATACCCAAGAGTTCAGACAGTGTCCCGCTGTTTGTCCGTTCGTCTGTCTGTCCACTTGTCACATGATTGTATAATTATAATATTTACCAGTAGAAATTACATCTCAAAGACTTTATTTAATATTAGGTGCTTAATAGACTTGGGGGTCTCCCCCTTATACATTCTAGAAAATATACATTGTAATTTTTTTTTAAAAGTTTATGATAAATAATATTTATAAGTAAATTAAGTAATATTTGCATCGAAGAAATTACCTTTTGTGAAGTTTCTTGCGGCGCATTCTTGTTGGCAATTATGGTTTTTCCGAAAAAACAAGTAGTTCAAAACAAGGCACGTAATAGACCCCTTGGCGGCCTATTTTCAAAATAAATCTGATTTTGATATTGATTTTGAAACTGTGGCTCATGGACATATTCGTCGATTTTGGTAGCAGAAGATACGGCTGTTGAAATGCTTCATGGCCTTTACTAATTTACCTGTGAACAACTAAATTTAACATTTAAACGTTTCATGTGTTTCTACAGAGCAAATAATATACCTTGCCACTCCGCTACACTAAATATGCTGTTTATTGTTCACATATTTAAGTGTTCGCTGCCAGGAAATTTGTGGCTAAAACTGTGAACAGTTTATGAAAGCAGTTTAGTTACAATTTGAATCGAATTCCATTTCTCACAATAATCAGCCACTAAGCCAATCGGTAGAGTGTCCTTTATTTATCCCGATACGTCAAAACCAATTAATTCCAAAGGGCCAGACCCTGCTGTGATTCGTACTCAAGTATTCCGCTCAACGGATTACTATAGTCCGACCGGCCCATTGTGATACCCTTTACAATGCCGCGTTGGAACAAAACGGTAAATTGGGAGATTGGGTAAATATTTAAACACAATCCGGATCGAAATTGTTTGGTATGTATTGTTAAAGCTGAGTAACATTAGTAAATTCGGATAAAGCTGAGACTACATTACACTAGCTTTCGTACACTAAGCGTGCTTCGCGTTAGGAAACTACACTGATGAACACAGTGTATATTCGCATCCACAAACAGGGGGGCTACTCCGAAATTCGAAGTTTACGTCAAGCTGTTCCTCTCACTCTCCTATTAATGACTAGGCAGTAGTGTGAGTGGAACAGCACAAAATATACATCAAATAAGTTCTAACTTTGGAGCAGGCCTCCTTCACAAAAACTGACACCGCTAGGAGCATACACCATAGAATGCACACCATTATATGCTCTGAGCCTGTAGTGTAAGTTTAGCGCACAAAAAAAGTCTCGAAAGCATTCCCGTTAACGTCTCATTTACTATGGAAAATTGTCAAACCATCAGCTGTTGCTAACGGCAGCAAGTTGATCATAGTATTTGAAACTTGAGCTTGGATCAAGACGTTACTTGATTGCGACCATATGGTGATAAATCTTACAGCAAGCCCTTTGAGCCTTCAGAATGTTACATAAGATTGAAGATTGTTGAAAAAACCTGGCTTTTTTTCCACGATATCGTTTATTACTAACGTCCAGTTCAATCAGTCAGTGAATCATGCTAAACGTAGCCTTTAGATCTTGTTACCTTAGGCTCTGTCTACCCCGTAAGGGATAAAGACGTGATTTGTGTGTGTGTCCAGTTGATAGGTAGAGGTCAATTATCTTATTGACTATCAACTGGACAAGATCGCATGCATACACATCAAGATATTACATGGTATGCAATAATTTGAATGCTATCCATATGATCTGCTTGTTCATATTATTTTCGATATGAGATGTACCTAGTAAGAGTAAGTACATAATTTTTATTTTTATTAGCAAATGCTAGTGTCCATTTACCTACATTATGATCTACTTTTCATTTGCGAGTTCATATTATTTTAACTAAGCATATTTTATGCGGGTGCCTCTACACTTTTACTTTTTATCGGCGTTCAAAAAGTGGGTAAGCGCTTGTGATAGAATGCCAGAAGCTACATAATGGCTCGGTTTAGGCCTATTTAGATTACGTCAGTATTCACTCCACTGGCGTTTAATGGGTGGTCATTATGCTGCCAATTCTAAAAGGTAAGGGGTCACTGATTACCCGGTAGGCTGAGGTTATTTATTGTTACCCAGTTAAAAATGAGGGCTTCAACTTGATCTATGTTGTTTAAGGTTTGAGTATTTCCATCATTATTTTGTTAATCTTAGGAATCATGTTACAGGCGATGTGGCTAGCTACCCATCACTAATTTGATTCCCCTTTCCACCTATGCGCCCACAATCCTCCTAAACGTCGCCTTTAGGTCTTGTTGCTTTGGGCTCTGTCCGTAAAGGATAAAAACGTGATTTGTCTATGTACATAATATGTATGTATTAAAAGTGAGCGTTTTAACTATTCTTTTGTTTGTCGATTCGATGTATTCTGCGATTCCTATGAGAAATTAACGTAAAGTCTAATGCAGTTTATGATAGCTTTTTGTATACACATTGTCCACTACCGTCTGTTTTGTCGAAGATAATGACCCCTTGGAAAATACACCTTTAAATGAATCTGGGATATTTCAGGAAGTGTTTGGACTAGTTTGATTGAACACCCATGTGAATGTTTTTGGGATGGTTGACTAGTGTCTTTCTACATTGGTCGATGCTCAAAAACGGTGCGGCGTCAAAAGGGTGACTAATTATTGAATGTAAAATTACAACAAAAATGTTTTACCGGAGTATTCAATAAAACTAACACTTCCACCTGCAGAAACATTCCAAATCAATTCTAAGACACCTTGTAGGAGCTGTTTAAAAATGTCCTTATCTTTTAATTTATCGTTAAAGCAAAGCCAACTTTCACTTTTATTTGCTTATTATTCTTAAAATAACCTTAACAATTCGTTTATGTACTTCGTTCACTATACTATTATTTTCAGCTTAACCAAAATCACCTAGCATTTCTAGCTCACCAGTATCCATTAACGCTTCATATATTTTCTCTAGACCTGCGCCTCACATTTATAAAGCCAGAGACGATGGTTTCTTAGATTTATTATGTGGCTAAGTCTGGCTTAGATGAACATCTAATTATCCTGCTTGGCCAAGTAATTTCAGGAGGATCAACGGCAAATATCGAATAACGTTATTACCCGTCTGCGCCAGAAGGAGGGTTATGTTTTTTGTAATCTTGATTTGTAATAAGATAATCACAAAATACTAAATAAAGCAGTAAATTATAGGCTTAATGTACACCAATGTATTTGCACAGACGTGTATGAAATTTACCGATAACGAGGTATTACAGTAGAGTTTGAATAAGCTTGTCGTTAATATTCTTGTATAATGACTAATTAGTGAGAATTGCGGTCGTACTATGAAATTCGATTTTCGAAGTTCGTTTGGCGCCGTTCCGCTCATACAAATAGTCATTAATTTGAGGGTGAAAGGGACGCTACACCACCCATAGCAGGTGAGTAAGCTTTCGAATTTTTCTATCTGTTACTAGCTGTCACGTGACCTTGTTACTATGCGATTTTTTGTCGCCATGCGTCATCTGTTTGGATGATGTGTCTGTACGACACGATTGTGTAATTATGAGTTATTTAATCATTATTTTTCTTTTTCTGAATTGTAAATACGAGGAAAAACGGACTTCTAATTTAGTCATATTTTTTATTTCGCAGTATTTAGGTAAGTACCCACAAACAAGGAAAGTGAATTTTAAAAGACACAAATATTAGCACAAGGAAATGGACTGACTTAATTAAATATTTTTATTTATTAACTTCACAGTTTAAACCATAAAATCACTTCAGATTCAGTGGCGTAACTATAAGGTGGCAAGAGTGGCAAAATGTCACGGGCTCCTAGCTCTTCGGGGCACCAAACTGGCTTGGTTTAGAGCACAGAAGGGACGCTGATGCACTTTATATTGAGGAAGGAGCCCCATCTGACGAATTTGTTCAGATTCCTTTAGTGAAATAATGTTAACATGAATTTATGTCCTTTATTTTCATAAGGGTTCCCGCTCTAAGTTCATTTATACACGGTTCGCTAGATACTTATATAGAAACTGACGTGCACACAACTCGCAGTTGAAGTTTCTAGAGTGAGATGCATAAATGCAAATTCAAATTTGCATCAATAGGACTTCGTTCCGGGCATAAAAACCTTTGGAAAATGTTGCCGTTAGATCTTTCTTCAAGATTTTAGAGTCCAGAATCTAGAGAGTTGGGTAGTAACTCATTCAATATTAAAAAATTACGAAGGCTAGCATATTAGGTCCAGTCTAGGCAAACACCGCTGTTCCCAGGAAACATAAATTAAAAATATATTCACTTAAAACTGCTTTTAATTAGTAAAACACACATATTTCGTACAGAGCGATATGTGAGGGATGAAGGATGACAAGTTAGAGCGAGAAGGCCCGATCGAAAAGTGAAAGGGTATAGTATAAAGGGAAATATCTAAATCTAAGGCGTTGTTCAGTCTTGAACACCGCCATAGATTATTCCAAGATAATCTACCGCTGAAACCATGACTTCGTAATAAATTTCAGTAAGCTTTGTATCAAATCGGGGCGCAATTTCGTACTTGCCGGATTATGAAACATTACTGTACTATTCACTACTAGGTGCATTACAGTATATTCGTTAGCCAAATTTCGTTCCCGCTTGCGTCTAGACAGAGACAAACTCCAAACATCTTGGCGTACATTCTAGGATTTGAGAATGTCTGCATTCCAGGGCATTATACGGGTAAGTAACTGAAAGGTAACAAAGGAGAATTACTGCTTTAATAAATTTAGTTAATTATAAGTGTTCGCTTGAAATGAAACTAAGCGAGCTTGATCTAGTATTTATTGGGTACAACCTGTGATAAGAGTATTTCTATTTTATTACAAGCTTCATATTACACAAATATTTGTTATTGTGTTATTATTTGTTTATATGCCAAAAATTTGCATAGTAACAAAAGGTCACGTGACAGTTAGTAACAGGTAGAAAAATTCGGACACTACCCACCTGCTATGGGTGGTGTAGAGATATAGCACGCGTCACGGAATGAGGAGGGTCCGGGTTCGATTCCCGGCCATAGCCTTACTTTTCGGATTTTTATGTGTGTTCTAATTTTTACTGACATTTAGAAATTTAGCTTTATATTAACTTGCAACGTATGTATATACGAGTATGTATGTATGTTTGTCCGGGTTGAATCTTACGACTCAATTTTGAAGCAGATATCTTCATCCGATTGAGCTGAAATTTTGCACGCTTGTGTACTTAAGTCAGATGAAAATACAATAATCTGGTAGTAGAATTCTGGTGGGCTGTTGGTTTGATTGACTTAAGATTTGGTTGACATATGTAGGATGAATGACAATGCAAGTACAGTTAACAAAAAGTACAGTCTGCAAGAAGCTTGTATCTAAAATGTCATTTTTAGGTTAGGTTATTTATTGTGAGTATTTAACGTAAGATTGGTATTATTTGAGACAAAATAGACTAGTACAGGGGTTCCCAATCTTTTTCAACCTGCGGCGCAGTTACAAGTTTAGTATTTTGTAACGGCGCCCTGCTTAGCTAAGTTGTATTGTTGCTATATTATTTACCGATGCGAGCGCTCAAATAGGTACCCGCGAATATTTGTGGTTTCGGATAATGATAGAACTCACGGCGCCCCTCTTTACTTTCTACGGCGCACCAGGGTACCGCGGCGCACACTTTGGGAACCCCTGGACTAGTAGAACACCTTTTTTTCCAGAAACTCGAGGTAAAAGTAGGTTTCTGGTGCCAATACAGAGAATTTCCCTGTCTTTTCCAGTGGGATGTATAAACTTTCAATTAAAGAAGTAGCAATTTGATGAATGTTATCGTGAAAATATAATGTTTGGAACGTGCGTTACATTCTTGACGTCAGCAAAGAAAATATTTGAACTTTTCGTTGACTGACATGAACCCTTACTTAAAGGGGTCGTCAAACGGCCTTATAAAGGGCTGGTTGTTTATGTTAACAAGACTTTCAAGTGGGGGAGCGGGGACATGTGGAATGCAGCTGAAATGACGAGCTTAATGGCTCATAAACGTAGTGTGCCCAAGTTCCCCGGCTCTCTGTTTACGACTCGCTTCCAAAGGATATGAATCTGTTAGCATTCAAGATTTTAAATGGACGCCTTATCTTGTGGATAATGGTCTCAGCTTACCCGTCAAAGGAAAATCTAAGTTCGTTCATAATTATACTACCTTTTGAATTACTGTTAGGTGAAAATGTATCATATTATGTTCACCCTTATGTTATCAGCATCCCTAAAATCACACACGTTTTCGTTCGTCTTTTATTATCTAAAAAGTTGCGTGAAATTTCCTACCTGAGTCTGTATCATCTGGCCGTATGGGTATTTTCATGGCTAACGTATTTCATCTTAGACTACAACTTTCCTTAACATTAATATAGTCAAGGGCGTGCCTATTTGTGCTTGAAAGAAAACTCGTTTTGCGCTCGCGTCAATTCAAAATTCGATTTCACAAAATAATTTCCTCAATAGCAATCTCACAAGCCAAATAACTCAAACAATTGATTCTACAAGCCCCTAACCGTGTCTTACAATTTTAATTTCTCAACTTTCTTAGAGTCTCGGTAATATTCTTGAGCAGGGACAGTCATTACCATTAGCCACCCTCCCGCAATGCAGGCATTTCACGAATCTTAGAAATGTTTTGTGACTGCTTTTGCGACTTGTGACTATGTACTCGTATATTACAGAATGTACAAGAAGAAATTGAAAATATTTAAACGCATCTGCTGGGTATATTGTAAAAACATACTTAGCCATATGCCATTAGGGGCCTTCGATCGTAATGACTTTTTTGAAGCTAAAAGAATGTGTAAGGAATGTAGACTTGTATTTGCGACTACCGGTCATAACCTCATTTAAGTAGTTTTTAGAACCGTATCAAAAAGAAAAAAAAGAAAGAGCATCCCGAAAATTCTACTACTTGCCTTCAAGAACTCCATCTATTTACAGACCGCGGCTGTTGAGGTGAACAAATCCAAAATTGACAAAGAGATACTGGTAGAAGCAAATCGTCAATAAAGAATAAACAAGTAAAGTAGCCTATGAACACAAAAGCATGGAATTAAATCCGTAATCCGTATTCACGCGTTACTTAAAACGTGAGGTGGTTCATGGCTTGGCATCAAAAATTCGCCATCATAGAAGTAATAAATAAAATAAATAATAAATAAATATCTTGAGACAAATTACACCAATTGACCCAGCTCCAAACTAAGCAAAGCTTGTGCTATGGGTACCAGGCAACGGATAAACATACTTGTATAATGTAGATACATACTTAAATACATACAACATCCATGGCTCGGGCACAAACATTCGTATTCACCATACAACTGCCTGCCCCTACCGGGATTCGAACCCGGGACCTCTAGCTTCATAGTCAGTCACTAACCACTAGGCTATCCGGTCGTGCCTGCCTGTACCAGAATTTGAGCACGAAACCTTGAACCTCTTTTAATTAGTAACATATTTTCATGGCTGCGAAAGCCAATCAGTACAGGCTAATATTAATTGACATCTCTGAGTGTGCAGAAAGCGACGTCGTTGTTACAAAGCACTTAGAGGAAGTTTAAAGTTCCTTATCATGTGTTCGCCTTCGCTTATCTGTAGTCAACTGTGAAATTTCCGAAACTCGTTAGCACAAAGATTAGTAAATACCTGCTAAAATAATTATGGAACCAGTTATTAAGAAATAAGTTTTTGAACTATTTTCTGTCAGTTCAGTGTTTGAACCTAATAACTTGGGATGTAAAATAAATAGTTTATAAAAATAGTTCAACCAAAAATGAAGCGATGTATATCATACAACATATTGTAAAAAGAAGAGACGGGTCATATTTATACAAAGAAATCTAAAAACTGTCTATGTAGAAAGCAACGGTTTGAACATAATTCAATAATAGAAAAAAAAATTATTTACCCGTAAACTGAAAAAAAATAGCAACAATTTTAAGTAGAGTAGGTACCTATACCTAGACAGTTCATTCATCCTATTCACTTATAAGTAACTTTACTACACGACACCAAAAATGTGTAATATTTTCTAACCGATTGCTTTTGATTAAGCAACCTCCAATCTCTTTGAACAAGGAGCTGGCGTATTATAATTTGTCTCCCTTGTACCTTCATTAAACTTTCATCAGAGCACACATACACACTGCGTGAGTACGGCCGCACACACATACAAAGCCGGGCCCTCTGGGCTTGTTTGTATAAAGCGAGTCATTGGGACTTTTACGATCTATACATACATAGGATTGCCAAATGGGGTCATGAAAAAGAGATTTCGACTTGATACGAATGAGGAATATGTAAATGATTTTTCTCTGCAGTTTCAAGGAGGCTGAGTAAAAAAGTTTAGATGATGAGATAAAACGCCTTAGCGTGCGATAGATCCGGTAAACACAATAAAGGTACCGTTAACAAATGTTAAATTATTGAACCTGAGCCATTGAAAAGTGACAAAAATATTTACATTTATTTACCAATTTAGTTACTTTATTTCAGAGACTGCGACGCAAATTATATCCAAAGTAGTTTTCAGATTTATTCGGTACAGTTTTAAAACGTCTAATAACAAAATTTATCGTAGTTATTTTCAACTACGTGTATGTTAAACGTGCGTGGCCAGTAAACCATTTTAAAACCAAAATTCCAAATTTCATGGCTTAAATAATTGCGTTCCTTAGCGAATTTTCTATTCAAGAATCGTAGTTAAAAGTTGTCATGGACAATTTTTCGGTTAGAGTCAAACTGGCAAATTGTTTGCTGGCCTTTCAGGATAAAGATTTTCTTTCTTTTTCATAAAACACAAATTTCCAACAAGGTTCTCGGACAATGGATCAACCAAAACCTAAACATAAATATGACGAACAAGTCGTTAGGTATTGAAAACCTTTTTATTAGAAATATTTTGTTGCGTCCCAACATTAAAATTAACGACAGAAACTTCCGTCGAGAGCGAACTTTGCCAATATGGCCGACAATATGGCGGAACAATTTTAATAATTCGAGAGTGACGTTGCGAACGCGTCTGCAATTTTTTCATGGCGCGTTTTATACGTCAAGTTGTCGAATGGCTCCCATTTTTTTTCCATCGAATGAAAATACTTTGGAAAACATTGCTGGAATGGCAAGCCAATTATTCGGAACGGCTGTAACGTGGGTGGTTGATTTCTCAACGCTTCGGTTTCTGCGTGTTTAAAGTAATGGATCCTTGTTACAACTTTTACTGCTCAAACATTTTTACTGTATTTACTGATGATTGGATGTGAATAAAAGTTTGTGAGCGAAGTTCTTCCACACCGTGTCTGGGTAGTTTCAAATGTGTGTACGTATATGTATGTAAAACTTACCCCAAACGCGAATTTATCCCTTGAAGGGATCTCTATCAGTCAACCTTTAAGTGTATGAGAGGAGCATTATTAGGGACGGGGGACGGACAATGAGTGAGTTACTTTATACATTACTTTATCGAATGCAAGACGTAATATACTCATAGAACGGAAGACCTACCATAAAGTAAACCACTACATACAACCTTGTTTATCAATTAAATATTATACATTATATAAAAAGAACGCAATAAACAAAGGAATGTTTCCAAAAATTACGGACATAGCGTGGCCGTTGTCGTTGTTGTCGTGTGAAATGTTGTTTATTGCATAATTTCTATTATAAACTAGATGGACCACATAAAACTGAGCATAAAGGCAGGTTTTATGAAGCGCAACTACTTGACAAATACTGCGCTATGTATATAGGGGCCATAAAATGTGTATGGCAAGGATCAATCAAGCTACATCTTATTATTTTATCTGTGCAGGGGCGACGCTCTGTCTCGTCTAAGTTAACTTCATGACAAAGAATGAGTAGCTTTTTATGTTTTAAAGCACTCATAACGTATTCTGACGATTGTAATTCATGACGGAATAAACTTCGAGGTGCAATGGCATGAAATTCATAGTTTTAAACTTCATTCCATCAAAATGAGGTATTCTAACTCTTTATATCAGATGCAGTTGTAGTCAAGAACGGGTACGTATTAAAATACATAAAGTTTCAACCAAATACGCGTCAAAAATACATAACGGGATTTTAATTGACAGGATTTTTATAAAAAAACCTAACTTAACCTAAACCAATGAATTACACAATAAAAAAAGGTTCGTGTAGCTAAGAGTTTCACCGAAAATAGCATTAGATATTTTGAATCTTTATATATTTTGACACGCACCCGCGTGTGTTTGTTGATTTGTCAAACCAGTTCGCCTAATTTTTGTTTTTACTACAGTCGATTATATCTTCGGGATTCCCGATAATTACTTGACAATATCGGCCAATGTTATCGTAATTAGTATTGGCGGCGCGGCAGCAATAAAGGAACAATCTGTGTACAGACAGACCCTCTCTGTATCCTCGGTACGTGACTGCTTGATCCCTTCCCTGCCTCTACATTATTGGTGCTTACGTTGGTGGGGAATCTTCGTCGACATATGGACATGGTAGAATGCAATGTAGCTAGCAAAAGCTTTAATTAGCTAAAGGTAAAATCAAACATTTTAATTTTCAGGCTATTAAATTGTGGCGACTATACATAGCTACTTATTATTTTATTGGTTAGCTGGACTTTTTAGGGAAAACTATTTTCATTGACAAAGCCGAGCGCTTCCGAGCGCCGGCCGAGGACTGCCGACCTCAATGGTCGAGTGCGCATGTGCGGGTTCAAACAGCAACTGTCACACTCTTCTTGCCGGGGAATCTGTCATCCTTACCACACGCATATTCCTATTTGTTTCCTAGTTTTCTCTATTCCTTGTATATCTAGCTGTTCCTTCCTGTATATATTATTCTTCAGTGTTTCCTTCTTAATATACAGTTATATGTTTTATTGTGGAGTGCCTTGTTTCCTTTACCATCTGTAGCACCACACAAAATTAACGTCGAGTTTTGAGCAATATTTGTCGCCGGTACCTAATTAAATTATCGCCCATTAATTTTAGAAAATTAATTGCATTGTGTAGTGCTTGATTATGAAAGCTTATAAATAGGCTAATTCTATTCTACTAGCTCTTGACTGCGGCTTCACTTACGTGAACCATGAGTATTTAAAAAAATAATGGAATCGAGCAAGCAAGGAGTCTTAATAAGCATACAAGGAAAACAGAATTCAATAGAGTCTTAACAAGCATACAAGCAAAACAGAAATCAATATAATATGTAAGGCAGTATGCAAGCAAGTAAGCATAAATGCAAGCAAATAAGCACATTATCAAACAAGCAAACGAAGAAGCAAGTTCACAAACGAGTCAATAAAATCAAAATTTACACTTATATAATTAACATTTCAAACGACGTATTAAATGTATAATATGAATGTCAAAATTTACAATTTTAATTCTACAATGTCTGAAAAAGATGACTGAAGAATGAATTTGACTGTTTCATTTCATAATAATGTCATAGGTACATATCGAAAAAAAAAGAATTTTCTCTGTGTATTAATCCAGGCAATAAATTAAATTATCCATTTGCCGAATTTCACTCAAATCCGTTCAATTGTTTTTGCGTAACAACAAACATCAAAACATTAGAATTTTCACATTTCTAATATTAGCAGTAGAATATGATACGATAGGATTCACATGAAAATTTATTGACCATTGAATGGATTATATACGTACAATGATTTGACACTTTACACTTTATGTTTTCATTTTATTATGTACTTACTCGGGGAGTATTTCAATGGATTCTATCGAATATCAAATCTTTCATGGTTGCTTTGATGGTTTTGGAATAGCTTAAAATGTACTTGATTATTAAATTAATGTGAGTAAACACTACATATACTTAGTTTTTGGACATTTTAAAAGGTAAACAATCCTGACATGTCTTTATACTGCGAAAAACTTTTTAAAAATCGGTAACTAAAACATAAAAAGCCATAACAAAACAAATAACAACATTACAGGGGTTTAAAATTGTAACTTGCTGTTATTTACTTTTAAAACGTGTTTTTCAAGAAAACGACATGTCAAGATTTTAGTTTTTTTTAAAATGTCAAAGAAACGAAGAATAACCTTTTAATCTCCTTTTGCAAGTGATAACATAACAATGGAATGATCATAATACTTTGCATCACTAAAAAAAATATTTGCAAAAATTTGTTTACATATAATAATAATAAAATTACTATAAAAATTAACAGTATTTTGTGAGCATTTTACGCAACACTGTCCGACTAAAAATAAAACAGAACGAATATGTTATTTGTCATATTTTTAGTCTCATACCTACTCGGTTTCGTGACTTCTGGCGTGGGAAGGATTTTCCTCTGCTTAGAAAAGATTCAAGCGATTTTTTGTAATAAAAAAGTATGACATTTGGGTCTCTTTCTTTTAAAAGAAAGCGGTGGCATTTCAAGAAAAATAGACGATGAATAAAAGCAGTATGACAGGCAAGGTTCCGTACTGGGCCCGTACCGCACGGATAGACTAATACTTACGAATATACTACAATACGAATACTCTTTAACATTGAACCACACAACAGTTCTTACAGTGAATTCACAAATAATTTTAACGGACTATTCAATAAGTCTTATCGCATAAAAGCGTAACAGAAAGCTGCGTCATGAAAATGAATGAATTGATTAGATTTATCTAGTAAATTGGTCAACACTTCTATATATTTAAGTTATTTGTACCTATAGGTAATGTAAAAACTTCTTTATGTCTGACTCTCATAAGACAAACACTAATCCTGCTCGCTAATCCTGCCGCTAAGTAGCAGTGCTTGCACTGCTGTGTTCCGGTGTGGAGAGTAAGACAGCCGGGGAAATTACGGGCACAAGAGGCATTTCATCTTAGTCCTCTAGGTTGGCAACGCATCTGCAATCCCTCCGGGGTTGCGGGTGTCTATGGGCAGTGGTGATCACTTACCATCAGGTGACCCACTTGCTCGTTTGCCTTCCTATTGACATAAAAAAAAAAAAAAAAAAAAAAAAATCAATTTACCCAATCCTAAACTCTAACACATCTTGATTCTAAAATAAATACCTATGTATGATGGTATGAAAGTGAATCCAAAATTTCTTCTTATTTTAATTTTACGAACGGTGAAAAAACAACAAATTAATAATTAAAAAAAATGACTGTCGTGAGCTGTTTAAAGATCGCGGATGTCTTTCATCGAAAACATACTTTTAATAAGCACCCCGAGGGTTCGAGTGGGAGATGCGGAACCCAGAAATTCTTATTCAAACTCTGCGGTAATATCCGGCTGATGTTAATCGAAAAGGTGTTGAAAGATATTGGGTCTTTGATATTCACCGCGGACAATGAAATCTGTTTGGAGAAAAGACGATTTTTTTGAATACTTTTTCATTGATTCGGTAACTAACAGCTGACGGGTAACTAGGTATACTAGGTACCTATACTCGGAAGCAAAGACCGGGTCATTTTCTAAAGAAAATTGTGTGAAACGTTTCTTTGCCCCCGAGTATTTAACTAGGATAACAACAATAATAGCCACCTATGGCCACGTTTTGATCAGAACACGTGACTCAACTATGAAAATTTTTAAATAAATTAAAAAAAATTCAATTTTAAATACAATGTTTAAAGTTTATATTTTTTTAATTTATTTGAAATTTTTCATAGTCGAGTCACGTGTTCTGATCAAAACGTGGCCATGCAAAAATGATTTAATTTGATTTGTTGCTGACAAAATTTTAATCCAATATTAATTCGGTTTTACAAGGAGAGTAATTACGTACCACTCCACCCAGTCCTAGAAAATGTCAGTGCCATAGGACTTTCTCTTAATTGCCATTATAAAGACTTGCCGTAATAGATAATTTAGAGGCAAGTCCTCACAAAACATTATTATGACTTGTCATGCGAAACCAGTGCTTAGACACTGTTATTATAATTTTGAAGTAATGGTTGTCTTCATCATTTTAATGATAGTTCATCTAAAGACTGCAGAGCTGTAACGTTACGGAGGTGTTATATTATTTGTATGAATTTAGAAGGAGTAAAGGATATAAATATCAGGGAATAATTAACACAAATTGACCTTGAGCTCTAGTAAACCTTGTGTTAAATGGATACTAGACAGCAATAGACATACTTAAATAGAGAAATATATACTTAAATAGACATAAACATTCATGACTCAAGCACAAATATTCGTGCTCATTACACAAACATATGCCCTTAACAGGAATTGAACCCGGGATGCTTGCTTCGCAGGCAGGGTCACTACCAAGTAGGCCAACCACGTCGTCAGAAAAGTATAAGTTAAAATTGCTTTTGATTCTACTCATATGTTTAATCGTTATCTTATACATTTTGTCCGAAATATCCGTTAGATGACGATTTAAGCAGTTTTTGGCTTCTAAAGGCTATTCTTTATATTTTTAGATGTTTATTGATGACATGGTGATGGTCGCGGGAGTCTGCTGGATGAAGTCCCCGCAAGCCTGGCCTTTATGGCACTCTTTGGGGGAGGTCTGTGTTCAGCAGTATTCGTCTTTTGGCTGATGAAGATAACGACGAAGATTGGCTGTTTGAGCTCAGATTCCTGTGGCTTTTCTAAATCGAAGAAGTAAAAAAACCTGTAAACCAGCGACACAATACAGATAATAATAATAGTAAAAGCAAAAATCATACGTGGCGAACAGCACGAGCACTTTTTATTACCCGAGCAAAACAACGTAAACCCAAAAAACTGGGCACTATATATCCTGCTGTATCCGAATCCCTGCCGGCAACAAGATACTGTTATGTAGTGAGCATTTACAACTTTGTCTGCTCACTCAACTATTTTGGCTCGCTTTTTTGTCGAAATTGTAGCAAAACTGGAATAAACGGGCGTTTAATTTGTACGTAACTGTTCAACTCAAATTTGTTAGTTCTCCTCGCTTCACTTTGTTTAATCGTGTGCAGTGTTTCTGTTTTAAGAAAGTATCTTAACTAAGTTTTCTTGTTTTGAGAAAAAAACTTTTCGCTTATACTTAAAAGAAGTGAAATATTTCTAGATTATTAACTCAATAAACGATTGCTAACTTCTTAATTTAATTTCCGTTTGTTTTTGTCTGCCATGATAAGTTTTACATTTTTTTTTATGTTAGAGAGGCCAGACAAACGAACTAGTGGGTCACCTGATGGTAAATGATCACCACTGTCCATAGACACCCGCAGCACATGATTTTTTTGTAATAATTTAAATGTGGATGTCAATATTTTATTCTTTAAGTTTATCTTCCATTATATTTATCAAACTAAACTGAATAGATAAACACACTTAGCTACTTCACAAAGTTAAATCAATTTATTTCACGGAATAGCAAAGTCTACTTTCACCAAAGCACCGCCTAAATTTTAATAGCTATTCTCATGCTTTCCTCAAACAATGGTTCAGTAAAAAATTTCTCTGTACATCATCAGCGTTATTATATCTGACAAATGACTTTATTATTTATGCAAGCAGGATGTGAACTGAAAAGGCCCGCTCGGTGAGGGTCGTAAAACAAATTCCTGCCTCACAGAATAACCTGCAATTTGTTAAAATGCAATAAAGTCACGGGTCGTTCGAACGTTTGAAAGACTTTATGACGATTTGTACTAGATCTAAAGTAACATGAAACGATTACTAAGTAATACAAAGCCAAAATTTATTCTTCATTTTGGTGCAGCCTCTTGGCATTAAGATGTATTTAAATTCGTATACCACTAAGTTAATGGTTTCTATGACTTTGGTCAAAGTTTTGCCTTACTAACACTAGCAGCTATCAAGCATTATAACCAAGAGAGAGGAAATGTTTACCCGTTAAAAATATACAGAGTATCTTTTCTACATAATGTCCATGAAGTTCTATGCCCTACCTAACCTAGTAGGTACTAACATTGTTCGTGACAAAGAGTTTCGGAATTGGATGGGCAGTATTTCCATATTATTGGTTATCCTGCTCAATGGTGCCGTCACCGCCATGATTATTAGCCTGGAAATTGTTGCTCATAATCAAGATAGTTCAAGCGTCTTTTGATACTTGTGACCAATTTTGTTTGAAATAAAATGTAATAAAATATTTTTATCAGATTGTTAATGAGAATAAACAAATTACATGAATTTGCTTTACCGTTTTAAATTTAGCTTCTAGCCTTGATTAAAATCAATCAACCTCAAAACGTGCTGCTTCTAAATTTGATCCAAGCTTTATTGGCCCGACTTCTAACTACATCAATTTACTTTTTCATAATAAATCACTAAAGTAATGAGTTCTAATCAGTTTTCTTTTGAATTGCGAATACATGTTTTATTGATTTTTAATCGACTGACCAATTGTTCTGATTTTCTTTCATGCTTCATAGGTACGTGATAGAAGGCCACTATTCGATAAACGTATACTTATATCGTATTTATGTAACCGGTTTTCCCTCTTCAGATTACCAGTTCACTGAACTGGAAGACTTACAGCGCGCTAACAGGAGTAGTAAATCTTGGAAACTCCTAATGCCACCTTTTACATGACAATAAGTGCTTCTTTCTTGCCACGATGTATTATTAGAACTTGACCACATATTTTTCAAAAATAATAGTTGGCCATATCCTACTAATTTCATAAATGCTGATGTTTGTTACGCTTTCACGCCAAAATGACTCAAGATCTCAATAAAATCGAGCGCAGAGATAGATTATAGCCTGGATTTTATATCCCGGCAAATTGCGCAGTTCCAGTTCAATAAACCAATTCTTCAAAATAGAAACACGGGCAACAGTTAGTATGTCTTAAAAACCAACGAAAATGCGTAAGATATTATATATTAAATTTTGAACGAGTCTACGAATAATAGTCGACCAATTTAATGATATAACTTGGACGACAATGCAAGTAAATTTTTGTAAAATTTGCATGTTACTTTTGAATACGATTATTCTGGTTAGGGTTTTGAGTACCTTGTTGCTGCCCATTGTTTCTGATCCATTGCAACATCTACCACAAACTCTTAGTGGGAGTTGGTTTAAGGTATATGCTATGTTTACTGCATGTCTATGTATTTTTATGCACATCTGTTTTTTCCCCAATAAAGAAAAAAAAATAGGCATTAAAAAAAAGTTTTTCATTACAAATACTTGCAACATATTTGTTGAACTTCAGAATTAACACCCTTATCAAGGATGTTAAATCAGACTTGTTCTACCTTACGCTAAAATCTCGGAGGCTGAAATATACCAAGTTAATGCAATCCAAGCACCTTGTGTGAATTTCTTAGAAATACGAACCGTACTCATACCTCTTGATACTTAAGCGTCTACGTTTCAACTTAGGCAAAAATGCCTTTGCATGTCTGTCCGATGAAGTTTCATTTCATTCGTTATTCTGCAATATTAATGTTTTTATGGCTGATTCGGCTTTTGCAAATTTCTCAAAATGGCGGAGCCATGGAGGTTGAAGAAAGACGCAACATAGCTTTTCCATCAAAGCCTCTAGTATAAGTTTTTGACATAAAAACATAGATGTCAAATGCGTTCGCGTAAACGTCTCAATTCCAATGGCTGAATTGACAGCGCCACTAGCGGAACGAAACGGCAACAAAAATTTCTCATAGTTCTAATTCGACACGTAATATTTTGAGGTTGAAAACTTACACTAAAGATAGTGATAAACTTCGAGTCTATAAGCTCATAAAGCCACTACCATAGAGCAAACAACCTAATAGATTGGAAATCTCATATAATTCATCTATATGTCTATATCTATATTATGTATATAAAAATGAATCCCTATTTCCCTTGGTCACGGCATCATGCGTGAACGGCTGGACTGATTTCGCTAATCCTTTTTTTTTGTTGTGTTCGTTATTGTCAGGACAAGGTTCTTATGTAACAATATTTTGAAAAAAAAAACTGGTACGAGGGCGAAACTGCGGGTAACAGCTAGTATGATATAAAATTATGTAGAGCCGAAATTGGTGTAACTACACTCCAATTGGCCAGCCGAAGATCACTAGAGTTGATCAAGCAGTCACTAGAGTTGACCAAGCAGCTATTATGATTGATTATGGATGTTAGATTTAAGGCAAAATGAATGAAACTCGATTATATTTTTTAGGAGTCAAAAAAGAGATCAAGATTCAAATTTCAACATGAAACTACTGTGAGACTTAATCATAATTACACATAAACGGATAACTCACGTATAAAAAGTCGAGTGATGCTAGACATGTTTCGGACTATTTCGTAGTCCTTCCTGGAGCGCTCGCCCCGGCGGCAGCGAAACGAACATACGCGCCAGCGCTCTGTTCGCACGGCTGCTCGACGCAACTGACAGCGGCGCACAACTACCCTCGTTTTCATCGTCATTTTTATTACTGTCAAATGTACTTACGACAAAAATGTACTTATGTCGACTTTTTATACGTGAGTTATCCGTTTATGTGTAATTAAGATTCAAATTACTTAAGTGGCTTCGATTCATGTAGGAGATATAGCAAAAAAAAATGCGATTAGTATGGAGTACGTGGAAATAAACTGATGTGTTGCCATAATTGGGTAGCCCTTATTGCCACTCTTTGGATATTTCCTCTATAACCACTAGCAGTATAAGTACCTACTGTACCACTGCAGTGTCCTCTGTGATTGCTCTCCATTGTTTATTGACGCCAGGCTCTATTAGCACACCAGACTAGCCCTAGGAGCTGTATTAGTATTGTGTTGGCTCAAACCAAACTCGGTCCATTATTGAGTCCCCATAACAATGGATTGTAAGACATGTCGGGCTGTTAAGACGTATTTAGTTTCATAAAGGGCTCGGAATAACTAAAATCTTCCTATATACGTCCCAATGCACAGGCCTCCTCTTAGAATGAGAGGGTTTGGGGTATATATTTGGGCAGCGCGGATTGGCAACTTCACACACGCCATTGAATTGCCTCTTAGATGTGATTTCACTCATAAATTCCGAAAAACTTAGGAGTGATGATTTATAAATCAGAAAATTGCCTGGTTCATGTAGAAAGCACAATTTCCTCAGACTAAGTCGCGGTTAACCACTAGCTTTCTTAATATATAAAAATTCTTTAAAGCCACGTTTTTATCATATTTAAGGTCTGACCAAACCGTCACGTTTTCTCATCATGTCTTCATACTTTTTATTGCGTACACGCATCGTCAACGTCTTTAACGCACCGGTGTGGTCGGATATATATTATATTGTCTAGGTATTGTATTTGGTGGTTAGCTGTTTGTCTCATCAGAGTTTGATAGGTACGTTCGTTTTTTGTTTTAGTTAAAATTCCAACGGTACGCCGTGTAACTTTGCCAATAATAACGAACACCAAGTCTGGGAGAAAAAATATTTTGTTGAGAAAATACACGTCCTGTTTTTTCGTGTTTATTCGGCAACATAGAAACCTAGTAATATCACTACATTCATAGTATAAAACGAAGTCGATTTCCGCTGTCTGTCTGTCCGTATGTATGCTTAGATCTTTAAAACTACGCAATGGATTTTGATGCGGTTTTTTAAATAGACATAGAGTGATTCAGGAGAAATGTTTATATGTATAATATATAGTAGAGAAACACTGATTGCACCCGTGCGAAACCGGGGCGGGTCGCCAGTTTACCTATAAAGCTAAAATTAATACCTAATCGGTGAATCTGGTAGGTCATCCAACAGTTCATAGCGGACGCCACTTCCATCACGTCAAATGATAGCCAAGTCCCATTACGGCCAAGAGGGAATGCGTGAGGTTTTGGTTGGTATACCTCGACTCGGACTAGATAAGGTGCGTTTATCTAAAGTTAAAAATTACTAAATAAACGGTTTAACACACGATGACAAGGCCGAAGATCTTTTTAGTGAGTTCAAATATTTATTTCATAGTTTTTAACCGACTTCAAAAAGAAGAGGTTCACAATTCTTCAGGATCTTATCTCACGATTACTGTAAAAAAATTGCTGAATTGACTATTTGACGTGATGAGAAACGGAACCAAATCATAGTAACACGCACTGCCAGAATTTCAAGAGTATGCCTACTACAGTAGGGGAGACCGAGGCAAGTTGAGACAGAGGTGAGTTGATACAAAGCCTTTTTCTCTGCGCCTATGACAATTAGCGAGTTCACAACTTCGCACAAACTGTGGAGTGTAGAAAGAGCAACAAATTAGCGAAGTTACCAGCCCGATAAACCGTCACAGTTCAGAGAAATCGGCTTTGTATCAACTCACCTCTGTCTCAACTCTCCTCGGTCTCCCCTACACATTATATAGCTTTACGATAGACGGATAGCGTAGGCTTAGTAATATCGTGCTCGTTGGCAATCTCTGTGCCAGACATCTGATACAAGTACGCTGAGCGAGAAAACGACGTTAAAACCGCCGACTTAAAATGCTGTAATGAAATATTGTTCAAGCCCTCAAACCTCAAAGACGTTTTGCCGTAATGGCAATCACTTTTAAACCCAAACAGCCGTTTCTCAATTGTAAATGGTCGCCGATTAATTTAACGATATCTCGTGGCGACGGTTCAGGAGATCAATTAACGACACGAGTTAACGATAACGACCGACTGCGAAATGAGGGCCCCAGTGGAAACTAGATTTAACGAGTCAATAGATTAGGTGGTGCTGTATTGATTGGAATATTGAATTGGGACGCGTCGTCGCCTTGCTAAAGTCGCCTATTCTTAACCTCAATACAAGCGAGTTTTGAAAAGTTTGTCTGAATTGATGGGACTTTGTTTCCGATGTTTGCTTCCAGCGATTTGTGTGAGATAACAATATTATCATTTCATAGTGAAATCGTTTTTGAGCTTTCCAATACATATTTTTCTTTTCGTAAATTGGAATGAAAATACGATGGCTAGTAATACGAATATTATTCAAAAAGTATTTACTGTGGGATTACAAATTAACAAAGTCCGCAACTAAAACCGTATCTTGATATCTGACATTTTCTTTAAAGGTTTCAACTTTTTAGTACAAAACAATATGTCACATCAGAAACGAGTCAAGAATTACTTAAGTCGTGACGTGACCAATTAAGAGCGTCCTAACTTTAATAATAATAATAGACGTATTGTGAATGCAAGTTTGTTTGTATCTTTGTTCCTTCTTCATGCCTTTATCGTAACAACTCATGTTTACAAAATTTGGCATGCACAAATGTTCTTTGATACGGAAGAGGATAGAAGTTACATTTTCATCCCAATTCCTTAAGCCGTTCCCGTGAGACATAATACCTATTATAAAAGTTTTTTTCTAAAACATGCGTATGTGCGAGAATGAGAATGTTCAATTTTATTCTTGCTCACGCTAAAACGTTTGGACGACTTAATAATGGAGACAGCTAAATTAACGCACACTACTTTAAAAAAATCTTTATTTAAAATTACTGCTTCCCATATGCCCCATATGGTAGCAAGGATTGCATGTGTGCACGATCATCCTAGTTATATCTAAGTTAGGAAAAATAAATCTCTAGCTTACTGTCTTGCGACATAAGCAGCTTACTGGCTGGCGACAGAATGGGACAAAGGAGGGCTTATATTGCTCCTTTGCCGCAGTCCCAACGCGAAGGAGATGCGTTTGCTTTTTAAATATTACAAGATAAACAAGTGACGCAGGTAAAATAAATATTTTATGAAAAGCTAAAGCCAGAATGTTCTAATGAAAGTAATAGTAAATGTCTGTCTCTTGAAATATATTGAAAATCGGTTCAATGTATAACAAGGAGCACGCATTACAGAGGGTTCAGTACCTAGTCAAGATAAATTTAAAATAGTTACCAATGTATTACCATAAAGATATGAGTCGCTGATACCAAAGCCAGTGCTTTCATAGGAACATCATGGCGGTAACGTCATGTGTTAGAATCGTAGTATTTTCATCGACGTCAGATCTGACACTACGTGTTCTGGCGTCGTTCATAAAAAAAATGATATTGCTTATCATGGGTATTTTGGCAATTTGGCGTTTCCCATTTTTTTTTAATTGTGCTTATATTCACTGTATCGATTATTCTGTAAATATTTTTTAAAGATCATAATGACGCTCAAAGACAGGCGCATTTTTATTAGTGGTCGCACGTATGGACATACAGACAGACAGAGAGGGTGATCTTTTTCCATATTCATTGAGTCAAGATTACGGTGCCATCGTCACATCGTTGATAAAAAATCGTGCTTCTCTGAAACACGAAGAAGTTGCATTAACAAATGAGAGCCGACACAAAGTCATTAAGAGCGCGAACCGAAACAGCGCACAAATGAGTAGGAATAAAGTGCTCGCATTAAACATTTTAATGAGGTGCAAGCTTCATTACGCTGTATGGAATGATATCAAATATTTTCATAATTTCCGAATTTCGCGGTATTGTGGTTTATCGCCAATACCAATGCGAAGTAACATGCCATCAATAGAAAATAGTCGTATCAAATTAAAAATCAAAGTCAAACAGTTCATTTTGCAAATACTATTCATACGTCTTTTATAATACCGCCAACGCTATTGCTTGCATCATTTCCATTTGCTACGAAGATGCGTTACCCTAAGGGTAATACAATTTGTGCTCTATTGAATGTTTGCCACTATAAATGACCTACTCAGAATTATTAATTCTACGCAGACTTTAAATTATTAATTCTATGCATAATTAACTGTCGTTCATATGGACGGAAGGTTTTGCTACCTTAGGCTCTGTCTACACCGTAAAGGACAAAGACGTGATATATGTATGGACGGAACGAAACAACATTCATTTCATTAGGAGTATACAGTAAAGTAAGGTAAAAATCAAGCTCAAACTCACGCTGCCCCTAAATGCTTTCCCAGAAACGTGAACGAACGTTTACCTTTCAAAACTTTATTATAAAAAAATTAAACAAAGCCAAAAAGTTTGGTTCGTCCAAAAAACAAGCCGGTACCTGGAAATGATTGTCGCAGTTTATCTCCGTACGTAACTTTTCGGTCGGTTTGCATAATATTGACTTAGCTGAATTTGTGAAAATTTACTTACTGTGTTTTTTCCTGTGGACGTGAGGGGACGCGCCCTCGTGATTGTTGGACGCCCGTCACACCACACCAATTTATTCATAGAAAATGTCGATACCATGGAATTGGTCGATTACAAAGGTTAATGAAATAAACTAGTCACTCGTGTATACAAAATCGAGTTTTATCCGACATGTTTTGAACCAATGGCTTTATTTACACCACTGCGTAAAGAAAAAAATCGTGTAGTGTTTTCAAGAAGGTACCTAAATTAAACATAAAAAATAAGAGTTTAGTCCGATTTAGACCATTGACCGATTCAAGTACATACATACATACATAAATCACGTCTTTCTCCCTTACGGGGTAGACAGAGCCTGAGGTGACAAGACCCAAAGGCCACGCTTAGTATGATTGTGGGCATATAGGTGGAAAGGGGAATCAAAATAGTGATGGGTAGCTAGCCGCATCGCCTATATGATTCCTATGCCCATTCCCTCGATGGGCTTTTACCATCTGCGCGGGAGGAGAAGCAACTGGTACATTCTATGTTTTTTCTTTACTCCCAGACCAGCATGGAAGCAAGTAAGCAAGTATCGGACCCATAAGAGTGAGTGAGACAAGAAGACAAACTTGAAGGCGTTCTAAAAGCTCACGTACTGGTGCGTTGTTGTTCCCGTTTGTGGCAAGCGCAAGTCAAACACAATATGCCAGCGCTCTGCCTGCTAGGGTACTATAGATCGACCGTTTAAATGAGTCGTCGCCCGCACGGCACAGGGGCGCGGGGTGGGACGACGGGGTGAGGTGCTGGCGGCAGGCGCACTACCCGCCCGCACTTCTCTCGGTCCCCTTTGTCGTCCTACCACACGCCCCGCAGCCGCGCGAGCGAGGACTCAATTAAGCGGTAGGTCTAATAAGCGCAGGCGCCTGCGACGAGCAACTACCCTCAATTACATCGTCAATTTCTTAGTATAAAAACAAAGTAGCTTTCCGCTGTCTGTCTGTCCCTATGTATGCTTAGATCTTTTAAACTACGCAACGGATTTTGATGCGGTTTTTTTTATAGATAGAGTGATTCAAGAGGAAGGTTTATATGATTAATTGTATGCAGACGAAGTCACGGGTAGAAGCTAGTAGTTAATAATTGGCACTACGAAAATAAACAGTGATGTCGGCGACACTAGGCTATGATACCGTTTCTGTGGTTAGTAATCACACTCCGCTAGTGTAAATATGACAGAACTGTAAGTAATAAAATAAATAATGCTTAATACCATACGTCTACGCATCGCCTGGCCGCTCCGGCTACGGGTGGCAACACTGGGCGCGACGAGCGCCAGCGCCCTCTACAGTTTTTCTCTCTCAACTCGGCTCGCGCACGCGACGCTTTTGCTCCGTTTAATTATGTTTGTTAATTTGTCTGTAAGACATTAAACCAGTAAAAATACAGTCTTAGCATTTCATTAATCACCGCATCCGGTTCGAAGGACCATTATCTTAATTGATCTACTTCTTTTGTTAACATCCGAAATTATTTACTGTATGAGTGACGGCAGATTTTGCCCCTACTTTATTACGAGTAGCAACTCGATAGTAGCATAAAAAATAACATGGTAGGTGCACCAGAGTGTCACACCTTGTTTTCTTGGCTCATGTTCACTGAAATTGTTGTCCAACTAGCAGCGAAAACTTGCTCAAACTTGTAGTGTCACTTTGATCCAAAATAATAAAGTAAAACCAAAATTTTGTGAACAAACTGAAACTAGATTTGGCCCCCTGCTCGTGTGTGAAGCTCATCTATTATCTAATAGGCGTAGATTGGTTGCATGTGTGTGCGTGCAATTGTATACACACGGCGTGAGACAATAACACACCACCAAACCACGTAAAAATTTGAAATAAATGTATGTAAACGTGACTACGTGATACGTTTATTTCCTTACACCAGTCTCGCATAAGTATTATTAAATAAAGAAATAAACAGATATCATGGGACAAGTTACACAATTGACCCAGTCCCAAATTATGCAAAGCTTGTACTATGGGTACCAGGCAACGGATAAACATACTTTTATAATTAAGATAAATACATACAACATCCATGATTCGGGCACAAACATTCGTATTCATCATACAAATGTCTGCCCCAACCGAGATTTGAGCACGGGATGTCTAGCTTCATAGTCAGGGTTACTTACCACTAGTGACTAGACTATCCGGTCGTCAATTGATAATTGTTATTAAGACGCATAACTAAAAACAATAACCCCCTTATTCATAAACGCTCTATAGACTTCTGTTAACTAAGCAATCGTTTGTCCTTATCTGTCACTTTGACATTTACCTTTCACAGATAAGGACAAACGATTGCTAAGTTAGCAGAAGCCTATAGAGCGTTTATGAATAAGGGGGTAAATCTATAATGCTTCTATGTTACGCTTTAGTGTGATGGTCTACAGCTTTGCGAGTTAAATAACTCCCTCGGCCGACTCCGAGTGCCACATTGGAGGACATGCGTGCGTTATCTGATTATCCCTCACTCTCACATGGCGCCCAAAATGTGTGCAAGCTATACAGTCTGCAAACGCAAAACGATGCTGGCAAAAATGCAATATTCCTTTGTAAACTGTGACACGGAAAAGCTTATTTATTAAAATTTCACAGGAAAAGATGTAACTAAGTCTATTTCGTTTAAAAATTAAACGTACTTTTTGTAATGTGTAACTAACTGCTTTTGGAACGTACTCGTGTTTGCAAACGCTTTGTGATTGTTTGCAACTTTAATGACGTCACGTACTTACTTGTCACATATTTTCGTTTAGGAATTAAAAAAAAAAAACAAAAATCTAGTCCTAACCTGTGTATGTGTTATGACTTTTTCTTGTTAAAGTTAAATTTTTACGATATTTTGGTGAAGTCAACGTTAAAAGAAGCTCATCAAGTTATCATTCATCACTTTAGTGCTTTATCGTAGTAAAGTAACCATACACCGGCAGTTGAATGTATCACTGTAAGTCATAGCGACAAGGCTCTAAAATGATCACCGATTTTTGACGTAAGAGCTACAGAGTACCATTGAAAAAAAGTAGCTACTACGCGTAGATAGCTATCTACATACACTTATGAATTGCTCACGGCGGTTGTTTTGTTACACAGCGCAGTTGTCGCTCTGCTAGCTCCATCTGACCTCAATGGGAGCACAACCTTAGTCCATTTAGGATCAACCTAGATGGCACTAGTTCGGATGCAATGTTATCTTAATATCCCTCCTAATGCCCCGTTAGTTAAGTTGGCTTTAGTACTCTATCTATACCATATAACTACATCGTCGAGGAAGAAAAACGGGTCACTTTTGACGGAGTTTCATACAAGATGGACCATTGTTTGAGCTCGTCTGTTTAGCTTACGTGCAGTTGCATTTTCATTTGTTATTTATACAGGTTATCTTACTATATGTTGACAAAAAGAAAGGGAAACTAGCAACTACTTCATTTGTTTAATAGCATTTTTGGTGTCACGCTGCTGGCTAAGGTCTCTGCTTTCTTTACATCTTGTATGTGTTTTGCGAGGCTTTTCCAGTCTGGTTCAAAGAGCTCCAAATCGTACTGCCATATCCTTTTTGGTCTGCCTCTACTCCAGTACCAGCGGTAGTGATTTTTGTTTTGCAGGTATTTAAGTCCCGCAAGTTCCACTTGAGTGTTGCATTTTTAATTCCTACGCTATATAAAATATTCCGACCTAAAAAGGCAATCTAGACCGTCAAAAGGAGGTTTACAATAAAATAAATTTAGTCCATCAAAACATACGAACAGTTTTATTCTCAAACATGACGAGTAAGGTTCTTCTGACTAATCGTGCCCCGCCCTTTAAAACACAGTACATAACACGCGCGATAAAAATGATATTATGTTCACATTTTAATCTGCCATACGTAGTTATAGAGGTTATTAGAAAAAGCATTTTGCCTTTACCGTTTAGGTACCGCAAAACGCACATCCCCGTACAATCTTACGACACCCAAGACGCAAACAAAAAATAAATCCACAGATATAATGTTTATTGTGTCCATTTATTAGCAGTAAAAACAGTTAATTTGTTTGTGGTACAGTAAAACGTTTTACGAGACCCGACGTGATTACAGTCCGGGTAACGGTGCCTCGGGGAGCGCCCTATGGCTCTTGTTTACTTAGTGATCGTATTGAAATGTATTGTTTCGAGAGGATAATGCGTATGTTTTTGCTTTTACCTTATTGGTGGAATAAAGCTATTTCTGATCGCGGACGGGAAAGGGTGTATGGGGTTGGGTCTTAAAAGTCTGAATTTTATAAGTCAAAGGTAAAATGAAATTATAGTTTCAATTTCATTATATCCTAGATTTTAAGAATTAAAGAGCATGGCATATCATTGCATGAGCGTATGTAAAAATCACGCCGACAAAGTGGTGGATTAAAAAAGTACGGTAATTTTTACTCCAGCTTTACCTATAACACAGCCTTATAATACAACAAGTACGTACCTAAGTTAGTATAGTGGAGATTTTTTTTCTCGTCTATTCCATGGTATCGGTGTTTTAAAATTATTGTAGTTTTCGAATAATATAAGCACGCAAGTACTAGGTTTGCCGTTCGCAAAACTGCGTCTTGTAAATAAATCACTTTCAGATTTCACTTTCATACGATAATTCGTTACCAATCTAATAATAAACTACGCGAGTAACATATAACGTTAAAAATAGCACACGTATAAATATGTGTCTTATTACGACTATTTTCTTCGAATAATAAATAGAGCCTGTCTGGCCCCATTTGCACTAAAACGAATTTAAATGCGGTCTGTATTTTAACAAAGAAGACAAATATGCCTTTAATTAAATTTCATACCATTGTAGGCTAACTTCACGTCAAACACAGTACTAATTCAATTATCTTCGCTAATTATAGTTAACTAACTATTGCTTGCAGCTTTGCTCGAATTAATCATAAGCATTTCAAGGATCAAGCAAGGACAAATTATCTTCCAAACAGATTAATGAGCATACAGTTTATGCAAGCAATCCAGCATGTAAGGCAGCATTCTAGTATGCAAGCAAGCATGCAAGCGTGCCATGTTAGCTTGCAAGCCAGTATGTTAGCGTGTTAGCAACTCAGCGTGCAAGTAATCATGGATGCTAGTAAGCAAGCGAGCAAGCGTGCGAGCCATCAAGGAAGTAAGTGATGTAGCAAGAAGGTATCTCTTGTTTTGATTAAATAGTTACGATACGACGTGAAGTCGTAACAAAAACCAGACTTAAAACTTGCTTTCACATGACTATCACTACACAGTATAAAACAAAATCGCTTTCCGATATCTGTCGGTATGTCCCTATGTTTGCTTAGATCTTTAAAACTACGCAACGGATTTTGATGCTTGTTTTATGGATGTTTATTTTAATAGATAGAGTGATTCAAGAGTAAGGTATGTATAACTAGCTTCTGCCCGCAACTTCGTCTGCGTAGAATTATAGTTTTTTTGTTTCTTACAATACTGGTTAGGATTTTTTTTTATGTTAGAGAGGCCAGACAAACGAACTAGTGGGTCACCTGATGGTAAATGATCACCACTGTCCATAGACACCCGCAGCGCTTTACGCGATGCCAGTGCGTTGTCGGCCCTGCAAACTAATGAAATTCTGCCTAAAATACTCTGGCTCGCAATAATACCTGAACCAAACTAAATAATAAAGTAGATTAGGCCATTCATCAACAACATCTGGTAATCTCGCACCCTTGACCTTATTCTCTGAGAGCTTATTATTGTTAGTAAAATGCTAGCTCTCTGGGCGTAATATGAAATAAAGTTTTTAGGATTTCGTGCCAAAGATACTACTTATGGCCTTATTACAAATGCTCTGATGTATATTGTATATCGCCTGCTGAATGCAAAAAGGGCCGAACTAAAAATTTTCGGTTTTTGAGTTTATCCCGGAATCGTGTTCTAATTTGATCGTTTTATCGTATACATTAAAGACTATTTTCAAAAGTTAACTCTAGCGGAATATAGAGGGCATAAATGCCCTTCTTGCATGCGACGAAATGGCCTACCCTGTTCATGCAATAACGGCATTTCTTAGTTGTGCCCTTATTGCATAATCATTCGGGTTAAATTTTAAGTTGTGTCTTGTGATATTATGTTCTTAGGACACTTATGAACATTGATTGTGCATAATGAATTCACGAAAATATACAAGAAAAACAATGAGCCAGATATTATATCTCACAAAAACTTTCATCGAATCTGGAAATGAAAAAAAATATATAAGTTCACAATTACGCATTGACCAGTAGCTATTCCCGAGACCAAAATAGAGGCTGAGTCTGTATCTTGGCAAAGCTAGAGGTAACTTTTAAGGAACTCTATTTTGTGCAGAAAATGTCGGTATCGAGGATTTTTGAGTACTGTGGTATTGAGGTACCCAAACATAATGCTGTAGTAATTGTTTGTACAGAATTCCAAGTTCATCCGCTAACTTATTTCTTGACAAGCTAGATATTTTACTACACGAATTGAACACTAAATCTAAATTTAAAAAATATTCGTATGTGGTGACTTCAACATTAATACACTAGCAATTTTTTTTTTTTTTTTTTTTATAAAAGAGGGGGCAAACGAGCAGACGGGTCACCTGATGGAAAGCAATCACCGTCGCCCAGGGACACCTGCAAGACCCGGGGGATCACAAGTGCGTTGCCAGCCCTTTGAGGAACAGGAAGGCTCGCTTTTTAAAGATCCCTAAATTGTACCGCTCAGGGAATGCTGCAGCAGGAAGTTGGTTCCAGATCTTTACCGTGCGAGGAAAGAAATTGCGTTTAAAACGCACGGTGCTTGACTGCCAACCATCAAGATGTTGCGGATGGAAGGACAGACGGTGCCGCGAAGTACGGTAGTGAAATTTAGCAGCAGGCAGCAATCCGAAGAGTAATTAGTAACGACTGTAACAGACTAATAGATATATCGAATAATTATAATTTAACAATTCATTTAAAAGAACCAACAAGGGATAAAACCTGCATAGACAATATGTTGAGCAATGTAAAAAGGGCCTATGCTGCCATTTTACCTCTCGGCATTTCTGATCATGGCACAACACAAATGTTAAGGTTTAAGGTCAAGATCAAGGACATTATTTTTAATGTAAAAGAGATATTAACATTGATAATATAAAATCAGTTTCAAAATACGTCTGCGCATCCGTTTATTGCAAAGCTATATATGGCCTATACCTCTATACGGATGTGAAGCCTGGACCCTTAAAGAGCAACTCAGTAAACGTGTAGAAGCATTTGAAATGTGTAGACGCATGTTGGCCATAAAATGGACGGATCGGGTGACCAATGTTGAGGTCCTGCGTCGGGTTGGAAAGGAGTGTGAACTGATGCAGACCATCAAAAAAAGAAAAGTTGCTTATTTGGGACATGTGCTGAGGCACACAAGATACGAGCTTTTACAGCTTATAATCATGGGCAAAGTGGCTGGAAAAAGAGCTGTTTGGCGCAGGAAGAAATCTTGTCTGCGTAATATCCGGGAATGGACTGGAATCACAAGTGCAGCGGAGCTTTTCAACCTGGCCAGGGACCGTGTGAAGTATGCTGAGCTGACTGCCAACCTTCACTAGTTGGAGAGGCACCATAAGAAGAAGAAGAATATAAATAAATTTCAGAAATGTTTGTCAAGTCTATCTTTTTCAGATATATATTTAGAAAAAGTGATTTCAATGTCGCATTCAATCAGTTTCACGACTTGATCGTATTGTTTTATAAGCTATGTTTTCCTGTTATGCGGAAAAAAATAACAATACAAATCATAATTCTCCAAAATGGATGACAACAAGAGTAAAAATTAGCTGCAAAAGAAAAGATTACTTCGTTTTCGATATTATAAAAACCAAGAACCGAACAAAATAAACATGAATATTACAGATACACTAAATTTTTAAAAAATGCATAGATACTGCGCAAAGATTAAATAATAACAAATATTTGATCAACATTAAAAATAAATGCAGAGCCTCGTGGCAAATAATAAGTATGAGTTTATAAGTATGAGTATCGCTGTCTAGTACCCATAACACAAGCCTTACTAGCGCTTACTTTGGGATTAACTTAGGTTGTGTGTGATTGTTCCCTGATATATATATATATTTATTTATTTAAATAGTAAAAAATGAAACTAATAATACTATAAACACACCGCAATATTAATAAACTGGTAATAAAACATAAAATGATAACGGACCCCTTTGAAATAGCATCAAATTTTAATACTTACTACACAAAACTAGCAGGTTCAGTTAAACAACCTCAAACACCCCAAATGCACATACATGGTAATGCACGAAATAATAGCATCTTCATAACACCGGTGTCAGAAAAAGAAATGCATAGGATGTCATTAAATAATACGAAATCTATAGGGTACGACGAAATTAGTACTGATATTATAAAAAAAATAGAAAACAATTGATACCAATCCTAACCTATTTGGTGTGTTTTTGATTTTGATTTTATTTTATATTAGCATTTTCTTAAATTTGTCATTAATTTATTGCATTTATATTATTGATTATACTTATAATAATTAGCATGACTTCAGGCACATCACGAAATTGCATAAAATACTTTCTGCAACAAAGGCACAACACTAAGTACCCATGTTTAGGCCCTTACAATTTCAAATGTATATTATTATAAATGAAATTAACGGATTCATTCGAAGCTATCTATGCCAAAGAAAAAGAAAAACTCAGGAACAGGTACGTTTTTCTAAAATAAAAAAAAATATAGCCAATTTGGTGGTCATACACCTGTTTCTCAAAACTTTAAGTAGCCGTTTCTCGACTTATTGGTTTTTTGACTTGTGCCCTTATTGCATTCGGCAGGCGATATGTAAGGTGCATTGGGGTAAATTCGGAATTGGGGGAATTTCGAAAATCGTGGATATCCACTAAACGGGGAACAATTCCATAATCTGGCAACGCTTATCTAGACGCCAAAGACATTGAAGCTCCTAGGTAAGCGTTGCTAGATTATGTAATTGTTCCCCGTTTAGTGGATATCGACGAGTTTCGAAATTCCCCCAATTTCGAATTTACCCCAATGCACTATATGCATGTTAACTCTTTATTGTGCAAAATAAACATAAAACAAATACAATTGACAAACACTGATACATGCACAAAGGCCAACTTATCCCTTTAAGGGATCTCTTCCAGTTAACCTTTGAGTGAATGAAATGAGTATTATATTAGGGATGGACGAGTGAGTTTCAAAATTACAAACAATATATCCGTCAATCAGGGCCATAATGTTATTATTATCGTATTATTTATTTTTATCGGTTTTTGATTTTTTTTCATGAAATTGTTTTAAATAAATTGTCTACAAATTATATATAAGATATTTCTAAGTTCGTCGTTGTACAAGTGTCATTGTTTGTTAATAGTGTTTCTTTAATTTTAATTTGTACAATTAATTGTTAACAAAAATACATAAATACATAACATCTAACCAATTCATTTTACATACAATTATCATAACGGAATTATCAATTTAAATGAGTTAAGCATTTCAATGAGTTATCACCATTTTGTATGACTCGTTAACAACGTTATTACAACTGTTTCTGTTGGTATAAATCTGTTTCATGGTTACCAATATACAATATTAATAATATATCAATCAACAGAACGATAAAATGCTCAATAACGCACGGAACCAAACCCTTAGGAAACTTTGGCATAAATGTATATCCAAATAGGCTTTAGTAGAATTCTATACAAAGCTAGTTTGGCACGCAATAATGTCGCAGTCGAAAATTATTACATCAAACATTAATTTAATACTCAAGCGTGCAAGGAGTAGGTTCGCATTTGATTTGTTCATGTTTGTTTACCCCTCGATCATGCAAAAGTTTGGGAGCCGTTATCGTCCAAACTTTCGCAAATCGATGCCTAAAGACATTGGCAGAAACACCGATAACTATTTATTACCGTTATGGAAATAACGAGCAACGGTAGGCAAGTTAAATATTAGCTGCACTAATGCTGATATAGACTTTCTGAATGTATTTGCTAATGCTAAGCAATAACAATATTGAATGTTGTTTTGATGAATTGGTATGATTCGCTTCCAGTTTAGTTTTAGGGGCTCGCGTACCTAAATAGTACCAAAAGGAGAATGGATCATTTTACTTTGCTTATCCACGAAATAGCGAGGGCAAGTCGTGGAAAAAATGCACGCGTCATTCGTGCAATTAACTTGTCCTTGCTAGATTTAAAAATGTCAATAAACCACCACCAATATAAATAATTCAGACACGTGATTCGGTATCCGATTATTTGACCGTCAAACGTTTGAGAATTTGGTTCAATTGGTGCTATTTTCAAAGGATGAAAACAAAACACGGCGCTACAACGCTTTCAGCGGCCACAGTCATGCACTTTATAACTTCTTCTTGCTGTTTACACTATTAGTTTATAATGTTAGAATAGTTTCATAATGACACACAATGTAAATAAACGCTGAGGTGGCAAATTAACAAAGTAATTAGCGGTTCCCCGATCACTTCAGGTACAATAAAATTGTACGCGTGTCATAGGAGTTCCGAGCGAAAACTGATGTTTTTAATTATGCACTCCAGGCTTGGCCTTGGACTGCGCCGCGGCGCAGTTTAGTTATCTGTTTTAACCCCTAGATGGCATTGGTCTCGTCATAGGAGCACGTTGCTTTTGCAGTATTATCCGTTTCGTAAACAGTAAACTTAAAAAAAAACTAAAACCTCTTGTTTGACTCACATTAGGTTTTTATTATTATTAATTGATATAAAAAAGGTCTTGATAGACAGACAGGCAGACAGACGGACAACGAAGTGATCTTATAAGGGTTCCCTTTTTCCTGTAGAGGTACGGAACCCTTAAGACAACTTAAACGTTAACAAACAACAAATGATTACCTTTAGGGCCACACTTAGCATGATACTACTAATTTATAGGTAGTACAACTCACTATTCACCTCACCCGCTTAGCTATCTAGCTGAGTAAGTCTATGAACACACAGCCACAGCCATATCCTTACGCCATTAAGTGGTACAATCGGCCTAAGTCCCCGCAGTGCGCTTATATCGCTTCCGAACCCACGATCCCGCCAAGATAACGACCACGTTATGTGATCGTTGTATACGGATTGAATTCCATAGTAGTCTTTAATTTTATGAGTCTCAAATATAGTGGGAAGGAAGAAAGTTCGTGGTAGTTTTTAGTTAACATACATACATAAATCACGTCTTTATTCCTTACGGGGTAGACAGAGCCCAAGGTAACAAGACCCAATGACCACGTTTAGCATGATTGTGGGCGTATGGATGGAAAGGGGAATCAAAATAGTGATGGGTTGCTAGTCACATCGTCTATAACATGATTTCTAAGATTTTATCCCCCGAATGCCCTCGGTGGGATTTTATCATCTGCGCGGGAAGAAATGCAACTGGTACATTCTATGCTTTTTCTTTGCTCCCAGACTAGCATGGAAGGAAACACTAACATTAAATATTTTACATTCTATGACTTTCATCACTAACTCAATGTCAATTAAAGGAAAAAATAGTACTTACTTACCTAAGATGTGTTTGAGTAAAGGCTATATGAGAACTGTTAAAGGACACACACTCGTAGGTACAAAGGGATGTATAACCTACTAGCTGGTTGCTCGAGATTTCGTACGCGAATAACTCATTTGACGCTATCCTGCGGAAACTACGCAATTTTACAGGATAAAAAGTAATCTATGTCCTATTTCAAACTGGAATCTGTCTCTTTGCCAACTTCCGGATTTGTTTACACATCTACACATCCTCATATTATACTTTTGCATTTATAATATCATTCACTAGTACTGGCAACTATATATATGAGATGATGATGATGACTTACTAGTATAGGATGTCTTGTCCCTTACACTATAGTATGCCAATGCCATCTCCTCAGGTTTGCGACATGGAGTGCATCTGTTTGGCTTGGCAGTAAATAGAATTCTCAGGCTGTGTATTCACCAGTTGTGCGAATTACCAAGGCACTGCTATAAAAAATGCCATCAATAACATAACATTTATCTTTTCTAGTCTTACTGAGCGAGCTCTGTGAAAATAGGTTTAGCGGAGCGAGGTTTTTGCCAGGGGTATATATACCTGGGGTGTATGTCAAGAACGTCAGTGAGGAAAGTGTGCCTGTCGTCCCCTCCACCTCCCAATTTACCTCACTTTTTAGGGTTCCGTACCTCAAAAGGAAAAAACGGAACCCTTATAGGATCACTTTGTTGTCCGTCTGTCCGTCCGTCCGTCCGTCTGTCAAGACCCTTTTTCTCAGGAACGCGTGGAGGTATCAAGCTGAAATTTATATCAAATACTCAGGTCTACTGCCCCTTGGAGCTGTGAAAAAATCAAAATTCTAAGCCAACGCAATCAAAAGATACAGCCGTTTATGCAGCAAATTTCCGCAAATTTTCAACTCTCAAGGGAATCAAAACCTACAAGGTAGTTCCCGTAAACGCAGAATCTTGAAATTTGGTATGAAGGTAGGTCTTATAGCCCAGATTAAAGAATAATTGCGAAAACCGTAAATGTCTATGTATGTCTGTATATAGCAGTGACCAATATAAAGTAACCCCACACTGCGTACATTTTGCTTTGGAGCAGGGCTCTGCTTACACTGGTTTTAGATATTTATAGATAATGATACGGAACCCTCGGTGCGCGAGTCCGACTCGCACTTGACCGGTTTTTTATGAAATGGGTTGACAAATGAGCAGGTAGGTCGCCTGATTCAAAAAATTCTACATTATTTTTTGCAAATTGGCCGCCAAGGGCTCTTTTAAATGTCTTTTTTGAAACTACCAGCGCATTCGGAAATACCATCATTGCCAAGAAGAATGTGCCACTTGAAACGTGGCAGAAAGTTATTTTTTCAAAATAAAATACATTAAGCTACTACAATACTTAAATTCTACTTAAATTAAATACATTTATATAAGGGACGTATAAGGTCCCCGAGCCTTAAATTATATTAGTCTATAGTAGAGCTGTATAAAGTCTCTTCTAGTCAATTGATTGAAAGTGAGCCCCATGACCAACGAGCACTCGTAACAGCGAAGGATTTCAGGTGCCTTGCCAGCCTAAAGAGCTAATATAGAATATCTCACACCTGTAATATCATCGGTTGTCATGCCTACTCTCCTCGCCGGAACACCGCTTGGCGGTAGCAATGTGAACGAGCAAGATCCTACTTCGGCAAAAACTGCACCCGTTGATATATAGTCCGCTAAGGATCTTCGCAACGTTTGTCCTCATCCAGTTCCATGGATTTGCCACTCCGCTTCCCCCGCTACTCTGGTGTATATATTATATTATGCAGCCTGAAGCATGCCACAGACACAATTGGGAGTGCTTCCAAATAGTTTAACCCAAGTGGATGCAAAATTTTGAAGGCGGCCATTTTGTATCAACCTGTGGTCAGTCAACTTACAGATTAAGGAGTTGATTGTTAATCTTTAGCATAATTCTAAATATCTCTATAGATATCTTTAATTGCTTTGTAACGTTCTAAGCATGAGTGTTGCATTGCAATTATCACTGTATGATTGACTAATGACGTCTAAATTGATTTTCACATTATTTTTCCTGTTTCGTGCTTTAAAGGAATAAAAATGGGCTGGTTTCCTATCCCGAAGAAATTAAAAAAATCTCATTAGTGCCCCTAAGAGGCACTATAACATTCATATAGATAATGCAGATATTTGGTCAGCCTCGGAGGCTCTCATAGCACACTTCGCCACAAGAACCCGTTGGTTTCACGCATACCCGTCTACAATCACTTACGCCCACATTATTACGCGTATCGCTTTTAAGGATAGACCTCTGTTATCTTAATAGCGCGGCTTAGGATCGCCCACCGAGTGGGGTCAACTTTTTGGAACAATAGGCCGCGAAGTTAACGATATCATTCCGTTTAATGTTTTGATTTGATGATTAAATGTAGTGATATAATGATTACATTAAATATCTAAAATTACTGGCGGGAACTCTATACTTGTAACGTTTATTATCTTCTTTCCCTCAAGTAGACAGTTTTTTACTGTGTGTTATTATTTTACTTTACTGGTTGAAATTGGAGCAGCTAATCATTTTATCCGTCGCCAAACCTTCTTTTTGGAGGCTGACGTGACCTTACCCAGAGTTACTGCAATATCACTTATATTTCGGAAAACAACTGTACGAATTGGTTGTATATTTTGTAGTAGGTAGTTAATAAGGTGCCAAGTTTTAGCTCTGCTGCACTGTCTTCCACTTATATGTGCATCGGAATAATGTTGAGAATCCCCTGGTTTTTGACATCAGGGGTGAAACATGATATACGCATCACTGCAAGTTTTAGAACAGGATCCATGACTCAAAATTCACGTGACACTTTTTGATATAAGCTTAACTTGTAACAGCGTTATTTTTCGGAGGACCATATCAATGAACAAAACCATTTATCTTACTCCACTACCATACGTACAATGACTATTTTTCACGGAGCAAGGTAAATTAAATTTGTTTTGTTCATTTGTACCTAATAAGTTTTCTGGGATTTCGATAGAAACAAAGTTTCCTAGCATGGTTTTTTATGTTTTGTTTCACTTGCTGAAATAATTCATAATCTTTACTAATGTAGCAAATAAATTTCGCATCTTGAAGATAAAAAATGGTAAGTAAGGTACCTAAGTAATCATTTGTAGGTTCTGCTGAAACAGAATCATTTTAGCATAAGTAAGCCATTATGTAATTTCTTAGTCGAATGAATGCGAACTATTATAACGTATAGCATCTTACAAATCAGCTTAGCTTCGTAATCGTTAATGAATGCGCCTTGAAAAATGTACTCTAGTCAGAAGTTCAACGTACTTCGTCTTCTAAAGGGCCATTTAAACTTTTCTTGGATTGCATTTGGCACCGTAAAATCCAGTTAAATAAGATTCAAAAGTTACCAAGTAATTGCAGTTTCTCTTGAGATTTATTCCGCGTTATTTTATTACTAATGGAATTAAGTCAGTTTTTGCACAAAGTTCAATATTTAGAGGATAAAACGTCAGAAGTGGTAACATGGACTTTTTTCGTCGGATCTAATCGGTACTGTCTGATTTTCGTTTCTTGTATAGTTCAGCGTACAACAGCGTCCAATGCCACCGGATCGTCGGTGATGACAATATAGTAGTAAAATTTATACAAATTATTTGATTCAATACGTCTTTATATAATGACGCAGATTTTATGAAGCTCATAGAAATGATTTTATTAGATACAGTTTTTTTGCGGACGTTCATGTTATATATAGGTCCATATTAAAAATCTATAGTTACAATTTACAAACTTAATGTTTTATTTTTAAGGTAGCTTTAGTTTATAATTTACATAACAAACGTTACTAACTTAATTGTCCTGCGTTTTTAACGGAAATTGTAAAAGGAGTGTCGTAGCTCTCAAAATATCTCTTCACTGGTCGATCTCCTATTTTTTTTTGTTTCACTTGTATCATCATCGCATCAGTAAGCTGAACTGTGATTGGGCTGAAAAATAATGAGCACATGCCTGTAAATTATCTAGTTACCTATTTAGTTCATAGAAAGCGAGCATGCATCAAAACTGCACTGTGTTATTTGTCCAGCTCCTCTCTTTTACTGGTAGACCAGAGCTAAACTATGTCTTCACCTATAAGTAGTCAGTACCCCTCAAATTCGCACAAAGCGTTTTCGATCGTCTTTTATTAGCCTGTCAGGTGAAAAATGGAATAAGTACTTTGTGTCTATGTTTCCTAAACGATACAATCTGGTCTTTTCTTTTTTATACGTTACTAGCAACACGCCAGGATATTATACTATACGTGGAAACCTTGCTCTTGAATCACTCTATCTATTGATGAAAAGTGTATTAAAAACCATTGCGTAGTTTAAATGATATAAGGTTAGTAAGTGTACACACAGACGGCGAAACTATGTAAAACAATATAATGTCAAAACAATTATTGTCGGTCAATTTCCCGGATACCGTAAAGTACTTACCTAAAATAAACTACTTGCATATGATCTAAAAATCCTGTTCTCTTTTCGTCTTGGCATAATATGGAATCTTGGAATATTAACTGAAAAATTAAATCAAAATAGACATTTTGCTAAAGCAAATACGTGGAAAACGGAATTTAAATCAGCATCAAAATATATGATCTGAACAAGTTACGCTGTTTGAAATCCTTCATCACATTGTTCTTCTTGAAACTATATTGCTATAATTCCTTAAAATTGTTTTGTTATAGCGTATCGGCTTTATAAACATACCGTTATCAGTAGCAAAGCAATATTGGCTCTGCATGCCAATGGTTTATACGTCATTTGTGAGTTTGCAAGCAATTTTTATGGCTGCATTGCTATTCTGACTTTCATTTACGACTGCAACTCTAATGTTACGTACTCGTATAACTATACCTACCGTTTTTAGGAATCCGTAGTCAAAATGACAGATACACTTATAATAATTTCGCCTTGACATTCTTAAAACAAGAAAGCTGTTACGTAAATCCTACTTCCTACTAATATGATAAACGCGAAAGTTTGTAAGTATGGATGGATGTTTGTTACTATTTCACGCCAAAACGGCTGGACAGATCTGAATGAAATTTTGATCATAGATAGATTATAGTCTACAATAACACATAGGCTACTTTTTATTTCGGAAAATTGCGTAATTCCTGCGGGATAGCGATAAACGAATTCTATGTAGACGAAGTTGCGGGCAACAGCATAATAATAATCGTATACGTACCTAAATATAACAATAATCTTGGTGAAAAAGCGGCAGAAAATTTTCGGTCCAAGGTTTTATTTGCGAATAATAAAGCTTTGAGGTACCTCTCGTTTTTGTTTGTACCAAGTGTCCTAAGTTAAAAATTGTTATATTTGTTATTTAATTTTACAAATTTATTAGATCCGAACCTTATTCCGCGCCTAGTCCGACACGAACTTAACTGGTTTTATTTAAACTCGGAAACTAGCTCCGATTTCAGTTACTGTTGTAATTTTGCGAGGGAAATAAAATATGGTAAGGCGTATAAAATAAGTGTAGGTAGGTACCTATGTATCATGACTCTATTTAGAATGCATGAAAGAAGGTAATGAATAATAAGACGTTTTGGAAATGTTTAAATAAAGGATTAATAACATCTTAAAGCTGCTTCACTTGTAACTGGTTAGTTACAAGTAACAAATAAAGTATCAAACCTTTTAAACTTAGTTTTAATATACTGCCGCTAAATAATCCCATTGGCTTGAAATTTGTGAGATACTTAAAAATTAATGCATTAATCAAGCATTTCTTGTCAGTGAATAGGGTTAAAAGTAATATTTTTTGTATCGAAAACTTGTAATGTTCACTAATGTTTTCTTAGCATCATTGTGAATAACAGCAAAAATCTCATTTTATCCTGTTGCATTAAAATCTGAAACAAGATTCAGCACTGTTAAAACCCAGAAAGAGATGTAAATTTTTCATTTTTGATAAATGCAAAATCTAAAGCCTGGTTTTAGCGGTGCTTCAAGGAAATGACGGAACGCGTATCCGCACAGAACTCGAGTGAGAAATGAGTTAAAAGCCCGATGTTCAGCTGCATTTTTCTTTAGTGTAAGCCATTGCAGCTTAAGCTAAAATATGTATTTATTCCTACTAATAAACTGGACTGGTTCTTCCAATTCTTCCAATGTGACAGCTAGCCGAATCCGATGCCAATTGTCAGCCCATACATGAACTGTCAAAATGAACACGATTGCGATTGCGAGCGAGTTAGGTAATAAGCCTACTGGTCTGGGAGTAAAGAAAAAACATAGAATTCACCAGTTGCTTCTATTCCCACGGAGACGGTAAAAGCCCATCGAGGGAACAAGCGGAAGTCTTAGGAATCATGTTATAGGCGATGCGGCTAGCAACCCATCACTATTTTGATTTCCCTTTCCACCTATACGTCCTTAATCATTCTAAACGTGGCCTTAAGGTTTTGTTACATTGGGCTCTGTCGACCCCGTAAGGCATAAAGATGTGATGTATGTATGTATGTAATAAACTGGATTTGACCCGTGGCATCGCTCGTGTAACCCTTTATATGTGGCAGTTGCAAATTCCGGTATTTCACTGAAATTCTTTGGGAGTTTACAAAAATATCGAGGTAGGTACAGTCGCCAGAAATTACGTAAATTCTAGTCTTATTTAATAATAATGATTACCCGTGCAAAATGTCACGTCTCTAGACAATGCGGTTGACATTTCGGTGTTGAGTCACTTAAGAAAGAAACAAAGAAAAAAATATTTACCTACTACAATTGTAAAAGATGTTAAAAACGAAAAAGTTTAGGGATTAATAATTTTTCACAATAAACGAACAACAAACAGCAGTGACGATCCCTGGCGGAAAATTAATTTAATTGTACCTTATTGTTTTTGATTTTGTCATTTTTGTACCATTCAATTTATTTGTATTATTTAATTTTATTTACTCTTGACAATTTCAATAAAAAATCTTCTAACTAGACAATGTACGTATATGATGTAATTTTTATTAAATGAATAAATAATCTAATATAATCTACAATATTGTATTTTTTTCAAAATTTTCCTTAGTCCACCATTTCATAACCATAATAAGGGAGTGTGTAGGAAGATAAGACGCGAGTTTTGATGTCGTTAACTTGAATTCACTTATTTTCTATACAAAGACGCCCACTTCCATTACATACATATACATACACAAATCACGTCTTTATCCCTTACGGGGTAGACAGAGCCTATAATAACAAGACCTACACCCCACGTTTAGCAGGACACTGTGGGCGTATAGGTGGAAAGTGAAATAAAAATAGTGATGATTGCATTGCTACACATAATTCTCCCCAACAAACATTGTATAATTTTTTGCCGAACATTATTTTGCCAATCGCTGTTTTCTTATGCCTCGAGCTCTTTTACTTAATGCTGCATTTTCTCAAACATCTAAATGAACGCCATTAGGGTCTGGTATAGTAATAACGAATTCTGGGTAGCGTTCCGAAATGTTTTCAGTTTTGCTTGTAATTTAAGTCGCACAAAGTAAAGTGAAGTAATATTTACAAAAGTGTTTGTAGAGGTTTGCCTTGATTTGTTATTTATGTTTAAACAAACAAAACGATGTTTTCACTAACTACTAAGGGTAAACTGCTGACCTAATTTAGGGTCACGCAGCAGAATAACCTCAGAAAATGTGATACACCAAGGGGGAGAGAGCCTATGGAAAAGACTTTCTCCCATACAAAAGACTGAGCTACCTATGCAAAAACTGAGCTACATATGCAAAAGATTGAGCTACCTATACAAAAGACTGAGCTACCTATGCAAAAGACTGCGCCACCTATGCAAATAACTGAGCTACCTATGCAAAAGACTGCGCCACCTACGCAAAAGACTGAGCTACCTATGCAAAAGACTGCGCCACCTATGCAAAAGACTGAGCTACCTATGCAAAAGACCGAGCTAGCTATACCAATATGGATTGGTCGTTATGTAAAGCAAACGTTTTTGCAGTTAGCTAATACAATAACATTTTTTTTTAAAACCCCCCACGCATCAATCCGGGGTTATTAAATAGCGCTTCTACGCTCGTAGGACACTGTTTGGACGACTTACGTGTTCCGCGATTTGGCTTGAGGCTCCTATGCCTGTAGGACGTCTCCCCGAACGTGTGGTCAGACTAGGCGCTCCGACCATTACTGTATATTTTTGCGTAATAAAATATTGGTTGTTGCTACCCACCAATTGATTGTTTTGATTCCGTTACGTCCACGTCTGCCTTAACGAAGCCCGCCCACTTTACACTACTAGATATTCGGTAGCCAAATTGTGTCTAGAGGGTTGGTTATGTTGCGCGAGCAAGTTTTGCAGTTCGCTTCAGTTCGCAACTGCAAAACATTTGCTTTTGTCGTACGCATGGCTGTACATGTAGTTCCGAATCCAAGGCTTACGTAAGCCGCCGCTTATCAGTGAAGCGCGTAATGGCATAATTTACGCTTCCCATCTCCTGCCCGCGAAACTTGAATTCATCGCAGTCAGTTTTAAAACAGCAAACATCACTTTGTATCGCGTATCTGTCACGTTTTTTTTGAGGTTTTTAAAACTTTCTATTGTCCTTACTTGCATTGTCATTCATGCTACATAGGTTTCCCAAATTTTAAGGCAATCCAACTACTAGAAGTGGGTAAACTTTGACTTCGAGGATTTGATCCAATCAAAAAACAAATAGGGGCCTTACCATGACGTTTTAATGCGATTCAATTCCAAACCAAAGTTGGGTCAGTCGCGAGAAGTGTCAAAAACGACAGTCAAGTTAAATAAAAGTATTTAATACAATTGGACGGCGGTGGCTGGTGTTCTGAACTGGTAGACGATTGACCACGCACAAAGACACTGATATATAATCTTATAATAGCGCGGTGAACAAAATCAAGAGTTATCCTCTGATATTTAACTGAATGGGATTTTTCATTCTTTAATTCGTTCAGTATAAAATTTTAATTGGGTAATTTTTTTTATAGGCGATGAGGCTAGCAATCCATCATTATTTTGATTCCCCTTTTCACATATACGTCCACAATTATACAATTATGCTAAACGCGACGTTTAGTTCTTGTTACCTTAGGCTCTGTCTACTCCGTAAGGGATAAAGACGTGATTTATGTATGTATGTATGTATATGTATTTTATTTCATTTATACGTGAGCACAACATGATGCATAGATAGATTCCTAAAGAACTGGTTTATCAGCAGCTTATTATGAGATAGTGAGTTTGACATAGGTAACACGAATCCCTAAATCATGGTGAAGTGTTTAATTTTCGCACTGTTTTTATTCAACTGTGGATCTATTGAAACTGTTGGAGTGCCAAGGAAGTTGTTGAGGGAGGGAATGGTCTATAGGTTTTATTTACGCATCGGCAACTTGCAAAGGCTTTATTACTTTTATAGGGAAAATGAATGGGTTTGCCCCGTAGTACTTTTTGGGCGGATTCATTTCGTTCAGCCTGGGAGGCAGAAAAGGTACAAATTATTCAGTATCGACACTTTCTTGGAAAAGTTACCAATACATCGTCTAGATATACACTGTTTGTGGTATTTTCGTCAAACGAAGAGAAGAATAATTATTTTTACATCCATCCAATGTCACATACTACCTATGAAAAAAGAATTAAGCTGAAAGAAAAAACATTCTGGAGTACAGGTCAAACAAGTACAGTTAACATCATCGTATACGTAATATTTATTAGTGTCTGTTGCCGAACTTTATTTTTACTTTATTTACAAAATCCGTTCACGCGTACATTTACCCTACAAAAGAAATCTTTAGTCAATATTTCAGATTTATAAAATTATGACTTTTGCTTGTGTGGCGATGATTACTCAACGAAAAAGATTTCGTAGCTCTGATTAAGCAAAAAATATATTTTATACAACTTTGCTTTGAAAACGAATGAAGATAAAAAGCAGAAGTGAACTTAAATTAGTGAGGATTCGTTTTCAAACTAGCTTACAGTTTGACAACAAATATAATGCGCATCGGCAGTATTCGTTTGCGCAGAGAAGCGCAGACCAGTTTCCGATGGTAGCCGAACGTGTAAATAATCTATATTGAACTTTATTTGCAAGCGCAACTGGCAGATTATTGCTTGCTTTGCATTCTTAGCTCTGTCCCGCTTACACGATTTTGCCATTGTTGGTACGAAATCGATCGACCAATAACAGCGCCAGAGTTTCCCGCGCTACTAAAATTGGTATACTGCGCAGGTACATCGTGGAGCATTATTTTTGCTGTCAAACTGCATCAAGTAACTGAAATGTGAAACGTAGACTTTTTAATTAATCTTGTCGCGGGTAGTCAGACACGTATTTTGGCAATTTATTTGTATTGAGGTGATGACATTAAAATTCAAAGACAAAATCTGTCATTGACAAGTCTGTACACATTATTGCACATATATATTTTTAAACCTACTTTAAAGTTTTCACAATACACATACATACATACATACACAAATCACGTCTTTATCCCATACGGGGTAGACAGAGCCTAAGGTAACAAGACCTACAGGCCACATTTAGCAAAATTGTGGGCGTATAGGTGGAAAATGGAATCAAAATAGTGATGGGTTGCTAGCCTCATCGCCTATAACAAGATTCCTATAATTTTCGCCCATTCCCTCGATGGGCTTTTACCATCTGCGCGTAGTTTTCACAATTTGATGAATAAAAAAACTTTCGGTGGAAGGAACATCAAGATATATTTACTGCGATGAGTTACGATAAATAGAAATACAATTAATCAAGTGAAAAATATGCACTATATAAATTCTACGCTGCCTTGCAGCTGTCACCAAAATGCCATGACACAGTTTCTGTTGAAATTTATTAGGCCAAGTTACCAAACTGTCTTCGCCTTCGATGACAAATAAAGGGGTTGCCACTCCGTCTATTCAGCCATTTCCTTTTTGTTACAAACGCGTTCAGTTGGAAAGAAAACGGTAAGCAAAGTTGGGTTTCGCTGACGTCGTTCCTACATTAATATGCATATCAAATTTCGCTGATATTTAAGCCTGTCTGGTTATTTGACCTCCTCAGTCTCAGAATGGGGCTAATGATGCCAGATAGGTCAGAGATCATTAGGATAATCGTCAGTCTAGAGATGAGGGCCATGAAATTATATCTATGAATATGAAGTTGTTTACCCAAGTTACTATACAGGTTGATTCATTTTCTTGTTTAAAAATAATAGTGCCTTGCTTTAGAAGATCTATTAATGAGCGGTCAAATTTACTTTTAAGTTGAGACAATTTTCAGTCAGCTAAAAGATTTTCTAGAAATGTTTTGCTGGAAAAAAATACTTAGGTACCTATTAAAATTCCTTTTCTCACATTAAAAAAAAAGAAAAGACAATTTTTAAATATAAGCTATGCAAGCTGATTTTGCCCACAGATTTTCTGTGTGAAATAAGTTTTTGTACTTTTTCCTTTGCCACCTTATTAAAAAAAAATTGGACCTGTTGTATCAAAATGTAGATTTGTCTGTGCCGACAAAAGGAAATTTCAACGTGATAGACAAAGACAAACGAATTTTAATTTAACAGAGACTTAATTAGCGTTTATAGGTAAAGGCGTTAGGCTTTATTACTATACCGAAGATTGGCGATTCAAGAGAATTACAGATATAACACGCGTATATGAGTTCGTTTTTTTATACGCTAATGAGCTAGTAAGAGCCAATAATTAGTCGAATCAGGGGTTACTGTCTACCCACGTACTGAAATCAATTTAGACTCAATTTGCTACACCGCCGTGATCAACGATATGACGCGCATTTCACAATATCAGTTCTACTTCCATACAAACACTAATACCGTTATTCTTGCAGTAACAGTTCATTTATACTCCAAGAAGAAATAAATTGCTTCAAATAACTCGAAGCACCATTCCAATTGGTCTATTCACAATAGACGCAGTAAAGGGCATGTAATGTGGCATTTTCAATTCAAACGCTCGCAGACGCAGCGTTGTCGTCGCTTTCAACACCCGAATTGGAGACAGCTTTTGTTAGCAATTTCAGGTATTTTAAGAATGTAAGATGCAAATGTTTCGAAACTCTTCTGCGCTTAGTGGGGTTTAAATTTGCTCGCGCCGGAAGTTTAAGAGGTGAAAGAATTTTCATCACCCTTTGTTCGTGATAGGTGTCGCAGTGATTCGTGTTCTAGTGCTTTAAATTTTAAAAATGCTTCTGAGCTTTGTAGGTCACGTTCGTTTTGGATTTTTGAGTGTTTAGTAGCAAAATGTCTTAGATCAAAAGACAGTTTTAGAATAAAGGCCGGCTTAAAAGTGATGTTGGTTAGACAATTGGGTAAAACTGTACTTGTTCATAAATGTTTCGAAAAGTGCGATTATGCGATAGACAATAATTATTAGGTAACTCAGTAATTGTAAGACTACCTAATTCACAATATTTCACAGTGGTTTTTTTTATTCAGTTGTTTTGTAAAGCATTACCTGATATGAGTATGCTCAGTTGGTTTGATCACGTAGCGAGTATGGATGAAAGAAGATTAACTAATCCGATTTATATGGCGAGTATGAATGGATGCTTTGGAAGAGGAAGGCCTTTTTGTATGGAGTGGAAAATGCGCCTTATATGCATCCGCCCGGTTCGGGGTTACCGGAGGTATGTGGGGCTCTCCCGGGACGGCAGGCATGCCCACTAAAAACCGCAGGGATTCCCTATTCGGTCGTATGTGAGGCGCCCCACGACCACCCCGGGATAAGGTTCCGTCTTCGCGGCACCTGTGCAATGCAGGTTTAGGAATTCACACCCTCCCCCGCTGGTGCCGCTTGGATGTTTTATAGAGGTTGTCTTCTCGTGGCCCCTATCTTGAAAAAGACATCGGCCTGCGTTCACGGCGCCTACGGGCCGGGGTTACGTGTCGTGTGGACCGACTGTGGCCTAAGTCACGCCGCTCCGCGATCTCCTTAAGGGGCGCATCGCTCCGACGACAGGCTTATGCCCGCCGACTCTCACTCCGCTCCGACGGTGAGCTTTCGCCCCGTCCAATACGGCTTGCCCTCACCATTTCTGCAGGTACTTGGCTCAGGTTCGCCTCCGTCACAAAGGCACCGCCCTCACTGCGGGTCCATTCCTGGACCCGCTGGCTCACACCCCCGCAACGAATCGCGGGTTCACCTTACCACCCCTCCCCCCTAGTCGGATATTAGCCGACAGTTAACTAACTTACTAAATAAATTAATTAACCGTTGTTTCCCAAGGTGCACCGGCCTAAGCGTTACCCTTCCCTCCCCTGTGAGGCCAATAGCCGGGAGGGGAAGGCCTAGACGGACGTTCTGTGGCTAAATTGGGGACGTTTTGACAAAAGGTCAGGTCAAGAGTACCCTAAGAGATGTATGAAGAGATTGTGGATGAAGCAAAAAAGGTATGTCAGGATCGTAACAGTGGAACATAGTAGTCTCTGGCTACCCCTATGGGAAAGAAGCATGACGGTACTTATGTACCTATGTGTGTGTTATACCTGATTAATTCTTGTTCATAAATAAATTTTAAAAAGCAGGCTCTTTTCTTGCTCGTATATTAAAATTCTTGTACCGATGTCAAATAGCTCTTTAGCATATTGAAAGCAAAAGTACTTATTTTGTTTTTATTGCTTCAATAAAATTACTCCCAAATCTATCAAACACTTCGAAGTTAGGTACTTGACTTACAATTTCAATTTCACGCCACGCAAGTAAAACATCCATAAACAAAAGTTAATTACGCCATGACAAACTTAAAAGGGACAATGGAGTTAGTCTAAGTCAATATATTACTCTCCTTATCACGCGCGATTGTCCTGACAATACAACTGGGTACAAACTCTGGAATTATACGACTCCAAGTTGGGCCTTCATCTGTTTAGTGGGAGATATTAATCATAGCCCGACGTCAAACAATGGAGTAACCAATGGTAGGTGCGGTGACCGTGATTTCGGACAAGTCAATTATGAAGTGGGGTTTATGGTAAACAACAAAATAAACGGTACTCATTATTATAAATCGATGCTTTGGCTTTCGAGTGCTTTCGATGTTATCAGAGAATCTTTTTACAGGTTGAGAACGTCCTTCGTGAGTCAAACCGAATATTTTGTATTTGTTTATAAATCAGTCCGAATGAGTGCTTGTTTTATTTTTCATTCTAGCTTTTAGGTTGAAACGGGACTCTAATACTATGATTCAACTGTCTGTCTGTCTGTCACCAGACTGTATCTCATGAACCGTGATAGACGGACAGTTGAAATTTTTACAAATTATGTATTTCCAATGCTATAGCAACAAAATACTTTTTGTCTATCTGTGTAAAAAAACAATATAAAATGACCTCACCGCATTTATACGGAACCCTCAGTGTGCGAGTCCGCCTTCCACGGGACCGGTTTTTTGTGACAGTTATGGTTATGGTCATTTTATGAGACTAGAAATGGAAAAAAAATAAGTGAAAAGATGAAAATACATTTTATTGTGCTCTATAATTTTGTGTTATATTTTCTTATAACTTGTGTTGTTTTTCGTCAAAAGTCAATGTTGATTAGTCTATCAAAATTTACCAGTAAATTCAGCGAAGGACCTTCCCTTGCCCAGCAGAGGGACGCTGTGATAGGCTAGAAAAAAGAAAAAAATAGGTGTAAAGCGATCACTTAGGAATTAGGAACTAAGTATTCGTATTATATCCAGGTAGACGTACAGTGTATGTTTTGTTAAATTCGGAGATATTCCAATTACAAAACCGGATTGACATTTCCGATAGCGTTTTCAGGTAGGCAAACACCATCTCTATGTTAACGAAGAGCCGGACTCATTGAGTGGAACTCGCCGGGATTGTCTATAGATTATACGCAGTACCTGAAGTATTGTTAAGAAATCCAAAATAGTTTGGTTGAATTTAAGTTACAGATGGTAAAACGATGTAGAGTGATGTTAAAATATCTATATTAACCTATTTAAAAAAATAGGGTGATGGCACCAGTGTTGGACACTTTAAGCTGACAAACACTAGTAATGGACTGGATGGAATTGTGTCGTACAGACACATCATTCAAACAGATGACGCTTAGCGACAAAAAATTCGCATAGTAACAAAGGTCACGTGACGGTCGGTAACAGGTAGAAAAATTCGGAGACTACCCACCTGCTATGGGTGGTGTAGTGGTATAGCACGCGTCACGGAATGACGAGGATCCGGGTTCGATTCCCGGCCATAGCTTTACTTTACCTGCTATGGGTGGTGTAGTGGTATAGCACGCGTCACGGAATGACGAGGATCCGGGTTCGATTCCCGGCCATAGCTTTACTTTTCGGATTTTTCTATGTGTTCTGATTTTCACAGACATTTAGAAATTTTACTAGTAATGGACACTTCATTCTTAATTTAAACATAATATGGTTATAAAATGACTGCTGTAAAATAAATTACTGTCTCTTCGTTTCTTCAAGTTATTGTTAATTATTGGGTCCTTGTCTATTACTGGTGCCGTTACCCTAATGTATAAGTAGCTAAATAATTGGCACATTAGTAGGTATTACCTGTGATTGAACTATTTGGATCATGGACGTTCTACAGTATGTGATTATCCATGATAAAGCAATGCTACTTTACTAAGACATTAGCGCCGAAAAGGTTTCAGAGCGGGGCAAGTTTCAACTTGTTTGATAAATATGTGTATGTAAATGTCATACGGAAAATACTCCTTCTTTGCAGTTTTACTCTCGATTTTTGAAGTGAAAAGTGAAAAAAAAATGGGTAAAAATGTTAAACTCGCGTCAGGTAAGACGAAAGAATCGCATATTTTCGTCCTATGAACGTCACTTATTAAGAAAATAAGAAAGAAAATAAGTTACATAATTATTACAGTATAACTTCTCATAGCGGTTTGAGTACCTAGTAGTTTCTATGCAGGCCCGGTTCAGATAAGAAACTTCACATTCACCATGGAAGTGTTTCGCATTTGTGTGAAATTTTCTTCACCAGGCTTCGTAAAAAAATTCTAAAAATGTAAACTTCATACTGTTTTCCATCTATGCACCGTGCTGCGGCAAACGTGGGATTAGACCTTTAATTTATTACATCAGGACGTCGGTGTCGTCGAAAGCGAGTTCCATTGTGTTAAATAATAACGACACGGAATCCACAGCGCTTTTCGGAACTCCGAGATTGTTCGGAGAAAGGACTACAGTTTTGTTGAAGTGTCTAGGCCCGACTTATTGTCTTATTCGAGAACATGACGGAATAAAGAATTGTTACCGTATTTTGAGTGTTGATCGACGAAGGTTATAATATTATTTTATTGAGGATTGACCGGATAGTAACGGAAGTGTAATCGGATGAAAAATTTGACCGCTTCGTTTATAATGCTTGTGTTAAATTTATTTGTCTTTGTCTGTCGCTTTGACAATTGCCTTTTCCTGACACAGATTTAGGTTTGGGGTAAATTAGGCAGTTGTGGTTAAATTTGAGACAACAATTACGCATTCAATAAAGGCTTTCTAACCCCTTTCAGTAATAAGAGCTATTCGTTATTGACTACCGCAAATAAGTACAAGAACAAAAATAGGCGGTCTTAGTGCTTAAAAGCAATATACAGTCCGTGAGCTCTTAGCATGCCTTTTGGGTTTCGGGTACTTCAAGTCAGCAGATTCAAGTATCAAACCCATAAGATTGAGTGGGACAGCAAGACAAACCCAAATGACATTCTAACCCCCTTATTCATAAACGCTCTATAGGCTTCTGCTAACTTAGTAATCGTTTGTCCTTATCTGTGAAAGGTAAATGTCAAAGTGACAGATAAGGAGAAACGATTTCTAAGTTAGCAGAAGCCTACAGAGAGTTTATGAATAAGGTAAGGGGTAAGAGCTTAAGGAATGTACATTTAGATATATAAATTTATAGGATCAGGTTAAAGCAGATGACGGCAATAAATATTATTGCATTTTTACAATATTTCAAAACCATTTACTTTGCCATTAATTTTATGAGTCAAATTATTGATTCAAATGTTTTGGCTCACTATTCCTGATTAGTTTTTGTCAGCGTTGCCGCGGTTTATAGACTAGCATTAGGTAAATTAGAGGTTTTGCGTGATTTATGTTCAGCTGATTTCAAATACGACGAATTGCGTTGGAAGAAAATAGTAATCTAACCTGCAACCTGCAATATCGCTCCACAATTCATTTAGTAATTGAAGGGGTGAGTGGATGAAGGGGGTATGTCACATTTTTACGTTTTCCATTTTATGACATAAACGAAGGTGTTAGGACCTAATGCACGGCATCACACTTTGAGTTTTTGTATTTTTGGGCTTTAAGGGCTTTAAACTCAAAAGATAAAGGTGTTATGTACAGCATCATCTTAATGTTGACGTGAATAAACGCGCTAAGGGCAAATAGCCCCCGACGTGGCTACAAATATTGGGTGCGTGTAACAGAAGAAAGTGTTAAGTACGAACATAACTCCCTCATCCATGGCCTAAGGCACAAAAATCTAGTTTTTGGTGTTTATTATTGAAAGAGGGTGTTATATTTAAATTATAATATATTCATCCATGTTTTAACGGGTTCATTTGCGAAACTACGAGCATCAATAAAACGACTTTTTCGTGTTAAAAGTAGTTTACAAATACTTCAGAATTCAGAATAAATAATTTTCTTTTGTACTAAACACCTTTATACTTTAAACTTCTTTTATTCACGCCACAAGCAAAATGAGAAAGAAGGTGTTATGTACATTTTTTTGTAAATATGTCTACCCAAATGCATATTTTCAAGACAAAATGTAATAAATGTGTTTGGTTTTTCATTAGGCACGATTTCGTAAAAGTTAGAACAATGTATCTAGTCTATTTAATTTTCTATAATCTAAAAAGACTAAACCTCGGATTACTCAAAATAAAGCTTTTGTGACATACCCCCTTCATCTACTTGCCCCTTCAATTTGTTTAAAAACAGATTTTGAACTGCTGCCATTTATTGCGTAAATTTAGTACGTTTTAAATCAATATGCAAGGGGACGCCCGTCAATGCCTATGGCCACACGCGGTCTCCACTCCAGAACCAGTTTGCCCCAACGGCTATCAGTCTGCGGCATATGTCAGCTGCCCACTGCCACACTGATAGGGCGATGATATCCGCAAGGCTGTGGGCAGGGATTCGAGGAGGAGAGCTGAAGATCGAGCCCAATGGCGTGCGATGGGAGAAGCCTATGTCCAGCCAGTGGTCTGACACGGGCTGATGATGATGAAATCCCTATGTAGTGGAATTAATAACATTTTGCAGAGGATACAAAGGAAAAGGTAAGAATTTGCTTTACTGCTACTGGTTGCTAGGTGATAATCACATAAACATTAACTAAGAAATGTAACTAAGTAAATATCAACCTTAAATAATCAAGCTTCTGGGAATTACTCTATGAATCGTGTTTCTCAACAATCAATTTCAGTAATGAGTTATGTTCCCTTAGATTTGAATATAACGTAAGCCGTGTAGCTGGGATTACTAATTCCTTTGATTATTAATTTCACCGCACGACTATCCGCCAAATAAAATAAAACGGGTGTTGTAAGTTGCTACCATTGGTCATCGCCCTCGTCGAGGTTCGAAAACTTCACGATTTCCATTCCTGGAAAACTAGTGTAGTGGTTTCCCCAAAGATTCCACACCGCATTACCCACTTCGATGTTAGTAGTTGGCAATGAGAGTGCTACTGCCCACTTTCACATCCCTTTTATGGTCTTGGGCTTTTATGACACCCACGGGAAGAGCCATTCGTCCTATTCTAAAATCGGGGACGGCACGGACAAAGAGAAGTATTTATTGATTGAAAATTTGCCGACATAATTATGTAGTCGAGCAAAGTAATTGTCTTTTGGATTTCGTCGGAAAGCTTCACACAGGTTAGCTGATAAAATTTAATTCGAATAAGAAAACGTTTATGGACCTTCAGTTTTAGACGTCAGTAGAAACACCACATAGACAATATTTTTAGTGAGACTAATTCATGTTGAGTTCGCAAATTAGCAAGAAGTATTTCCGGGATAAGGTTATACGTACACATAGGCATAGCTTCAAATGGTACACGTCCTTTTCATTTACGACTAGAAATAAATTAATTTTTCGTACCAACTCAACCGCGTACATTTTTGCCGCATTATTATAATTCACAAAGTTTTCAACTAGGAGTAGCGAAACTAGACGCTGGCTCTACATCAAAGGTAATTTAGGAGGCCAGATTTAAATGTCCCCCATGTTACATCCTCTTACTCAAAGGTCAACGGTACGGCCTTTCCCCTAATTTATTCCGAGCACCTTTTCGAGTACCCCTCTTAATAATATTTTCATTACAAAAGGAATTAATTATTAAGAACATAATAATGTTGCTGCAAGAGTTGTTCATTAATTAAGTCAAAGTTATAGATAAACTGGCCGTTGCCCGCGATTTTATCTGCGAACAATTTGGATATCGCTATCCCGCGGTAACTATATAATTTTACGGGATAAAAAGCAAGCTAACTATTTCTCAATGTCCAAACATTAACATTACCAAATTTGATTTTATTGGTATTGGCTTTGACGTGAAAAGGTAGCAGGTAGACAGAGAGATAGAGTTAGGATGGCAAAGGGGTTGGCATGGCATTCAATCACGCCTTTTACGAGTATGATGCTAAAGTTCTGTCACTTTGCAGCTGTCGTGGGCACCAATAGGCAGAATGAAAAGTGGTGATTAAGGTACCAAGAGCTGTAATACCTAATAATGAGTAAAATCGCGGAAATTATTCAACACTTTTCTATATACTTTCATTCTCATTTTAATTAAAAGCGAATTTTTTTATTTTATTGCTGTGAAAGATGAACCGACCTAATTAAGGGAGCAGCGTACGCAAACACCTAAGAGAGGCGGCCTTGAGAGATGAATGGCGATGGATTGTCAATCTTACCACTGAACCGGACTTGGCGATCACGACCACTCTGCCCAGTAGGCTTATTATCTAACTCGCTCGCAATCGCCATCGTATTCATTTTGACAGTTCATGTATGAGCTGACAATTGGCATCGCAATCAGCTAGCTGTCACATTCATACAAGAACTGTCGAAATGAACACGATGGCGATTGCGAGCGAGTTAGGTAATAAGCCTACAGATTGTAGCAGCTGGAAATAACGATTGGTGCGAAACTTCTTTCGGTTAACAGTTCGTTCGCAAAGCTACATCGTTAATTTTAAGCCATTATTTTAAACTGCGACCAAATTAAGTTTGTCGAACAGGTAACGCAAGACTCCAAGAACGCGCTAACTACCGCTCTATCAACTTTAGTTTGGTCCCATGCTTGTAACATCAAACCAAGCGGAGATGTCAACGATGTCTCTACCTCTGTAATTATAAGACCATTATGTGTAATTCTTTAACCTCGTTAAATTAATTCTCTCGGGAGCCAATTAGAACATATGCCTATAGTCTTAATAATCCCCGATCCAATCCAATCGGTCCCCAAGCATAACTGCCTGTAGAAAGTTCTCACTATTTTGACCTCTCCCCACACTATAAACTACATATATATATGGTTGGTCTAGTTTGACCTTTGTACATTTTAAAAATGTACGGCGTTATTTGAACTAAAATAAGAATGGAAAACCATTACAGAAGTGTTCAATTAAATTAACCTATCCACCTGCTGATATATATTCCTGAATAATTCTTAGACACCTTGTATAAGATCAAAATAATGAAAGGATCAAGTTAGAATACAAGTAGCCAGTGGTTGTACCAGAGCCTTTAGTGGAAGCTTTAATTTTAAAAAAATCTCGAAAACGTTAACAAATGGTATTTGACGTTTAACATAAATGCGCTCAAGACTTGTTTTGCTCAGTGTTGGAAAATTTTATTTACTGCGTGTATACCAAAATGATCGAGAAAAGTAAATGTAAATATGATTTCCTTTGACGTGGTATTTACCATACACTGCCTCACCCTCTGTCGATAGTGGCAATGTTTTCTACACAGATAATGGTACACAACGCCTCCATTTGGTTCAGTGCTGTAGGGTGCCTGTAACTTTGCTTGTAACTATAGTACGTGTAGTTCCCAGCGGATCGTGACTTGAGAGCGGGCTCAACTTTATTTTTACCCGGTGACCTAAATAGAGGATTGATCATAATGAACTAATTTGTATTCCCAGAGACAGGGGAATGAAATCTTACGAGTTCCGGACCTTCTAGGGGAGGCGTTGCTCATTGTTTAGATGATAACGTTGTCTATACGCGTATAATACACCCTTATTGTACGGCGCGTGACTTATGTCATTCGCTGACTCCGTAGTATTTTGGTGGTATTTGCACTTTAGAAACGTACGAGAATCTAGAAAAGATGAATTGTATACAGTGTACAAAACGCACGGTGGACGTGGTATAAATAGTAGGAAACGTAGTTAGTAGTTAGCCAAGTGGTTAGTTATTATAGGGAGTTACACCACAAGCATTCGACTAATACGTTTAGAAATTGAGAGGAAGGTTAACTCGCACACAAAATATTTAAAATGACTCTATTGACGAAAATAATGGAAGAAGACTTCGAATCAAAAAAGGTTCTCAAATATAAATATAAACCAAAATTCCGGTGCCATTATGACGCCGGTTGGTGACATTTGGCGGGTAGAGCCATTGACATTGCTCTTTTCCTGGCAGTCAAAGCCTACAGCTTTATGATTAAAAAAATGTTTTATTATTTTATTGGTGCTCCAGTTTTATTAAAATTGTAAATTAAAAATGACATGTAATAAATATAAGTATTACAAATAAATGAGTATGAGTATGAGTATGACACCGGCACAATATAAAAAAAAAACAATTTTTCATGATAAACATACTCGAGGTATTATCATAACGTTGTCACGTGTATACTATTAGCAACGAAGATACGACGGCTGAAATACATTCTTATAAAAATATGGAAGTGTCGGCCATCGTAACGAAATAACTATCTTATTTAAATCTTGGTACCTTCTCGTTATAATACAGCGACATTTCCCGCCGGGTTGTCTGCTGGTGACATTCAAAATGCAAAAGCTTCTCAAATGAGAATAATAGCTGGAGAATTTCGTAAAATTTAAAAGCTGCTAGCCGAACCTAATAAGATGCTTAATATTATAGTGGCAGTTAACTTGCGACGGGTACAACTTTCATTTTATCTTACTATTTTGATTAAACTGCGGCTATAGCTATAGCAGTAGTCGTTCTGAGTCTGTTTTGTGTCTTGGCTTACAACTATAATTGATTTTCTCAAAGATTTTTGGATATTCTCTCTTTTTAAAAGGGCGTAAATTTATGCTATTGTAATATCACCGTTAACGGCAAAACCATGGTGTATGGCATGAGGTTAACCGTGATTCGCCCGTTAAAAATCAACTGTTGGATAGCAGATTACTTAATAACTGACACCATATTGAACCTGGAACTAGCTTTCATTCTGCGTCTCTTTCTACTTAATATAATAAAAATCTTTTGACCGAAAGAAATGTAAATATGATTTCGGTTCCGAGCGCATTAGATAATTTGGTCTGCTCACTTGCGAAGTTGGTAGCCAACAATTTCGGCTGAGCGGTTGGCAACAGTTGTTTTCGTTCTTAACCGTTGGAAACCATTTCTAATAGCTTGAATTGGATAAAACTAAAGATAAAGCAGATTCAATTTAGATTAGTATTAGTTTTCAACATTTTCTTGGAATAAGATACGGTACATTTCTAATTTTCAAGATTGTATATTTACTGTTTCGCCTAACCAAGGATAAAAAGAAATATGCTGAACTGACTGCCAACCTTCAATATTTGGAGAGGCACCATGAGAAGAATTTACTATAGATAGGTACAAATTCTATGTTAGATATGACTTCGATGAATGCGAGAGTCGGGGCCCTGTCAGTTTCAATTTTTGGGTCACATCGTCACGTTTTTGTGAATAAACTCTTGTACACGTTATGACGAGGGCATTTTGAACAGATTATTTAAAGAATATTTCTTTTATACTATAGAGATACGAATAAGACTAGAAACTAACCGTCATATTGACAATTGCCGTGAGTTTAAAAATTGTGATCTGTTTTAGAAATTAGTTACAGTAAAATTCCGCAACATGGTCGCTTACATAATAATGGTTTAATGTGACCATTAGTTCATTTATTCGGTTGTTGATGATATTAGGAGATACAAATTTAAATTCTACGTAAAATAAAAAGGCAAGAATCGTTAATTCCATGAGGCCTTCACTGGAACTGTTATATTCCAGTCTGTTACTGCTTAGTTTGTTTAGGTTCAAGACATTCCAAGGGCCCACCTTCACATTAATTAACTGGATATTACTTATCATATTGTCCTACGGCGTACTTTAATATAATACTACCCTAATTAGTCTCGATGTAATCTGCAGTAATTTACGTGACCCGTTAAAGGATATCTGACGTTAAATGTAAGTTCATTACAGCTTCGTGATTCATCCCGTCTTGTCTCGCTAATTAGGGTCTAATCCTTATCGATCCGTACAGTCAGCCGAAATTAGATTTATCTGTCGTAATTTATCCTCAACCATAGAAACTTGGTTTTATCGAAATGATGTTAACCGCTTTGTTCGGCTAATTACCAATGCATTAGGGGTTTTGTTTGACACCGAGTAGAGGAAAATTAATTAGTATCTAAGGGTCTTCGAGCACGACGCCTTCACGCGCGTACGACTTTCAAAAATAATAAAAAAAGACGTTTGTTTTGCAAATAGGCCGCCACAGGCTCTTTTGCATGCATTGCTTTATTTGCAACTACCATAGCACATTCTTTCGTTGCAGTTATTTTTTGTACGAAATTATCGATATCTTCCGTAGATGCTGCATAATGAACTCACGCTAGGACAGTCTATAGGAGATTATAGCAAATCTTGTGAACTCAAAATGAAACTGATGTCTTACTCATTTTCGAAGCGACTAAGTGTGTGTAGATTCTTTGAGCTCCTCGCCTTTTCTACCACTTCCAATTCAGACTTTAGTATATTCTGTAGCTTTATTTAGCTCATGGTGATGACGGCGCGTTTATAAACATTCCATGCAAATATATACAAAATAGTAACTGCACCAACGTGGAAACTTACCTGTAAATGAAACCGAGGTGTTTTGCACGAATTGCGACCTCTTTTACTCACGCTGTCACTTCCATGGAACCAAATGACGTTGTCCCGTTCTGATCGCGTTAACGAACGTTGGCGTGTATGAAAGGCGTCATGCGTTCGTGTGTATAGGCCTTAAATGGTTTCGTTAGTTGAAATAAAGTAGATGAATTCGTCCCTCTCCCCTCTTCCCTCTAATGCTAGATTCACAATGCTTGCAAATACTGTAGCTCTGCTGCTGCTGGAAAAATGCAACAGCGCACGTGTTGATTGTCAAAGTTCTGGATATTTTTTTAACTAGAATCATTTGTGTGTAGATTGTGGAATCGTTTACCTGTTGAGATCAGGCGGTCTCAGTCGGTTGTCGCCCTGCCAAATCGCCTGAAGACTTGACGAATCTTCTTAAGTGGACTTAGTATGTTTTGTGTGTGTATATTTATGTAGTTTATATGTATTTTATTATGTAGTATATTTCTGACATATTAGTTTGTCTTATTTATTTTTATATGTATTAGCGTGTACCTGTATTGTTGTCTAGGTGTATTCTTATTATTATTTTAATGCTTTATTTGTTTAGGTTAAGTTAGGGTCTTTGGTCTTAGCTTTTTAGTATGTCTACTCTCTATACTCTGGTTTCTGTTGTCCTGTTAATCGTTTGAAGGTTAGATGGAAGAGATCCCTTTAAGGGATAAGTTCGCCTTTGTACATCTGTTTTTCTCCTTACCTGTAAAATTGAATGTGTTTTGTGTACAATAAAGAGTTATACATACATACATACATTTGCTTAAAAAATAACTGGTAACCTATTTACCTAGAAAGCTTTCTGTGCGTTTTAAAAAACGGTAATTTTATAGATTTCGAATCAACAATCCGCCCGCAATCCGCAGAATAGGTATCAGGTTTGCAGCTGTAGACTAATTGCATTAAGACTAATTTTGTGCAAGCAATTGTGTTCGCAAACCGTGCCAGAAAAATATAAATTTGTACTGAAAATTAATTAAATAAGATAATGTTTAGCAACATTTATCCAAGTAAAAAGAACCTCTGAGGTGAAGTGAGTTTTTCAATTAACACTTATTAATTAAGTAGGTAGGTTTATTTAAAACATTTATGATGGAACAGCAGATTTCAACATAACACCTTGACATGTAAGAACGTATCCAGCTACCGTTGTGTGTAAAATAATTGCTTGTGATTGTTTACAAACACGTTGGCAGAGATCGGAAATGTTAATTAAGAATATGTGCATATCATTATGGCTCAATAATTTATGTCGGCAACCGTACCTTCAAGAAGCAGCTGCGTTTAATACAATAAATAGAGAAAATAATTACGTATTTCAAACATGCTTGAACTTTTGTACACGAAACGAAAGCCTAAACTCGTTTAATTGGCATACGGATTCGTATAATATTGAAGTTACTGTTCGCAAGAGTTGTGCGAAATGCGAAACAGAAATTTGGCGAAGACTCATGCATATTTATTACGATCGATTGAGTAAGTGGTGAGTTGTAGCTGAAACATCGTTGCTTTATACACGAGCGACATAGCTGGCGGTAGAAGTAACTGCGTCCGTCGATGCGTCAATTTGTAGTAGCAATCGTTGGCACTCCAATCCGCTCTTTTAGTGCGGCGATGAGCAGTTCAATATCAATACTTGTCACAACTGTGTCTGAAAATGAATCTAATAAAATTGAAAAGATTGGTTATAGAAGGGAACACAAGTTCTTAGATGTTTTAATGTTACATGACTTTAATTCGCGGTGCGCAAACAAACATTAAATTAAAAAAAAAACATACATTATTCGAGTAATCATACGAAATAAAAAAATATTGCCACATTCTAACCTTTTCAGTGGTTAGTAACCCCAGATCCTCAGCTCCCTTTAGATTTTAATTGGAGATGTATAATTTCATACCAATACAATAGAAATAGCAAAGAGCATGATTTCGAGTACTAAATGGGTTTGTAAGCTAGTATTTACATTTTATAACTTCAGCTGTACGCTTCTGGTCTCCTTTAAATGATCTCCTTTATAAAGCATCTGAAAATCGATACTATTTGTGGTTGATGTAGTTTCATCATAAAATGTAATATTATTAACATCGACAAATTGTCTGGTTCAAGACTAGAGGAAAACGGATGAAAATCGTGAAACAACGACATTTTGCTCCGTAGCTATTTATGAAGTTATTACAGAGCTGTGCTTACCTAGCAGCTTGGCATATTGGTTAACAAGCAGACTAGTTGTAGGATCGAACTAAGGCTGCTCTAAGTTTTGAGTTTTACTACAAGCGTTTCACTGATTCAATTATTACTTTGTGGAAGTCAATATTATTAACAAGAACCCCGTATTCTTGCTATTCCTTGCTATTCTAATCAGACATTACTTTGCGCAGGTCCACTTTTGATTAAAAAACAAAAGAGAAACGTTGCTACCACAGGATACAATACAATACAATACAATAACTCTTTATTGAACACCACATATAACAACCAAAACAGAAAAAAGGTATACAGAATATTACAAGGTAACAATAGGCGGCCTTATCGCTACAGAGCGATCTCTACCAGGCAACCATAATGGACTGGAGAACAGAACAGGATACTGGTGAGATAGCGGAATACTAAAAAAATGCTTTTTGTTCATGAGTTGTTCATGAGTTTTTCAATACCTAAAGGAAACCTGGGGGTTACCATAACGTCTTAATGCAATGCAATTCCGATTCAGTTTAGGTTCACTCGCTGTCAGATCCATACTAAAAATTACAGCTAAAACCTGAACTGAGTCGGAATTGAATCGCATTAAGACGTCACGGTAAGGTGCTCTCGCCTATTACCTAAGCAAATCGATGTTATGTCAAGCATTTCCTAGTTGGAACTAGCTATTTCATTTTGTAACAAAAGGAAACTTATGTGTAGCAGTGAGACGTAAATAGTTGTGCAAATATCATTTCTACTGAGAATTCCGCCTATTGTAGGGTAGCTGTCTAAAGTGGCTATTATTTTGTTACGCCGATCATGTAGGTTAACAGGTGAAAGTATAATCAAATTGAGCGGGTAATCAAAATACTGGATTGTGCTTCATTGTTTTATTAGTATTATTCGTAGCATTTGTGTACCAATTGTATAGCCTCATTTAGTTCAAGGATAACGTAAGTAGGTAACAATACAAATTATGCAAACTTAAGGGTTGTTAAGTCACAGTAAACTTAAGTGAAAACAGTACCTAACGAACAGGAATATTCAGTGTTTTGTTTGAAACGAGTGATAAGTGAGATCGGGTACGTATACATATAAGTTTGACGAATCGTGTACGACGGAGGATTCTGGTCTCACACTGCGCCGGACTGGGAGCTGTGGATTTCGAGTTTGCCCAGCAGTGGGATATCAAAATAGGCAAATAAAATAAACATAATTGTTCAAAATATATAGATAATGCAATTATATCTGAAAATGGCCACTTGACATGGTGATTTTCGTGAAATAATAATAATAATTTCACCGAAAATTGCACTACATTAAACTTTATACATTTTGACCCGGTCCGATATCGGTGTCTGAAGATGATAGCCGATATCCGATAGCCGACACTACAGTGCTGTTTTCATTTACGTCCGAAAGTTATCGGTATATCGGAGCGGAAATGTGAAAGGCATATTTCATACATTTTACTTGCCCGGATATCGTATCGGCGACCGTCATCATCATGCCTGGAAATACAGTCAACGGTAGCCCCAGTTCGTGTTCATACAATGTCTCTCAGATTAATTACTTAATATTTTAGTAGATACTTCACGTCGTTTTATTGGACACCTCTACAAAGATTTTTCATTTTTTTTTTGATTCAAAATTATTCCCGCCCTTGCCCTTGGCCTTGGCACGTTTAAACATCGATGGAGTATGGAAGCATTTGTCAACTAAGATTGAAACATTAAAAAAAAACATTTATTTTACAGGGCTATTAATTCAAACTAACAAAACAACCGCGGCGTCACCTAGTGAAAGTTAAGCGAACTATCAAACGTAACACCGAACGTAGTTCAAGAAAGCTCTAAGCGCCTCTACAAACTGCGCCGGACCTTGCAGCACTAGCGCTGCCCCCTATCGATTAGTTTTTAAGTTTTTGTACAATTTATATCGAGTCATTCTCTCGGTACAAGCATTCGCTTACCACCTTTGTATCGTAACGGACACAATAAATTTATAGGTAGTTAAAAAGATTAAATAATAACCAGTCATTCTGCCCTGCGTTGTACAAGACCTTACTATAAGCAGAAATTGACAGAGAAAAGGAAAAAGGAGAGCAAAACCTGAGGCTGACTGCAGCGACCTACCAGATCCCCAACATAGCCTAGAATAATTTTAAGAGGTCTTGTATTTCGAGCGGACCTAGGAAATAGGAGTAGGTTATTAATGACACAAATACGAGTACTGTGGTTAAGTCGAACTCATATTATAACTAACACATATTCGACTCGTAAATCGCTTCATATGACAATCTCAAATTACTGAAAGCTACGCTGAGTAAATCGGCTCGGAAGATGAGAGTATTTGCCTAATTTTGTTTTGATAATGATTTTGATTGTTAAGCGAAAGTTTGTGACTGTGTATGTATATTCAGGCCAACACAACTAGACGGATTTGAATGGAACCAAAATTGGATCGATCACTTTTAGATCCAAACTAGAGTGTCAAAAATTACAGTTAAAGAATTGGAATTGAATAGCATTAAGGCGTGATGGTAATGCTCCTGATGTCTTTGTTGAGATCGAGTGTTAATTTGAAATTTCAACCGTTTATTCTATAGATATAAAATACAGCTGAATTAATTATACCGTTATTCTACAACTAATCAATACGACATGGCTGTGTGGACTGTAATTCCTTTGTAAATCCCTGAGGATAAACGAATCTGGACCATTCCGATGTAAGTATACCTATCAGGTAGCCGACTCTACTTGACTTATGCAAGCAAAAAAACGGCCTAATAAGCAACTTAAAATTATCGATTTCCATAATATGAAACTTTTCATTTACTTGTTTTTAAATTTGTACGGAACTCTTAGTGCGCAAATCAGATTCGCAATGGGCCGGTGAACTCAAACGATGAACTGACCTAGTTCCAATAGAAAATAGCCTTCATAGACGCCCTGAGGGCAACTGCTGAATGTAGCGTCAGATAGCAAAGCATTACATCTATGACCGGAGATGGTATTACTCATTTCGCCCCGCAAAAAATACTTAAATGATCCTTTATTGAACACCACCAAAACAATACAGAAAAAACTATCATTCAAAAACGGTACACGTTTAATCTAATAATATAAGTAGGTGCCTAATACAATTTTGATACTATGCACTTTCAAACTTAGCTTAATTATGTAATTTGTGTATCATAAACTCACTTAACAGAAATGTTACTGTAACATACAACAACAACAACAACAACAACAATGTCAATGACGAAACAATTAAATAAATAAGTGTATATAATAAGTAAGTGATGGTGACTGTACTCCATGGGTTTTGATGTGAGGTACAGTGGCTATTTTTTATAAATTTACACTTTGAAAAGGTCATTAGACATTTGCCAAGAGACTATAGATTTAAGTGTTTGGTGTTACATGCATCAACCATCTTACGATGTAAATGCTACTCCAATGTAAAGGCATCTCCTGATAAACTTAAAATAACAATCATAAAGCCCGTACATAAGAAAGGTAATAAGGAAGATATTAATAATCATAGACCTATAGCACTGACCCCAGTTTTATCAAAGATTATAGAAAGAGTTATTCACAATGGATTGTATCAATATTTTGAAAATAATAGTTTGTTTGCCAGTGAGCAAAAAGGTTTCCGTCGAGGTAGGTCTATAGATATGGCAGTTTTTGACTTGGTTCAGGCTGTAACTATTGGTATGGACAAGAGACAATATGTCGCTGTTTTGTATATGGATATGACCAAGGCGTTCGATTGCGTGGATCACGATATTTTGTTGAGTAAATTGGAGAGATATGGAATTAGAGGTAACATTCATCGTTTGATAGAATCTTACTTGAAAAACAGAAAGCAAATGACACAGATAAATAGACTTTACAGTAGATCAAAATTTGAGACCAGTTATTTCTCTGATCTAAAGGTAAGCATTAAAGGGGTACCACAAGGTAGTATCTTGGGCCCACTTCTGTTTATAATTTACATTAATGATTTTCCTCGCACTACAGATCACCCTATGGTACTATTTGCTGATGACAGCACTGTTGTGTTTACTGGCTTGGATGGTAAATCATTGGAAGCTGAAATCAATACTACTCTGGAAGTGCTTACAGGGTGGCTTACTTGTAATAACCTTAAGATCAATTTAGATAAAACAAAAATAATGCATTTCCAATTTAGAGGACATAGTGGTTCACTCATAAACGTTTCATATAAGGGCCAATCCATATGCGAAACTGACACAACTAAGTTTCTGGGTCTCTTTGTGGACTGTAACATGAACTGGAAAGCACATATCGATAACATATGTAAAAAACTTAGTCAGTACTCTTACGCCTTGTACATGTTGAATAAAGTTGTTAACAAAACGGCTGTGTTGACAGCTTACCATGCTTATGTCACGTCTACGCTTAGATATGGTGTCATCTTCTGGGGAAATTCTACAGAAAGAGAACAGGCATTCAGAGCTCAAAAAAAGTGTCTAAGAGCTATCTGTGATCTAAAACCCGTAGAGTCATGTAAACCCCATTTTATAAGCCTGAAGATCATGACGTTGCCGTGCCTGTACATCTATGAGACTGTTAATTTTGTGAAAGCTAACCTGGATCTGTTTAAAACTTTCAACAGTACAAGACTTTGTGGCAAAATAAAATCATTTCCGTCAAAGAGTGCACTACTCTCAAAGGGAATTCTTGGGATGGCTCCTAAACTTTACAACAAGTTACCTAAAGCTATAAGAGATGTCGAAAATACCCCAAAATTCAAACTCCGCTTAAATAAAATGTTGATTGAAAAAGCTTACTACTCTGTGCAAGACTTTATGATTGATGAGGAAATTGTTTGACATAATAATAATAATAATAATAATAATAATAATAATAATATATAGTTTATTTCAATTAATAACAAGAAATTATGATTAGTAATAAAGTGAATTTGACATGAATATGATATTGTAGATACTTTAATAAATAGTAGTAAGTTTGACTGTTAAATAATAATGTAATTACTTATGTCAATTAAGGTTTAATATAGGTACCTACTTATTTGAATATTGCATGCCAGTACCTGGCGAGTTGTGATGTGCACCAATGTTTAGTTTTACATCTTTATTTATTCTTACTCACTTCTGTGCAATAAATGATTTGATTTGATTTGATTTGATTTGAAAGTTATTTGTACTTTATAAGTATAATATTGATTGCATGCAGTTCCTCGGTCCACGCGTCTAGCTACGGAACCCAGGGAACTTTGTTAAGGGATCATGAATATAGATGGCGTTACTGGCGGGATATTTCCCGTGTTTGCCTCACAGGCGATGACGTGTGGCTCCATAAACGGTTTGAAGCATAGGGTCCCGTATTGAATTCCGATATTTTTTATGGCAATCACATTTACAATTTGATCGTGGTAAGTGAACTGAATTAAAGATATGTGTGTTACTGCCGCATTTATCTGCTTTGATGAGTTAAGTAGAAGTTTTTGCGTCCTTTGTTTTGATAGCCATACCTACACGTTATTTACATTTATTTCGTGACTATTAGATCAAATGTTTTTTGATTTCCTTTATCAATTTAAACAAAAATATTTCTTACACAAAACTAAATAATATAATAGTAATCCTAATTGTAGTAACTTATCACTATCTTAAATTGAAAATGTTACTTTGGTACTTGAAAATTTTACTAATCTAAAAGGACAAGATTGCGTTACATTATAAATACAAATCCTGACGTCTCTATACTTCTAGGTACGTCATTATTAGGTTCTTAACAAGTTGAAAGAAAGAAAGAAAGAAAGAAAGAAAGAAAACATTTATTGACACAAAACGACACATAAAGAAAATTAAAAAAATAACAAATAATAATAAAACTAGGTACTTATGTGCCGAAACTGCCAAAAGGGCCACACTCAGCATGTTGCTGCGGCAGGCCGCAGCGCTGATTTTCAGTGTGACCCTTTTGCCTAAAACTAAGCCTAAAAACGAAACTAAAAAAAAACTAAAAAGTTGAGTCAAAGTCTTTATTTTTTCGTAGTTGACCCTGTTTTTCTTTAATAAGATCGGATGCTCTTTCTGCTATCATTATGGTCGGCCCATTCGTATTACCGCTAGTAAGCGACGGCATTACGCTTGCGTCTATGACTCTCAGCTTGCCCACACCATGGACCTTCAAATGACTGTTAACGACTGATGTCTTTGGATTAGATCCCATTCTGGCAGTGCCTACAGGATGATATATTGTTAATACCATGTTCACAGCTATACATTTCCAATAGATATCGCTATCGAGTTCATGTCCGTCACAAGCAGGCCACTTGATTCTACCTAAGTATCCGTTAATTGATTTGAAGTATGAAGAGTTGACTATTTTGGTGAGCATTCTTATTCCATCCGCTGCAGCTTGTAAATCTCTTAAATCATCAAAGTAGTTTGGGTATATAAGAGGTGCATCTTCTGGGTTGCTTGTGTTTAGAGAAATATTGCCTTTTGAATACGGATGCAAAACATGAAATAAAAACAGGTAAAGTGCGTTGTTGACAGTCTGTTCTGTTACTGACTTGACAACAGAAGGTTTGTATAATTTGCTAAAGTATGGTTCAACTTTTTCGGAGTTTTTGGGAAAAGTTGCTAAAAGGTTTTGAAATTGCGGATAGCTCGTATTTTTATAGGCGTAGAAGGAAATCACGTTTGCTATTGTATTAGAGGCGAAGAAACCAGTGCTGTTATTTAGATAAATTGTATACTGACGACTGTATTCATCGGAAGCTACTTCTCCTGGTTGATTGCCATAAATAGTGACTGGTACAAAAATGTGATCTTGAAGATTTTGTCCTACAGCTCGAGAATTAATCAGACATGGAATACCTTTTGATTCTAGATGCACTTTTGGACCTATTCCCGACAGCATAAGTAACTGCGGAGTATTGACAGCTCCAGCACTGAGTATTACTTCGCGAGCCGCGTAAAATGTCTTCTGGGTCCCATTTCGATTTACTATGACTCCGTATGCGTCTAATGTCGTTTTATTAATCAGTATTTTTCTAACCAATGAATGCTTGATAATTTTTAAATTAAGTCTAGCTTTTATTGGATTTAGATATGCTTTAGCTGTACTATATCTCCGACCGTTTGTAGCGGTTGCTCCGTAAGGACCAGCTCCAAGCACATTGGGCTCGTTAACATCGGCTACTCTTTTGAAACCTGTTTCTTCCCAAGCACCTAGTATTGCGTCAGCAAATGCTTCAGTCGTGTCATTAAAGTAATTCAAAGCTAAAGGTCCATCGTGGCCGTACGTGTTACTAACAGCGGAATTTCGTAGTCCTTTGGCGTTTTGAAAACTTTCAGCTTTTTGGTAATAATGGCGCACAATTCTCGGGTGCCAGTCTTTGTTTCCTTCGTTATACCAACTTTGGAAGTCTGCATCATTACCCTTGATGTAAATCATGACGTTCATACTGCTGCTACCTCCGAGCATTTTTCCTCGCGGCCAAGCAACTGTCTCGTACAAATTTGCTTGGTTTGTCTTCTCATTGGGAACTGTAGAGTATTTCCAGTCATTTTCTGTGTCGTATAAACTTGAGTATAACGCTGGTATCTGAAATTGATTATCATATTAATTATTTTTTATATGTGTTTAATTGCATTTGTTTTCGTGTTTAATTGAACTGTCAAGTTTTGTTTTAGTTATGAAATTGGCAGGCAAATGCAAACGAGCAAGTGAATCACCTTTGCGGATGCGTTATCAGCCTAGAGGCTTAAGATAGAATACGTTGTGCCAGTAATTTCACCGGCTGTCATTGTCCTCGACGCCAAAACACATCAGCGCAAACACTATGGCTTGGGGGCAGGATTAGCAAGTAAGATAGGTGGATACCTGCTTAATACAGTATTTTGAAATATTTATTTTTTACTAATCATGCTAAACGTGACATCTAACCTTAGGCTCTGTCTAGCCCGTAAGGGATAAAGACGTGATTTATGTATATACCCATGTTACTGTTTGCTAAGCTTCTTGGCATTAATAGTCTTTTGGAAAGCGATGGTAGAGTACAAAAAATACACCTAATAAGAACCCTTTGCTGCTTATTCATGGAATAAAACTCTGATTTTGATATTGAAGCCATTAAATTTCTATACGACACTGAAAATTAGAACACATAGACACATAGAAAAATCCGAAAAGTAAAGCTATGGCCGGGAATTGAACTCGGCTCCTCGTCATTCCGTGACGCGTGCTATACCACTCATAGCAGGTGGGTAAGCCTTTGATTTTTTCTATCTGTTACTAGCTGTCACGTGACCTTGTTACTATGCGAATTTTTGTCGCTAAGCGTCATCTGTTTGAATGATGTGTCTGTACGATTGAACATTGAACATCAATAATGTAACTTGATGATGCAAATTAATGAAATGAAAAATGAAAATGAAATGAAGCCATTGCCATAAAAGACCAGCTAACTCACTTACAATGCTTTCAGTCGGCGGATCGCCACCAGCCTCGATGAGCAATATTTTCCATTCCTTGATTTCGCTAAGTCGATTTGCGACCACGCAGCCGGCCGACCCCCCACCTATTATTATGAAGTCAAACTGCTCGAAATCTGGAAAAATATCCGATTTGATTACTCAACCCATTAAGATAAAAGTCGTTTAACGCTCCACCCTCGCTTGAAAGTAACAACCGTTTTATTTGAAAATGTTATGCACGGAAATAAAGTTACAGTTATTTTTATTGCTTGTTTGCGAAACAGTCTAGATAAATAAATAATATGACACTTTAGTAATACCATAATTGTAGGAAATGCAATATGTAATCCAGGACAATCTCGCTTCACATCAAAAAATCTTGCCGGATTCGCATGTTCAACTTTTACAGGCATCTTGGTTGGCGAGTGATTTATGTTAGAACCATAGAAGCGATACGTTTTTATCCTAATTATCGTTTTGTACGAAATTTAATAAATAATGGAAGAATGTATTGGCAACTTATTGTTCAGAAAACCCAAAGCAATCGGGATCTACGTATGTTCAACCTCTATATCTCGACCGGGTCTTAATAGTCTCAGGTCTGGCAACGCATCTGCAAACCTCTGGTGTGTTCATGAGTGGTGGTTCTGGTGTCCCAAAACCTCGTTTGTCATCTGATTTTATTAAAGAAGGTTAGATGAAGACCTATGGAATACCTAGGGTTTATTATTGGTTTTCAGTAAAATCGCACCGAAACCGCGTACTAAATCCCTACTACCTAATATTATAAATGCGAAAGTCACTGTCTGCCTATTTGTCTGTCTGTTAAGCTTTCACGCTAAAACCATTGAACTGATTTTTATTAAATTTGGTACAGAGATATTTTGAGCCCAGGGGAAGAACATAGAATTGTTTTTATCCTGGAGAGTTGCATAGTTGCCGCCGGATAACGATAAGCGACGATGAGCTAGTAGTTAATAAAATAATGTACCTTGCACGTCTGCATCTGGTGGCCAGTCTTCAGTGATCAAACAACGAACAGTTGTTAACACCACAAAGATAGAAAGTATTTGTAGTACTACATTAATATCGGACTGTTTCGACAGCATATTGATAACTGCAACAAAAAATTGTCTAAACTTTCATGATTTCGCTAACACTTACCATAACTCCAGCCTTAATATTCTTTACCAAAATATTTTTTGGTCTTGATCATTAAAATACTTTTCTCAAATTTTCCTTCTTTTTTCCAGTGGGATGGTTTTGTTTATCGTTTTTTTAATCATAAATAAATAATAGATATATTAATTGAATGAGTTTATTCGTGACCACGACCGCTTAAATGTGGTCGAAAAGCTAAGATAATTTTTAAAGATAATTTACAATTAAAATTTACTATAACATTAGCACTACATTACATACACACATACATTAGCATTATCATAACATTGTAGGTTAGCTGGAAGAGATCCCTTCTTAGGGATAAGTTCGCCTTTGTACTTTTTTGTCTGAATTTCTGTATTTTTTAAATTTTTATGTGCAATAAAGAGTTTACATACATACATACATACATTTATCGTAAAATACAATTAAATTAAATGAAGGTAGTACCTACTTAACTGACATGACCAAATTAATCAGGTATTTTGTACCCAACAGATTTAAATAACAATTTTTAAGGCATACAAATGAAATAATTAACATTTTTGTGTGGAGTATTTCATAACGTCAACTTATTTTTGTCATGCATTGAATTACGCGTAAAATTATCTTACCGTAAAAATCCAAATGCACAATATCCAAAGGCACGTTATGACACAGTGTCAATAATATTAGCACACATTTTACTACAGAATATACCTGTCTATAAAATTCAAGAGAGGCCGAGCTGTGTCAAGTCTCCAACGAAGTCAGACTATTGACTGACTTGATAAGAAGTTAGATATTCCAAAGTTAATAAATGCAAAACCTTGGTCTCTTAAATACGGAATATAAAGTTTAAGGTCGATTCAGGTAAGGTTTATCTTAACCCTTAACTATCTACGTCCTATTTGTGTAACACAACTACCTATACTTGCGGTCATGGAGACCGCTACTTGTTATGGGATCTGAATTATTTACTTTAAGTACCTGACAGGTGTTTAAATATAGTAAGTACTCTTTACACAGTCTAAGGCATTTATGAGTCAACACTTATACAAAAATAATCAACATTATATCTTTTAAACTTAACATAATTAAGAACTTCTTATATTTTTAATCAAAAAACTAGGTATCCTTCAGGACATGAGATCTCAATATTAAGGAATGTTATATAAAGCTTTTCATTATAAAATATTAAAATTAAGCAATCAACAATATTATTAAACTATCTATTTTGGTTAAAAATGGGCTATTTTTATAAAATCACAGGCCTTCAAAATAACCATTTTTGTCGGCAGTCAATACACAACTTATTGGAACATTCAATACAAATCGGTTTTTTGCATTCGATGCAGATGTACTGTGTCTTGCGTTTTTTCTTGGGGTCACAAGTAAAGCACGTTTTTCTGACTGTTAACCGTTCTTCGGCATTGCTGGAACCCGGTAGTATTGGTAAGCTGGTCTCTTTTGTGAGGATTTGGTTCAGAGCAATTTTTAAGTCCCGCGGAAGACGCTGATTATTTGCACGACGCTCTAGATGTGGTCTTACTAATTGTTCAGCCAGTTGCTTCATAAATTTGAACCTTTTTTCAGGCTTTCCCGTTTTTGTAGATACGCTGACAACATAACTGTTTTAGACTACAGGCCCATGACCAAAAAATGTGGGTCATCTGAACCACCAGGTGACGTATATAGGACGATATAAGAGCATAAAATAATAAGATTCAGCACTATGCCGTCACTTGTAAGCTGTCCAACTGAGTGCTGGTGAGAATTCAAAAGTGCAACCCTCGATTTTTTCCCCTTGTCACATGATTTTTGTACGGCATTGCGGAATAATGGATTAAAAGCTGTATTGAAACAGTATGAAACTGATGCCGTACAAATGGTGCGCCACAAAGTCGATATTTTTTTTTTATTTTCTGACAATTTCCAGGGTAAATTTGGTCATTTCATTCTGTACGGCATCAGTTTCATACTGTTTCAATACAGCTTCTAATCCATTATTCCGCAACGCCGTACAAAAATCATGCGACAAGGGGAAAAAATCGAGGGTTGCACTTTTGAATTCTCACCAGCACTCAGTTGGGCAGCTTACAAGTGACGGCATAGTGCTGAATCTTATTATTTTATGCTCTTATATCGTCTTATATACGTCACCTGGTGGTTCATATGACCCACATTTTTTGGTCATGGGCCTGTAGTCTATTTGAGGCCGAGATGTCCAATAATCTGTAGAATACTGCTAGGGGCCACCTGCGAGTTCGACGACCCGTAGAATAATTTGAGCACCTTTGATCAAGAACATCAACACCGAATTGGGTTTGGTTATAGTACATTTCAATTATTGCATCACAAGGAAGCATGTTTTACTAGAAAAAACAAGAAACATGTCAACTTTAGGGTAAAGATTATATGAAATTAAAAATAACACAACCACCTACGTGCGGTCTTGGAGACTACACAAAACTATAGTAACCACCTACATGCGGTCTCACAGACCGCCGATGTTATTTTTTTTACTCACCAAATCCAACTGAGTATGTCTAAATGCGCCGATGGCATGGCCGGTACTAAGAGGGGCCCGGGCAAAGGTACAAGGGCACAGACGCGTGTGCGATGTACTTGCGTTCAGTTATTGACAACTTTGAATAATCCATAGTCTGTGAGACCGCACGTAGTTGGTTAAGGGCTAAGTAATTAACTACGTATTAAGTAGTTGCTTCCATGCAGGTTTGGGAGCGAAGAAAAAACAGAATGTACCAGTTGCTTCTCTTCTCGCGCAGATGGTAAAAGCCTTGTCTCAGAAATTTGAAATTTGGTATGACGCTCTTTTGGCACAGTTAATCAAATAAGTGTAAAAAACTGTTTTTTATTGTTATGTCTGTGTAAATAGCCAATATAAAATGACCTCTTAATGCATACATGTTGCTTAAGAGCAGGGCTCTGTTAACACTGGATTTTATAATGACTTGGCGAATTTACAAGTGGTGATATTTTGTCGAGTAGGTACTTAATAGAAACGGATTAATTTTAATTAGGTATAACATAATGTGGTTACTGAAGCGTACGATACGAGGACTGGGTGATAATGTAGCAAAAATAAAGGATAATCGGTGGCAAGTAAGAACACCAGGAATCTGAACTGCTTCTTTACTGCAGCATAATGCTGAGTCGAATAACTTTTCGGCATCATCAACTCAGTATGTTTTTGTATTAGTTTAAGAGTCTGTGTATTTTTTGATGTCGAATAAAGTTATGTCTATATCTATGTCTACATAACAACTAACTAAATAAATAAATAAATATCTTGGGACAAATTACACCAATTGACCCAGCCCCAAACTAAGCAAAGCTTGTACTATGGGTACGAGGCAACGGATAGACGGATATAGTGTAGATAAATACATACTTAAATACATACAACATTCATGACTCGGGCACAAGCATTCAGTATTCATCATACAACTGTCTGCACCTACCGGGATTCGAACCCAGGACCTCTAGCTTCATAGTCAGGGTCACTAACCACTAGGCTATCCGGTCGTCTAGACATGACATGAAATGACAAGACTTCAAAAACAAAACGATTAGAAAACAAAAAAAAAACAAAACTGAGGAGTTCGCAGTTACATTGACATAATTTATATAACTGTGTCGACATAAGCTACGGGTAGTGATAGTGATAAAAGTATTTAATCATCCAACATAAGACATGCTAATTAGCGTATTGACATTGGCCCGGTTTCTATTTCAAACACGATACATATAAATATATGCATAAAATTAACGGATTGCATACATAATTGCCGTAAACTCGTACGAAAGTTAACTTCGCTTCAATAGAATTGATCGAACACCAACAAAGTCATTAACCATTCAATTTGATAATGACGTGTCAAGGGCGATTGGTATTTTTTAGGGTTCCGTACCCAAAGGGTAAATCGGGACCCTATTACTAAGAGTCCACTGTCCATTTTTTTTTAAATATTAAAACCGAAACTACAGCACCAATGGGACTGCTAGCGCATTGCCGGCCTTGCAAGAAATGGTACACTCGCCTCTTAAAGGTACCCATGTTATAGCCAGTTGGAAAAACCCCAGCCGCCAGCCCATTCCAAATTTTGCACGTACGGGGCAAGTAAGACCGCTTAAATCGCACGGTGTTGGAGCACCAACTATCGAGGTGATGTTGGTGGAAACTACTTTTGCGTCGAGTAGTACGGTGATGGAACTTGGCAGCTGGGATAAGGTTAAAAAGTTCAACGGAGCACTCCCCATTATAAATCCTGTAGAACACGCAAAGAGAACTTACGTCTCTGCGAAGAGGAAGAGGGTCAAGTTTCACAGAGAGCATAGGCTGTATCTAGTCAACCGTGATAGCCAGACAGTTGACATTTTCACAGATGTATTACTACTTACTAAAACAGAATATTTTTATGTTTGTATTTCTTCCATGCTGGTCTGGGAGTAAAGAAAAAACATAGAATGTACCAGTTGCTTCTCTTCCCGCGCTTTTACCATCTGGTAAAAGCCCATCGAGGGATTGGGCGAAAATCTAAGGAATCATGTTATATAGGCGATGTGGCCTAGCATCCATCACTGTTTTGATTCCCCTTTCCATCCATACGCCCACAATCATGCTAAACGTGGTCTTTAGGTCTTGTTACATTAGGCTCTGTCTACCCCGTAAGGGATAAAGACGTGATTTATGTATGTGTGTAAGGGGCCGCTGAACTAAGTATTAGGTATTAATTTCAACTTTATATCTCAACGCGGTCCTGAGAAAAAGGACCGTGACAGACGGACCGACGTACAGGAAAGTGATCTTAGAAGGGTGCCGTTCTATCTTTTTGAGGTACGGAACCCTAATAAGGATTTTTGGAATTCCTCGTTGACTGGTGATTTACTAAATTAATAAATCGCAATCATTCGTATGTTATTGTGACTAACCTGCGGTTGATTTAGTGGTATAACTATGCAAATCAATACGTTGTTTTGTAAACACAGTTCAAGGTAGCAAATAACAAATATTATGCGTACTAACAAAACGAGCTTACTTTATAGTCTGAGAGTTGGCAGCGTAAAAATCTGTAGAATACTGTCTGTACATTAAAACACTAATACGTCTTAACCTATCCGTGACTTTTTAAATGAATTGTTGTTTCATTTGCGACCACAATGTGATGATGCCACATGATGCAGAGTAAAAAATAACTAAGCAAAGTATTATCAAGGTCCATGCACGTTTTGATTTTTACAGAACATTATTCTAAAAACTTGTATAGGTACCCAATTATTCTGAAATGAGTTACTTTCGGTGGGAAGTATACTATGTGCCAGGTGGTCGAGATTATTAAATATGAATAAAGAGTTCATTTGGCGCCACTCCCCATTAGTCAGGTGTGTTTTTTTAAACTTTGATACCTATCATGAAAGATGTATTACAAGTTCTTTCGTTGCCGCAATTACCTTCTTTAAAATGTCTACTAGCTCTCCGAATATTAGAGGTAATACGTCGCAATTGAAGGTCAAGGTTACTCGTACTTTGTTAATAAAAACAAAGTAATCATGGACATTCAAATTTAGAGCAAATAATTGAGTATGGCAAATAAAAAAAATGCGTTTTTTCCATGAATTTTTCATACAGCAACACAAGCTGAATTGGCAACCGTTATTTATTCGTCTTGATACTTTGTCAAACCTGGATTTGTGACCGTTTCATACATTTTGACACTTGTTAACCCTGGATTAGAAGTTTATATTTCTCGACGTTCAAAACGAAACGCATCAAAGGCTTGGCGCGATTAACAGAGAACATTTTGTAGTAAAAAATATAGGCAGGGATGTCCATTTAAAATTGATTTAAAACTAAGAAACTAAACTTAAAACTTGATATAAAAAACAATACAATGTATAACTGATAGATTTAATTGCAAAGTAATTAATCAAAAATTAAACAGGTTTAAAGATTAAAATAAACAGAAAAAGTGTAATTAAATTCAAAACAAAGTGTTATTACCGCAATCTACTTAACGGACATGGTTATTAGAATTTAATTTAACGAGGCCTTATCGTATTTTAAATCGGTTTTTCAAAGTTCGTTATTGTATCGAGCAAAATTTTTAAATGATAATATTAAACAAACACAGTGTCAAATAAAGTAATTCCCACCCTCTGTTTACTTTAACGCTTCATGGGATGAACTGAACCTTTTTTATTCTATGTACACGTTTTTATTAATATGAAAATGCTTGTTAAGTATCTGCGAAGTAATTTTGCCGACATGCTTTTTAATTCAGCGCCTGCGATATTTATGACTTTATACTTAAATTAAATTTCTGTTGGAGTACACATTTTTTCGTGGAAACAAATTTCTTTGATGAATAAAGGTCTACAGGTGTATATACTATGACCTAGTTGTTTTAAGCGTATTAAATGTAGGGGAAATTCGGACTTGCTCAGAAGGGAGACTTCTACATTATATCGACTTGAAATTTTAGTCAAATATCGTGCTACTGCACCGTTGACTCTCGCGTCATACTTGTAGGTACCGTAGAGGGGATTAATAATCTATACAAACATCATGTCAAATTATATGTGTCACCGGCATTATTGTTTATGGCATAAAGTTGTTAGATATTTTTGACGTTTTGGTAACGTACATATATTTATGCCCTTGCTTGCCTTCGGAATCCAAAAGCTTATTGGTTACTTACTTGACATGAAATGTATATTTCATAATTATTTTTTTTATTTTTTCTTTTCTTTTCTCTTCGACATTGGAGACATCTCCAATTAATTTGTTTGACGGTGGAGGCGTTTTACACGTCCACTGAACTTAATTTTTTTTATTTTGTTGTTTTAACTAGTAGAGACTTTATACATCTCTACTATAGATTAATATAATTTAAGGCTCTGGGACCTTATACATCCCTTTTATAAATGTATTTAATTTAAGTAGAATGTAAGTATTGTTACTGTATTTTATTTTGAAAAAATGACTTTCTGCCAAGTTTCTTGCGGCGCCTTCTTCTTGGCAATGATGGTCTTTCCGAATGCGCTGGTAGTTTCAAAAAGACATGTAAAAGAGCCCTTGGCGGCCAATTTGCAAAATAAATTTTCATTTTCATTTTCATTTTCACTTGACTGGACACAAATAAGCCTTGCATTTGACGTAAACTCAAAAGTATCTGTTCCATTTTTCCGAAATATTTTCGAATTTCAAATCTCCCAACAGGTCAAGTCCTGTCTCCCGGGCTTCACTTGATATACTGCGCTAGGAGCACGTGTGACACTCCAAGAGGCAACATTCACTTAAGGAACACAAACCAACATCGCTTCTGGAGTTTTAATCAAATTCCCGTACAAATAGAGTCTATTGTGTGAGTTTTTAATACGAACATGACGAAAAACGTCTCGCGTTAAGTTGAAAAACTTGACAGCGCCACTAGCGGCATATAACGGCAACAAATTTTAATAAGTCATGTTTGACAGTTCAACGCGAACGTGTACCTACGAGACTTTTGTTGCGACAGTGAAGTCAGTTAAAAAACATGCACTTGTCGCATACATAGACTAAATGCTCTGAATCTTTACTTTTTTTTAATTTAGAATTAGAAATTGCCACAGAACTTAAAACACGCGGTGAACCATAATCAAGATAGTCATTGCCTGACACATTTTTTTGGAAAAAGGCAAAGCGACCATTACTATTGTCTACTTTTTGGTTATTTAGATTTAATCTTCTTCTTCTCTTCTTCTTCAGCCCTTTTTACGTCCACTGCAGGACATAGGCCTCCTCCAATGCACGCCATTCTCTTCAATAATGAGCTGTTCTCCTCCACAATTTCCCTGCTATACTGGCAATGTCGTCACTCCAACGAGCCAGTGGTCTGCCTCTATTCCTGAAGCCAGTTCTCGGTCTCCAGTCCAGCACGGTTCGAGTCCACCGTCCGTCCTCCCTTCGGCACACGTGGCCCGCCCATCTCCATTTTAGTGAAGACACTCTGAGGGCAATGTCGGCAACACCAGTTCTTCTTCTGATCTCTGTGTTTGGTATGTGGTCCAGCAAGGAGATACCCAGCATCTTTCTCTCCATAGCCCTCTGCGCCACTTGAAGATGGTGTATCACAGACTTTGTCAGAGTCCAAGTCTCGCAACCGTACGTGAGAACGGGTAGAACGCACTGATCAAACACTCGCCGCTTCAAGCATGTCGGTATGTCACTCAAGAAGACATCATTTAGATTTAATAATAAGGAAAAATAAAAACAGAAACTTTGTTATTTACTTGAAGTTAATTTGATTACTATTGATTGTAAAGAGTATTCTGGGCGGATGTTTCGTTTCCAACTTTAACTTTGTTACTTGTTAAATCTAGCAGGAGTTGGTACAACAATCCTTTTCGTTTAAAGACAGAAGAAACTTAAATCACTATTCACGAGGCGGATAAATGAACGGAAATCGCTCTCAATCGGGATGCTTTGTTTAAAGCAAACAATGCTCCTTTGCATGGCGCAGACGTATAAGAGCGCTTTACGGAAGCTGAGTGTGTAGAATGAAGCTGTTGTTTTCGAACTCTTCTGTATGTTTCTATGATAACACATTTTGTATGATGACTTGGAGCAACATACAACACCTCTTACACATTCGATCGTATCTCTAAATGAATGATTTTTCAGGAAAGCGATTATAAGAAGTTTTCGTGTATTTTGATGCCGGAATATAAACTGCTTTAAACCTTCGAGAGGGAAGGCCTTTGCCCAGCAATGAGACAATATAGGCTGATAAAAAAAAGACTTTGGACGAGTACATTTATTAAAATAAATATCATAATTATGCTAAATTTGGCCTTTAGGTATTGTTATATAGGCTCTTGTTTGTCCGTGACGGATAAAGACAAGATTATGTAAGTTTGCAAATATCATAATTTTAGAATTATAGCAAAAATCCTAAATTTACGACTCGTAAAGTCGAATAAGAAAATTAGAACCTTCTACCACTGATCAGGTCCATTCCATAAAGTGGTATATATGTCGTAAACACGGCTATGCGAAGGGATATATTTTCTTATTAAAGCAACGCATGCAGTCGTTAGTATGAGCTACGACCCATAATTACAAACAAATACAGCAAAAACTACACCGACTACTACGACTATTGCCTACGAATAAAGTCGTAACTTAAGTCAAGACTATAATATGCGTGGATTGTGATGAAGACAAATAGAGTGGCGCAAATCAGAGAATGTTGTGATGCGAGGGTTGTCGTGTTCAAATTTCAAATGATACGACTATTAGCAATCACAAAACTCTGTTATTATCAAAAAATAATCGCATTTCAATTTTTAAAAGTTGTAGCTTGGATTAATGTCTTTATAATGTGTGAAAAATCGAATATTGAATATAAACGTGTTACCTTTGCGTTGCAGGTATCGATATTATATGATACTGTTGCTAGTATTATCAAACCGCGTTTAGAAAGGGATTGAGCACATTACGATGTTTTTGGATGAATACATGAAATGACATTATCAATGGTAGTGTGCAGAATTTTATTTTTTTATTTTAGTACAATGACGTTTTAAAGCTTGAAAAATACATAAAATTAAACATCTTAATAAAATACAAATGTTGTAAGTATTTTCTTTTAGAAACACCGTAAAAATCGTCATATGAGCTGTATCATCAACACCTACATTGGAGATAATTTCGCGGCGCCGACCGCTTAATACTTTACCACGATTAATCCCTACTAATATAATAAATGCGAAAGTAACTCTGTCTGTCTGTCTGTTACCTTTTCACGCTTAAACCGCTGGACCGATTTCATTGAAATTTGGTATACCTACAGATAGGTTGAGTCCCGAGGAAGGACATAGGATATTTTTTATCCCGGAAAATAGCATTGTTCCCGCGGGATAGCGAATAAGCGAATGAGCGAATTCTCCGCGGACAGAGTCGCGATACTAGCTGTTAGTATTTTATAAAAATGTATTTTTGACAGGCATTCGATAACGCGAAAATAAAATGAAAAATAGTGATAGAAAAAAATAAACATTGATATATTATACTTTGACGTAAGTATATTATGTAATGACAATACATATTTTTCAATTTCTTTCTCATCCCAGTATAATATAGTTGTTATAAAACAAAATGCAACATGTACCGAAAATTGAGGTCAAAATATTACGAGTTGTGACTGTGAGTTGTGACTGTCTATGATAAAGCATACTTTGTAAATCTATTTTCTAAAAGTATCTGCACTTATAAAGGTAAGTATTATTAATTTATAAGTACTGTTGTGCTAACGGTACTCTTCAATAACTTTCTAATCGTGGTTTGATAATTTAGGTATGCGCGCGGTATCGTGTCAAGCTAAAGTTCAAGCTAACAGAAGCGATACCTACTACATTATCTATTTTTACAACTTATCAAGCTACAACAGCGGCAGTTTATCTCTATATTTTGCCAAAAAACAAAGTACAGTTATCCATTTATCTTATCTTAGCTATCCTTTCCATTATCTGAATTAACATTTCATCGTTTAGATATTCAAAATTTTGTTCAAACATACTTTAATTACTTCGCGTTAGTTGAAGGTTTTGTTTTATTACATCGGTGTACATTCGCTCAAACGTATTAAAACTCGTACCATTTGTTGTTTAAATTTTCTAAGCCCTTCGTTACCTGGTAAACAGTTATTGCGCTAAATTGTAATAAAGAACAACAAAGGTATTGTAAAATAAACGCAACGTTTCAACTCGCAACATACTTTTACGACAACAAATTCTGAAGTTTACCTTTGTCTCAGTAAACAGTTGAAAAACAGTATTATGTGCTAAAATACGGACAATTTGGATACAGACTGAGTTTATCCTAGTATACAGGGTGTCTCATTGAAATCGGTCCGTATGGGGAAGTCTGAACCTATAAGACATACGAAGATCTGTTCTTAGGAACCATGTCAGCGATTTTAATAACAAGAAAAACTGCATTCATACATTAAAAAAAAAACTGAACCCGGTTGTTTTGAAAAAAAATAACTTACACTATTTCTATTTAAATATCGATTGTTTATGTCTTAAGCAGTAAAATGGCTCTATGAAACATGATGTCTAAAATGAATAAAATGCATTGTTTTCACATACTTTAATTTATTTTAGTAGGTGTTCGTACAATATTCAACAAGTTCAGGCATGTAAAATTGTCTCTATGGTTGTTTGTACCTCTTTGCTGGTGTCGCAACTTGTTACATACACCGCTTTACATATCATATGGCATGCGTGGCGCGTGTGGTCGCACCTTAATTCCACAAATGCAAGGATAATAAGGTGCACTACACTATTGAATACATTTAAATTTAGAACTAAAGTTGTTTAATACAATATACAATGAAGAGGCTCCTAATCGTTAGCAGACAATTTAGACGGGCTACTGAGAAAAAAATAGATTTGCTTGAAATTCGAACTCGGTTCATTGCAATCCCGTGCTGCGTAGTTTACAGTATTGGCAGAGTGCAAAGCGGGTGGAGGGGGTAGCCTAAACGATCACAGCGCTCGCTACGGCTAAAATTGACATTTTTGTCGCTGACTTGAGCTGTCAAATCCATATTGCAGTAAACATTTTCTAATCGTTTTTGAGATAAAATATGGTCCTGGTAAGATGTGTTGTTGTGAATTGTAATAACACCAAGAAGAATAGCGACTGTAAATTTTACCAATTTCCAAGACCATGGTGGAAACGAGACCAAAGAAATAAGTGGATATTTGCCGTAAGAAAAAAAAAGTAAGTTACCTAACCTCAAAAATTTTACTTAAAGTACGTTATCATTTGATACAAGAAGTATTAAATTGAAAAGTTACGGTGAATTGTAATATAGTAAAATAACACAAGATTTCATTAATATTTTTCACAATATTTACTTAGGTACTTCTTGTTTGACAGCGGTGACAATATTGTCCATAATGACCGCCTGTCACGTGGCGCTGTCGTCGCGCTCGGTGCCAATACACAGACCCGACCAAGTTTTACTGTAATACAGAAGTGGTTTTAAAAAGTGATATAACTTATTTTAAATAGGCGATCAATTTACGCAGCGGATTTTTTTAATGGGCAAGTATGAGATGGAAATCGATATCGACTTCGATTTCTTATTTTGTCGAGTGGTTTCGTAAATATTCGGAACTCATACATAATACTTATTAGCGCGTCATAAAAAAAACGCTCCACATTTTTGCCTTTTTAAACAGCTTCATAAATGAGCACACCTTGTCTTGTTTTTCTGAGTCTGACATAAGCAATTATGAATAAATATAATGAATTATCCCTACTAATATTATAAATGCGAAAGTAACTCTGTCTGTCTGTTACACTTTCACGCCTAAGCCATTCAACCAATTTTAATGAAATTTGGCACAGAGATCGTTTCAGGCCCGAGGAAGGACATGGGACAGTTTTATTCAGAAAAGCGCATAGTTCTCGCGAGCGATAGCGACTTCTGGGCAGTCGCAGTCGCGGGCAACTGTTACTAAATAAATATAAGAATTACTTAGATGTACGGCTAAAAAGGTATGATCTTTTTAAGTATTGAAAGTATGTTTTTCCTGTGTCTCGCAAAGTCAAATCATGTGGATGTAACGAATGCTAAGCCAAAAGAAGCTTATCAAACATTTTCAAACAACGAGACAAGCTTTACAAAGTAGATCATTAGTTTTCAAAAACATTGCATAAATGCATTCAAACCGCTTTTGCCAGACCTCGCAAAACTTCCCGCGCACCTTTGTACTTTTACAAAGGATCTCATTTTTTACCGCACAACTCAGAGTCAAGAAGTTCTATCTAACATTGCTTTGAAATAAAGGGTGTAGGTGAAATGCGGCGAGAACAAGTTAGACAGACTTTTGTAAGCTCTATATTTTACGTGAACCGCCTTCGAGTTCTGATAACCGTGGCTTGCGTTTTGCTCTAGTTGTTGTGGAACAATAATAGGGTTGTTAACAGATGTTGCCGGTGGTCTTTAGTATGTAAGTAGCGGCGAAGTTTCTTGGTAATTGGACCGTGCACGATGCAATAAAGTAATTGCTTGTTATTTTCTTTATTCCAATAGCTTTCATAGAAATGAATCTGCTTTCTGGTATGATAATATTCTAGGCAAAAGTAAATAAATGTGTGTTTATTCACATTGCAATATATTTTAACGTTTTACAAGCGTTTTCCTCGCCGTTTATCCCGGCTCTGTTTGTTTGTTGGTTCAAATCTTTTAAGCCAATTTTGACTCTCTGAGACAGGTTAGACAAAAAAAAAAACAACTACCTAACTTACCAAAAATGGTACTTGTTGTTTTTGTTGACTGTTAATTATGACGTAAGTGATTAACCACCCGAATAATATCCGAAAACATATGGCAATAACAGCAGGATAGACTAGGGTGACGGCACCAGTAATGGACATGGACCCTTTAAATTGAGAATTAAGTGTCCATTACTGGTGCTTGGCAGCTTAAATTATTCAACACTGGTGCCGTCACCCTATGTCTTTTTGTCTTTATAAAGTGCATGCGACTGCTAGTGGTCACATTACATTGAAGTTATATATACACATATTATGACAGCAAAAAATATTGACATAAAACACACTTTTTTAGCCTATTTTAGTGTATGTATGTATGTAAACGCTTTATCGCACATAAAAATACAAAAGTACACATAAAATACTACAAAGGCGAACTTATCCCTAAGAAGGGATCTCTTCCAGCTAACCTGATCCTATTTTAGTGTCCCACTGCTAGGCAAAGGCCTCCTCTTCTTTCTGCCATTCGTCCCTGTCAAGAGCAGGCATTAAGTTAAGTAAATATAATTAGGTATTATTTTTCTTAGCAAAACCCAACTTTTTAAATAACATTAGTTGAGAACTGTGCCTTGGATGAAAGCCCGGAACTCACAACAAAACGCATTTTTGACTGTCTAAACTATTTTATTCATAGTATGATGTAATAAATCTATATTATCATAGGAATCCATTCAAAGCCATGAGAATGATACAATGTTTATTGTAACAGGCAAAAAATGACAATAAATCTTCGGATATCTGTATAGTGCGCCTCAATCTCGCTAACCGCATCGATGAGATACAGCAACCCAGTTTAGCAAGCAGAGTCCCAGACAGCTTTAGCACAGTATATATATAAGCTAAAGCAGTAAGGAAACTACGAACAAATCGGTTGAAACGAAACACGCACACAGGCGCGCGCTTTACACGGCCCCTAAGCGGACCTCGTCCACTCCGCTCAGGCTCAGGTCCGCTTAGGGGCCGTGTAAAGCGCGCGCCTGTGTGCGTGTTTCGTTTCAACCGATTTGTTCGTAGTTTCACTGCTTTAGCTTATATATATACTGTGGCTTAAGTTTTCTCAACACATTCAGTTTATTACGACAACCAATTTTGACAAGATATTTATATGTAAATACGAATGTTTGTTCTCGAGTCTTGGATGTTTAATATGTATTTAAGTATGTATTTGGGCGTATAAGTGGAAAGGGGAATCAAAATAGTGATGGGTTACTAGCCGCATCGCCTAAATAACATAATTCCAAAGATATTCGCCCATTCTACCGTTTGCGCGCGAAAAGAAGCAACTGGTACATTTTACGCTTTTTCATTATTACACATAAACGGATAACTCACGTATAAAAAGTCGAGTGATGCTCGACATGTTTCGGACTATTTCGTGTGCTGTTTGTGTTTTGTGTGCTGCCCAACATTTGACAATAATAAAAATGACGATGAAAACGAGGGTAGTTGTGCGCCGCTGTCAGTTGCGTCGAACAGCCGCGGGAGCAGAGCGCTGGCGCGCAGTGTTCGTGTCGCTGCCGCCGGGGCGAGCGCTCTTGGAAAAAGGACTACGAAATAGTCCGAAACATGTCGAGCATCACTCGACTTTTTATACGTGAGTTATCCGTTTATGTGTAATAATGATTAAGTCTCACGGTAGTTTCATGTTGAAAGTTTAAGCTTTTTCTTTGTTCCTAGATAAGGATGGAAGCTAAAGCATGGAACAGCATGGAGGGGACGGACTTTGTTTTATAATATGTAGTGGTAATGTTTGACAAACGTGGCGCCTGTATTTGCGATGGCAAAACGTAAAAACTTCCGCGGCGGGCACGCACGGCGAGGCGACGTTTACAAATCGGGCCCATTTTTCACACGCATCTGATTAAAGTTTTCGCCAAGATCTGCAGATGGGATGCGTGTTTCCCTAGCTGGGACGTTTCGGAATGTCCTACGGAGGCATGTAATGGGCTTATGTGTAAATAGTGCTATACCTGTGTTGTACGAAACATTTGTATTATTTACCTGTATATTAAGTAAAATTTGATCAATTCCGTAATTTTCCTTAATAGCTCCAATGCCTACGAACTCTGCAGATACTAATAAAGCAAATGCTGCTTTAGAAGCCTGCGATGGTTACCAAACTTCATTCTCAAAATAATTGGGTACGAAATAACTTCAATTGTTCAATTCAATCCAGGAGAGATATTTCTCTGTTGTGGACCTTGTTTATAAATGCCTCACGAATCAACGCCTGACAACGAGGTTTTGCACAACCACCTGGAATGTGGGGGGAGCTAATATAGCGACGCTAGCGCCATCTAGTTAAACGTCATAAACGGCTACAAAGCACGAGCACCTAGTGCGGTTGACGTCATCCGTGTCCTGCCTCACGCTATCGAAATTACAGCGCGGATATTTAAATACGACTCTCTTCCTCTGATCTTCGGTCCACAGGAAAATTGCCTAGAGCAATCTCTCTATAGTAGCTTCTCTCAGCAATTGAAACCTAACCCAACTCAAAACTCATTTAATTTTGGACTCAAAGAACTATATATCCTTCAGGCATCTCATAAACATGGAAAGCGTTTACCGACCACTCAGTAAAATGGATAGTTTAATACATATAATAGTAAAATATGATTATACGACCGCATACGTGAAAAGGGTTCTACAGTTCAACGCAAATAAACATAGGGGCCATGAGATTGGGAATTTAGTAAGGATGGCGGACGAAGTTTTACTGGCCGCGGGAAGAGGAAAAATGTTCGGGTTGTTTGGTCTTTTGGAGAAAATGATGACAAATAAAGGAATCGTTTCTGTAGAATGATTCAGTGTATAGTTATAAGTAGTGTCTTTCTAGTGTAGTAAATAATGATTGACAATCGGATAATAGGAAACGATTTCTGCTCACGAAATATTACTCGATTATCGTAAAAATGTTTCACGTGTTTATTTATACCCATCAACGTGAATCTTTATCATCGTCTTGACATTTAACATTGACTATCCAGTGGCCATATTATGGAACGTCATTATTTTATTGTCTACATCATCTTCAATAGCCGAATCCTTCAGTGGCGCCCAATGTGGGGCTAACAGAAGTACTTACCGCTTGTTAAAGTTATCCTGTACAAGAGTTAGTTGTTCAGTGATTTCACATGCAGACCTATCTATTGGACGCAACTGCAACATCCAATATGGTAGGTTTTGAAAAGTTTCTACAGTTTAACCACTAAAAAAATAATTGATTACGTTTAATAATATAATAATCACAAAGTCATATAAATAAAAACTCGTAAACAAATTTCAGTCTTCAATTAAGTTGGCTAGCTTGTAGTTGTTTCTAATTTATTTAGCTTCTATGCAAGCCTAAGGGCAAACCCAAAGGTAGACGGTTGACAAACCTGTCAATCAAAACCTTTATCTTTGTATATTAAGATAGTTTTGTAAATCTATTTCTTTTCACTCTCAAGTCTGACACACATGCTGATTGTAATTTCAATCTGAACCGTACATTTTTATTTTTACCTTTTATTTTACGAATATAAATCAACACTGTACGGCATGTTATTCAATGTTGCCAGCACAGAGTATTAAATACCATGAAAGCAAGCGATGTCCTGATGGTAAAAAGACGTCAAAGTGTTGCTTCTATTTACAGCCGCAGCTGCTGCCCGTCACAAAGCATTTCGCCCATTAGATCGCGTACTCATGTGCGTTCGGAGGTTAGGTACTGGCCAGTATCAAAATAATCAAGGTAATTGCGAAGTTTTCAACATGACAACTTTTATGACGACACATTATTTAAAATGCATTTTTTAAATAACCCAATGTACTCAACCTAGGTACCTACTTCAAAGTTGGGTCCGGTTTAAATTTAAAACAAAAAAGCACTCCTAAGGGATTATGCTTAACTTGCAAGCTGCAAAGTGAGTACAGACTCATTTTTCATGGTCAGTTTGACTTGATATTTGGCTAACGGAAACAGCTCTGTTTGACAATACAATAAGAAATTTAATCAACATCTGTTAGCAGAAAATTTGGTGTTAAAAATGATCTTTTGAGCTAAAATTTATTAAGTATTAAAGTTATTTTATTAAATAAGGGACTTTTTGGCACAGGTTTCAACGTTTCAACTTGGTACCTAGTAGTTTTATTGAATATAGAAAAATATTTTTACACTCGGATTGTAGGTACTACTCAGAATTTCCATTATTATTATCCGCTATGTTAAAATATCTCGTGCATCCAAACGATCGAAAAGAAATATGGATATTTCTTTAAACGTACAATAAGTTTTTTACCTACCGTGACACTCCGACTAAATAATACAAAAAGAATTAGTAAAATCAAAATAATAGTAATACAAACTCTTAGTGTGAATTACTTTAGGGTATAGGCTATTTACTGCTTTACATTACTAATGGTTTTTTTTATTACTGTGTCAGTATCTTTTTTTTCCCAATAATGAAAATAGTATAATGATAAAATTGTACTCGCGTATCGTAAAATAATGTATGTATGTATGTAAATTTTTAATTACACATGAAATACCAAGTGTGTATTTTTTACACAATAACAGCCAGCAAGCTGCACAAAGGCGAACTAATAAGGCAATAATTGACCAGTTTCTAATAATTATGTCCGAAATTCTTAGTCATGGAGTGTGGCACAATGTTATCCGACAAATTAACACGCGAACAATCCGGTGTATAGCTTTAATGGTTTCTCCCGTGTCCGTTTCAGCCCGTATGTTCTCTACAGTTGCCATTTCTCAACGGATTCTCTCGAAATTTTGTGACCAGGCTCAATAATTTGGTAGGTAGGTACATGAATTTTTTGGCTATTTCTTTCTTACAAAATGTATAATTTTTCAACCTTTTCAAAAATGCAAATACTGTTTTGTTACCATTATTAAGACGCAACTTTTTGATCCGGATAACTTTTTCATAACTTTTTCATCCGATATACTTAGAGTAGACTTTAGCTCGAATATACATTGAACCTTTTAACTCAAGTAAGATATAAGCAACGGTCTATACTGAGCCTAATACCTAAATCCCAGATTTAACCATTGGGTTAATATTAGCTTCAGTCCCAGCTGCCAACACGTGGGAATGCTCGGAACTAAGCTACTGGTTAGTTATATTGCAATTTGGATTCTGTGAGGAAATTAGCCGCTACAAGCCTCGGCCAACAGTTTTATGGGCCATATTCTTAGATTATAGAACATCAAAATTGTTCCATGGGAGTAAAGAAAAAAACATAGAATGTAGTTGCTTCTCTTCCCGCGCAGATGGTCAAAGCCCATCGAGGGAATGGGCAAAAATCCTAGGAATTATGTTATAGGCAATACGGCTAGCAACTCATCACTATTTTGATTCCCTTTTCCACCTGAACGCCCACAATCATACTAAACAGGTCTAGGTGTGTCGAGTGGTCGAATAATTGTTTGATATGACGTATTGTTTGGTCAAATTTTCGTTCTAAATTGAATTTTATACTGAAATCATCGACATTTCAAAAAATATAAATTTAACCTAACCTAACTTATTATTTTACTGGCCTATGTAAAACATTTTTCGAAATGTTTTCAATTATCGCTGGAAAAATGGTAGACCAAACGATCATTTGACCAAACAATATGTTAGACTAAAAAATACCTAGCCAGATTACTACATTTTGTCGTGCTTTGGTCTCTAACGGTGGAACAAGCGACCGTTAAATTTGAATCGGGTCCAAAATGAACCGAACTAATTAGCTTCAACATGAAACTACCGTGAGACTTAATCGTAATCACTACATAGTATAAAACAAAGTCGCTTTCTCTGTCCCTATGTCCCTATGACCCTATGTATGCTTATTTCTTCAAAACTACGCAACGGATTTTGATGCGGTTTTTTTAATAGATAGAGTGATTCAAGAGGAAGGTTTTTATGTATAATTCCACGCAGACGAAGTCGCGGGCAGAAGCTAGTTACATATAAACGGATAACACACGTATAAAAGTCGAGTGATGCTCGAGATGTTTCGAACTAATTCGTAGTCCTTCCTCTAGGAGCGCTCGCCCCGGCGGCAGCGAAACGAACACGAGACGACTGCCGCCGGGGCGAGCGCTCCTAGAGGAAGGACTACGAATTAGTTCGAAACATGTCGAGCATCACTCGACTTGTATACGTGAGTTATCCGTTTATATGTAATTACGAACTAATTAGCTTCGAAGTTTTTTTTTTTCAGGCTATGAGTTCAGACCCCTTTCAGCCAGGTTTGGCAGGTCAACGCACGAAATATTGCCTCTGTTTAATCAGTGCTGTTCTTATCGATGTAAAAAAAAATTACTTACCGCACTTTAAAATCAAATCAATAATTTTGCCACTGCTGATTAATTCAGTTAAAATCTATAGAAACAGTAACGATTTTGTTCGAAAATTTGTATTTCCTCATTTCATTTCAGCGCCTTCAATTCTCTCGTCCCTGTTGAGCAGCAGTTCCACGGGAGTTTGTAATTGTGTCGTACAGATACATCATTCAAACAGATGACGCTTGGCGACAAAAAATCGCATAGTAACAAGGTTACGTGACAGCTACTAGATAGAAAAGTTCTAAGGCTTACCCACCTGCTATGGGTGGTGTAGGGAACCACGCGTCACGGAATGACGAGGATCCGGGTTCAATTCCCGGCCATATCTTTTCTTTTCGGATTTGTCTGTGCGTTCTAATTTTCAGTGTCGTGTAGAAATTTAATTTTCCTCATTATTTGTCAAAATATACGCATCCCAAAACAATGTGATAAAAATAACTTCATGGGAAGGGAACACTTGAATAAAATTGGAACATCGGATAATCAAACGATCAAAGGCAGTCCATTTCACCTGATGGGCATCGTGTATTGCAAAAAATCCCTTCATCGAATAATCAATGACAAGCAGGCCGTTCGTTCAGTCCCACTAATCTGTTATTCGGTAAACGCTTTTGATGTTCTATAAAATGATATTTTCATCGTAACGGATCTGTATGGATTCACTTGATTTATAAGGGTGCTTCAGGTACTTGTGCTAATTTGGAAAACAAAGGCATTTTACATTTTGAATCATTCGATGGAGACTTGTGTACAGAAACATGTAGAATGGGAGTACCTCGGAAAAGTCTTGGAGTACAATGATTTAAATCAATAACTATTGCATTATTTATGAGAATCTGTTTAATGTAATATGCCCAAGTCTTGGTTGTTGCAAACCGTAACGTAAGTATGTAATACTATTGAGCAGGAAGCGAATAAATACAACAACTTTTTGTTGAGATCTGTATAAGTAAATTCAGTTGTTTTTATTTTGATAAAATACAGAGCCGTATAATAAAGGAAATATATTAATAAATATTATACACAAAGATGTATCACGTTTACCAGCGTCTATTTGTAGAAAAAGGTTGTCATTTATCTCAACCCCCACACGGGGCTTCCTTTGTAATATGTTTATTGTTTGGTTTTCCGTCGTTTTTTGCTTTCTGTGTTCAATCACCTTTAAAATCAATGCTTAAATCTCTCTTAAGATCTCTGCTGTGTTTCTTAGCTCTGTGATTATTTTATTTCCAACTAAGTTGTGCGTAGATAGATGTTTTCCGATAAATATTTTGAAGCAGAAGATACCATTGGTGTTTAAGAGTATTTATCTGCATTTCACCTTACTCGTATGGGACGTCCGTAATGATATTGTTTCCATAACTAAGCACGCAGAATTTTATAATCCATACTCTTGAAAAATTGCCAATTTTGCAAAAAAATGTACGCTTTTTTAATGAGTAGGACGCGCGCCGAGGTTGGTTGAGTGAACACCAATACATCAAAAGCAACAAATAAAAATGTGTCAGAATATATATCTTGAGTTAAAAGTATGTGAATGTCATTAGTTCCTATCGTACTTATTCCATACTTCGCTATAGGCAACCTATAGGGGAGTGAAATTACCCTTTTTCAACTTAGTACTTAAAGCCTGGTAGGTGCTGGTGCATTCACGATAAAACAAGTCTTTCAAGTTCTTATCCTTAGTCTTTACGCTCTTGTCAGACTATCTTGGTGGTCAGTTGAGGATCTGAACTTTGATGATGACTTTCTTGGGAAAATAAAGGCGGTGGTTCGCTCTTGCCTTCTATTCTACAATGCTAGAGTGCCTAGTAATAATTTTAAAGTGATTTTAATATGGCAAAAAAGGAAATATGAAATATTTTATTGAATCAGGCGTTACCTTGCGGAGGTCCATTTCAATGAACAAAAAATTTTTTGTTCATGGAAATATGAAACTGAAATCAGAATTATTCAATGTGATACTGAATCGCTGCAATCTGTTACCAAAAATGAATGAAATGTGTGTGATAGTTTTCATACAGTTATTCCATTTAATTAAGTAAATTTCCGGTGTTACAAACCAGGAATTTAATTTATTGCAGCAATAAGCCATGGATACACTTACCTGTTGTTACTGCTTTAATTTCAGAAAATAAATGTTGTTTGTCAGCCAAATTTAATTTTACTCTATACTAGTGTTTCGGTCATCCGTAAAAATGTCGAACTGTCATATTTGGAAAAATCATTTTTTTGAATTAACTTAGAACGTGAATGACACCTCCGTCAATACAAGCAGATTCGTTGTAATTGTCAATGTACACTCATCCAATGTGGTTAAAATAAACATCTAGTGTAGACTTCAGGACTTCAGGACAACTATGAATGTCTTATTTTCCGTTTTATGTATGCGTTCATTTAGCATAAGTAACGAAACCTGATGTCTCGCGAATTAAACCATCTCGACCAAAAGAGTGATCTGAGTGAACCGAATTGACTTTATCCTCTTAAATCTTTTGCATTTTCATTTACAAAGGCCCATTGTAGCCTCCTTTCTTTTATTTTACTGGAGCAAAACGTCCGAACACAATTGTTTAATTGAGAAAAACCAGTCTCAAATTGTCTTAGGTCATTCGTTTGCCAGCTGTTATATTTTTTTGTTCTTTTGGGGGGTCTTTAATTGCTTCCGACGTCGTTGCCGACACCGGATCCGTCGACTTTGAATAAACAATGCGGCACAGTTGTGGCACGTTTTCGGGTCATGCTGACAGAGCTACCAGAGAGCAGAGTTTCGATATAAAAGCAGATTGACGGACGAACTTTAACTACTAATTTAAGTCCTAAAAGATAGACGGTTAACATCAAGTGAAATTTATAAATAACAATAAGTGTATAAATAATCCCATTACACTGCTACGTTTAAAAACAAAAAGGTTTAAAGTACCTACTTCAAATCAAAAACTTCCCTTTTTCAATACTGATGGTCACTAGTCAAAGAAAATAAGATATTTTATAGTATGACAGTTTGCTATTGAATATACTGACCATACATCGAGACTGTATTTGTTATTTTTTTTAGTTTTTTTAGTTGATCAACGATAACTAAAGAAAGATAAATTTGACAAGATAATCAAGGTAGTATACTGTTGATTATCAACTCCGCCGCAGTGTTTTGTACTACCTATTTGAAGTTGCCCTGTACAATACCAACAGAACTTCAAAAAGAAGCACCTTAACGCAAATGAATTACCTAATGAGGAATCTCAGTGGTGTACATTACATATTATGTAACTATCTGACCGAGCCGATTTATCAAACTCCTAAAAATATTTACTTGTTTCTAAAGTACGGTCGCAAAGCACGAAGATTTTCGTACAATGACCTCACATATTTGTCTCTGTCACTTGCGCGTGCTTTGCTTTGCACTCACACTAGTGTAGAGACGGCAAATAGTTACGCGCGAGCTACAGGGACAAATAGTGACTAGTCTTTCTAAGAAATTCTTCGTGCTTCGTGACCGTACTTTAGACAGTAGGTTATCTCTGGAATAAGTACTTATCTGGTATTTAACAATCGACCCTTAGGTTACAAAGCTTTGTAACTCTCAGATAAATTTGTCTGTTTATTTTCATAATTAGAAACGTCCATTCTTTATGTTTTACTACTTTCCAAAGACGAACGACGCATCGTAAAATAACACTAAAATTAAAGGAAACATTTTCACAAGAAGATTCACCTAGAATCTGCTCGGCCCAAAAATCTGTTGGATTTTCGATCGTAACGCTTCACGTTAAGGGCCCCAAGTTTATGGGTCACGCCAGTTCTATTTAAGGGGTATAGCTGTCGATGGTTAAGGCAGTAAAATGAGTTTGTGTGGCCTCAAACGTGGTATAAAACAGAAAATTTTGATTGCCGTCTTAAATCCAGCTTTCACTCGGCCATTAAAAAAGTAAATTGCATTACTTGAAAAACACAATTTTACGCGGTTCAGATTGAAAAAACAAGTGCAAGATATTAATTACATTTTTCTAGTACCTACCTTATTACATCGACATAATATTTTGAAACACTTCTGAAAATATTAGTGCAGTATAATTACTCCAAAACATAGCAAATTAATACGTTCTTTAGTAAAATTAATATACCTACGTCTATGTTGTCAAAACACATTAAATATTATGAACAAAGGCGAACCAGTTAACTTTTAGTCCACAACCAACTATGCCAAGATTCTTATGCCAAAAGCAGTTCGGACAGTTAAAGTTATGCCCAATAGCCACAGTCAATATCTTGAGGCCTGCGACTACAGTCATGTCTGGCATTTTGTGACCAAAAACCACGAAATTCTATTGTCATTACAGCTGTCACAGGATTTAAGCTATTTTTTTGCCACCCACACACAGCTCTTAGGTTAGTTCTAAAGTAACGTTGACTCCGATAAGTTTCTTAAATTCTTCAGGCAACGATACAGTACCTATAATAACGTCGCACTAGCCATTCCGTTGTTTTATTAGGAAGAGGGAAGATATACTTAAACTTCCAAGATTAATGTCCAAAGAGACATGAAGAAGTTGAGTCTATCTGATGACTTAATGGCGGCCGATGGATGCCATATGGTATTAATTGGCGACAAAAGTACAAAATAGATAACTTTGGAACTACGGACTTTTATCAAAATTTTGAATTATATTTATTTATAAGCAGTTTTTCTTATCATAAATTGTCACCTCTTGAGACTACGAAGTGTTTATAGTTTAAATAAAAATATGACGTTTTTGCTTCAAAAATAAAGTTCAAAGAAAAGAAAAAAGTACAACTACACAACAATTATTATTGCGGGTGGTAGGGCCTTGTGCAAGGTCCGTCCGGATCGCTACCACCATCTTACTTGCTAATCCTGCCGCTAAGTAGCAGTGCTTGCACTGCTGTGTTCCGGTGTGGAGAGTAAGACAGCCGGGGAAATTACGGGCCCAAGAGGCATTGCATCTTAGTCCTCTAGGTTGGCAACGCATCTGCAATCCCTCCGGGGTTGCGGGTGTCTATGGGCAGTGGTGATCACTTACCATCAGGTGACCCACTTGCTCGTTTGCCTTCCTATTCATATAAAAAAAAAAAAAAAAAAAAAAATTTGGTATGTTCCCTTTTCAAATTAATTGTAGTCACATCTATTACGTATACCGACATTCAACATTATTTTTACGTAAATTGCATCTGTCAGCCGCCCATTACTGATACCATGCAAACTAAAGCTAAACTAAAGCAAGGGTGAAAGCCATTAAAAAAATGCTTTGCTTACCAGTGGAACGAATGCCTCTTCAAGGTTATGAAAACCGATCCCACGTAACAGGAAAAGGCGAAAACAAATAACTAGAGAAAGAAAGTTACACGCAAATTTTGACTTTCGATTAACACTGGAAAATGAAGTCACCTACATTGGAACTAGAAAAGAGGAATAAAGCGAAGTGTTAAGAAGTTGACGACACGGCACGTAAGAAATACACCTGTAAAGGCTATCCTTTGATCTCTTGGACTGCTGCCAAGGCTAGCTCTCACTAGGATGATCGCTCTCGAGTCCGATTTACGGAGTTGAGGCCATCTCGTATAGTAATTTACAACGTGGAAGGTTGTAATGTTCTATGGTTCAGTTAGCTAGGGAAAATAAACGATAGCGGAAGACAAGGAATGTGACTAAAAACGAGACTAACAATTATTAAGGACTAAAATGACTAAGGATTAAAATGACTATTGTTATCAATGCTTCATACCTACTATCTTTTCTTTATCTTCTCATTTGAAAACATAGAGTTCTTTTACTTCATACCTAAGAGCCGTTCTTGGAATAAGACGAATATAATAAAATATCGAATTACTTAGTTTTCAAGTTTCACGCTTCGCCGTTCATTTAAAAATAAGATATCTAAGTATTTCGTATTATAAATATAACAGTTTTTTTATTACTTCATAACAAATCAAATAATTATTGCACTCAAAAAGGGTACAGGGCTCTGGGTAATGTAACCCAAGAAAAATGTGTGAATAATAATAAAAAAAGATTTCTCGATAACCGAAGAGCAAGTATTACCTACCAAAAGATTGCTGCAAGGCATGTTAAGGCTATACACAGTTTCAGAAAAGTAAGATTTTTACAAAATTTAACTATATTTTCATCTTATAAAACGAAACGAAACACTGGAATCTTTTTCAGAATGGCGAGTTTCCCAACTTGAATGGCAATAGCGGACGTCCGCTTTAACAAACGTAGTGCAACGTTGTATTTTATAACTTCATTGAAAACTGCAAAGTAACAGTTCTATTTTAGACACTTTCGCCTACAACAGAACTATCATTAAGAAAATACCCCAAAAATCCATAAGAAAAAACACGTTTCTTGTATGGAATGCAATGCGGGTGACAAGACCCAGTACAAGGGTTCAACAGGTTTATTACTACCACTATACACAATATTACCTAATACACTTTAATCAGACCTTCTTCGCTGGTATATTTGGTCTTTTCTTGCAAGTCTTGCTAGTCAGTAAAGGTTTCCTTCAGCCGTATTTATTTCTGCCTCTCATTTGATGATGATTGTCATGTTATTCTAGCCACCCACACTCCGTAATAATTTTCTGCTATCGACCTCTTGCAGTAAAGAAATAACACATAGATGTACAAACAGCAGAGTAGGTAGAGTCCCGTGAGAATTTTTTAGTCATGGCACTACAAAAAGTGCACTGTTAATTGTGAGTTAGATAACAGATGAATAAAAAAACAATGACTGTTAAATGTTTCCCACTTTATTTTGCGAGCACCGAAAAGGCGTCCACAGCCATCGACGTATCGGCATTGCCCATCCCAATCGTTGTACTGGTTCACATCATCATGAATATTGTATTTTTACAAGCTCTCGTTTGTTTTATTTGATAGTCTATTGTTCGGGATGGAACAAAAAGATGCAAGTTCTTCTAGACAGTATTTATTATTTAAATTAAATTGGTAGCTCGGATAGGTGCGCGCGCGCGATTCGTATCACGATCCATTAGGTTCTCCCAGTCTGTCGCCCCGCGCCGCTCGTCCCAGCTCGCCTTCCCCTCTGTCGCCTAGTGCCGTCGTGAACATCCTCCCCGCCCTTGGAAGGACCAGCTGTTTCTTCCAAGACTTTAGGATCCTCCGCCATGGTGGGCAAAAGACAGACTTTGTTGACAGCCCGCCGTTCGATGCCTCGATGAGTCAAAAAATCAGCAACTCTGACGACTCCATCGTTGCCAGGATAAAGGCGCTGAACTCGTCCGAGTCTCCATTTTAGTGGTGGTAAGTTAGGTTCCTTAAAGATCACCAGGTCACCCTCCTTCAGGTCTGCCTTCTTGGATTGCCATTTTGTTCGTTGTTGCAATTCAGCCAGGTACTCCGTCCTCCATCTTTCCCAGAAGTGGCACCGGAGCTGCTCAACCAACTGATACCTCGTGTGTATCGTCATGTTTTGAGGCTTTTGTGAGCTTGGCAGTGACGTAAGTGGCCGCCCGATCAGGAAGTGCCCTGGGGTCAAAGGAGAGAGATCATTTGGATCGGGTGATAAAGGAGTTAGGGGACGGGAGTTGAGGATCGCTTCAATTTGAGTGAAGAGTGTGCTCAACTCCTCGAATGTGAGACTGACATTTCCCGCGATACGCTTAAGGTGAAATTTGGCACTTTTGACACCTGCCTCCCAGAGACCAGCAAATGTCGGAGAATACGGTGGCGTGAAAACAAATTTTATGCCCCTATCAGCCGCGAAGTCAGTTATGTTATTTAAGTCTGGTTGCAATGCTCTACCTAACTCATTGTTTGCCCCGACAAAATTTTTTCCATTATCGCAGCAAATGGTGTGTGGCTTACCTCGTCTAGCGATAAACCTCTTGAGGCAAGAAATGAAAGCTTTTGATGTGAGATCGCTGACCGTTTCAAGGTGCACAGCTTTCGTGGAGAAACATATAAAGATGCACAGGTAACATTTTGTTGTCCTGCAGCCACGACCTTTTTTGCTTGCAATCATGAAAGGGCCAGCGAAATCGGTTCCCGTAATTTGGAAGCTATATGATTCAGACACCCTTGATTCAGGTAAATCTCCCATGAGCGGTTCCATGGTTCTACCTTTCATTCGAACACATGTGACGCATTTCTTGACAACGCTCCTTGCAAGTGTTCTGCCACCAATAGGCCAGAACTGTTCTCTGAAGGAGCTAAGAAGTAATTGTGGGCCCCCGTGAAACAAACGAAGGTGCTCGTTGATCATCATGATTTTTGTAAGGTGATGATTGGATTGTAATAAAATGGGATGTTTAATGTTATAGTTAAGAGTTGCATTTTTTAAGCGTCCGCCTACTCGTAACAATCCTTTATCGTCGATGAAGGGAGATAATTGTAAAATATTAGATTTTGATTTAAGTGGTTTATTTTCACGTAGTGCATGTATCTCGGAGGAAAAGGATTCCTGCTGTGCGATTTTAAGTAAATATGTGAGAGATTGATGAAGTTCAGTCTCGTTAAGTGAACCAACTGTTTTAGTAGTTGAGTTCTTACAGTTATGAACAAATCTGAAGACGTATGCAAAAATTCGTTTTAATCTTGAAAAGTTCGAGTATTTTACAAATTCCACGAATTTGAGATCATTACTTTGAGCGTGGTGAACTTTTATCTCGGGTAATTGGAGATCAGTGATACTATGTTGCTGTTGAGGCCATTCGGACTTTGGCTTTGAGACAAACGTAGGACCGTTCCACCACAAACCAGAACCAACCAAAGTATTCGGATCGATTCCTCTAGACGCTAAGTCCGCTGGATTGATATCAGTAGGTACATGCATCCACGATTCACGTTCCGTCAATTCATGAATTTCGTTCACTCGGTTGCAAACGAAAGCTTTAAAGAGTTTCGGCTGAGTTTTGATCCACCCTAATGTTATTGTCGAGTCAGACCAAAACGTTCTGCTGTCAATTTTACAACGCAGGGCTTCGCTAACTTTGGTTGTAAGACGAGCTCCTAGAAGAGCAGCGCACAGCTCTAGTCGCGGGATAGTAACGGGTTTCAGAGGCGCTACGCGTGTTTTAGCGCAAAGCAGATTGGTTGTAACGTTGCCATCGCTGTCCATTGAGCGTAGGTATACACAAGCGGCGTAAGCGTCTTGCGAAGCATCGACAAAGCAATGAAGCTCTGTTGACACAGGAGATGAGCACAAAATGAACCTGGGTATCGACAAGGAAAGCAAGACATTCAAGTTCTTAATAATTTTCTCCCAAGTCTTTTTTATGCTGTTTGGGACACTGTCATCCCAATCTAATTTGAGCAGCCACAGCTTCTGCAGCAAAATCTTGAGTGTAATAGTGCAAGCGCTGAGTAAGCCTAAAGGATCAAAGATTTTACAGGTGTTTGACAAGATAACTCGCTTGGTTATTTTTTGTTCGTATTCAATATTTATTTCGAATCTAAGTGTGTCAGAGCAGGGTGCCCATAACACTCCCAATACACTGGACTCTTTCGACAAATTAAGAGAGTCAGATTCCGTGGCTACTCGAAATATGTTTGGGCAATTAGTTCGATACTTGTGTATCGGAAAGCCAGCAGACTTAAGGACTTCAGTAACTTTTTCCTTAATGTGAGCTAAATCTTCTTCGGACGACGCCCCTGTTAAGAGGTCATCCACATAAAAATCGTTTTTGATGACTTGAGACGCGATAGGATCGGGACATTCCATGGCTAATTGAACGAGACATCTAGTACTTAGATACGGTGCACATGCTGTCCCGTAAGTAACCGTATTTAATTGCAAGGTTTTAAGGGGCATGTGATCCTCATGTCTCCATAGAATAAGCTGAAGGTGCCTCTGCGACTCATCAACCATGATTTGCCTGTACATCTTTTGAATATCTCCAGACAATACAAATTTGTGTTGGCGGAATCTAACGAGGATGTTAAATAGCTCATCTTGTACCACAGGGCCAACGTGTTGAATATTATTAAGGGATTTTTTAGATGACGTCTTAGCAGACGCATCAAAAACAACGCGCAACTTCGTTGTTTCACTACGTTGGCGGATTACAGCACTGTGAGGCATGAAGTAACCGAAGCGCGGTTGGTCGATTTCAGTTAAGTGACCTAAGTCTTCATATTCATTAATGAACTTAGTGTATTCTTTTTTGAAATTAAAGTCTTTATTCAGTTTCTTCTCCAGGCTCAAGAAGCGCTTTTCTGCCATACGATAAGAATCACCCAGAGCTACTTCTGGGGTCTCTTTGAAGGGCATGAATACCGAAAATCTACCATCGGTAAGACGCATAGTAGTTGCGGTAAAGTAACGCTCGCAAAATTCGTCATCAGCTGACATAGTTGGTTTTGACGTTGGAACTTCTTCGAGAGCCCAAAACTTTGTCAGTTGATCACCGATCTCTTTAGTGAAGTTACAATGAACTGGTTTATTTTCTTGCCGATTACTAGTGTTAAGAGGACCTGCCACAATCCAGCCTAACTTTGAGTCTTGAAGTACTGGTTTGTTGCATCCTAATTTAATCTGATCAGGAGACATGAGTTCAAAAAATATTTCGGCACCCAATAGTAAATCAACATCTGAAGGGCGGAAGAAATTAGGATCCGCTAGTTGGATATTCTGAGGTAAATTAAGGTTTTTTACGTTTATTAAGGCATTGGGTAACAAACCCGTTATTCTTGGAACAACTAAACACTTAAGACGTGTACTAAATTCGTTGAAACGTGATTGTATAGTCATTTCACAACTGTCAGATATCGGCACTTGACAGTTGTTTATACCGGATATGCACAAAGTATTTGTACCCCTGCTAACGAACCCCATTCTTTCCTTTAGGTTAGATGTAATAAAAGAAGACTGGCTGCCCGCATCGAGTAAAGCGCGAGCGAGGTACGTATTTTTATTTTCAGGATTTGTAACTTTTACCACAGCGGTGCCAAGAAGAACTTGACCAGCGGACTGAGCCGACAGGGATACAGGTATGTTGCTATCTTGATTTGATGTATTGTTTGATTCAGGTATATTACTATTTATGTGCAATAATGTATTATGTTTTCTTTTACAGATTTTACAAGTACCCATCAGTCGACATTCGACCGACGTGTGACCTCTTCGCAAACAGTTTATGCAAAGGTTTAATTTAGAAACTTCACCACATCTATTTTCAGGAGACAATTGCTTAAAAGAAGGGCAATCTATGATCCGATGCAGCTGATTACAAAATGGACACGCCTTTGTTAGTTTGGCATTGGCAGAAGTCGCAAAGCTTTTGGATGTTTTATTATGATAGTATTCTTTAGCTTTAGATTCAGGTTTTTTATGGCTATCTTTGAAGTAATTAGGTTTATTTTCGCGTTTGTCACTTCTGCTGATTGCCATCGTTTCGAGTATATCAGCACGGTTACGTAAGAACTGCATGAAGTCCGATAACTCTGGTAAGTCTTTAAAGGTATTTTTGTATTCTTCCCATTTGCTAAACGTAGTCACATCTAATTTTGTGGACACCAAGTATATTATGAGAATATCCCATTTATCGGTGGGCTGCTCTAAAGAATTAAGGGCTCTTAAGTTTTTTGATACGTGGTCGATGAGAAATCGTATTGCTCTGTGAGACTCGTGTGAAATGCATTCTATTTCGAATAACGCTTTTAAGTGATTGTTGATAAGAACTTTTCTGTTATCATAACGTTCCTTAATTAGGTCCCAAGCAATTGTATAATTTTTTGAGCTAAATTCAAGCGATTTAATTACTAGAGCTGCGCCACCCTCCAAAGATGATCGCAAATAATGGAACTTATTGATATCTGATATCGATTCATTTGTATGAATCAGCGATTCAAAAGTGTCCTTGAACTCTAACCATTTTAAATAATTTCCATCGTAAGTTGGTAATTTTATCGTAGGTAGTTTAATATGGCTTAGATTTGGATGGCTGCAACTGTTTGAGCATGTCGAGCGAGCTGAATGCAGGCTCGCATCCCTTTCCTCACGCGATAGAACATGCGAATCGAGTATGTACTGAGCTAGCGACAGCGTGCCATAAAATGTATTTTCAAAACTATCCACTTCACTTTCATCTTCGCTGGACAATAGTTCAATTTGAGACTGAACCTCATTAAACTCAAACAGTAAGTTCTCAACTTTTTCTAAACGAAATTTCAATTCTTTAAGTTTCAACGCACTGATGTCCTCCGATTTACCCGCATGTAACGATGAAACATACTCCTTAAATCTCGTTAAGCGACCCTTAATAATACCCCGTGATCTAACTAAATCTCTCACTTTCTTAATCTCTGAGGTACCACCAGCAGATCCGCCTGGATTAAAATCTTGCTCAAGAGGCATTTCGCTATATGCAACCAATAAGTTAGGCAAAATAAATGTGCATCAAACCAGGTAGTCACAACAAGGCGCCCTCGGCTAGCACCGCAGACACGGCAAAACACCGCGTCGCGCCGTGCGCAGCGATAGTTCATAAAGTGTTGACACGACGAGACACGGCGCAGCGCCGTGCGCAGCACAGTGCACAATGATAATGCACTTGCAAAGCGGGAGCGCAGCGGCCACTTGTTGTTTACGTTATCGATGCCGCCTGGAATGTTTCGCAATAGCCGTTAGCCGATTTTATTTTGCTTAGTAGAAAGTTTTATATTTAAATAGTTTGCATTCAAATTAACAATTAGGCGAAGGGTTATGAATGATTTAGCAACTTATAGGGCCATAAAGATAGTTTGATTTTAAAGTGCAATTAATAAGTGCAATTAAGTAGGTAACTTATAATAATGGAGATAGCAAAACGAATGTTTATTTAATGTTACGAGGACGCCGCGCTGCAATTAAGTATATTAACAATGTTTTTACGTATCTTAAGCGCTTAGCTATAGATTTAGAAGGTAGGTAAGCATTTCACTCGTGCCATTGAACAGCAGTGCTTGTATTTAAGAAAACACTTTTCAATATTAAGACGAAAGTAAAAATTACGAAATGAAGATAGCCAAACACGTAAATTTATACGTAATTTGGTGTACGTATAAAAGCAGTTAGGAAAGTATTAGGTGTACCAATGTGCAAAAAACAGTAGTTCACACTCTCGCAGCCAAACTCACTCTTCACACAAACTAAAGAGTGTGTTTTTAGGAACAAAAGGATTAAGGACAGAGCTACTCCCCTGGATATTGAGATCTCGCCGTGATGTCAAGCCACTGCACTGATTCACTTCACAGTAGGTAATCTCGTAACTTGTCAGAGATGTCGTCGATGTTCCGTAGCGAAGAGTTTCCTCGATTATTTTCGTGGATTGTCCGTCACGGTCGCCACTTTTGTTCGGGATGGAACAAAAAGATGCAAGTTCTTCTAGACAGTATTTATTATTTAAATTAAATTGGTAGCTCGGATAGGTGCGCGCGCGCGATTCGTATCACGATCCATTAGGTTCTCCCAGTCTGTCGCCCCGCGCCGCTCGTCCCAGCTCGCCTTCCCCTCTGTCGCCTAGTGCCGTCGTGAACATCTATTATTGTTTCTGAAAGTATGGGATGTGTTTGCTTAGCTTTCGATGATTTTAAATTATCGTTACTTTGGGCTTCATTTTGAAGAGTGTGCATCGAAACTGCATGGCTTTATTACAGCTGTTTTCTTTTTACAAGTTGAGCTGAAATAGGCGGGGTTTTACAAATATGTTGTCAGCTTCTCTAAAATTCACACAATGCATTTTTGCTTGTCTGTTGTTATCCGGACAGTTGAGGAGTGGAATGCAATGTCCGCGTCTGTGTTCCGGTGTTCTCTGAACGCAATCTGGCCGCAATAAATCAAAGGTTTGGACATTTGTGAGCTGAGCGTCCTCCATCTCAGGCCAAATCTTTGCTTACTACAAGTATCATGTGTGATTATGTTAAAATGCAGGCCTAATACGCTTAGTAAAATAAAAGGAATCTTTTATTGATGTGTCCTGCAGTATTCACTTGGATATTGAGCCAAATAATAAAAAGTCGTGGTCTAGGTTTTAAGGTTAAACTCTTTTTGGAGTTCAAAATGCGGCCGAATTTTGCTTGGTAGTGTTGATGGCTGAGTTTGCGTGACACAATGTTGATTTTTGTAGGAAGGTAGGTCTTTCAAGAAGACAGACGCGTGTCGCAAATACTAGATACGTAGATATGTTGAACGCGTGGTTGCAGATTAGCAGGATAATTGGTTTTAGTTCACTGATCCAATATACGAGTCTCTAGTGGGTAAACGCTATCACCATTCCGAGGGCGCAAATTAAATAAACGACCCAAATTCTTTACGAGAACTCGAGTATTTTTCTGTAATAGGTTAAGCATGGCGATATATAGTATTTAGATTACGAAGAAATGTTACTTTTGCTCTTTATCTTCATCAGAACAAAAGCCCATTTGTCATAAAATAATAATGTCTCTTCAGAAATAGATTGATCTATTTATTGAATAAAATGTAGTGTAACATTCCCCATAATTGTTTCGGTTAGTGGAAACACAGTAAAATACCTACGCACAATCGTACATATTAGCGTCTACCTATTACAGTTCAAAAGATATCCTGTGACGGTTAGACAGCTAATGGTTAGAAAGAGGGTCTCCTGGGGCACGCTTTTGTGTACGGAACCCAAAAGATAACCAGTGTCACTAAACTAAGAATGAAAAACGAACATTACACGAAGTAGATAGTGACTGCGACTTGAAAACTTGCACTAGAGGCTCAGTATGAGTTGCAATAGCGAACGCCACGTTGGAGCAGGCTGACCGCGGCTTCCCTTCAAAGACTGCGCCAAAAGAGACGCCCGCTTTCATCATCCAGCATGACAAACGGGAGGAATTCGCGGGAAAGAGGAATGAGTAGCGGATGCGTCTAGCAGTCGGATGACCAAGCTTGGTTCTTTGCTTGAGCGTGCCATTCCTTCGAAGGCGAAGTCGGGTTTTCTCATGCCCGTTGTGCGATCACAGATGCCGCTCTCATATAGGCTAGTTCAGCTACCGAAGAAAGTGCCACTGATACATAAATACATAAATCACGTCTTTATACTTTACGGGGTAAGCCGAGCCAAAGGTAACAAGACCTAAAGGCCACGCTTAGCATGATTGTGGGCGTAAATTAGTGATGAGTTGCTAGCCCTATTGCTTATAACATGATTTCTACAAGTTTCACCCATTCCGTCGATGGGCTTTTACCATCTGTGCGAGAAAAGAAGCAACTGGTACATTGTATGTTTTTTCTGTGATCCTAGACCAGCATGGAAGGAAATAATCCCTATGTCGTTGGTCACAGATGAAAATAGTTTGGTGCGTTGCTACGTCTAACACCTTCCAAGCAAATGAAAATGGAAATGAAAATGAAAATGAAAATTTATTTTTGTAAATTGGCCGCCAAGAGCTCTTTTACATGTCTTTTTGAAACTACCAACGCATTCGGAAAGACCATCATTGCCAAGAAGAATGCGCCGCAAGAAACTTGGCAGAAAGTCATTTTTTCAAAATAAAATACAGTAACAATACTTAAATTCTACTTAAATGAAATACATTTATAAAAGGGATGTATAAGGTCCCCGAGCCTTAAATTATATTAATCTATAGTAGAGATGTATAAAGTCTCTACTAGTCAAAACAAAAAAAAAAAAAAAAACTAGGCTACAAAATATTTCTGTTATCTAAGCCAGATTTATGCCACCGTCAGCACGCCTAAGATTCTTGTCAGCCCCGTTTCGTTCTAACAACAAACTAGCGCTAGCGCCAAAGCCGAGGTATCAAAACTGATGCGTTTTAGACAGTCGAGTCACGTATACAGGCTACATGCGCCGTTATGTAGAATAGGCTAACAAGGTAACTCTTTATTCACATCTTCAATAATAAAAGACGCTTGTTGAGTCGTGCGACTTCACGGAATCAAGAGGCATTACCATGACGTCTTAATGCAATTCAATTCCGATTCTGTTTAGGTTCGCTCGCTGCCAGATCCATAGTAAAAATGTCAGCTAAAACCTGAACTGAGTCGGAATTGAATCGCATTAAGATGTCATAGTAAGGCCCCAGATGTTTTATTGGACTTAAAGGACGCCAATGTCCTGTAACTACGTCATGTTGGCCGGAGATATCAAATTAGTTTCAAGACTGGATAGCCTAGTTTTCGGGTAAGAATTTCGCTGTGTGCAGTTTGTACTCGAATTAGGGAAGTCAATGTTTAGTAGGTATGTGTAGGTATAGCACAAGCTTGGATTACACACTGCTTGGATTGCTGGCACTGGCAGCATTTGCTGACGCCGAACCATTTACCACTAATCCTTTTATTTTTGTTTTTGTGTTTTGATGTTTTTTTTTATGGTTGTTAGTGGTAATAAATATTTTTTCTTTCTTTTTATTAGTAAAGTTTTAGGCTAAGAAAATAAATGGTCATTTTTTTTTCTTTTTAAATGGTCTCCAAGAGATTTAGAGACGACGATTGCGAGAGTACCGAATTAGACTTATCTATTTAATTTCTGACTGTGACCGCTGGTAGCAATGAGTGGCAGTGGAACCAGAATCGTAGAAGAGAACCTTCATCACACTCAACTAATAAACTTAAATAGAAGCACGCAGAGTGGTTTATAAAATAAATATTTATAAAAATAATGGCTTAAAAGAATCGACTCAATCACACAAAGTATGAGATTAACATACGCGATATTCGCTGCGCTCACAATAAAAAATAAGATCTGTTATATCCGTTTGGCAAATGTTTTCTTTGAACCTTTACATCGAATAAAACAACTAAAACCGTGCAAAATGCTAAGCCATATTAATTAAATGAGCTTAAAACGACCCACTTTCCCCTATGTAAACATTAATTCTCATCAGAATCACAATCTATGTTCAAACCACCAAATTTGCTAAGATTTCTTACCTGGAAATTTAAATAACCGCCGGCGAGGTAATACCAGAACCTACTTAATACCTTAATTATACCATAATCTTAGTTCATTTATGTAAGCAAAGATTTATGAGGGAGCCACGACCTCTGTTTTGCCAAAACAGGCAAATGTCAAGGACGGTATATTTACAAATAATTTCCAGTTTTCCCTTCGAGTTATCATTTAAATTTGGCGGTGTGCCAACTCCGATGTATCTATCTCACTCCCCGTCAATGATTCACGCCTCATAAACTTTTTGCTATTACGTGGCTGGAGGAAACTCGTGTATGACCTGTTCATTATTTAGATATTCCGTGTTATCTCCCTACTTCCCCCGTTTTGTTATTACCAAAGGAAATGCAGAAAGATCTCCGCTTAATGGGTGAGCTCAGGGAACGTTCAGTTTCTTTGGGCGTTCGTTGTATCTGACGCCAAACAAAGTTAACATATCTATTATTTTTATTGAGAAGCTAGTCTTCTCGGATCCAATTTTTGAAAGCAAATCACTCGAAAGAGATGTACTTAGATCTGTAGGACATATAAAACGCTTATTGAACATTACACGTGTCCAGGTTTCCTCACGATGTTTTCTTACACCGGAAAGCTCATGATAAATTACAAATATAATTTCGCACAGAAGTGCGAGCTAGGGATTCGAACCCACGACCGAAAAGACGATTTGTGGAAGAATAACAATAGAACTGTAACAAAGCTTCAAAACAAAAACTTCCCTAATTTAAAATCCAGCCCATCTTTGTTTGGCTTTTTAATTCCTTTCAATAAAATAACCTTAATTTTGGAGCGCAAAAAACACAAAATGACTCTCTGGTTTACTTTGTCCGTTTTATGGTTTTCTTTGTAATTAGTAAAATGGCTGTCCCCGCCACGGAGTCATTGAAAGCCAGTTTTAAGTAATTATTTTATTTGTTCAGGAAGTGAATGAAAAGCTTGAAAACAATGCAACAACGAATTTTATAAGTAACAGGTGGTTCTGTCTCGAATGAGTTTCGTTTTTATCGTTTTTGTTTTCATTTTAGAGGTTTTTACATGTTGGTACACACAGCAAAGCGAATCGGTGAGCACCCTAGTTATCCACGTGTGTCATTCTATACACACATCCGCACTTATCCGCTGCCTTATTACGCACACAACAAAATGCCCTATCTGTGCTAATTGTGTTTTCTGACTACCTTCACGCATAGTTATTCAAACCTGCTGGTATTTTGTTCAATGGAAGCATAATTTTGCCACCAGTATTATAAGCGTGGTGGCTCAGGTGTATTGACCTAGAGTTATGAAACCTAAAGAACCGGGTTCGAATCCTGCACACGTGTATCTTTTTTGTTTTCAATTTTAAATTACTAATATCAAAATAAACTCATGTTTACCTAAAACAAGAAAAAAAGGACGTAAAAGAATAAAACAATAAAATGCAATTATTGGTTCAAATTGTTTATTGCAACATTTAATTTTTATTGTATTAGCCTCTATTTGTGTTATTATTATTATTACCAAAAGTAATTAAATTAGCTAAATAAAACTGCACACTTTTCCTTATAGAATAATATTCATAAAATAACACACACTTTAGAGGCCAGTATGATTTTATGTTTACTAAAAAGTCTTATGTCATGTCAATAATTATCTTGCAAATTGAATACACAACCATAATAGGGCTATTTTTAAGATGACACATAATTAATATCTTAAATTCTGGTTTATTAGGTTTAAGTCTGATAAAGATGAACGAAACGTTTTATTTGCGGACGTGTAGTTAAGTCAGTGGTGAAATGAATAGACATGTTAAATGACAGCCATTAACAATAACATCATTTCACACTGGGTTATAATCTCCACTTTGAAGCGACTAAGCTACCTATCTCGATTTGGTTTGGATTTGGACACCAGGGCCCATCGATGACATCCAACCCCATAGCCTAAAGTAACACTGCCACTCGTTCTGCACTGTAAAACATTACTGTGTTTATATATTTAATTAAGTTAATATATTTCGTCTTCATCACTAAAAATCACTACATTTGACTTTGATTGATGTAATAATCAAAGTCAAGATATTCACGAGCAAAGGTTTCTTCTATGCTGGTCCGTTAAAGCATGTTTTTTGCTGGTCTACGGCAATGCAATCCTGCAGCATGCAGATGGTTTCGCACAGGTTGCAACGTAGCATTGTGTCTTGTTGCTGTGAAATGGGTCACTAGCGGTTGCGGCAACTACATAATGTCCAAATCAAATGGCAGAAGATGAGGCTTCAGGTTTAGGCCCAGAACGAATATTTTTATCGTGTCCGAAGTCTGCGTAAGGGTGAATCCATAATGGCACAGTCTTCCGCTGCAAAATAAATGAAGTTTAAATAAAAACATTTTTCGTCAAAGAAAGTTGTTTAAAACATTACCGATAAAATAATAAGTCATTGTTTTTAACACCGTTTGTCTACTTACCCATATCAAAAAACGCCTAGCGATTCCTTATATAAATAGTTATATTGTTTTGCTCTTTTCAACAAAGATAAATGAAAATCCATGTTTTGCAAATCACAAGGTATTCGAAAGGCAAAATTAAACAGTTCGTAAGTATAACACACGGTTTATCCCGCAGCTAATAATGGCTGCCAGCGGTGACAGTTGTTTGTTCACAAAATTATATTATTAGAAATTTGAGGGTAGAAAACACTTTATATTGTTTAAGACGATAACGACCAAAATAGCCATCAGCTAGCAATTTTTAAACTCCAGTAAAAAGAGTCATACCTATTAATAATTATTTTAAAAGAAAACACAATGCGTTTGCGTTTTTAACATATTATATAAGAGTAAAATTAAACATACAACAGACTGCAACCACCATAAAATTAAATAGTTACGGAAAAAAATAAATTATAATTTCAACCTTATTTCAAAGCTCATAAAACAGCTATTTACACAAATTGCAATACAGTAGTCGCAGATTGAACATAATTCATAAATTCACCATGTAACTTGCATACCTCGGTGGCTTAGCGGTCAAAGACAGGTCGAAGATTTGACTTCTGCTTTAGTGAACCGGGTTCGTATCCGAAGAAAACGGAATATGAAATAGTAATAATAAAATGACATTTTTGGATGTTATTTCAATGGCCATGCTGGTTGTGAGGAATATTGCTTTGGAATTGGAATCTCAGACTTGTTGAGAAATAATAATATAACATCGTCGCATCAGTGAGATGGTAACTACTCTTCGCTAGTAATAATAGTTCAATGTGTGGGATTGCATAAATTTGAAGATTCAAGGTCGAAGGAAGCTTCGATTCGGTTCTCTCGCTTACACTGGGGATGACAATATCCAATGTAAGATTAGGTAAAATATTTTTAGGACAGTCTAAATAAAAAAAATACTTTTACATTATTTTTGTAGAAGTAACTGAAACCGGAGATATTGCATTTTCAGCCTTTGAGTGTGACACGATACCGGGGGGATTATTTTCATTTAATTTGTAATTATTTTTTACTTAATTTATTATAAACTAACTTAAATAGTTGTAACTTTCTTCATTGTTATTTTATAGTAAGTTGTTTTTTATTCAATAAACAGGTAATTTACAGCGACATTGCTCATTAATCTTGTTGCTAAAAAATCTGTACTTAGGGGGTAGATTTTATGATCGAACTTACTCACACATTCACATGTCATAGATTCTACTTAACGTTCATGTCGATACTCAACACGCATAGACGTGTGCGTGGCTGTGCTAACCGCATTATTTTGCTGTGTGTACGTAAGAGTAACAAATATTACTTTTTCACAGTATTTTATAAAAAACACAAAATTATCAATATTTGTACAGCTGATCAAGAGCTTGACCGTTTTTATCCGACTGTGCGATGCTAAGAAAGGTTAGGTATGGTGTTTAACACAACCCATATTATGTGCATGAATATGTGTGTGTTCCTTCAAAATAAAAAATCGAAAGGTTTATTTAAATAGGCCGTCAAGGGCTTTTTTACCTTTTTTTGGACACTACCAGTGATTTCGGAAAGACCATCATTGCCAAGAAGAATGCGTCACAAAAAGCTTGGCAGAAAATCATGTGCAGTGCAGAAAGTCCCTTGTGGCATCCTAAAACTTTTACATGAATAGATTTGTTTTCTTAATCTTGTAAGTGTTACTAAAGCAAAAACAGTAATCAAAATCCATTGAGGTGGCAATCAAAAGCCTTAATTTACAGTTAAAAAGAAAAAATAATAGAAAGTCAGTTAACTACGTCGAATTGGTTACCTTTAAAAAACGAGTCCTGAAATTCTTGGAATTTACTTTGAATTCAATTTTAATTGATTAAACAAAATTACAGTTTGTCCTCAAATCAAAATTTAAAATCACACAAAAATAATTGCCCTTGCCAGCTGTGATTTTACTTTATTTATTCTAATTTAAGTCAAACGGAATTGTATTTCAAGAATTTCAGGGCTAGTTTTTTTTTTGGCGCAATCACTATTGTTATAAGTATATGTACAAAGATATTAAAGAGAAAACTTTGTGTTTGTGTAAAGGAAAGCCTGTATTACAAACCATCGCATAATTTCTTGATTTGTCCTGAGATAGCCACGTACACTACAATTTTGAAGCCTGAATGATATTCAAGTTATTATGCCCAGGAAAAATATTATTACATTTAGGGTAAAGACAATTTTCTGGTAACAGCAATGTAAGCCCGGTATAAAACTACACTAGTGCACATAGACTAGACACACGGAAGCACGCGAGGCAGAACAACCAAATTACTCCAATCAAACCAGTCGAGTTACCCATAAGACGCAAAGCGTAGCTTAAGCCTCACTTTGCTGTTCGCGGAACTTCGTATTTATTTATGCTTTATTTTTAACCGATCTGCGGGTACAAGCAACTTTTAATTGCGCGCCAAACATAAAAAGCGGCGAAAATTAAACACGGCGACGTTTAAAACTATTTATTTATGGTACAGTCGTGCTTTAATTATTTAATACAGAAAATTTCAGACGTGCTCGGGCCTCGGGCCAAAATACAAATTGCATTTATTGCATTCGGACAACAGTTTTTTTTTGTACTTTATTCGTTTAAACCTACGTGTTGAAGCTCAATTGATTGTTTTGTAAACGCCGTATTCGAAAAAGGATAAAATAATGTTCTAGAATGCGTTTAATCAGTATCAAAATAAGCTTAGTGTGGTTAATAATTGTGCGTGGCATTTAATTAACAACGGTTCAAAAACATTTCTAAACAATAAAGGAGTATACCACATAACCGTCGGATCAAACGTCAACAGAAAGGGGATACATTTTCAACTAAGTTATAATTAGACTCTCTATTTCTATTTGAAATAAATTATGTTAGTAGCGATTCTCGTACCAATTATTTGTGTACTCTAGTCAGATTTTTTACTTTGCATATTCATGTACAGAGGTAACAAATTTGACATCAAAAATTACAGTTTTTCGAAACTCCTCGAAAATTCCAATTGCTACAAACATTCAAGGGGCATAATCAACACAAACAAATATTTTGTCGTGTAATTTTTCGGGTGGTAACACCTCGTGCAAGATCCGTGCGGATCGCTACTGTTCGCGCTGCTGTGTTCCGGCGTGGAGAGCAAGGCAGCCAGTGAAATTGATGGAACATGAGGTATTTTATCTTAGCTCTCTAGGCTGACAACGTATCTGCAATCCTCTAGTAGCAGTTGTCCATTGAATGGTGGTGCTCATTTACCACCAGGTGACCCGCTAAATTGCATTTTTTACCGTATAAATAAATTACTATCTTACGAATAATTCTCTGGCTTTGTCGTTTCTTTATGTTATCGCTATCAAATCCTTGTTGCGAGTTTACTCCATTCCTTTTTTTCAGCATCTGAATTCCTACCATTTACGGGAACAGTGCCAAGATTTTGTTTTCGCTTCAGCTAATGGTGTATAAATTACTTTGTCACCCTCGCTCGCCACTAGTTTGCCTGCACCTTCCTCTGTTATAGGGTTACCAGATGAAAAAAATAAAAAATCCCAACTAAAAGTTTTTCTATACATATACGTAAAAAGTTAACTCATCTCTTCAGCTTAACATACGTCCCATTGTTGGACGCAGGGGTCTTTTCATAAAGAGAAGATTTTTTTTTAACTATAGTCCAAGCGCTCTCATTGTGAGAGGAGGCCAGTACCAGCAGACGTTTATAGAATGGTGATAATGATGAAGAAGTAAACTATTTCATTATTAAATATAAACTGTGGGCTTTCTAGTTAATTGTATCTACTAGCCCCACCCCAAACTAAATGTGCACTGCCAACGGATACACAAGAATATGCCCGCATGGGAATGCCACTGCTGGGAAAAAGACTCCCCGCTCGAGAGATTTATCCGGCCATTAAGATAGTTCTACGTCCAGATCATCTCCGAATCAACCTTTTTTTTTATGGTGTGGGAAATGCGCCTTATGCATCCGGCCCGGTACGGGGTTACCAGGGGTATTTGCGGCTCTCCCGAGGCGTCAGACATACCCAATAAAAACCACACGAATTCCCAAATTTGGCACTATTGTAGGGCACTACATCTCCGAATCGGCCTGCCTCGCCCGTCGGTAACCGTCAGAATACATAATTCAATTCAATCCAACATAATCTATTCTGACTGCTGAAAATGTTCGTGTTCATTACAAGTGCGTTGTGGGATTCGAACCTCGGAATCTTAACAATCATAGTCAGGGTATCCGCTAAGTTGACTCAGTTGTACGATTGTCGGAATATATTGACACACACACACACACACACACACAAATCACGTCTTTATCCCTCCTATCCTATTATCTTAGTATTTGCTTCCACGCTGGTCTAGGAGTAAAGAAAAGCATAGAATGTACCAGTTGCTTCTCTTCCGCGCAGATGGTAAAAGCCCATCGGGGGAATGGGCATAGGAATCATGACTTTTGTAGGCGATGCGGCTAGCCCATCACTATTTTGATTCCCCTTTCCACCTATACGCCCAGAATCACGCTAAACGTGGCCTTTAGGTCTTGTTACCTTAGTTTCTGTCTACCCCGTAAGGGAATAAATTGATAATTTCAAATAAAATGATTTCGGCGCTGGTAGCTCCGTAACATACTCGGAAAGATACGTTTGTCAAGGAAAACATGACAGTTCTAATATCCGGAAGGATTCTTGACAGGAGCCTCAAAATCCAACAGAATAAATCTTAAATGTTCACTTTCACCGATAAATGTTTCGTCGAATGCATCGTTTGACAAACACTTTATCCTGGCAACCCTCATTTTGTGCTAACGTATTAACTTTTTGGAAAGTTATAAAACAAAGCTAACCTCTAACCCAATGCGAGCCACGCGAAAAGCAAAAAGGTTCTTAGATTTTTTAAGTTTTGGCTAGCAGGCCTCCTCTCAAGATGAAAGGGCTTGAGCTATAGCTCTGTGCATTCTGAGAGTGCACGCAGTGGCACGAATATAGGCTGGCTTATTATTGTTTTGGTTTAGCAGATAATTACTTCTTCTCTCTTCTTCTGCAGCCTATACATTCGTCCTACTACTGGGCACAGGCCTCAGGCTTGTGCTATAGTTCCCACGCGAGCTGAGTGCGGATTGGGAACTTCACACACACCATTGAACTGCTTCGCAAAAGTATGCAGGTTTCCTCACGATGTTTTTCTTCACCGAAAAGCTCGACCCCACGACCCTCTGCTTGAAAAGCCGCTGGTCAAACCACTAGGATACCACGGCTAATAATAATTACTTCTTAGGGTTGTTAATTAATTGTTGGTTTAAAGATCTGAAGACTTCTTCCATGCTCGTCTGGGAGTAAAGAAAAAACATAGAATTTACCAGTTGCTTCTCTTCCCGCGCAGATGGTAAAAGCCCATCGAAGGAATGGGCGAAAGTTTTAGGAATCATGTTATAGACGATGCGGCTAGCAACCCATCATTATTTTGATTCCCCTTTCCACCTATACGCCCTTAATCATGCTAAACGTGGCCTTAAGGTTTTGTTACCCTAGGCTCTGTCTACCCCGTAAGGGATAAATACGTGATATTGTATGTATGTATGGTTTAAAGAGGTCGGTCAAATCGGATACCTGGTAACCCTAGTTGCAGCCCATATCCGAAACAGGACTCGGTAAATTTCAATGAGAACACGACACTAAATTAGAATTGATGTTAGGATAAAATGTTTACTCGTTTACGAATAAATTGTGTAGGTGTTGCGTTACGGATAAAATCCGAAACATCGTTTTCGCGACCTAATTTTGAAACGAAGGAATGCGAAGTACCTATCTATATATTTTCCTGATGCCAAGATCGAAAACAAGAGAAATTGCTATATTGATTTTTTCGCGTACCTATGTCATGTGCTGTGTGTCGGCGATGGCGGGACGAGTTGGACACCTTAGTGAAAATGAAAATGAAAATGAAAATTTTATTTTGCGAATTGGCCGCCAAGGGCTCTTTAACATGTCTTTTTGAAACTACCAGCGCATTCGGAAAGACCATCATTAAATTTCTAAATGTCAGTGAAAATTAGAACACATAGAAAAATCCGAAAAGTAAAGCTATGGCCGGGAATCGAACCCGGATCCTCGTCATTCCGCGACGCGTGCTATACCCCTACACCACCCATAGCAGGTGGGTAGTCTCCGAATTTTTCTACCTGTTACTAACTGTCACGTGACCTTTTGTTACTATGCGAATTTTTGTCGCTAAGCGTCATCTGTTTGAATGATGCGTCTGTACGACACAATTACAAACTCCCATGGAACATCTACTACTGCTCACCAAGGACGAGAGAAGGCGCTGTTTTTCAAATGATAGGTACTATCAAATGAATCAAGAAATTTTATTTCTTGATTTTTATGTTTTACTTTTTCGGTTTTACCGTTAGAAATTAAATTTCTAAATGTCAGTGAAAATTAGAACACATAGAAAAATCCGAAAAGTAAAGCTATGGCCGGGAATCGAACCCGGACCACCAATCAAGAAGACCATCATTGCCAAGAAGAATGCGCCGCAAGAAACTTGGCAGAAAGTCATTAAGGGACTGGACACGTACTGCAGCAGACCGAGAGCAGTGGAAGCGTTGGGGGAGGCCTTTGCTCAACAGTGGGACACAGTAGGCACTTTTTTTATGTCATGTTAGGTCTCACATCGTCTACATCAATATTCTCCATTCCAATTCTAGTGAAGTCTATGCAAACACATAAAGTACATCAAAATTCCCACATAATCACTCACTGTACGCAATTAGAATGTTGAAGGATCTCATGACGATATCTCATGACGATTCGTAACAATCATACCATTACCTACTGTTTCAGTGCCGTAAATAGGGCGGTGCTACCGGTGCCCAGGCACAGGGCGTAGACTCTGGGGGGCGCAAGAATTAAATGGCCAGACCAGGCTGGCCAGACAATATTAGATAATTGGTCAACCAACACCAATTCCTTGTGCTTTATTTTATCACCTTGAATGAAGTAAAGTAGGCCTATACATAACATTGCTCTAGGGTACCTATAATATCTAAAAAACCAAGGGAGCAGTTATAGAAGCTCGCACAGGGCGCAGAAAAGGCTGTTTACGGCACTGCTATGTTTATTTTTAATATGAACTTAGGAGAATTGAAATGGACTATAAAAATAGTATTTGTAAAATGACATGTCGGTGGTTTCAAAACGGCAACTTCCTCAAGAGCGCATTAGAGTTTATTTTATTAGAAGAAAACTTTAAATGCGTTTTTGAGCAAGTTGTTGTGGAACTCTACTTCATTTTTATTAGGTACAGCTTATTACTGCTTAAAGACTTCAAGCTACAGCACGTATGTTGCTATCGTTTAAAAGCAATGGTTGCACGGTAAATATTGAAAGAGTCGAGACTTTCTGTCTGACCCTTTACGATTATAGATACATTGAGCGACAAATAAGAAAATGGCAATGTCGATTGTGCCCGCGCGTCATTTGTTCTCATCCGCCTAAAAAGGTCAGAATTTACGGCGATGTCACATTTCGTAAACAACCTTCACCAGTTTGGTATGGTGAAAAATAGTGGTTCAAAATGAAAATTACCACTATTTATTATATTTTATTTTTATTTATGCCGTGTGTTTACAGATCAGTCAGTCATGGTTGCCATTATACATACATACTATCGCAGTTGATGCCGATCAGTAAGCATTTCACATAGGTAGGGCAAAAGTGTTTGTTCATACCTACTGTTAACTAAAGGATATAACAGTAAATAATATTATGAATAATGGCGATGGGATATAAACACTGATACGTGTTATTGGATTCCCGCGACGAACAGACGTTAAACGTAAAAGGGTGGACTGTTTAAAACAAAACCCCGAAAAAGTCATAAAGCGTACGCAGAAATTATAAACATTATTAAGGATGGTGTAGTAAACATTCAAATTATGCTTCGGTCCCAGGGTTTATTGCCAAATCTTGCCTCAAAGGTCGCACTGAATTATGCCTTTCATGAATATTTTCTCTATTGGCTCGCAGCGCACGTACCTTCATAAATGGTTTGCCAAGAATTTAAAAATAGAAGAGTAGGTGCGATATGTGGATCTACAGGAATTCCCATTGGATTTTTTGCATACACAGACACACACATATATAGTACATACTGTATCTTACATTAAAGAAAATTTAAGATTTATTTTTGCTGATTATTTGTCTTTTTGTTGTCTATTCTTACATTGTCACCCAATCTACATTATGTAGGTACAACAAATATTTGTACACTTAGTTACACCACAAAGTTGTAAAATTGCATAACAATACAATATACCACAAATACATATTAAGGCAGACCATAGGTGGCATGCGGCATGTGGTTTTTTTATGTTAGAGAGGCCAGACAAACGAACAAGTGGGTCACCTGATGTTAAATGATCACCACTGTCCATAGACACCCGCAGCGCTTTACGCGATGCCAGTGCGTTGTCGGTGGTAAACGGAATGTACAATTTTGACCTCTTTCTTTCCTACATTTGTGACTATAGTTTACTCCGATTGTAGCCCAGTGATTGCATAGTCGACCAGGGAATTATTTCTCTAATCTAAGGTTCTGTTTAAACATCTATTTGAGCATTTATTTGATTAACCATAGTCATCAGACGTCAAATTTTAGTTAATGTACATAATGAACATAAAATATTTACTCCGCTACTTGAATGAATGTGATTGGAGTATTATGAAGTCGTGTCTAATTATATTACAAAAATATATTTACCGTAATGTAAGTACAGGTTGATTATAAAAGCAGAGATAAGCACGCTTAACTTGCGCAACATTTTCAAGTATGGACATTATTAGTTTCAGGTCTGGTCCATATTGCGGTACGAAGGTGACCCACCCGGGGCGGTCAAGCGCGTCCCTCCATTTAATGATTTTTATTACTATTCCCTTCCTGTAAGAAAGGACCGGGAAAATTTACCTGCCCATGGAAATCCCGGTCACGTAGAATCACGTTATTGAACGTTTATTGGGTAACACATTAAAAGTTACGACGCTTGGGTGCGTAAATTTTAATTTTTCGTGTTGATGTAGGTAGAATTACGCTTCGGAAAGGGTTGAGTTATGATTTATTTTTGGTACAGCTGATCGTCGGATAAGTACTTATTTTGTTTTTTGACTGTCGAGCCCATGCACAATAATACTTTTTATCATTTTAAAATTTTCAATTACTTATCTAAACAGAAATTTATTACTTGTTAACAGTCAAAGATTTTTCAAAAGACTGCATTTCTCTCGAAATATAAATGCAAAAACATTGTCACGGATGTTTTTAAAGCTAATTAAAAAGAAAGAATACTAATTTTCGCCGCTTACCAAACCCGTCACCACAAAATTAGGTACGAAAACCACACGCATTACGCGTAGCGCCGCAAAAAAAAACATGAATTTTCCCACTTCATTACGCTCACTTCCTACATCTACATATTTAAATTATCCCTGTCGTTTTATTCAAAACAATGTGGCGAGGGTTGGACTTAATGAAACATAAACAAAAAAATTGGCCGAAGTAAAAATCGTTTGTCATAATAACGTCAAAGAGTTTTTTGGTGCTTATATTGCGGAGCTTCGTTAAACAATTTCTTATCTCTTAGATTTGAGATGTATTGATGTCCGTATCTAAACTAAAAACAAGAGCAAATTTTCGTTTTATTTCACATTTATTCAATGTTTTTTGTCAGTCATCCTCTTTTATTTTTTTACTCTTGTCTTTTTACCAGCGACCGTTTCACTTTTGCGAAGACACACACAACGCTGAGCATCTATTTTTAATGTCTGTGTTTTTTTTTCTTGTTTTTTTTTGCTATAAAATTGTGTATATTCTCTTATAAATATTTGTGTGTCTTGCAAAAAGTAATAAATGTCTTCTTTCTTTCTTTCTTTCTTTTTTTCTTTTTTAGACAACCGATGATTACTGACACTTGAAGTATTCAACTTCAACCCTCCGGGTTAGGAACTCATCTGCAACCCATTGGTGTTGTGGGTGTCCGTGGGTGGTGGTGCTTACTTACCATCAGGTGAACCACTTGCTTGTTGCTACCCTTTATAAAAAAAACACCTAGCGTTTAGTCTGTTACCGGTACGCGCCGAGAATGGCGCTGCACATTAGTCCGATCAAACCACGGTACATCTATGACCCACGTACAGTTTGTAAGCTCACTTACTCTTATGGGTTTGATACTTGAATCGGCCGAATGAGGGAGACAGTAAGACAAACCCGAATGCCATTCTAAGAGCTCAAGGTTTTTCAATATCAATATTTTATTGAAAAAAGTTTTTGAAAAATATTATTTCACTGTGCCGTATACCAAATTTCAAGTCGATGGGAGTAAGAGTTAAGTTTCACTTGTAAGACTTGTTAAGAGAGATACGTGACCCCGGGATAGGCCAAACTTCTGGACCTAAATGCTCTCTAATAATGTAGACAATGAATAAAACTGATTTTTGCAAATTTATACCATTCGATTTAGAGATGACTATTGTGACCACTCTCATACATCCATTGCTTAAAAAAATGGTCTTACTAACACAGTACACTACTGAATAGTACTTACCTGGCCTACACTGTAGAGTCAGGCATGGATCGTCTTCATAATGATGCGTTGGCAGTCCTCCCATTAGGTAGACCAACGATGATTTCCCAAACCTGCATTGCACAGGTGCCGCGAAGAGGGAACCCCATCCCGGGGTGGTCGTGGGGCGTCGCGGTGACACCGCCGAGTGCTCCCGTAACGCCTCACAAACGACTGAATAGGGAATCCGTGTGGTTTTTAGTGGGTATGCCTGCCGTCGCGGGAGAGCCCCACATACCCCCGGTAAACCCGTACCGGGCGGGTGCATAAGGCGCATTTTCCACACCATAAAAAAGGTAGACCAACGATATCGCGAGACTTGCCGGTGCACTGGTGGATGCAGGTGACAAGTGGTCATTCTCACGGCGTTCTAAAGGAGAGTCTTTTTTCAACAGTAGATGTCTTACGGCTGATAATAATGATGACGATGATGTGAATGTTCACGGGAATGGAGTTCCGCAATGAAGAAAAAATGCCAGGCTTAATTACTCCTGTCCCATTTTTAGAAACGCTACATCAAAGTCAAAAAATGTGTTACCCAAATTCATACCATTATCCCGAGGTTAACCACCAGATGTTACAATTATGCTAAAATACCTTTTACACTCACTTTTGGAACAGCAATAATAAATCAAGATGGCGATTCGGACCCTGATTTATGAACGCAGGTCGAGCATTTTTAACGATTAAAATTTTATCCGACTTTATACAAGTTTGGGGAGTTACCATGAATTTGTTTGCAGCAATTATTCTGAAAATATCAAGACATTATGGTATTTCGACGGAGTTGCATATTATACGGGTCAACCCGGATGTCGCATGCAACTGCGTCGAAATATCGCGAGCTCGTTTAAGTACATACGTTTAGGTACCTATATACAATTCATTTCTGTTATGTAACTTCGGCCTATCTCTTCCTCTCTAAAATGATGTGCCCAACAGGGTTTCATATGTTATATTGTGCATATTGCCATCTTCTATTGTACCTGTGGCATGTGAATTGCATTAAATAAATAAATACGTTAAACTTGGTCTATTATATCGCGTTGATGAAATGTCTTATATTATTACATGTGCATCGGGAGCCCTGACTTGGCATGCCTTGCTCAACAATCACTTACACAACTTAGGTGTTACGGGCAGCCTATGCAGAGCGTGCTTGGAGGCAGAAGAAACGGTCACACACATTCTGCTGGAGTGTTTTCGAGTGGCGAGCTACAGGGTACAACACCTCGGGTCACCTAGGATGCTCCAGGAAGTCGTCGGCAACGTAAAGGGTCTGCTAGGGTTCCTTAAGCAGCTGGGCTAGCACGAACAGTGCTGCAGCCCACCCCGCAATAAAGGTGCAGTTTATAGTCGTCGAATTGCGGAAAATCAGCCCGTTGTAACTAACGAACTAAGTGTGCATCTTTTAAATCAAAAGATTTAAAGCGACTATTGTCAAGATCTGGTAACCGCTATGTAGTGTCAGTCTTTAAAGTGCAATAAACAGAAATATCGCTCGCTTCGCCACCCGTCGCGTACAGTCGCGGCAAGGCCGTTATAAAAGCCATTAACTTCTTAAGTCAATCTAATTACTTTCCGAAATCCCCTCTTTCCCTCTTAGAATCCATGGAGAATTTAATCACTCAAATTATACGTCCCCACGTGCAGGGAATAAAAAGAAAAAAACATGTCCATTTATTTTAATGTTTAATCGATGTACCACATAAAAAGTTATCTGTACACAGACCTTATTATTTACAATTAAAATATCAAATAATGCGTTCTAATAGTAGTAATTATCAGTCATTTTGAAAGTATTACACTGTCTCGATCACATTAATTTTGCAATTGTGGCTTGTTGATGATTTACATTACATCTCAAAGGATTTCTGGTAACTGAAGGTCTTGATACTGTCTTCACTTCAAGCACTACTCTCAAATCTTATACACACCACAACAACAAATTTACGAAAGTATAACAGTATGATAGGTATCTATAGTGTAAAGATCATAAACCGAAGAAGTTGTATGTAATATAATGTACATGTATATTACATGCCTACATTTGCCAGATATGAAATGCAAATTGATTTCTAATACAAAACTGATAAAATCGGCACAATCAAATCCAATTGCTAACTCTGGCCTAACTCAGTGCCCAATTTCCAATTTTCTATTGAATTCGTTATATTATTATGTTGGGCTAGATACATTATTATAGGTAAACTGCTTTGCCTCGGTTGAGCCTCCTTCTTAACCGGTTGAGTACATTTCCATGCAAATTGTCAATCTTGGGCTCGAATAGGTAGGGATAAGGTCCTTTCGAGAAGAAAATCTTCCAGAGGTGACCTGTAGGGTATTGTTGTCAATAATTATATTTACGCTGGTTTTCCCGAAAGGTAAAGGTTAAAGGTCATCCTCAGTTAAAATATCCTAGCAATTTTACTTTAGCAAAATACATAAGAATTTTGATTAATTTTGTTTAGCATTAAGTCGGTATGTCCTTCCGCACCGTACGCAGCACACCTTTTAGGTAGTAACTTTATTATAAAATACTCAACTGATTTATTTCAAATCGCAACATAGCTTTAATAAGAATCAGTGTTGGAATAAGATTCACTTGTTAATGCACTACGAAAGTACATTAATAAATTTAATATAATTACAAAATCCATTAATATCTCTGAATATAAAAAGCCAAAATTTAGTTAGTGAAGGCGGAAGTCGCAGGAAAGGAAGAAAGATGAATCCATTTTTAATTTTATCAAAACACTTTTTATGCAGACCTTTTCGCAGACTCAAGATTCCGATGTTTACCTTAGTTTACAAAGAATTCCGCCTTATGAAGGAACAATATTTAAATAGGCACTCAAAAGTTTTAATTGAAAAATTGCAAAGTTGTTTCCCACCGCGAAATAAAATGAAAACGAACGGTGCATAATTAATGTGATCGATCAGTACCGTATTTTATTAATAAACTCAATTAAAAACTACATCTGCAATTTCCAACCAATTAAAATATTTTCACAACAAGTCAACTTTTATAGGTTATTTTTCAACAGAGTTTAATACAACTCCGTGCGATATTCTAATGCAATCTCATATTCCTACGGCAGACAGCACACACAGAGCGCTGCCTCGTTCGCAGGACAATACGAAAGATCTTCTAATAATATCACAGTATCACAGTATTTAAAAGTAGGACATTGTTCAAACTTCGACTAGTTCTATGTACACATCACTACACTGCACTAGAAACAATAAGTCCGAGATACGTCCGCACCCTGGCTATCTTGTTGTCACCCGAAGTAGTACTGGGCGTTGGAGTATCGATATAAACTCCTTGTGTTAGGATCCATTTCGTTTTGCACTTGCACTCGGGGAAGTGTTTTGACCGCCACACCGCGACCTAATGTGCCGTGCGGCATAGTTCGTAGCGGCATTTCTATAGGGAATTCGGCCACCTGTCCGTACATGTTACTGCTGACATGGGGGTACGTATTAGGGACGGGTCGGCCGACGTACCGATTGATTTTCGGACTCAGTGCCACGTCTGTGAATTGCATTTCTGGCTTCAAGCCAGAGTCGACGGTGTCAACGGGGCCCGACAAACTGGTGATGTTGATGTCATTATCCACCTCTGATATACTGTCGTTGAAGCCATTAGGGATCTCAGTGCTTGCAGAGACGTCGGGGCCTTTCGGCCGGTCTCGAGTTTTCTTGCGCATGACACAACGCGCAACGGCAGCGATGATGCAAAAGAGTAAGGCCACTACCACTGCCGCTATGATGTACGCGTAAATTGTGTCGAAGAAATCTGGAACAAAATTAATTTATTGATAACTTGCTCAGACTGAGACTGTGTTTTGAGTAGGTTAACTCGACCATTCAAGACTCAAGACCTTTTAGGCGTTGGTCACGCTGTGGATGCAGAATCATACTACAAGGCTCTGACGGTATATTTTATGACAGTGAAAATTATTTGACAATCTCTCAATCGCATTTCTTATACATTTTTGTGTCAAAATGCGATTGAGTACTTCTAATTCCAATTAACAGACAAAACTTAAAAAAAACTTTTTTGTTTTTCATTAAATCAATAAGTAGTTTTTTTTATTATTATTTATTTGTATTTTTCTTCAATCAGTTTAAACGTACCCAACGCCACTGACATCGTTGCTTTCCTATCATTACCAGATACACAAATAAGCTCGTATACCTACTGACGGCTCGACAACTATTTACGATCATAAAGTGTTTCTCAATCAACCTGCAAAAGACAGGTCGTATTACCAACAAATATACGAACTTGCTCTTAGGGCGATAAACCACTGGGACGCCATGGCAACGCCAGTTACCGTATCAAAGGATATATATTGTCATCGGCAGCTGACACACTTGGCAATGGCTTGGCAACGTCAAATTTGAAACCACGGCGGACGTCATCTTGAATGGCACCTATTGTAACTCGCAACGTTGGTGTGGCGCCTCAGTGTGTAAGGGCCCTTACTTATTTCTATAACGTTGCAATACATACATACCTACTTTAGTTGAAATATTTTATAGCACCTCAAACTTTGTAAATATGGATCAATAGTATGGAATTCAATAGTTATTCATACGTACCTATATAGGGGTGTCAAAAGTCAACATTAAAAAAATGTAAAGCAAATGTAGAAGAAGGGCGGCGCAAGAAGTCTGTTAGGAACAAAATGTATAAGGCGTTCTCACCTTACGAGAGACAGAAGATGTTGATTAAACTTTGGCCGCCATGTAAGCCTGTCCGATGCGTATTCGTTACTCATATTTCTAACCATTCGCGTGCTTTCTGAGTATTCTAGTACTCGTTGTCATGGACATGGTATATTAAAATTTAATGCATTATAATCCCTAAGATGAACATTGACCCAGCGAGATAGACAAAGAATGAGTGTATTTGAGGAGTATAGGCGGAGGATGGAAGGTATACGCTGGACTGAAAAAAAAACAAAAAAGAAGTTTTGGATTTCGCGGCGGGGGCGAAAGAGATATCTACTGACGACGATTGAAAATAGAAGAGGAAATATGGTGGAGCACCTTATACGACATGATGATTACATAAAAACTTTTATAGAAGTGAAAATAGAAGGAAGAAGAGCCAGATGAAAGGGCGAGGCATGCGTTTATGGATCAAGCAAAGAAGAAGGTTAATAAGGTGTCGTGTCAGGTGCTCAAAACAAGTTGCGGTGGTCACCGTAGTACGCCCGCAACGCCCGCAGTTCAAAGCCTGGAGGGAACGTGTGTGTTTTTAGACGGTAGGCCTCTCCCCTCCTTCCATAGGGAAGGCAGCGGCGAGTTGGAGAGCCCGTCATACCTCCGTTCGTGCTGCCCCGAGCGCGGAGATGCATAAGGCGCATTTTCCACACGTTAAAAAGGTGCTCAAAACAAGGGCAGAAAAAGAAGTGAATGGCGACATCTCCACCGCAAAAAGCTAGGCTATCTATGGACTATGATGGTGAATCTCTAAGATACATATTTAAAAAATGTAACCAAAAATCAACTCTGTAGCTGAAAACAATTTGCGCAAACTGTTTACAAATTGAAATCTCTAGACAACAGCGCTGCTCTCGACACAAGTTTGTCTTTTGCTTTTTCCGTTGACCTGATACGGACTCGCCGAATCGGAGCGCTTATTTTGTAGTGAAAATAAATATCCGTTGTTCTTCGGAATTGACTCTTCGAAAAGAGAAATATCTAGTTTGAATACCGAAGTTGGCAAATATCCGAAGTTTAACAAAACTTCTTTTGCTGGTGTTCTTTATTATTGCAGTATCCATGACATAAACATAAATTACTACAAATATGACTACAGAATGCTATTAAATACAATACTACTAACAATATGTAACATCTCTTTAACTTCCATTAATACTACATTTTTAGAAACTGGTTAATCTACTTTTGTGATAACAGTTTCATTTTTAGTGGATGTTTAATGTTGTATGCTATAGTCCTACCGTTTAAATGAGTCCTTGTCCGCGCGGCACAGGGGCGCGGGGTAGGACGACAAAGGGACGAAAGAGGTGCGGGCGGGTAGTGCGCCTGACGCCCGCACCTCTCTCTGTGTCCGCCCCCCCCCCGTGACCCTACACCGCGCGGGCGAGGACTCATTTAAGCGGTCGGTCTACAAATTACAAACACGACCAATCACTGAAGTTCACTTAAACAATTGGAAGCAAATAACAAAATATATTATGAATTTCACGATCTGAAATTAAACAAAACCTCTTTCACTTTCAACATGAAATGCAGCATGCTTGAAATGCAGCATGCATGAAATGCATGGCGCGCAGTGTTCGTGTCGCTGCCGCCGGGGCGAGCGCTCTTGGAAAAAGGACTACGAAATAGTCCGAAACATGTCGAGCATCACTCGACTTTTTATACGTGAGTTATCCGTTTATGTGTAATAATAAAACCTCTTTCACTCTGACAGCTAATAATTGGAATTCCCTGTCTATGTCTGTGGTTTCCGGTCTGGGATGTCGGACGTTACAACCTGGCCGTCTTCAAATCTTGGCCAAATGAGGTAAAAACAATACAGTGACTAGGTACTACTTTGGCTTTACCGCTTCAGAGCGATCGCTTTTAAGGCAACCGTAGTAGCAGAATGGAGTAAAAGCTACTTAGGCAAGCGTGCTTTATCTTATGCCGAATCTTCGCTAATCACTATTTCACCAATTCGACAATTGTCGGTGAGAAGTGACAATTCGATTTGCAATGCGTGGTCAATATGAAGCCAAGCGCCGTAGATTCTCGTCGAGTTTGTTATGTAAACAGAATTGTCAAATGTCACAAATGTCGCTTTGGTGGAATAGGGGCCAGGCGTATCCATTGTAACGCCTTTATAAACAAACCAATTTCATCTAAATTCCCACAATCACTCACTGTATGGAATTAGCATCACATCTACCGGAATGTTGAAGGATCATACTTGATACCTCTCGACATTTTATAAGAATTATAACTATGATTATTTTATTATTTAAACTAGCTTTTGCCCGCGACTTCGTCTGCGTGGAATTAGCATTTAGTTTTCTACGTGACTTTTATGCTATATGGCCCCTCATTATTTTTTAAATAAAGTTTTCTTCAAACGATCATTTTTATACAAACTTTCATCCCTATTTCTTTGCGAGAGAAATTTCCTAAACTTGTTATTATTTAGGTACTATATAGATCCTTAATTTATTTTTTCTTTAATATCTCTCATGCACAGACATGGACCTGTTACTGCTTTATTATATGTATAGATGTTATATATTATGGATTTCAGGGGGACTTATCTGTTTTAAAAAAACACTAAATTGAAATAAAATGGACTATAAGCGGTCAAACTCAAATCTATATTGCAAAAAAGCTATTAAAAACAATTAAATTTTACCAATGCCATCCAAGCTATCAAAGTGTGTTTGAAGAATGTTTGAAGTGCTAAAACAATTCGATTCTATCGAAACCTCTTTAAAATAATTGAAATGGACTCGTATCCCTGTTTGATTTCCGCCGTTCTATTAAATCTCACCTTTCGAGTCAATTAGTGTTTCGCCCTAAATAAACTCTCTGATGTAAATTATTATTTTCTCATCTAGATTTGTTGAGGATCGGTATCATTTGATTTCCATAAATTGTAAACAGATGAAAACAAAATCAAATGAATTCATGATTTTTAGCCCCGAAAATATTGAACAGTTTATAGGTAACTTAACTCCCGTGAGACCTTTAATTATGTTTAATTTTCATGACTAATCTAATTTTGATCGGCTCGAAGAACGTTAGAGTCGTTAGTGTCGTCGTCGTTGGGGAAGATCTTCCTATAATAAGATCGAATCTGGATGGGTCGTTTTTGACTTGTGATCAAGAGTTAAACCGTTTTTATTGTAATTTTAATAAAACAGTTTATCTCTTGATAAAAGAGAGGTTTGGCAGCAGTAGCTGTAACCAAAAGCGTCTGGTAGGCATACAAAGAAATTTAATATTTGAAATCATCGTCGTCAATTCTGAACACTTACCACTATCGGTTATATGGGGTCTAGGCGACGAAGCAGGCTCACTCCTCATGATGCCAGTGCCATTAACAGTAGTAGCTGTGGAGGGTCTTTGTGGAGGGACAGCAGCCACGGCTGGCGCCGGTGGTACCGCTGACTCTCCCCACCAGCGGTCGTTTGATTCATCTGCGACGAAAAAAATGATCGATTAGAAATGATCCTTCCAAGAACGTTGCCACCAGCCGATGATCAAGGGGGGCTAGTAGAAATATACCTTCTATCAGTAGGTTAAACAGTATGGCGGCACTTTAATGTCAACATTGTCAAAAAATAAACGCCGCATTTTTGTTTTCACATCGTACGGACAGATTGCGTAATTCCGGCTCTTCAACAAATGGTGATTTATGTTTTCACCTCCTAACTTAAACGTTAACCGATTTGGTCAATTTTTTGATATTTTAACAGTTAATACAAAAGGTTGGTTAGCACTTTTCGTTATTTTTTTTTCTATTTAACGAATACCTAAGCTTTGTTTTATACCGGTTTGACTTAAAATTAATTACGGCAATTATCTATTTGTATTTCGTTATTCATTTCTTAATTTTCGCTATTATGTGGACTAATTACGCTGGAAGTGCAATTAGTTCAAATACACTGCAAATTCCGGTCGAATCAGACAGCAAAGGATGCCAACATGGATTAATAACATTATCACTGATGGCAACATAGCGCACTAATTAGTGATTTGTGATCACGCAATTACCGTCATGTATGTCAATGATAGTGCCATGTAGGAACTTAAATGCTGCTTTTCGACTAGAGACGAGCAAATAAATCGAACAGCTAAAGCTATGTATTAGGCTAGCTTAGCCATAGCGTAGCGTAATGACCATAGTGAGGTAACTCAGTCGTCGATGCGGTTCACTGCCGCCACCCAGACGTTTACAGACGTTTAGCCCCTCCGGAGTAAAGTGCACGGCAGTACTCGGTACGATTGTCAGCATGCCAAGGCGAAGGAGTGAACTCACTATAGGTAATTATAACGCTTATGGCATAGGTAACTATGATGACAACGGGTAGCTTTGATCTCCTTACTACCAGTTTCTACGCGATTCAAATCTCTAATCATCAATTGCCATCCTCAACCTCTAAATACGTCCCTCTGCTGTATTTGTTCATTATTAATATCCTACATAGTCGTTCTGTTTACTTGATTCAAACTTAACTTAGACACTAAATGTTCTTGAGCTAGCAAATACCTAACATCAATCGCGCTAACTTCACTGAAACAAGGCGTACATATCCCTAAACTGTAGTATTGTGCCTAACCTAAACTTTGAGGATCAACACAGTCTTATGGGAGGCACAAAGGGAATACAACTGCCTTCATAGTCACAACGCAGCCCTCATATTTGAAATTATATATATAATTAATCTTGAAACCCCAACATGTTTTATACCCGAAACTGAAACCGAAACCGAAAGTGAAAGCTCGGTTTTGATTATAATAGATTCGGCCGAAATCGAAACCGAACCTTTTATATGTAAATGTGCTTAAAACGTTGAATAAAATGTCAGTGAGCCGTTCTTTCCAGATATATCAATAATTAAACTTCTCGCTGATCCAATATTACAAGGTTTCACTTTTCTCGGATTGAAATTTCAACATTATCATTATGAAACTGGGTCTAAATTAAACTACTCTATAAACGGAAATTTTAACATAAAAGTGCGATATCGTAATCTCCGGCGCGGCCGAATGGTTCGGCTGTTTTTTTGGCCGAAACATGATTTTTAGGCCGAAATCGGCCGAAACCAAAACCGAATACGAAACTTCGGTCGGACACTGCTGAGAATAGGTACTTAACAACTTTCGAACTCGATTTGCAATACTTAGGGATTAGGTATACTCAGGTAGGAAATGAAGTAATTCCAAACCATAGATCGTAGGACCTTTCTGGCTTGGACCACTATCTTACTTACTAATCCCTCCGCCAGGCAGCAGTGCTTGCGCTGCTGTGTTCCGACGAGAAGAGTGAGACAACTGGTAATATTACTAGCACATGGGACATAAAGTATTCCATCTTAGCCCATTAGGCTGGCAACGCATCTGCAATACTTTAATGTTGCGGGAGCCCATGGATGGGTACTCACATACCATCAGGTACCCAACTTGCTCGTTGGCTACCGGAGCATACAAAAAAAGTAGAAAAAACTTCTCTCAATCTTTTCTGAGAATGGAATGAAAATACAACTGAGAAAGTGGCATGGAATGAAAAAAGATCTACGTTCATTACATTTTTAAGCATTTATATTCCGTATTATAAGTTCGTAAGGTTTGAGTGTTTTTCGTGATGTCAGTCACAAGGAAAGATATGTTGGAAATTGTATGTCTAGCAGATTTCCATGAATAATAACAATGTGCAAAGAAAGCAAGCTCGGTTTATGCGATTAACGCCCTAATAGAGCAAGATTATGAGGCATCACGAGGATTTTCCGTGGAAACCTTTTATCATTTAATCCATTTTAGCACTGACAAAGCAAAGGACGGGGTTAAATAAATAAACGGCAATGCTACTAACGTTTGCAATGAGGTTTGTTGGCTTTTATTATGTTTATAATAAAAATGTAATGCGAAAGGAAAAGCTGATTTGGTTCCTTCCATGCTGGTCTGGAGCAAATAAAAAATCCAATGGGCGAAAATCTTAGGAACCATGGTATAGGCGATGCGGCTAGCAATTCATCACTATTTGATTCACCTTCCCACCTATACGCCCACAATCATGCTAAACGTGGACTTTGGGTCATGTTACCTTAGGCTCTGTATACCCCGTAAGGGATAAAGACGTGATTTATGTATGTATGCAGGTACAAATACTAACATGCGCGCAGTGCGTAACTCTATATTATCCTGTGGGAATTTCCTAAAATCCCTTAATTATTAGCAAGTATTATGTTACGTAGACGTAGTTCCCAATCCGCACTGGGCCCGCGTGCAAACTAATAGCCCAAGCCCTCTCATTATGAGAGGAGACCTGTGCCCAACAGTGAAACTTACATAGACTGGAGACGATTTTGATGAGTATAATAATATATATATTATTATTATATAAATATGCTACCATTTAAAGTGAAAATAAATAATCCATGAATTAAATATAGATACTACAGATTAATCACGTAGAGAGGATGAATGAAAGTAGACTAACTAAACCAGTGGTTCATAACCTTTTAGACATGAGGGACCATTTGACAAAATTTCGGTCTTGCCATGGACCATGTATGTAGATACATAATATTATCTAATGTATGGCTTCGATCGACCGTAATGGACTGAATTGCACCTTTACGCGCTGTGCCGACTCGTTGACACTTATCTAATTATTTACTACAATAGCCCCGCGGACCACGTCTGATGCTTCCAAGGACCACCAATGGTCCGCGGACCACCGTTTAAGAACCACTGAACGAAACAGATCTAAATGGGGAGTGTGAAGGTTGCGTTGGGAAGGGAAGACCGAGACGGACGTTCCTGGACCAAATAGGAGACGTTTTGAAAAAAAGGGCAGGTCAAGAGTACCCGAAACCGACGAGCCTGTATGAAGAGATTGATGAATGTGGATGAAGCGAAAGAGGTATGTCAAAATCGTAGCAAGTGGAACAAAGTAGTCTCTGCCTACCCCTATGGGAAAGAGGCATGACTGTATGTATTGTGTGTAAATATTAATTTAAAAAATAATCTTCTATTAAATTTCCATATGCTATTGGTATATTGTTTGCCTAATTATCGATGTTACTGGTTATCTCTTTAGCAGTCGTCACTCGACTATAATAGAGTATAGCAGCGGTTTTCATCAATGGTTAATTTTGCATATTTATATCCATACCTACATACAATAGCTACTGCATACTTTAACTATTGCTTACATTTCGTTGATTAAATACAAAACGTACGCATTACAAAATCATTCGCCATTCCATCTAAAAACACGTCGGTCGTTATAAGGTTTCAAATGCAACAGTCTCCGATTTTGAAATGTGTCGCTTTTGTATTTAATCAGCGATTTGTAATTTAACGTTTAAATGTTTTTACCTCAAAATAGTAACCTAAACAGAGCCCGAGTAGATATCTCAAAGACCCAGAACATACAGCGCGAAAAATGGAGAGGAAAGGTGAGTCCAAATCAAATAAGATAAAGATATGCAAAGAGAGAGTATGTTTTTACCTTTAATAAAAATAAACCATACAAATACCGATGGCAATTACAAATAGATATAGCAACCCGAGACGGTGCCAGCAAAATTGTTTAGGACGTACTCGAGCACAAATTATACAAATTCCTCATATCATGTTGCTTCCAGCTATTTGGTTATCTTTATTGTGTATATTCTTTGGATTCAATGCATATTATAAATGGTTTGGCTTACAAATGTACTTGGAGAAGAAAATATTTCCTTATCGAAACCCATGGAAATTTCTCTCGATAAACGTCATGATGACATCGCAATGTCTTGTAAGGAAATTCATTAGAATTTCAATGTTAGAATATTCAATGCCGGAGCATGATTAAAATTGAATTAAATGATTTGATTTGATTGTATGACGATGAAAACAGAGAAGTTGCAATTAGTTTAACTAACTTGCTTTACACTTTTTTTGCAGCCTCGGTGCGTTTTCACTACATATAATTTAATCTGTTGTCATTACAGGATTTCAATATTTAGTGTATAACGAGGTTACTAATAAGTCACGAAGTTAATTCACGAAAAGTTAAACATCTATTTAAAAAACAACTTTCTGTCCATCTCTTACACAGCCAAATGTGAACCAAAAAGAAGTAAGAGGGTTATTTTTTTTATAAATTTGCAAGTCTTGAACCAGTAATCGAGAACCAAATTTAAATAGTATAAGAATTCACGAAAAGGAACTGCACCAAAAAGATTTTGTCTCGTAAAAACCTAATGCATTATTATCAGACACTTGACATCAAACCGGGTAGACCGGATACTTTGCATATGCTACTGTAATAACTAGAGTAAAGCGCCAACGGAACTTAGTAACAATGTATCTTCAGTTATACTGCTTCAATCAGAAGACTAAGCAATAAGAACTAGTAGAAACGCCTTCATAAATGACACTATAGCCTCCCTTGATGACGTCTTGGACACGGCTGTGACATTATTCCAGAGTAATACGCAGTCTGCGACATTGTGGCACGCTCAGATGTACCAAGATGTTGCTTCATCGTAAAACTAGGATTACAAACTTTGAAACAACTAAGCCTTACGGCGAAGACAGTACAAGACCGTGTAAGTTCATCCTTACTGTTTATTGCAGGTGGAACGCCTTTATTGCCACACTATAAAACTCCGCACTTCGACCTGAAGCGATTTACGAGATTGCTGTCTGCGGAACATCATTGACTTTATAGTTTTCTCTTGGAAGTGGCTACTGTGGATACTTGCGCCGTTGTTTCTTAGGGCCCGTATCGGAAACTAAGTAATGGTGTCTGAAATTGGCATCCCCGAAGTATTGTTTAGGCTCGTTTGTTCTTTAACCAATCAAGCTAAAGTAATGAAAGGAAATACGGGAAGTTCAAAAAAAATTTTCAAACATGATCAATTACAATGATGATCTAGGATTTGATATTGATGCCGAAACTACAACGCAATCCAAATAATTAACCAAAAAGAACTCCTACAAGACACAAATAAATGCCATCCTATGCTGAAGCCTGATGCTAATTTTCGAATGAAGTCCTTACGGTCTAGTAATTTCGTCTACGCGTGGTATTCGATGGCTCCCCAAAATGCCGCAAGCCATCAAAAATAATTAAAAGAGCACTTACCGACATCGTCGTGTTCAAGCTCCGATACGTCGTGAACAACCTCGTCTTCCTCGGGGGCACTCTCGTACCGCTCCTTTAGCACAGTCCTCGGCACTGCAACCAAAGTTCCATTTTACTACCAAACACGTAACGTTAAAATTCCAGTGGCGTTCAATTTCAAGTGGACTCCTTGACACTTAAAAGGAACGTTAATTTTAGACTCAGGGTGAATTGGGGTTGGTATCGTTCTTATTTTTGTATTTTAAGAGCAAGCCTATGTTTTATGGGGCACGGAATGGATTGAAGCAATCCTGAGGAGACGTGACCTGTCATACGCGGCTGGTTTTATTATTTTTATGGAACTTCACGTTCAGATTTTTTGTCGCGTCTTGAAATAGATATTATCAATCGGAGCGTAAAAAAATATTCTTTGGTTAAAGTCCCACTCAGTAGGTACCTACAAAATAAATGGCCGATGATACAACGACGGTGGACGTTTCTTTTTACAAGCTTTATTTAATTACATCTTGAGTAACAAAATTAACCCTGAAATATTGTTTCTAGTATTTAGTTGTAAACTAGCAATTGTTTATAGTTGTTCGCTAAATTTTACCTGAAGAAGACACGATTTTCTGAAAACACATTTGCCGTTTCTACTGAAAGGAACATTGGATCTCACAACAAAGAGAAGACGGATAAAAATCGTAGCCATATTCATCCATTTAATATGACAACTATTGCAGTTACGTAGATGGTGCGCGTTCGTTTAATTTCTACGATTGTGACAGTCAGGAAAGTGTCTATTTCTAGTCTGCAAATCGAATCAAGTAATCTGAAGAGGTAAACCCCTTAATCTGCAAAGCAAGACGAGTCTGCGGCTGAAGCCATGATCAATTGCTTAGTTCAAGGCTGAATAAAGCCTAGACATGACGTTATAAATCTAAGGCGCCTATTGTGAGTCGATCATCTTTGCAGACTGAATTCTATTACAATCAGAGCTATTGTAAGAATCTGTCAGAGTTCCAAGTTCGTATTATCCGCGGGCGTATTCAAATTCGGAAACTGTCATGAAAGAGTTTGGTGTAGCATCTAATGGGATTGCTGAATTCTCAAATGTGCAACGACATTTTTAAACGGTGAGCACTTAATTGCGTTTAAACATTCACTAACCGCAATGAGAACAGAAGACCTGGTAGAGGAAAGTACTCATGAAAACTGTAAAGCATAAAAACCCGCTAGAGTTTATTAAATTGCCAGGGTTGACATAGATTTTAAATGTTAAGATCAAATAATGCATGTTTTTTAAATCATATTCACAGTTTTCGACCTAAATCAGTGTCATCCCCTATTTTTTATCAATAACTAAAAATTTAATAGTTTAATAACGATTAAAATAAGATTTAAAAAAACTCGACATAAATATACCGCATCAGAGCGTCTAGTGTAAGTTGTCACAAAAAAAAGTCTCGAACGCGTTCACGTAAACGTCTCGATTTACGGATCGAAACGGCAACAAACAGTTCGCATAGTGCTTGATTGACATTCTAACGTAAATGCGATATTTTGTGACCGAAAACTTACACTAAGCATACTGGTTCAAAATAAAACCAAATTGAAGTCAAGTTATTACATGACGATTCAAATTATGCAGCCCGACAGTACCTACCTATTTAAGAACATCTTCAGGTCTGTCTTGCTGTCTCACTTGAATCAGCCGATGGTACCCGAAACCCGAATGACAGTCTAGGAGCTCTCGGACAGTCCGTGTTAGTATAGGAGAATGATTCCTACCTTATATTATTCTAAGGGAAAAGACGCATTTATAATTCGCTCTTCACGAGAAACGGTGTCAGTTTCAGCTTATCGTACGAATTAAGTAGACGAGGATATTTAATTATGTAGCCACGTCTACATTACCGTGAAAAAAATCGTACATTCTTACGGGTTTTTTGCGGGAACTCCATAGATTATCATTGGGTGGCCATGGTTTTGTAGTGAAAGGCATCTAAAAACATCTATAAAGGAATGACAATGTTCCATAGCGATTCAGCAATAACCTAACTTGTATCCATTGACAAAATTGAACTTCGAAGACGCAACTAACGAAAGGGTTTATTCTGGCTCGTTTCATCCCTAGAGTAACCCCAGGCTTGGGGTTTGCGAGGATATTTCGCATTGTACGCATCGGAGATCAAACTGAATGAATAAACTAAACTGTTACCGACAATAATGGGGGCATTCAATGCAAATCGCTTCAACCCTGCTCTGGGAACGGAACTAAAGCAAATCCGATGTACTAAATATTGCTTTCTAAATTTTAATAAATCATCATCTTTAATCTGTGCTGCTGGGTTTGACATACACAGATGAACTGTGATGCTGAGATATGTGAATTTTTCCTTGCTATGTTTTCCTTTACCGGAAAGTATAATGGTACATTATAAATACGATATCGTACATGAATTCTGTGGGAACTTACAACGAACATTTTGTAGCACCTCACAAGAAATAATAGTGATGTTTGTAGGCTCAAATATTTTTACATACTTAGTAACGCACAAAACCAACTGTGTTACTAGTACATTGAATGGTACCATAATAATAAGTACCTGGATGATCTTTTTTGGTGCGTTTTCTTAACATGAAACCTACCTAGATCGCTTTATCGCCCCCGAAACCCACTGCATTCTAAATCATGAGAATCGTTGAAGCCGTTTCTGAGATTCAGATTGTATATTATACATGTATAGATGTGTACAAAAATTGCTTGTATAAAGGTACATACATACATACCGTCACGCCTCTTTCCCACAGGGGTAGGCAGAGACTACTTTATTCCACTTGCTACGATCCTGACATATTTCTTTCGCTTCATCCACAGTCATCAATCTCTTCATACATGCTCGTCGGTTTCGGGTACTCCTGACCTGACCTTTTTCCAAAACGTCTCCTATTTGGTCTCGGAACGTCCGTCTAGGCCTTCCCCTCCCCACGTAACGTAAAGGTATTATATAGATATACTTTATATATCAATTTCAACAGATTTTGCATAACAATAATTGAAAAATAAAACAGATCCTAAAGCAGTATGATTTTCTTAAACTGTTTTTTCCGAACGAATTCCAGATGTAAATATTATCCGTACAAACTTTTGTGGATTTATTCAGAGTTCGAGCTGTGGACTTAACGCAGAACGACAAAAAATACAATCTGCTTTCACGTTAAGCATGTAATATATACTCGGGAGGAAAGAAAACGGGTCACTTTCCGTTGAAAGTTGTGTGAAAAGTGACCCGGTTTCTTTGCTTCCGAGTATACATTAAAATATTAAAAACGGCATGGACGGAATATAACCTATAAACTTTTGAGATGTATGGATTTTGTACGTAAATACACTTTCATGGGGTTGTATTTTTTAATTTCACGAACTTAAGAAACTCTCGGCTCCATGGCCATAACTGCAAAGATTTTGTTATTAATTTTATTTTGATAGGTACTCCTACTTTTTAGTTTAATAATATAATAAAAAGTTGCCCGTCAATTTGGCAGAGCCTTAGGTCTTCAGAGCATTGAAAATATGTCTAACATAGTAATCTTACTAATATTATAAATGTGAAAGTTTGTGAGTATGGATGTTTGGATGTTTGTTACTCTTTCACGCCAGAACGGCTGGACAGAGCTGGATGAAATTTGGAACATAGATAGATTATAGTCTGGAATAACACATAGGCTACTTTTTATCCCGGAAAATTGCGTAATTCCTGCGGGATAGCGATAAACGAATTCTATGCAGACGGAGTTGCGGGCAACGGCTAGTACATTATAAATCGCTTTTATTTCCACCTCGTGTGTATTCCGAAAACAAAAATATCAAGGTACCTACTATATAAACAAGTATTTACACACGATTAAGATCAGAACATCATTAAAAATAACTATATCGCAGATCAACCCAAACATTAAGATATAACGAAAAATAACAAGAATGATTCTGTACCTACTGAATTTTAGTTTGATCAGTTCCATAACCTCCAAAAAGAAAACCGTTGTTAGATATAAAATTACTTTGTGCATCTGTCTCATCGACATCACAGATATGTCTATCAAGGGTTCAGCCTTTGCTAAGACCTTTATTTATTTTCAGCTTCTCTTTTTTTCGAGAAACAAAGAAAACATTAAGCAAATGTTACAATACTACGCCTAAACTATAAAAAGGAAGCGGATCAGAATACATAAAGTTTAAAATGTATAATGCGGTAAAATACATAATGGTTCAAAATATATAACGAAATTTTCTGTAAAACTATTAGCTAAATGAACTTTTTTGATATCGTAATCTATAGATTGGTTTATGTTTGGTTAGGTATGTTTTATAACAATCCTGTTAACCATTATGTATTTTAACCCATTATACATTTTAAACTTTATGTATTTTAATACGTACCCTATAAAAATCGATTATGATATGATGACTTAAACATTAATTACAAAATTATCCGCAGGTAACTATATAATTAAGAAATGTACCCATGTGGGTAGTTTGCAGTATTTCATCGCTGTATTGATATGTAAATTTGTTGACAACCGAAAGATAAACCAGCCTTATGATCATCAGGCCCCTACTTCACCAATTCGACAATGTCGGTGACAAGTGACAATTCGAATTGCAATGCGCGGTCAATATGAAGTCAACCGGTGTAGATTCTCGTCGAGCTTGTAATGCAAAGAGAATTGTCACTTGTCTCCGACAATTGGCATTGTTCATTTTTTTTAGTATGCTCCAATTCGAAAACCATTTCGAGGAAAACCATCAATTACCCGATTTATCTTGTCCGATTTCAAAAATACTTTATGATTGCAGATATTTTTGTAAAAGTACTTTGAACCTTTGTTTGACCGAACGACCGGGTTTTTAGACAGAATCCAGCATCAAATGTTTGCCACAAAAATGAAAAAAAAAGTTTGGCTACGGCAACTGTCACGTGTCACTGTCAAATCTAACAAAACCATAGACAAAGCCGTTTTTTTTATAGCCAGCCGAACGAAGGCGATTGGGATTCTGTCTAAATTCACGAATTATCAAACAGCGAAAAAATATTTATTATTAATTAACAAAGCTACGTAAAAGCATAATATTCAAATTAGTTGCTTGAAATAGTCCATTTTATCAAATAAAGGTGTTAAAAGCGCAGCTTAAAAAAAATGAACAATGCCAATTGTCGCGTTGATGAAATAGGGGATTGGTTTTTTATGATATCTAAACAGCTTATGAGGTCCATGTTCCTCCTGTCCTCGTTTATCCTAAAGTTTCTGACCTCGCAACTGGCAGCAGTGTTGGCATATTTGTAATGCTTTGCTGAAAACGTCACCTGATAAGATGCGACATCAAGCTCTCAGTGGGAGGGTTTAGCTGAACAGCGTCCTGAATGGCGCAGGTTGGTGCAGGACAAAGTTCGCGAGTTCGAGGAACATCGTTTAGTTGACCTCAACGCTAAACGCGATGAATTGAAGTCTCGCCAGCCGGTTGCCATTCGCTACCATTATGTCAACGGTGTGCTCACGTGCATTCAGTGTGCGCGAGCTTTCACCGCTAAGATCGGCTATATAAGCCATCTTCGGGCGCATGAGCGTCATACTAACTAGGAGTCGAAGTGGTCGCCATGGCCGAAATCGGTCGAAAGGACCATCATCATCATCATCATCATCATCAATGCTTTGCTGTTTAGGTTAAAAACAAACCAAATAATTACGTACGTAAAAACCATGACATTAAATAGCTGTATTTTTAAAGAAGTAGCTATCACAATAAAGTAAATTATATACAGAGCTAGAACAACGAATTAAACAGTTGACTACATGTTCTCCTAATCCGCGCAATAATATATTACAATCATAAATCAAATCCATGCTGGTCTGGGAGCAAAGAAAAAACATAGAATATACCAGTTGCTTCTCTTCCCGTGCAGATGATAAAAGCTCATCGCGGGAATGGGCGAAAATCTTTGGAATCATCTTATAGGCGCTGTGGCCAGCAACCCATCACTATTTTGATTCCCCTTTCCATCCATACACCTACAATAATGCTAAACGTGGTCTTTTGGTCTTGTTACCTTAGAATCTGTCTACCCCGTAAGGGATAAAGACGTGATTTATGTATGTGTGTATAAATCAAATCCGATATTTGTTCACTAAACTGACTTACACTATCAAACAGAAACACTGGGTGACTTAAACCAAACACTCTTCTAAGACCTTTCAAAACTTCCACAAAGGATTCCGAAGCTTTATAAAATACCAGATGGTACTTTTGAGTGTACACCGAAAAGCACTCCACACATTCGCACCAAGATAGAATCCCGAGGATCGAATGCAACGAAAAGTGACTTTGACTATTCAATATCAGCATGAAATGCTCGGAGCTTCATTTGATATCTCTTCAAAGGGTTGGCTATCTTTAGGTACGAGTTGGCAAAAGTAAGAGGAGCTTTAAGTAGGGAATTCTATTCATCTCAAGCGCTTTCTTTTTTGCTTGTATCAATAATTATAATACTACCAGCTGTTGCCCGCAACTTCGTCTGCATAGAATTCGTTTATCGCTATCCCTCAGGAATTACGCAATTTTCCGGGATAAAAAGTAGCCTATGTGCTATTCCAGACCATAATCAATCTATGTTCCAAATTTCATCCAGATCTATCCAGCCGTTTTGGCGTGAAAGAGTAACAAACATCCAAACATACTCACAAACTTTCACATTTATAATATTAGTAGGATTACAAAATTAACCTAAACTTAACCTAACTTACGAGTAAACTACAAAATAAAACAGCCCTCTAGGTCACTGTCACTGCTCATTGTACACAGAAGGCTGGTAGCATTGCCGCGTTGAATCGCGAGGCTAATTCTTTGCCCAAGCTCTATATTTCGTAGGCTCACTTTAATAATAATATGTAGATTAGCAACGGTAACGTTTAGCATTACGATCTTGTACAAAACTTGATTAACAGCTAAATGGAAATAACTGTCACTTAGCTTCTTAATTACTTTCAGCGCAATCTCAGCTGGATAGAATGTCACATTAAGTACTATATCTTAAAGGCTGTTTATTCATCCCCAACTCGAAGAGCAAACTAAGTTGTTGTGTATACATTTGTGACGAATACAAACGCTGGCAAGCGCTCAACAACTTATCTAATTTTGATGGTAATGAACGATTCTCAAGTGGCACGGCGGACTATACTCGTTTGATACCAATTTAACGCATTATTTAACGGATTTAAAAAACTTAATTCTAAATCAAACGTTTATATTTAATTCTAAAGAAAAAACATCTCTACCGCAGTGTGGTTGCGAAAAAGCAAGATGTTTTGAGGTTTGAGGATACGATACCTTGGCTGAATAAAAAATGATTCAATAAATTTTAGACATATTTTTTTCTTAATGAAAAGAAGCGCGACGACTTGAAAGAACTGTTATACTTAGAAGATAAACAAATAATGGGTGAGGGAGTAAACAGAGGAAAAACAGCCAGTATCATTACGAGATTACCAAAAATTCACACCCAACCAAAATGGATCCCCGTCATAAATGAAGGGTGGCAACCTAACTATGTTAAAGTTCTTATAAAGGTTTTCAATAGAAGCCTGCTTCCCGTTTATGCAGATCATTACATGAGTTTGCATTTTGAAGAATAACAAGTAGGGCAAAAGGGACGGACGTTTTATCAGGATATTTCCATTCAATAAATCCAAGATCTAAGAGCTGTTTGCAAAAGTTTATGGCTTACACAAAACTTTGGGTTTTTGTGGAGATATACACGGCATTTCATAACAAAAACCGTATATCGGTAAAGTTACTCAGCTTCTTCTGAAAAAACCAGTCGGAAATTCAATTTGCATTTAAGAGTGTTTCGATTATTTGTCACAAATATTTATTTAACTTTACTCTGAATAAAATTGAAAATTTATTAGTAAAGCCAAAGAATCAAATCAACCTGAAAACTCTTCAAGCTCAAATCAAATAAAATACGATACTCAAAATCCCTTGACTTGAAAATAAAACCCGGCCTGAAATTCTAAGTAACAACTGAAAACAATATTCGGTTGTTTACATCTACTACGCGTTTCATCTACATTCTCGAGACAGAATTGGAAATGAGCTTGTTAACTCTGAGTAGCAAGGATTTGACGTAGCGAATAAATATTGAAACAAAGGAAATCTCTATGCATTCAAATATGGAAAGCAAATACATGACAAGGCGAGGGTAATTCTACTTGCCTTTTCAATCAATTCAATGTTCTACTGGGTTAACGATTCAGCAGTAAGCACTTGAATTTCAATGAAGTGATAAACAAAGCCGTTGCTGTAAAAGCTTTATTTGAAACAACTTTATAACAATGGATTCTGATATTCTAATCAGGAATAAGCAATAAGTTATGTTCGTAAGATATCCACATTTACAGGGCCAAAATAACAAAGCTAATATTTTCAATGTCTACGAATTCTTCCCGTGCCAACCGATTGCACTTGTTCTATTTAAGTATCGGACTACGTAAAATTGTAGTGGCATCAAGGCAAATCTATGCAAAAGTAATTTGTTCTGCTGCACCGATGCCACAGATTAATGTTGATCTGTATAACTTATTTTAATATATATCAATTTATTAAGCAACATACCAATCGCGTATTTGATAGCAAAATGAAGTGTCGAGGTGCAAAGTAGTCATCTTACAGTATTACGTAGTTTAAAATATCGTGAGATATGAAGCAAATTCATAATTATAAGTTAAGGATAATCTAACTAGTTTCGGTATCCTGAAAATATCGAATCTATGATATTATTTATCTTGCAAAATAAACAACAGATTATTTAGTATTGACATTAAATATTGTTTCAGAAGAAAACCTTGAAGAAGAAAACAAAATAATAAAAGCAGCAAAAAAATACGACTGCCGCTTTTGTCTGATTGACGACAAAACTCTCTATGTAATGAAAACAAGGAAAATTGCACTGTAGGGTAATAAATTAGTTTTCAACTATCGATGTGATTTAAGATGGATTTCAAGGGGGCCGTATTCCTCAATGTTGGCGCAAAATTGACGCTAACTTTATGCCAGATACAATACCTATCCATAGGCACCTAAACATACAACTAACAGGAAGGCGTT